>CM070617.1:31795079-32995079 GCA_036346255.1 Ampelocalamus luodianensis | reverse complement strand
GCACCAGGATCAGTCAAACGAGTAAAGTCATGTCATTTCATTTAACAACTATTAGAGAAAAGTAGTTAAACATGCTAAGTAAAAACATACAAGGAAAAGAAACTGCAAAGGCAAGAGTGCTTCCTTTTGTTATTGTTCTCTCACTGCGACTTAACCAGGCTAATGGACAAAGTACCTCACACTGATATAGAAAGTAATTCTGCTTAATTGACAGCTCGAAACAAAGTATTTACTCCTACTGAACACCCTCCCCCTCTAAAAAAACGTCTTTCCTCCTGCAATAAGAATAAACCATCATTTCAATCGGTGTTTCATAGTGTCACATCTTTGCTTTTGCTAGGGAATTTTTTGCATTCTTGGCCTTGTAGCTCGGTTGAATTTCAAAATTAGGCTTCGTTCACCGTTATTTACAAATGTGGCCTCTGCACGAGAGCGATACCCAGGGAACCAGCGCAGAAATTGCTCGCCCGCCACTGGCGCGCAGCTAGCCTACCCCCGGTTTTAGATGAAAAAAAATTGTTTTTTATTTTTTAGCTGAAAAAAATACAAAAAAAATTGCTGCAGTGGCCGGCGCGCGCTCACCTCGTGCCCGCCACTCTAGCATAGCATTTTTTTCTTTTTTTTTTATAAAAAAGTAAGATTTTTTTTAATAACCGTATTTTTTTTAAAAAAAAAATTGCTACAGTGGTAGGCGCGGGTGAGCGCACGCCCACCACTGTAGCATTTTTTTTTGTTTTTTTTAAAAATAATTTATGCATATTTTTTGTAAGAATTTTTAAATATAGTAAATAAGGTCCAAAAATTATGAATTATTTTGTGAAGCTTTCTGACACAGTGTACTTGCTTGTGTAATATTTTTAAAATTTTATCCATTATGAATTTTTCTCAAAAATTCATTTAAGTATATTGTAAATAAGGTTTCATGATTTTATGTGACTTGAAATGTATAGAAAAAACGTTGCATTGCACCGTGTGGTAGTTGTAATGTAATTGCACGTGTTTAGTTCGTTCTCTATCTAAGTAGAAAAATTTGATTCTCATTCATGAAGGACCGCAACGCATGGATAAAGAGTGAACAGTACAAACCCAAGTAGAACTGACGTTCTACTTCGCAAGAACAACATATAACAGAAGAAAGACCGCAAAACTAACTATGTTTACTAATTTGTGAAGCATCTTTTCAACTCTTGCCATCCTGACGTGGACAGTCCCGCGACAAGGCGAAGGGGAAGGCCGGCCAGGAGTTCAACGCCGTGCTAGCAAGGAAAGGAAAGTGGCCATGGTCCACGCATTAGGTCGTGTCATTACGTAGTAGTCGCCAGTCCTACCACGCATGTTTTGTACTATCCCTTAAAGGCATGTACAGTTATATGGTCCGGATGCTTGTGTCGCAATGTACCATAGTAGTAGCAACGAGGATGACTAAAGCAATTTGCCGAACCATCATGCCATGTAACATGCTTCTGTCCGCAGACACTAATGTAGTTTTGGTTCCATGTCTCCGCTAAGCCTATATTGCAAGTATGCCTCTTCTAGTGGAGTCCTAGAAAGAAACAACCAACATCGAATCCTTCATATTTTAGGGCATCTTCGTAATCACAACGAGTGTTCTTAACCCTTCCAATCATATTCTCTACAAGCTTCATAAACTACTTTACCGACTCACTGCCTATATACGTTCAAACGACTTCATCGAGGAGGGACTTCAATAGTTTGGACAACATGACAGTTATATGTGTTGTCATATTGTATATCGACATCTCCAATGGAGTTGCAATGCAGCGTTTTTTTTCTATACATTCCAAGTCACATGAAATCATTAAACCATATTTACAATATAATTAAATGAATTTTTGAGAAAAATTCATAATGGATAAAATTTTGAAAATATTACACAAGCAAATACACTGTGTCAGAAGGCTCCACAAAAAATTGCATAATTTTTGGACCTTATTTACTATATTTAAAAATTTACAAAAATATGCATAAATTATTTTTAAAAACAAAAAATGCTACAGTGGCAGGCGCGCCCACCCCGCCCACCACTGTAGCTAATTTTTTTTAAAAAATACGGTTAAAAAATCTTACTTTTTTTTATAAAAAAAGAAAAAAAAAATGCTACAGTGGCGGGCGCGGGGTGAGCGTGCGCCGGCCACTGCAGCAATTTTTTTTAATTTTTTTTCATCTAAAAATAAAAACAATTTTTTCCATCTAAAACCGGGGTAGGCTAGCCGCGCCGGGCCGGGACAGTGGCTACCGCCTCGGTTCCATGTAGCGCCATCTTGTCTGAGGCCACATTTGTAAATTACGGTGAACGAGGGCTAATTTTGAAATTCAATCGAGCTACAGGGCCAAGAATGCAAAATTTTCTTTGCTAGGTACAAGCAGAAGTGCTTCTATCCTACGGAAGAATAAACCGTCAGTTCCATTGCCTTTCCTAATACTCATATCTTCTCTCCCCACTAACTGGATACCTTTTGTCCAACAGTACAAATGGAGAATAAATCACCCCTTAATTGCCTTTTCATAATACCATATCCTCCCTTCCACCAAATTGGCATTAATTCCACCACACAAAAATTTGTACTACCAATACAGTGATACGTTTGATCATGGTGATAACAACAACTCCGTTCTTCCACGAATTGTTCAATGAGGCGTTACAATTGTGCCAAGTGCCAACATAAACAAAACAATCACATATGGCCAAATATCACATGAAACGCACCACAGTATTCTATAAGTATCACTAAGTTGCCCTCCCCTGCTACCTAACTGATGATTCTGCAACTAAATTCTTGCATGACCCATCATTCCATTCTATTAACCATCCAATAGCTGGCAGAGCTAAATTGACATAACAATTACAAGCGCATTTGATCAAGAACCAAGGACACTAACGAACTAGTTAGTCCTGCTCCTAATCGCGGTTCTTGGAACCAAATTGCCCCAGATCTCAATCCTTAACTCACCAAAGAAAAGAAGAAAAAGAGAAAGATAAAAGAACCGAGAAAGACAGGGCAAAAGAAGAGACCATCAGTTTCAGGGGTGGATCCGACACAGCCCATGCTGACGGCCGATCAGACGGTCATGGACATGTTGAATGTATGTGCATTTTTGAATTACATTAATCCAGAAAAGTACTAGATAAATCATGGAGAATACTATAGTCATTTTCTCAAAGCAGATATACAAGAACACTATAGATATACGAATTTCTAGAAGGACAGAAACTACCATACCTATCTCAGTGTTCAAGTAAACAACATATAATAAAACTAAGTAAACAACAAGTGTGAGATAGGCATACCCAGAACCAGCAAAAGGAGCAGCAGAAGTAGAAGCAGGAGTCTTGCTGAGGTCGTTGTTAGTCATGGCGTAGTGGATGCAGCAGAGACCTTCATGGATGTCGTGGTAGTAGTCGCGCAGATGTAGTCGTAGCAGAAAAACAGATGAAGCGAGCAGTCGCGCGAACGCTCCCCAAAAACCTTATTCGTCCTCGCTCGTGCAAGCCTTCAAGGACGGGGTTCCGGAGGCCTGCTCTCCGGTGCGACCATACACGCGCCTCGCCGGGATGGAGATCGCTAGAGACAACAACAAAAACGTAGAGTATTGTCTAAGTCTTTGTATAGAGGTCAGTCTGAGAACCAGTGCTCTGTTCATCTAAATAGCAAAAACGAAGAGACCAGAATGATGTTAACTGCAACCATTACTCACTAGTAACCTACAGCCATTAGTCACTTCACTAGTAACTGCACCGTTACTGCCAGCCATTCGTTAATACCATTTACTGCGAGTCGGTGCGTTTCGATTTTCGAATAGATAAAGAAAAACGCGCACGCACCCGACACACATGCGTACGCGCGCGCACGCACACGCACACGCACCCGCACGGCTCGGCTCGGCTCGGCGTGGCGAGCGAGCGAGCGCGTGCGTGTATTGGCTCTCTCCAATTCCACAAGGGGGCTACCACGTTCCACCTTTTAAAGTGGTGTAACTCCAATTCAACTCTCCATATGGGACTAAACAGTTTTAGCACGTGCACATGAGCCTTTGGGATTTTCTAGGAATTTATTAGAATTAAAAATGGGCCCAGCCCGTATTAATTCCAACAGGACGGCTTCCCTTCGAGAATTCTGCAAGCGGATCCGGGTCTCGCGGATGGACTGCAATGATGGGGGGATGCGAGAGAGGGCGGTGGATTAAAAGGGGATTCTAGGATTTGCTCTCATGAGATAGATGGATTTCAGATTTTGCCCCCCTATGTGTCTATGACATGTGGGTCTAAGGCCCACATGTCATAGACACATAGGGGTAAAATCTGAAATCCATCTATTCACTGGGGCAAATACTGAATTATTCCATTAAAAGACGGAAGCTGGGAAGGAGTACGCATCAGCATGTGATTATGCTAACCAACAAAAACCAGTGCAAGCATAGGTGAGGCCAATGAGGTGAGGTGGATTTCCTTTCCTTTCCTTTCTTTTTACCTCTTTTCCCTCTTTTGTTGAACTAATGGTTTATTCACACAAAGTTTAGTTTTCTAGGCTTTGGTCGAACCTATCTATTTGTGAGATTCATGCTCCAAAGTCCAACCTCCAATCTCCCGTCTAAGATTGGTGGCATATCTAGTGTACATGTCCCATTTGGTGGGCATGTGCACACAGCACATCCTAGCGCTTCATGAGAAACCAACGGTCGAGATCGACCCTCCCGAAACCCACCACTACACGACGCTTTTGCGAAAAGAACCCCGCCCGAACATCTATGTTGCACGGCCACATCCAGATCTCTCTCGTCTCCGAGGATGTCGTCGCCCTACACCGACGCACAGCCGTCGTCCCCAGCGACACACTAGCTGCTGGCGCAGCAGAACCACTCGCTGGCGTTCCGCGTGATGCGGCTGTCCCGCCTCTCCCTCCAGCCTGACCCGGCCGCCCTCCTCTGCTTCGATCCCCGCAACGTCTTCCTCTCGGAGGATGCCCTCACCTCCTCCGACCCCTCTGCCACCGCCGACCTCCTCCACCTTACGAGGGAATTCACCTTCCGTGACCGCTTCCTCCTTCGCGACCCCGCCGACGCCCCCTGCGCTGCGCCTAGCGCCCCGAGCCCGTCCCCAGTGCCACGCCGCCCCCTGTGCTGAGTCCCCTCCCCAGCATCGTGCGCCTCCTGCGTCGAGTCCCCTTCCCAGCGCCGCACCACCCCCTTCGTTGAGTCCCTCCCCTGCGCCGCATATCAGGAACCATCATTTTGTTGCAAATGGAAAGACAACCAAATCAATGCAACCGCATGAATAGTATCATTCACATTTCAGCATTATCGTTTGATTATTTGAACATCCAAAAAAAATTACAGCATATGTCCCTTGTGATAAATATTGATCGCTAATAATTCGCGACCTCTAAAAGGATAACCATTGGCAATGATAAAGCAAACATATTTCTGGAGATCAAGATGGTTGGTTGGGACAGTAGTTCAGCAGCGATTGTGGAATTTGTCAGGTTCTCAAACCTCGTCAATGGGCAATCTCAGCAACAACCAACTGGACGAAATTTTTTGTGTTAATCATGTGCACTGTTGAAAGCATGTGAAAGCATGTGCACTGTTGAATTGTAACTTCTTTGCATGGACTCTTGTATAGGAAAAATGTCAGATTGCTAATATGCAACTACCTCCTGGAGTCAGATGTGCATATGTTTGCTCGTTATGTGACCAACACCAGGGGCACATACACTTGTTTCTTCAGCTTGGAGTCAGACGGCTTCTGCTGTTTTCTTATGCAATAAGAAGCTAAACAAAACTGAGCTGCAGGGGGCCATGGACTGCAAAGACTGTTAGAAGTAGCACAATGATATCTTTAGTATGTGTAACATGTTGTCTATCCAATATCATTGTAATATGCTGACTTATTCCCCTTCTTGCTTGGGAATGTTTGTCCTCCATCTAATGCAATTTTGCCTTGTACCCTTCTTCCCTACATTGAAATGAAATGCAGATCCCCTGCAATGTTTCCAGAAAACAAAAATGTCAAATTACAATATAGTTCATGGTTCTCTACCAAGACTCAGTTGGCCTAGTTGATCGTTTTATGTAACTCATGCAGAAACAACATTTTCAATGGTCATCGTGAATTCTGATATGGTGACCATTTGGTACTGCAGAAAAAGAAACTGAAACTGAAAGGCGAAATTTGGATTTAGGCATATCAGATATCCAATGACATTAAATTCTGGCAGCATGACCTCATATAATGGAATGATGAATGAGTTCTGATTCACTGATACATTCAAGAACTAATGGTTTTGATTCTGGCAGGCATAATGAACTAATACATTCACTAATACATTCAAGAAAATCTGCATGGTTCTGATTGCATACATCAAGAAAGAGTAGTATCACATTCACTAACTAATCCAGCTATATCATATTCACTAGCTCATCCAGTTGTATCACATGCACTAATACATCAAGATCAATTACAACAGAATAGTGCATACAAGATCTATTACATTGCAAGAACAAAATACTACAGTCAAGAACAGAATTTTCATCAACATTTCAAGAACAGAATACTATACTCGTCTTCAACATTTCAAGAACAGAATACATTTCAAGCTTCAATATTTTTGCTATTAAGATCACACAGTAGCCGAATTATGTGACAAATAATGTGCAAATAATATCAACTGCAACAGTGACAACATCAACAATTTCGGTGCCCACATCAATTGTTACAGTCCATTCGACTTCTGCTTGTTCTCTAGATGATGTCTCGGGACTTGCTCTGTTTTGAAGGACATGATGCTTTCCATTCTTGTAGTCACATTGTCAAGGACATGAAGCTTTCCATTATGACAGCAAGAAATGCCCATCACTGGAAAGAAGTAACAGAACCAAACTTCATTTGCATACATAAAAAACCTCACTTGATATCATTATGTTAATGTGCATCGTCCACTGATCACTGACCAGTGCTAGATTCCAACACAACCAACATACATAAATCGGTTCAGACAAAAGCAGGGATACATTGGTTCATTACATACATTGGTTCACAAGGAATGCCAAAAACTAATCCTAACACAAGTTTCGAGTGATCGCAATAATCGCTGCCTTCAAGGAATTCCTGCCAGAAAGTAAAGGTAACGTCAATAGGCTACATGCGGCTGCAATGTTCTTAAACCCATCAAAAAATTGATTACATGCGACTGTAATGTCTAGTTGAGCTAAGGAATCCAACACACCTCAATGGACGAGCTCGTTCAATAGATTGGTGAGGTGAGTCACAGCTTTAGAAGGGGGCAGAAGTGGGATGGGCAGGGCCAGCAGCGCTGTGGCCAGATTGTGAAGGGGCGGGTGAGGCTCCGAGAGAGGGGGAGGCAGCGAGTTGAGGCCTGCCAAGGTGATGGATGACAGCGTAGGCGTTGGTTTCCAGTTGGCGAAGAGGAGAACTGGGGCAGCGCATGGCATAGGGGGCGCTGGGGAGGGACTAGGGCTTCTCGGCGCCGGGCCGACGCAGGGGTGGCGTGGCGCAAACCCTAGATGGGGGAGGCGACTGGAGCTACTCGCAGTGCAGGGGCGGCGGGGGAGGTGTGAGGACCCCTGGGTTATCTCTGTAAGGCCGAGTAAATCCCGATCTTATGCAGGTAACTCTGGGCCTCAAGTAAATAGATTTTAGCTTAACTCCATCTAAGTGAGAGGCTAAACCGAAAACTAGAGCCACGACGATCATACGTACTGCTCCTCTGTGAGCACTACATGATAGCCGGTTCTCCAACAGTCCAAGCACTACACTTAGTGAGTTAAAATGGAAGCCACGAACAGCAAGCATGAGATCATGTTGGCTCCCAAGATCAGCGATCAACATGCCTCGCACTCACATTCAGCATTGATCACATCCATACAACATTTATACAATGATATTTCAAAAGACATACATCATAATAGTTCAAGTCTACAACTATTACAAAAGGGCCGACCAGCCAAATTCAATAAAACACTTAAAGTAACAGCGTAAGCAAAGTAAATAAACCAAAAGTCCAGCATGGTATGCCCATAACCCATCGGCAACCGACTGGGAGTTCAATAATAGCACTACTCGTTAGCGTCACCTAAATTGGCGCTAACGAGCTCAACGGGCTCAAAGTCTTCCTTACCTGAAAACCAGTAGACAAACTAGTTGAGTACAAAGGTACTGCAAGTCTTACACAAATAAAAAATAGTTATGCTAGAGGTTGTTCCAAAGGATGGCTCATATTGGCTTAGTTTTGCGAAAGGACGCAACAATTTACAACTTACACATACTAGTTTTTCATTTGCCATTTTGAAATCAGATTTGAAGTAGAAGTAAAACATGTGTTCAAGTAATAAATTGAATAACAAATGAAACAAACAACAAAGTGGCAGCCCACTTTGATACAACAAAAAATGCAAGAGCAACCCATTCATGTCGGATACCAAGTTTAACCATAATTTAAATTCAAAGTCTAACAATAGTAACTCCCGAACTCAAGCGGTTGTCCATAACCGCGGACACGGTTATTCGAATAGATTTATCTCTGCAGAGGTGTATTACTTTACCCACACGACTCGACTAGCCCGTAAACCACAAGAAATTAACACACTTCCTATGGTGTGTTGGCTAGGAAAATCGAGATTCGGTATTTTTCAGCAAGAAGATCCCATTGAGATAGACGACCCATGCGAGATGAATCCCAACTTAGTACATAAGCATAAAGCAAATGCTAAGAGGGCACACATGTTGTGTTGGAGGGGCCAGTGTAAGGTAGTTAGTATGTTAGGCGAAACCAACATAACTAATCATGCTCACTCGCACAATATATATTACACTGGATTCCTAAGGAACATAGGATTTCACGGTCTCTATGTCCTTACACCACCTGTGGTCTAAACCAATAAAACCTTCCCCCTACTTGACCAAACGGTACCCATATCCCGCGTGTGGTAGCACGAGTTTTACTTGAATCAACAACGTTACCAAAATTCGGTCCTTATTGGTCCAGACAAGTCCACCACATACCCAATCTCGTGCACGAAGGCACCCTCACTAGCAACCACTTGTTTGGACCTCAAAACTCTTTCAAAAAGACAAAAATTAACTAGGTTATTGGATTGTGTTTGAATTTTTTGAGGTTTGAATCCAGTCCCAAAATTTAGGAAAAATTATATTAATTCATGATAATTATTATAGTACTTGAATAAATTATTTTCAAAAGATGTTCACAAGTTTTTGTTACTGTTTTTAGTTGGAGTTCAAATTTGAAGTGTAAATTTAATATTTGTTTGAGATTTTTCAAGTGCAATAATTTATGCAAATGCTTCAAAACATGATGTATGCTGATGAGATGCATAATAATCCTCTTTATTAATTTGGGGATGTGACAGGAGGAGCGAACGAAGAAAGAAGGATCGCGGTGGGGGGGTGTTATCGCAAAGAGCCGTGAAGTGGGAGGTGGGAGGTGGCTCGAACGTGGATTTCGGAAGTAACGGCTGAGATGGCTCATGTGCATATGTTCACACAATAGGCCATGTCCACCAGATATGCTACCTCTAAGATTGGGGCCGTGGCAAAAACATTATTTTTGTTATTTTCTTCTTCTTTTTGGATCCAATGTATTGTAACTTTGATTTGTGGAGGCATTAGTCTAAAAACTAGCGTTTTGCAACTTGTAAATTGGGCTTGTCCTTAGCAGACACTCTGTAAGTCTATTTTAGACGTGCGTGTGCGTGGTGGTGTCTGTGCATGGTTTCTTTCTTGTACTCGAAAAAAAAATATTTGTAATGTTTCTATAAGATTATGTTGTTCTTGATTTTTTATGTAATTCCTACGTTTCAGATTTCAAATGAACCTAAAAGTGGTGGTATAAAAACTGAACTTCGTATTTTAGATGGTGTCTACACTCTCTAAGTGATGCTAAAAAAAATATAAGAGAATAACGAGCTCTCTCGAAAAGAACAACTTACTCCAAAGTAGCTCAAGAGTCTTTAAAAAAACTCATGAAAGTTTGGATATTTTTTATTTAATCTTTTTTAATAATATTTTAAAGTTAACCCCTCGTTAACTTTATTTCCAATTCTGATCCCTTGGTCACGCCGTCACCCGTGGCGTGGGCAAACCATTTTGTCATGCCATTGTATTTGGCGTGGCCAACCCTGACACGCAAGCCCTCATCTGCGCGCTATGCCAGCGTGGAGGGCTTGCATGGCCGTTGTCACGCCCGCACCCATGGCGTGACAAGCTTGCCTTATCACGCCAACTATAGTGGCATGACAATGCCGACCTTTATTTAAAGGTGTTCTCAAACGAAGAAATCTTACGTTTGTTGCCTAAAATATGTGGACTATTTGGAAATCTTACGTTTGTTGCCTAAAATATGTGGACTATTTGGCACAAAGGATGAAATTTTAATGCACAAGTTCATTCTCACGTACCTTGTTCTTAGCATTTGATTTTCCATGGACGTCTGTTCCAAAAATTTTAAACCTGATTTGAGATCAAGAATTGAATGGTGCTTAGTGAATGCATAATCCTAGGCAGTAGATCTTATTTTGGACCTGCGATCTTGTTAGTTTGAATGAACAGATGGATGATTGGCAGGCACATCCCATCCTATTGCAATGACAGGTGATGCTCATTGTCACTTAGGGGTTGAAGACCATTTAGTGCCTACTTCTAAAACACATATTTTGGGCCTTTATTTTTATATTGTTCCCTACCTTGATAGGCCAAGAATTGAATGCAAAAAGAGAACGATATTTGAAGTCACTTTACAACACAATTGCGAATTGAAATAGACTTTATAATAAAGTTGCAAATTACGTGCATAAGCAACGACATCATGCACGATGCAACAAACTGAAATACACATACGATACATATGTGCCTTTTTGGAATAGAAATAAAGTCGATTGGAATAAATATCATTAGTTTCAGCGGCCCATCACTCCCTTCCCCTTGTCTCCTTGCTACCCCTGGTGGCGGTGGCGATGACCAGTATTGAAGTTATCCATGTCTTGCGAGACGGAGCGGACAGTTGAATGATGTTAGGATAACACAATGTCGTGCGAAATTAATAATTATAATGCATACTGAACATAACTTACCTCTTTGCATCCGGAGTGCACCCGAACGATAGGGAGCGGTAGTACGGCCAACAGTCTAACTTGCAGGAGCCTTTCCCTTGTCCCCTTACTACCCGCGATGGCGGCGGCCAGTCTCGAAGGCATCTATGTCTTGTGAGACGGGTTAGACGATTGAATGATGTTAGGATAACCCAACGTCGGGCCAAATTAATAATTATGATGCATACTGAACATAATTTACCTCTTAGATCCAGAGTGCGCCCAAACGATGGGTAGTGGTAGTACGGCCCACGGTCTTACTTGCAGGAGCCTTTCCCTTGTCCGCCACCCGCTTGGCCTTATCATACTCATCTGTTTTCTTGGGCTCGTCCGATACCTTTTCAGTTGGGTCGAGGTCTTGTACATAAGGTGTCCAGCGTTAGAAGGTTTTGACTTTCTATGGAAAGTTCAACATGTACGTCTACTGGATGAACACCATATCGTACATCTTCAGGCCGTCGATCCATTGGAAGAAATTGCATTGCATCTCTCGCTGCCATTATGCGTGTGTGTAATTAGGGATTTGTGAAATGAAACATATGATGTGAAAAATCTTTATGTGTGCAAGATACGCTTACGATGTGGTGGCCACACGTGTAGTACCCTCGAGCGGACGTCGTCGAGTGTGTGGACTGGATGATCTTTGCCTGTTCTTCGCATACACATTGCGGGCGTGGGAACTTCGGTGGTACCGGCACATCCTTCATAGATTTATCCGGATAGGGTTTAGCCCTCTTGGCTAGCCACTTTTGCTTCTGCGCTATCCTCTTGTAGAAGCTCGCCGAGCCCTCCATCTTCTTCTCTTAGTTGTGCGAACCTAGCACTTTTGGGGACGAGAGAGGAAACTTGGGAGGAAGAACGGGTTTGGGGGAAAATGACGAACTGGGCGGGCGGCGGCGTCTAAGTCACCACTGTCATGCCACGTGAGTTGGTGTTACAAGATAGGCTTGTCACACCTATGGCGTGACAACGGCCACACAAGCTCTCCACACTGGCACGGTGCGCAGACGAAAGCTTGCATGGTAGGTTTGGCCACGCCGAGGACAATAGCGTGACAGAATATTTTGCCCACACCGCGCATCATGGCGTGATCAAAAGGGTTAGAATTGGAAATAAGGTTAGCCGGATTAACTTTAAAATATTATTAAAAAAGATTAAATATAAAAAAATCACTTTGTTGTATAGGCCCATCCTTTTCGGCTGGCGAGACCAAGCATCAACGGGCCACAGCCCAAGAGGCCTGAAAAGTGAAAAAGAACGGGTCTGTAGTTCAAGTGTGTCCAGGCCCAGTCTTACAACTGTTGAGTGTTAAGTCTTTAAGCTCTCTCGAAAAGGACAGCTTACTCCAAAATAGCCGAGTTTAGCGTGCTGGTGAACTCGACAGGCGCTCGCGTCCGACCTGCCTGGTTTTCTTGTATCTATCCTTAACTCCTTGTGGATGATGTAACTCTATTATTAACCTAACATATCCTAAAAAAATAGCCTAACAAAGGTGGATTGATTTTCTATGTATAAAAAAGTTCAGCGTTCCGGTTGAATCAAAGATTTTCACCCTTCAAGTTCAGTTTGGTTTTTGCCAGCATCGGTTGTATTGAGCGAACACCAAGCTGTGCCTAGTGTAAGAAGCAGGGATTTCATCCTTGCATAAGGATGTAATTAAGTGCCAAATCCAATCGTATCATTTAGATGGCGAACGCTGCTGAAACATCAATACAACTAATCCGCTTTTCCCCTTGTTTCCCCCAAATAACTGGATTCTATTCCACTTTCCTCCGCTTTAAACAGGCAAGCAATCTTTTCCACAAATCTCTATCGATTAGTCAATTCCGGTGAGGCGATGCCTTCCAACGAAAGGTACAAGCACTTAACAGTTAACACTACCATTACCATTGCACGATCAACTGATATCTCCAAATTTCTTTCGATTGCGAAACGCCGGTGGTACAGCGCGACCCTGATGCTGATGGCCACGTTTTATTCCACCAGTCTCGGTCGATGATCACTCGCGCTTTCCCGTGCCGAGGAAGGGGCAGGCCTGCGGTTGCGGGGGGTCAGAACGGGATGCCGACACAGTAGCCGCTTCGCGGAGCCTCTCGGCGAGCGTGGCTTCCTCCTCGGACGGCACCGTGGGACCCTTGAGAAGGCCACCCAGAAGCTCGCCTGGATCGTAGAACACCTCCACGTCCTCCGCCCGCAGCTGCTCATCCACCTGCATGCGTCCACGCGCGGTCAGTGATCAGTTACAAGCTTACAGCGCGTGTAGCATCCATCACATGTACGCTGAATCCGTCCCATTAACAGCGTGACTACGTACAGTACTATTAATTGAGCGAGTTAATCCTTACTTGCTACGTGATCTTGACATGCCAAGAGATAAGATCAGGCATGGTTTTAATTGATTGGTCATTTGGTTGATTGATAGGGAGGAGGCAATCTTCTTCTTTTTTTTAACCGACACGCGATCTCGACCGTGGTAAATCTACAGATGTGTTTTGTTATGGTATGGATTGGTATGCCGCACCTTGAGGACGGCGACGCCGTAGAACTCGACCTTGTCGCCGGTGGGGGCGTGGCCCTTGTAGGGCCCCTCCATGTGGCCCCAGTGCCGGAACTTGAACGCGATCACGGGCGGGCCGGAGTACACCTTCACCACCTCCCACGCGAACCCGCGCGGGAACGCGGCGCGGAACAGCTCGTGCGAGGACTCGAACGTCTCGGCCGCGGCGTCGTACGCGCCGGCGCCCGGAAGGATCGGGCCCGTGAGCAGCGCGTTGTAGCTACCCACGGCCAGCGTCTCCTCCCCCGTCAGCGGTCGTCCGCCGTTCACGGAAAGCCGGAACCGCCCCGGGCTCAGCGACTTGAAGTCCTCGAGCCGGGCCTTGTGCGACAGCTCCATCTCCCACGTCTTGATCGCGTTCTGCACCGTCTCCTCCAGCGACCCCTTCGGCCACTCCTGTTCGCGTAGAGGAAAACCATGCGTATATATGCGCTTGTAAAGAAATGAAATGGATCGCCATATTTTAAGACGCGCGTGCATCTAAAGAGATCGATCGAAGGATATATCGAACCTGTGTCTTCTCGGCCTCGAAGAGGCTGTTCACGGCGTCGTACGTGGGCGGCGCGCCGTGCCGCCACGCGGTGTTCTTCTCGCCCTCGCCGGCCAGGTGAGACCTGTACCTGTCGCCGCCGGAGGAATCCGCCGCTGGTGCCTCCATCTCGATCGCACGCACGCTAAGTGAGGCAATTGCCAGTGGATGATGGCGATGAAGGTGTCGAGTGCTGTGGTTTGTCTTGTGTGCGCTCACCGTTTAATGCGATGGAGGGGGTTTTAAAGAGGCGACCCAAAAGTATAAGGAATTGTTTAACCGCCAGCTAACTGTTTTTTCCAAGATAAAATCAATCAATTTTTCTACCGCTGGATAAAATCTCACTTTAATCTAGATGCTTGACACGTTGCCGTCCATCCCCGTTTCTCCTTCCCCACCTCCCCTCTCCGGTCTCCACCACCTTCTCTACCCCACAGTTCCCACTCCAGAGTCTGTATCACTACCGCCACTGCAAACCTAACTCGCTTCTCCGCTAAGCTTGCCAGACGCCATCATGTCACCGGCACAATCTTGACTTGCCTCTCTAATCTCTATCTCCTCTGCTGCCGCTAGCCACCACCTTCCTCAACTTTGCCGTGCTGCCGTTGACACTCTACAACGCCTAATTTGCCAATCCCTAGCTGGTTGTGCCCTCTCTAGCCATTGCCGGGCCACCACCCATTGAAAGCTATGGTTAGGTGCTTGATAAACCCACAAACCCTAACTACATGAAGTTGTGCTAGGGAGAATGCTATCGCCACCGAAGCACGAATCTTGATATGGATCTGAATGCCAGAAAACAGCTTCTTTATTGAAATTTCAGTTAATTGAAGGTTAGCAAATCCGGAAGTATACAATATGCACATGGCAGCTAAGCATCCATATACAGTACTAGCTCGTGATTACTCTTTGACAACAAGCTTAACTGTTGGCCGAGGGTCTCTAGCTACCTCAAGCCGACGATAACCTTGTGAAGGCACGACACATCAAGAGATCCACCCCGAACGATATCCAAGGACCAACTTCAGCGAGATGTCACACATTGAAGGATCCACTCCGAATGAGATCCGAGGACTAACCTCGGTGAGGCATGACACGTCGACGAATCCACTTCGGACCCGGTCCGGGGTAGCCATGCACTGAGATCCCATTGACACCTACATAGACAAAAGGCCGACGATGTCATGTATCACGGACGTGGCGAGACCCACTTAACATGATAGACGAAAGTACCCTAGAGCAAGCTAAGCCGCAAGGGCAACAATGTAACTTCAGAGATCTCCCCCTCCCACTCTATAAATAGGACCCCTTGTAAATGGGGAGGGGGAAATCTCCCTCTCTCAGCCATCTGAACTTGCGAGATTGTGCTAGGGAGAATGCTATTGCCACCGAAGCACGAATCTTGGCATGGATCTGAATGCCAGAAAACAATTTCTCTGTTGAAATTTAGGGAGAATGCTATTGCCACCACGAATCTTGACATGCATGGATCTGAATGCCAGAAAATAGTTTCTCTGTTGAAATTTCAGTTAACCAAAGGTTAGCAAATTCGGAAGTATACAATATGTACCTGGCAGCTAAGCATCCATATAGAGTACTAGCTTGTTATTACTCTTTGACAACAAGCTTAACTATTGGGCGAGGGTCTCCACGCTACCTTAAGCCGACGATAACCTTGTGAAGGCAAGACACATCAAGGGATCCACCCTGAACGAGGTCTGAGGACCAATCCCGAACGAGGTTTGAGGACCAACCCCGGAAAGATGTCACACATTGAGGGATCCACCCCGGATGAGGTCCGTGGACTAACCTCGATAAGGTGTGACATGCCGGCGAATGCACTCTGGACCCGATCTGAGGTAGCCATGCGTCAAGAACCCATCGACACCCACATAGATGGAAGGCCGACGATGTCATGTATCTCAGATGTGACGGGACCCACTTGACGTGATGGACGAAAGCACCCCCGGAGCAAGCTAAGCCCTAAGGGCAACTATGTAACTTCAAAGATCTCCCCCTCTCACTCTATAAATAGGACCTCTTGTGAATAAGGAGGGGGAGACTACATGTAACTTGTATCGTACATATACAATGCATCCGTATGACCCCTTGTGTGTGATTCTCGTTAAGCTCCTCCCTCGCATCCGACCGGAGGTGCCTACAAGTTTATTGTATGATCTCGTATCAATGACATTAACATTTGTAATTGAGAAAATTGCACTATAAGTCTCTAAACTTGCGAGGTTGTACCACTTAGCTCTTTGAACTTGTATTTTACTTTCTCAGCCTCCGAACTTGTGAGGTTATGCCACTTAGCTCCATAAACTTACGTTTTACTTTCTCTGTCTCCTGAACTTGCGAGGTTGTCACTTAGCTCTTTGAACTTGTGTTGAAGAGAAGCTCGTCGGATGCGATGCCAGCGACTTCGTTCCCTCCGAGTCCGGTGGACTCGTCGCTGCCCCGTTCCAGCCATGTTCATCATCCCCGACACCTCATGCCGACAAAACAGATTCTTCGGACACGGGAACGCACCGTGCTCGCGTATTCGCCTGAGCTCCACCGTTGCAGCTTGCCACCACCCTCACCCTTGCCTCCTCAAAGTGGACCGTAAGAGAGAGAAGTACATTGCTAGTACTAGAGTAGAAGCTACTCACCATGCACGAAGTCCATTTGGCCGTTTGTTAACAGAAAAGGATAAGCTGACGAATCACCTTGAGAGAGAGAGAAATATTGTGTCGCTGCTCTAGCACTGGGAATATACTTCTCTCTCTTACGGTCGAGTTCATCTCTTAAGTTTATTTCTAAGAAATCTATCTCATCTAGAGACAATACTTAAAAAAATAAGACATGTACCCGATTTCATTAGAGGAAACAAAAAAAAATACATGGTCTTTTGAGTATCCTCCTACCAGCTGCAAACACAACCAACTATAAATAACAAAACGTTGAATCCTGATACATGATGACCTAGCATATCAGATACATCCTCAGGACAAACTTAAACAGTTTGTAATACTAAAATCATCGGAAGTTCTGTCCCAATTGCGATCAAGTACCAACTAAGATAAGCTAACTAAACAAAGAAGGATCATTTGATGAAATCAAGCATCCAGCCTTCTTAGTGACGCCCACCCTCTTGCACGGTTGAAGACCTCCAGTGCCATCCGTCGAAATTGATCAGCCCCTTTGTGAAAGACATCGTGGTCCTTCTGTTTCTGCAAAATCGACCAAAATTCAAGTCAATATAACTATTTATTATTATTATTATTTTCACCACAACTTCCTCTCACACTCCTTCACCATTCTCTCTTGTGTGATGATTTGTGTGCCTAGGTTGTCTCTTGCATAAGAGATAATATATTCTCTCTGTTCTCATTATCTCTCTCCTTCATGTAGGATTTTGCTTATGTAGCAAGGCAAAGAGACGGGTGAAGTGGCCTTGTTGGAGATGCCCTTGATGGATTGATACACTACTCTCTTTTTTGTTTTGAGAGGGACCGATACACTACAATGTTTGGCTATTCATTTCGAGGAAACAAGATAGCTTGCCTCCAATGGGCCTACTAGTGTTTCCTTTTGCTAGTTATAACTTACTAGTGGCCTGCGCACGCCAAGGTACAGGGGGAACATAAAAGTCAATGATCATGTTCTACATATAGACGTTAATGTTAATGAAGTAAGGATGGATAAAAAAGGAAATAGAAAATGGGGATAAACTTCATAGGCAAACATAAATGTTTATCATCGACACTAATGCAAAACCAGGAAAAATATACACTAATGCAAAACCAGGAAAAACATCTGTTCCAAATGCAAAAAAAAAAAAAAATTGTAAATGCAAAACCAGGAAAACATATACATATGTGATATAGGTCGAAAGAAAGAAGGACAATATTACCTTTGCTCACACAAAAAACAACATCATCTTTTGCCAACTTCCCATCTTCAATATTTGCGTAAACACATACCCTCAAATATTGGGAAATCAGATAACAAGGAATCTAGCAATGAAAAGAAAGAGTGGCAGATGGCTGAGGTGATCCCTTACATGTTTTCTGCAAGAGAGGATGGAACCCAAGACTGCTTATGATGATCTTACTGCTGCTTTCAGACCCTTGCCAGGCTTTGTCTTGTTCATCCAAGTGCACCAGGGCATGGCATGCAAAAAAATGATAAGAGAGAGAGAGAGGCATTTCTAGCAGGTGAATTGAAGTTTAAACTGTACATAAGATTCCTTCATGAAGCAAAAAAAGAAAGAAAGAGGAAATGACATCATCAATAGCAATAAACCATGTATTGTTCAGTTCCTTACAATATAATTAAGTAGAAATTATAATTGTATGTATTGTTCATATTCTATAAATGCACGAGTAGAAATGCAAATTTATACATGTATAAAAAAATATGCACAATTTTATTTTAGTCAAAGACATAATGGTGCTTTAGCCATCTTAGAATAACTTACATACCATCAACGTCTACTTTGAAATGATACATGTATTAGATAGGGTATTACCCCCTTGGCTATTATCAGGGGCAAGATTAGGTAAACATAACAAACAAATTTCCACCTGAATGGTAAAAGTAATACACCGACTATCTAAATGACGAAATCGGTATAAATAGGTCGATGTTGTGTAAAAACCTATGAATAAGCACACTGCAAATTAAGTCAAATTGTTCTTAAGTAATATATCAAATATTGGGATGCTTTTGCACAATTGAAAACTATCGTAGGGGTGCCCCACCGGGCCCACGACCCGGCGAAGCACGGTTGCCCCGGGAGGTCTCTCCAAAAGACCTATCCGAAGGGGGGTCCCGAAGACCCCCCGAATGATCCCGAAGACCCTCCGGAGTCGCCCCGAAGACCATCCGGAGTCGTACCGAAGAACCTCCGAAGGCCCTCGGAGACCCTGCGGAGTAGTCCCGAAGACCCTCCGAAGGCTCCCGAAGACCTCCCAGAGCTATCCCGAAGACCCCCCGAAGGCTCCCGAAGACCCTCCGAAGAGGCCTGCGAAGGACCTCAAGGGGCCATCTCTGCGGAGGGAACAAGAGCAACAGGAACGGTGGACCGGGTGCACTCCCCGAATGGACCACGTCCACGAAGACACACCATGCACCAGAGGCTACGTGTAGGGCACATAAAAGCCCCTTGCAGCCCCTATAGTTACAGTACTTTTCTAAGGATACAAATGTAAATTTAGATACCCTGCAGGGAGGCTATAAATAGCCCCCTCCACCGTGTAATAGAGGAGGACTTTTCTGGAGGCAATACATTCACACTCCGTAACCGAACCCCTTTTAGGAGCCCCCCCCCATTTTTCTAGCACAGGGGTCTCCTCCTTTTACTGTTTAGTCTTCTCACTACGACAAAAACAAAAACGTATTGTGAAAATAGCTTGTCGTAGCAGGGCCCCAAGGGGTGCCCCACACCCTAGGGTCGTCAGGAGTATTGGTGTGCCATCAGGGATGTTGTACCTATGTAAACCTGGTCTGTACAGTGTATTCAAGCAAATGTACCCAAAATGCCCTCTCTCTCTCTCTCTCTCGCCTATGGGGGCAAGAAGATAAATGTCCCTTCTTGCCCCCTATAAGTAAAGCCCCATGGGCATGTAAGGGCGGGGGCTCCTCATTCTTGACACATGAGCATGCATACATACCTACATGTCTTTGGCTCCTCCCTTTGGTCCTTCTCCCAAGACAAATGGTATGGAGGGTCTCCGTACCTACTGTCTACCCTTTTTATACTACGACATAGTTAAATGGAAGCATTACAGCCAAGAGTTATCCAATTCTAGCTTATTCTTTCCAACCCATAAACCCAGCTGATGTAAATGGAATGAAGGCACTTTAGCTTATCCTGGTTTTGCATTAGTGTATATTTTTTCCTGGATTGCTTGTTCCTCTCTGGTGATTAGAAATTAAGACAACATTTTAGCTTTTCCTAGATGAAGTATTGATATTTGACATGAACCCGCTTCATCATAGCAAGATTCTCCTAACCCAAACCAGGGACGTTGTTACTTAGATATTCCACGTTGAAACTTTGGACCTTAGTAGCACTGCACCTTAAACATCCATTTTGGTAAAAAAGAAGGTGATCATCTATGTCAACTATTGCGAGTAGAACATTCTAATCCAAACTACCAACCAATTCACCTAACAACATTGAATTCCTAATGGCCAAATCACAGCCCGAATAAAAATCCTGGATCTGAACAAGAAGACAATATTGTCCAGGGCTTACACTACAACACAACAGATCCAAGATACTTGTATTGCAAAACCTTGTGCGTGATATGACCCATCCAACCAAAAAACTGTCAATTACTCAAGTATATCGATGAAATCCTATAGCACAACATTGCTTCCGTTGTAGGGTTGAAGCAAACATGCAAAAATGTATCATGGTGTAGTGCATGACTATTGTAAAGAATATCAAATTTACATGATCCAATTCAATTACTCAATAGAATCCATCACCTTTTTCCTCAAGTTCCTAGCTAGATTCCTCACTAGTTACCAATAACAATCATAATTCTCGTATCAGATCGCATCAAATGACAACTTCCAGGTGGAAATTGATGGACGTGAAATATGGTCATTAATTTATGTAACATCCCCATATGGATAAATTAAAACTTTTCTTCATCCTTTTACTTTTGAAACTTTTCAAATTTCGTAAAAGAATTTTAGAAAATTAAAATCAAAAGCCTCATTTATCAAGTCAACAACCTCCTTGGTCAAATCTTTTATCAAACCCTTGGAAATAATTTTCCAGTGCACAAAAACCTCTGGAAATTTTAGGAAGGTTAATCCTTAAGTCAGGAAGCTCCAGTTAAAATTTCATAAATTTTGGAGTTGCTTTGATGCCTCAATTAAATCCCCAAAGTTCCAGGTTTAAAAATCAAACCCTAACTGGTTTGTACTGTTCATTGGACTCGAGTCAGGCTCGGGCTCGAGTCACTTGACTCGACCAAGCCAACTAACCGCGCCCCGCGCCATTTCAACCGTGCGCGCGCTATCAGCCGTTGGATCTCCATCGAACGGCTCTCATTCGTGTAAGCATTCGGACAACTCCGGTTGCAATATGATTCTCAGCCGTTGGATTCTGATCCAACCGTCGCGGGGCCGTACCGGTTCACTTCAGTCTTTACAATTAGCGATCGCATCGTGGCCGTTCAAATCTCATCCGGCGGCCAGCATCTAATAAGGTTGGGCTCAACCCACTAAAACACTTTGGACTCGAACCACTTTGTGTCATCGACGGTGGGGCCACCTGTGTTGGTCATCTTCCTCCTTTCCCACAAGGCATGCGTTCTGTGCGCCATGGCGAGAGAGGAGGTGACTTGTCACTTCCTTGAGCCCTTTAAACGGCTAAATGCTGCCATGCATTAAATGCACACCGCTCCTCCTCCCCAAAGTCGTCTCTTACCGCGCTCCCGCCGCTCAAGCGATCCGACGCATTCTTGTGGACCGAAGTCCACCCATGGGCATGTACTTGCTACTTTCGTCCCTCGGCTACTTAAGCCCCTCAAGACCTTCAGTAGCTTTCTTTACACCCCTTGAGCTCCGGCTTGCACTCTCTTTGCTTGCTTGAGCCCAAATCTCAGAACCCTTTCGGCGCCATTGTTGAGTGGAGCTCCTCGGTGCAACCCGCGCTCAGTGGCTTTTCTTCCCTTCTTTTGCTTCGGTTTGTGTCCTTACTTCTTGGAGCAAAACCCTAACTTAATTGTAGTTGTTTTTCACAGGAGCGGCTCAATTTTGGGATTTCCTCTTCTACCGTGAGCACCCTTCTTCCTCACCGCAGAAGAAGCTTCATTTCCTAATTCTTTGCTCGGGAAGCATATATGAGCTATTGTGGAGGCTGTAGTGATGACCGGTCTCACCACGTTGCTCGGTCGTCATCTTCACTTCTTTCTTCTTGGTCGACGCCGTTCTTCGTCGCGGAGCCACCTCGACCACCTCCGAGCTCCACGGTGCTCGTGTACCCTTCTAGTAGCCCCTAGAAGCTTTGGCACCATTGGAATGGTTTATTGCGAGCTTTTGGTCATTATGCATTTCGCCGTTTTGGTCGCGCCGCTCATCGTCGGCTAGCCGCGTTCGGGACACCGCCGGTGTGGGTGGTCGGTGTGTGCGTTATGCTATTGCGGTTCCATTTTGGGTCGCCGCGATAAGCCGGTGCCCTGATTTTGTTGTCGGACGAAACGGCGGTGTCGTAATATCGTTCGCACGCGAGAATGGCGTTCATTAATGGTAATCATTGTTAATCATGGGTTAGTAATCATTAGTCGTCCTAAACCCACCTCCTCGCCGCTTGCATGTGGGCGCACATTTTAATCACCCCGCACTAAACCACGTGGCGTGGCCCACGATCGGCCGACCGTGGCCCGCCATTTGCAAACCCCTCCCGTGCACGCGCGCTTAAACCCGGCATGTGACTTGCGTCGCTGACCAGTGGGCCCCTATTGTCAGTAGCCCTGTTCAAATCATAAACGGCCCAATCAACCTCAGCCGTTCGATATTGGATCTGTGGCCGGGATCGTGGGAGCAATTGGACTGTCCGAAGGCTCCCTCAATCCCAGCCCTTCATCGCTTGATCAACGGTCCAGGTTGTGCGAGCAATTGGACTGTCCGAAGGTCACAATGATCTGGACTGTTGGATCTTGATCCAACGGCGAGCCTCCGTGGGTGCTGTGCGGGTGTGCTGTGCGCGCCGTGCGCGTGGGCCATTCGATCCAGGATCGACGGTCCATAATCCGCCACGCCTTTTCTTTTCGGTTGAGGGATATAAAATTCCTCGGCGAGCTTTATCTTTCTATTGAAAAATGTTGTTAAAACTTTAGAAATTCATATCTTTTTCATTATAAATCCTTTTTGGGTGATTTCAGTAGTGTTAATTTTCTTTTAAGTTAGAGTTTAATCTAGAAATGTTTCCAGGCCCTGTTAAGAACCAGAAATGTTGTGAATCGATTTTGGCCTTTTCAACCTCTAGTAAATATTCCAAAAATGCTATAAAAACTTAGAAAATCCATAACTTGTTCTCTGTAAGTCCAAATAGAGCGAACTAAATTTTGTTAATTTCCTTTAGGGATGACCTTTAGTGAAGAACCAGTTCTTTGGTGGTCTTTGCATTGATATAAATGATGTCCTAGTTTTAGAACTTAGAAAAATCATAACTAATTCGTTGTAACTTCAAATGACCTGAAATTTTATATGGGTTATCACCACACCAGTAGGTAGCCACCCTAAAAATTTCAGCTCCAAAATCTTTCTAGAAAATATTTTTTTTTTTTGCTACAGTGCTAATTATGGCCGAAAATAGGTTTTTAGAGAATATCTTTTGCACCACAAATCCAAATTAAGTTTTTCCAGTTCCTATGTCTAGGTATATTCCTATTTTACCTTGTGTATAAATTTCGTCGCATTTGGATAGTTTTTGCTTGCTCTTTTGTTTAAGTGTTGCTCGTCTCATTGGTTGTTTTCGCTCTTTCGCTTAGGATTCGATATTTGCGGTAACCAGAAACGACCCTCCGCAACAAATTGAGCAACCGCAAGCAAGCGTTTGATCATTTCCATTGATCCCATTACTTTTAAAGTCTAATATTTTGTTTAACTTCTATGTATGCATTGCTATTTTGTTGTTAAATTGATTAGTTAGACCTCTAGTTGCATAATCAGAGGTAAATGGTTATCCTCTACTACGAGCCTAGGTTATTTGCGGTGGTTAGAGTTCGATGGATGAACCCTTATCACTTAGTAGATTACGAATGAATATTGCTTAGCCATGCCTAGTTATCGGTAGTATTGGGCGATCATCGACTTAGTCGATGATCTTGATCACACACATACTTATACTACTCTATTATGTCCAACCCTTGTGTTTTATTGATTTACAAATCAAAAAGCGAAAACAAAACTATATCTTGACTTGGGCACAATGGTATGTTGATGTGATCTGTTGGGTGTGTTGGAATGGTGCCTAAGTCCCCAAGGACCGAAAGTTACTTGTGTCACTAAGCCAAGCGCTTATTGCGTGCTAACCACACGAGGGGATATGGAACCTCTCTTGACTAAGTACTTTGGGAGGTGTTAATTATGAGTGGTTGGTGGGTGTGTTCTTGTGTGTGGTGTTTGGAGGAGCATTAGCGCACCTGTTAGGCCGCCTAATGTGTCTTTCTCCGTGGTTGCGGCTCTTAATTAGCATCGTCCATTGGAAAGCGTCTTGTTAGACTTAGCCATGCCCGCATACCAAAGGAAGTGTGCTAACCGTGGTGGTGGAAAGGCGGTCTATCGTGTGGGTACATTGGTACACCCCTGCAGGGTTAAAACTATTCGAATAGCCTCGCCCTAGGTTATGGACATGCTTGGTAAGGTCGTGCAAGAACTAGACTACAACCTTTAAAAACTTAAACTTGACATGGGTGGTATGAAGGGGTACTTCATGCTATTGTTGTGGTGACTATGGGTTAGCCACTTCTAGGTTGGTGTTGTTCTCTATCTATTATTATTATTGTCTCTCTTTATTTGAACAATAGAAGTTAATTGCAAACTTGCTTTGAATCTATTACCTTATTGCAAATGAAAACTTGCTTTATCTTGAAAATAAGTCCGAGCCTCATCCACTTAAATAAAGCTTGCATGTAGTTAATTATAGTTCATTATCTCACACGTCAGTCTTGCGAGTACAAAAACAAGTTTTGTACTCATCCGCTTGCTTAACATTAATTGTTGCAGAGGAAGAAGGTGAGCCTAAGGGCCTCACTTTTGTGAGTCGTGTTATGCTACTGTTTGGGACGATTAGCTTGGCGGTCCGGTTGGTTGCCTTGTGGGTAAAGGCACACCGATTGGCTTTTGTTGTCGCCATTTTATGGCCATTTTGCTTCCATTGTGTATTTGCTTATTTGTATGACTTTTGGCGGTCGGCCTCTCTTTGTAATAACTATCTTTATATTATCTATGTCTTTTGATTGTTGCTTTTGCTTGGCTCTATGTGTATGAATGGATCATTAATTTAACACCAGTGAATGCAAACATTCACATGAAATCTGATACCACCACCGGTGTTTGTAGCAAAAGCCAACAACCCGAGAGCAGAGTCGCAACATCCTTGCAACTTCACTCTATAATCCTGAAGCGAGAACACCAACAGGCCCTTAAATTCAACGCTTATCCCAAAACCTCAACCCAACTTAACCACAAAACCACACCTTGCCCCCAAAATTATATAGGAATTCGCGCCTCCACATGCTCCCAAGCTGAATCCTGCGAGCCGAGGCGTAGGGATCCACGCAGAATCCCCAGATCATGAACCGAAGCGCAGAGGGGGAGGAGGCGCAGAGTGAGGGGGGCTGACCTGCGCAGAGAGGATCTGGAGGTCGATGCCGGCGAGGCGCCTGATATGCTCCCTGAGGAGGCGCTTGGAGTCGTACTCCCATACCTTCTTCCACACCATGGCCGCACTCCTTACCTTGGGGTTTGTCGTCTCACGTGCACATGTAAAAGCTTTGAAATCGGTACAAATAGGTCACTTTGCGGTGGGGGAAAGGGAAGGAGGTCGGGGGACAGCGGATGCGTTCAACCGATTCGCCCCATCCCCATCTCTCTCTACGCGTGACAACACGTGCCGAGCGTAGCTAGCACACACCGACAAAGCCTTATATCCAATCGGATAGCGGGAACGGACCAATAGCATCCGACGGGCAGGGGAAAAAAAGCCTACGTGGCTCACCTCCTCGTGCCCCTTTTCTGCCTCTGTTTACCTGGGAGAATAAGGGGTACTTCCTAACCAGAACATTTCACAATGGGAACATGTGAAGAAGAGCAACTGCATAACATTGCGGCTCCACCATTTTTGTGGCCAACTGAGTAGCTGATCAGTTTTATTGCACATATTTCTTTTTTGGTTGCAGGTGTGGCGACATGCACTGTACTACAAAAACAAACAAACGTTGAGCGCTCACCAAACCATCAATTAGAGAACTGTTCGTGCGATGGTTAAACCACCATTGGATATGGAAATCGACCTTCTAGTATAGTGATCGTCACAGGAACATCAACATAATAAATAAAATAATCCTTTCCACTGAACCAATAAATCTATGCTAGCAGGAATGTTAAATAAATACTCCACTCCAGTTAGAACAGTGAGTATCGTGACTCGAAATTACAATAACTGTAAACCAGATGCTATAATCATGTCTCGCTGTATGTTTTGGCCAAGCGCCCCTCGTGCTTTCCATAAAGGATGTCCTTGAGCAAAAATATAAATAAATAGTAGGCACATGATTCAATAGACGCAAAAGGAGCAGTTTTTAGAACACACCTTACTAACCCATATACAGATGTCGCTTATAGATAGGGGGTTCTGCTATGCAAAACTGTTCTTCAATTAAAGCTCCAAATGTCGATGTTGAGCTAGGTACGAAGATCGCTTGTTTAGCTATGAAGCACCCCTGCTAGAGGTAAAAAAAAACTAGGTACAAAACTTGCAATGGCAATGCCCCACAAAAACACTGTATCGATCTATTTCCACACAAATTTGTTTAATTAGAAATCTAGTGTTTACCAGAATTTAGTAAGCATGAATGTCACAATGCAAGTCAGGAGTGAAAAGATAGCTGTGTACGCATAACCGTTCAATGGATGCTAGTACTTCACAGAGAAACCGTAGAATAGAGCATCTTAAAAAAAACTAGATGATCGAGTCGTTAAATATACGATGTCAGATACACTAATATCTCCTAAGATGTAAATGTGTGATGGCCTGAAGGAAAATTCCTTTTTGTCAATGTTATCATATCAACTTTCAAGCCATTTTAGTTATGCTTTTTTTGCATCCTGGTAACTAATATCTCCTGAGGTGTAAATGTGTGATGGTTTGAAGAAAAATTCTTTTTGTCCAGGGAAAAACAAAAGAATGTAAGAAACCTTGAACAATATGTACAAAAAAGATAGGGTGATGTACCTCAAGCAAAGACAATTGGACAGGGGGGAGCCAGGAGTGTAGATGATAGAAATCCTCAAGCAACAATGTGGGTGCAAGAACGAATTATGAGCACACTGCAAATCACCAGCGCCATATCATCAAGGAAAATAAGAACCACATGAATAAATTGACAGGAACAAATGCTAAACCTTTGTTGTGGGTATATATATTGATGGGAACCCCCAAGCAAAAAATGATAGGGAAATTACAAAAAATGATATATGTGCTCCCTAACTGAGACATTCATCATAAGCCAAAATTTAGGTATCTGCTCACATACAACATCAACAATTCATTGAAAAGGGAGAAAAACAACACAATTAGCAACCAAAAGAATGAAGGTAACAAGAACATACCTTGCACCTGCATGATCCTTGTGTTGATCAGGGTAAAACTTGTTTAGGCACCTGCAAAATCTATAACAATATTTTTTTAGAATAAAGTCATATAATAGCATTACATATATTTAATGAATCAAGATGTGTGGCATTATGTGAAACAAACATGGCTTGGAAACTACCATGTGGTTGGGTCTAGTATATTTTAGTTGATGAATAATTGACAATGTTGCTTATTGATGTTATTTGAGGCGTGTGGCGTGTGTGGACTTATGTCGGTCAAGTTAGGAAGAACTTGTGCCAGAAAAAGATGGTGTTTTGGTCTTTGCATGTGCAGGATAACTCAGAGGCGATCGTGGTCTACGGCGGTGACCGGGAGATGGCTTGGTGCGAAGTCATGGTCCAGAGGGTCGAGAATGCTGGAGGAGACGGTCAGGTTTGAGTTGGAGCGCATAGAGATCAAAGATGGATAATGCGTGTTGGAGCTACGGAGGTACGAGTCCGTAGGCTACGACATGCAATAATTTTGGGGTGTCCAAAATTGGAAGGCTGGAAAATTTATGCGAGTAGCGGCATGAGGGATTGATGGGTGATTTGCATGCACGTGCTGTTTATGATGATAGATGTGCTAACGTGTATAAAGTGATTATGTGCTAATAGTTGTATGCATTATGGGCTGGTTACGCATGCATGATGGGCCGGGCTAGAAGGCTTAAGAGCTTGTGCTGTAGACATGTACGAGTAGGTACGGTGGGTGCGTATAAAAGTGCTAGTTGCGGTTTGGGAAACACTATCTCTTGCTAGGGTTTTAGGGCTCTCAGCAGGACAGATCGTGTGGCGGCTGCTGGAGATTAGTCGAGGAAGTTTTGGTGTGTGACAGCTGGACAGAATTCTGAATGGGGCTTTGTGCATGCAGGCTATGCATGTGCTAAGGGCTAGGAACTAGTTGCTTGCATCTTTTCTTTGACGTGTTCTTTTGGTGAGCATGACTTGATGTGATTGGTTACTGTTGGTGCCATTAATGGTGTGAAGAGAAAGACTTTTATCCACACTTGTGTCGACTGCATCAAGAGCTTTGTTTCCCTGTTGAGTTCCCAAGTATTTTTCTCTCGTGCTTGTCATTGGCTGTGTACGAGAAGGAGTTGTTCGCTGGTGGTGGATGCATATAACAAAGTGTGTACACTGCGTGGCAAACGGTGAGCGAAGGTGCGTGCGCTACTCGGCCTGAACCAGAGGCTATCAGCGAGACTCGGTGCAGAGATCGTGGAGACGCACACGCGGCGCTGATGTCTGACGGCAGTGAACGGGTATGCGCGGTAGATGCAAAACTCTTTTTCTGTGTTGTGTGATCTCCACGTAAAAACATCCTCTCCTGTTCGGTGCGAAAAATCTCTCACAATCATTCACCCCCTCTGATTGCCATTAACGATCCTACAAAATGATATATGTGCTCCCTAACTGAGACATTCATCATAAGCCAAAATTTAGGTCTCTGCTCACATACAACATCAACAATTCATTGAAAAGGGAGAAAAACAACACAATTAGCAACCAAAAGAATGAAGGTAACAGGAACATACCTTGCACCTGCATGATCCTTGTGTTGATCAGGGTAAAACTTGTTTAGGCACCTGCAAAATCTATAACCATATTTTTTAGAATAAAGTCATATAATAGCATTATATATATTTAATGAATCAAGATGTGTGGCATTATGTGAAACAAACATGGCTTGGAAACTAAATTTGTAAAAGCAGGGTTGTGGTGCTCGGTGATCAATGCAAACTTGAAATAAACTCAACCATACCAAAGTGAAGTATCTAGATACTTTTTTTTTTACATATTGATGGTGAAAACTAAGAATGTTTGACTGCACGCATTTTATGATACAACCTAAATTTAGTGACAGAGGTAGTATAAAATTTCAAAAATAATAAGAATATAGTGGTTGGTTCCTGACCGCACATGAACAGGTTGGGGATTTCTCTTGTTCATTATTGTCTGTCCTGATAAATGAATCAAAAGCCGTGTGGTGCTTGGAGCATTCGATTGTAAGTTAAAACTGTCGTTGTCAACATCTCTACACATAGCAGAGTATTTTATCTCCTCATCTTGGTCCAAATCTTCATCCAAATCTAAGCCTATTTCCTGAGAATGAATTTCAAAATTACAGGTGTTTGAGAGAAGAAAGGGCAAACAAACCCATGAGCAGAAACTCATCTGAACAAGATGAATACTTCATTCTCTATTTCTCTAGCTATTTTTGTAGCTTGCTTTTCAAGCTCTCTCATGTGAGGACCACTCTCAAGCTTTGCTGCATAAATTTCTTCACTAAAAGTACTCTTTACTCCAAACAAATCTGCATTTGTTTCAAACTGGTCCCAGCTCCTAGCAATATACTAATTATTAGTCAATTATGCTAAGCAAGTACCCATAGGCCTATAGGGGAACACGGCTGTAGAAGACACATTGATATACAACCAGAATAGAAGGTTTTACATGAAAATATGAACAAAAAAGACCATGCAGATTAGCAATAATCTATAATCCATTCCTACATTTCCTTCAGAGTTGCAATTGGAAGCCATATGAAGGGAATTGCAACTTTGAAGAAAAGGGAATAATTCTTGAGAATTTTGATTCACAGACTAAATAACTACTCACCTCTAAATTCATTTTGCCCTCCACCTCCATCTCCTGCCTAATGCCCTCGATCCAACCTGCGAAATAAAAACATACATAACCACACACACAAAACATGAAGAGAAAACTCACTGAAGCCCTGATAAGAACATGAATCCAATCCAACCCACCCCAGGAAATCGTAGAGACGATTTGGCACTGAAAGACAGAATCTGAACGGACAAATCAAGAATCGAGCAAGAAAAATCCACCACTACCACCACCTGCAATAACAAATCGAAATCAAATGAGTAACGAACAGACGCAAGTATCAGATTCCTGATGGGAAACAAAACAAGAGGAAAAACAAAGACAAATAGAAAACAAGAAGCGCTAATTCCCGCCGTCCCCATCTCCTATCGCATCATCCTTTTCCCTTTCCTGCGTGAGAGGATGAGAGGAAAAAGGGGAAGTTGATGCCTATGGCGTCCTAGGATTCGGGTGTCTGGCAACCCAGGAGTGATGACGGAAGCGTGGAAGGCGGGGAGGAGGGAGCGGTGGCGGGGGGCAGTGGCTAGGGAGGAGAACGGGATATGTGGCAAGGGGGGGCAAGGGAAGGAAGGGGCATCGCGGGCGAAGGGGAGGAGGAGGGCGACAGGGGCGAAGGGGAGGAGATGGCCAAAGGGGAGGATGGTGTGGATAGTGTGGAAAGCGGAGAGGAGGGAGCGGGTGCCGCGGCAACGGCGGAGAAGGAAGCGAGTGCGAGGCGACGAGACTAAGGGCGGGGAGGAGGTGAGGGATGGCAGGCGAGGGCAGCCGAGTGGAGGAGGTGAGGACACAAGCGCGAGTGCGAAAAAACGCATCGTGGTGCGCTAAGAGGAAGGAGGCAGGAAGCTTCGTGCGACAAGGAACCTTGACGTGATTTCAAAGAACACGGGGGCCTTTTTGCACTTTTTGCAAAAAGGCTGACGTGGAGCTCCTCGGGAGCCGGGGAATCCTTCAACTACTAGAAATAAAATATTAACGTGGAAGAGAATGTGTGAATCAAGTTAGGGCTTAGAAGTACTATCAGATTTGCGTGACAATACTATGGATTCTATTACTGCATGATTTGTAATGGTTCTAACTGATCAAAATTTCGCTAATTTTGCTCCTTTTGAAAGGATCCTGATATTCTTTTATTGTTTTTTTGGAAATGATTACTAATATAAAACTGAATCTGAATTCTACTAATCAGATTAACTTTATGGTGCAAAACAGAAATGATTTACTTATGGTCTTATGCTAATAAAATGGTAGTACACATCAAATGGCTGATGGAAGGTTTCGGACTTCTAGGTTCTGGCCTTGTTCACTACGTACAAACTGTTGTAAATATTGGTAATTATTTTCCTTTCCTTTTTTTACCTTCAAAAATGAAAACAAAATTATGAAATTCCCAAATTGTCCTCCGAACACAACACAAACTACATCAATGATACAGGATGAAGTATGTTTTTTTGTGTGTGCATATTTTTGGCAGCAGATACTCCGTAAAAATCATTGGCCGGGTATCAGATTTTTTTTCTTTTAAATAGATTTATTGAAACCACTTTGCATCTAGTACAAACTGACAGTGATGATAATTTTCTTAGCCTTTTTTTCGGCGAGGATCTTAGCCAAACCTTTTTCTCTTTGTACAAACTGATTATTCAACATTTTCATGATGTGAGACTAATGAATGGGTGGTTTCTAGAGTAAAAGCATTTACCTGATATACCAGATATGGTAGCGGCAAGAAACGCGTAAACTTGTAGTTTCATAGTTTGTAAAAAAGTTGCACATCGTTTCATAAAATAGTTACCTGAGTCCCAAATACTTGGGAAGGGAGAGCGTGTGACATTTGGATGATATCTACTAACATTACCTCACTTCCACAACAGGGATAATCTTGCTGCCCAGCTCAGCAATGGAGAGAGAATAAAGAAACCAAACCATAGAAGCAAAGTAAAGCATGAATCAAGAACATTTTATCTTCAAAAAAATGTCAAGTTAAGAATAATGACGACAACACAAAGTTCAAAAAGCCACCTCTTTGGGCCAAAAATATGAAATTATACTTGCAGAGATGTTTTATGGACGTATAATTAATTCCTGATGCCCTTCTTGCCTGTGCAACTACCTGCAAATAGCCCCGAATCCACACCTCTCTTTGGAATCGACCTATATGCTCATGCACAAGGAACAACACAATTAATCGACAAAGAAGCTGAAAGGTAAAAGAATAACATGCCAAGATCAAAATTTGCTGAATCTCAAACAGAGCTTCTTGATCTAAAAATAAATTGGTCAATAAAGTCCCGCATTTCTGAAATTATTCATCCATCCCTGTAATTGCGATTTTTTTTTATTTAATCCTTTTTTTATTAATATTTTAAAGTTAATCACTCGCGAACTTTATTTCCAAATCTAACCCCTTTGATCACGCCATCACCCGTGGCGTGTCCAAAGCGTACTGTCACGCCACCATGAGCGGCGTGACAAAACATGCCACGCAAGCCCTTGGCCGCGCGCCGTGCCAGCGTGGAGGGCTTGCGTGGCATATGTCACGCCAGTAGGTATGGCGTGATAATGGCGACTAGTCACGCCAGTATATTTGGCGTGACAATGGCGACTAGTCACGCCAGTATATTTGGTGTGACAGTGACACAACACATATACATAACACCATGTACATGTAACATTTAATAATCCATAACTTAGAAATAGAGAATGTATCTGTGAACCAAAGATAACACCATCATTTTAACTGAAAGTAAATACCTATATGAACCGATAATTTTTTTTGTGGAAGTATGGACATATGGTAGACAGTACCGCTGAGGAAACATGCGTAGAAATCCTACAGGAATAATAGGTGGTGCTCATTAAGAAATAAGGCATGAGGTTTGTAAATTAGGGTTTCCTTTTCGGAAATCGGGGTTTAAATCTGATTTAGTATATTGTTTGTAATAATTTCAAAATATAGCACATTGAGTTTAGGAAAATTACGAAACTTTTTGTGGAGCCTCCCGTCATACTGTTGTTGCTTCCGTAAATTTTGTATAATTTTATTCATTTAGAGAAAGGATGGTTGATAAGAATATCAAACGAAGTATAACCTTGAGGATGTCGTCCAAGCAAACTGTCTGCTGAAACACTTGTTGTCCAAACTATTGGAGTCTCTACTCGATAAAGTCGTGTGAACGTATATACACAGGCAGTCGATGAAGTACTTTATGAAGCTTATAGAGAATATTATTGAAGGGGTTGAGAACGCTCGTTGTGATTATGAAGATGCCCTAAAACATGGAGGATTTGATGTCGGTGCGAATGGTTTTTTCTGGGATTTCACTAGAATAGGCATACTTGCAATATAGGCTTGCTTTGATGGCTTAGCGGAGATACGAAACCAGAACTACATTAGAGTCCGCGGACAGAAGCATGTTACACGTAGTGACATGGCATGATGGTTCGGCTAATTGCTTTAGTCATCCTCGCTACTACTACGGTACATTGCGACACAAGCATCCGAACCATATAACTATACATGCCTTTAGGGGATAGTAAAAAACATGCGGGGTAGGACGGGGGACTATTACGTAATGACCTGACCTACTGCGTGGACCGGGGCCATTTTCCCTTCCTTGCTAGCACGGCGTTGAACTCCTGGCCGGCGTTCCCCTTCCCCTTGTCGCGGGAGTGTCCACGTCGGGCTGGTATGTCGAAGTCGTCCATGTCCTGTGATTCCATGATGTAAGTGCACCGTATAGTGAAAATCGTAAGAAGGATGTTAATTCTTCATAACTCACGTCGTCGATACGGATTAGGCCCGGATGACCGGATACGCTGTGGCGGTCGGGCTCAGCCGCATGAGCCTTTCCCTTGCCCTTGTCGCGGGAGTGTCCACGTCGGGCTGGTATGTCGAAGTCGTTCATGTCCTGTGATTCCATGATGTAAGTGCACCGTATAGTGAAAATCGTAAGAAGGATGTTAATTCTTCATAACTCACGTCGTCGATACGGATTAGGCCCGGGCGACCGGATACGCTGTGGCGGCCGGGCTCAGCCGCATGAGCCTTTCCCTTGCCCTTGTCGCGGGACTGTCCACGTCGGGCCGGTATGTCGAAGTCGTCCATGTCCTGCAATTCTATGATGTAAGTACACCGTATAGTGAAAAACGTAATAAGGATGTAAATTCTTCATAACTCACGTCGTCGATATGGATTACGCCCGGGCGACTACTGCGCTCCTTCGGTGCCTCCTCAACAGGGTCCGGTACGTAAGGTTTCCACCGCACGAAGTTCTCGGCCCGCACCGAGTAGTTCAGCATGTACTTCTGCTGGATGAATGCCCTGTCGTACATCTCTGGGCCATCGATCCACTGGAAGAAGTGGCAGCGCATCTCGGGCTGCCATCACGTGGGGATGAAGTTAAAAATTGAAGGAATTCAACGTTGACGAAAAAATCGATGCGCGCGAAATAAACGCTTACGAGGTGGTGCCCGCACGTGTAGTATGCGCGGGCGGCAGTGGTTGGGTGTGTGGACTGAATGATTTCTGCTAGTTCGCCGCACACACACTGCGGGATCGGAGAACGTGGTGGTACTGGAGCATCTTTCATTGAAAAATCTGGGTATTGTAGCTGTTTGCTCTTCTGCTTAAGCCACTTTTGCTTCTGCAACATCCTCGCGTAGAAGTTTGCCGAAGAGTCCATAGCTGGGTATCTATTGTGTAGTGTTGGGTTTGGTTCAACCCCCTTTTATAAGCTCCATGGTTGGCATGGTGTCTTTTAGTTTTGAAAAGCTGAGGAGGTAGAATGTTGTCATGTCCATCTGAAAAGCTGGTGAGACGGTCAGGGTTGTCAAGTCGATCTGAAAAGCAGCCCCGTGTGGTCTTGTCACTGCGCAAAGATGTCTCCTTTGGTCTTATCACTGCGCAAAGCTGCCCCGTGTGGTCTTGTCACTACGCAAAGCTGTCTCCTTTGGTCTTGTCACTAGGCAAAGCTGCCCCGTTTGGTCTTGTCACTGCGCTAAGCTGCTCCGTGTGGTCATGTCACTACGCAAAGCTGTCCCGTGTTGTCATGTCACTGCGCAAAGCTGTCTCCTTCGGTCTTATCACTGCAGAAAGCTACCCCCCCCGTTTGGTCTTATCAGCATGCGTAGATGCTAGCTAACACATTACCCGCTTCATAAGCCTCCCCCCGCGGCTATAAAATGCATGCCCCACGCTCCGAAAGTAGGACCACGAGATACCATGGCGGGCGAAGTAATGAGACCATTCCAACCGGGTCGCGAAGCAAGACCTTCCTCCAAAGGAGGAGGACTTGGACCTAACTACCGGTTACGCCGAACAAGCGTCTTTGAACCGGTATGGCCGAAATGCGGACACAGGGAGGACGCTGTCGTGCAGGTTTTAGATGGCCATTTCGACGGCGGACGACGTTTCTTCCGATACTCACACTCTGGGGTAAAATTAGTAAGTTGTTTGCTTTATGTTACTGCTAATAGAGCCTTCATGTTAACCCTCCCTCCTTTCCAGCAGATGGTAAAATGTGACTTTGTCCGCTGGATCGATCCTCCCCATGAACGACATGTTGCGGTGTACCTAGATACATTGTGGAACCGAATCTTTGAGTTGGAGGCGCGGATTGACGATCTCAACGAGCAAAATGAAGACCTCCGCCAACAGATGCAGCGCGAGAGGAGCAACAAGGAGGTCGTGAACATAGTAAGTTCCTATGACCCCACATGCTGCTGCGCAAACCCTAGCTGCATATGTGCGTGCCACTACAACGACGGCCAGCCACGTCCGAGGCGCCCCCCTATACAGCACTCTATGTGGGTAGCGCGGGGCACCTTCCACCATTAGGCACGATGGGAGAAACTTGTATCTCGGTAATTTGTAGCGCGGGGGAGAGCCGGCGCGAGCCGGATGCCGCCGGATCTGCCGCCAGGAGGAGGACAGCCGCGGAGGGAGGACCACGGCCGGGGGGCCGAGGGGAGGCGCACGGGGAGGGCGGCCGCGAGGAGGGCCGGCGGTGAGGGGCGCGCGAGGAGGCGCGAGAGGGGGCGGCGCTAGGGTTGTGCTGTGAGTGAGAGAGAGAAGATAAAACGTAGAACGGGAGTGTAAGTCGCCCCTGTCACCTTGTCGCCAAACATAATGACGTGACAGTCCCACCTTGTCACGTCATGTACTATGGCGTGACGGATGCCACACAAGCCCTCCACGCTGGCACGCTTGCGTGGCATGTTTGGTCACGCCGCGCATGGTGGCGTGACAGTGCGTTTTGGTTATGCCACGGGTCGTGACGTGACTAAAGGGGTCAGATTTGGAAATAAAGTTCGCGAGGGATTAACTTTAAAATATTAATAAAAAAAATTAAATAATAAAAAAATTCTGTAATTACCCATGTATTTTATTGATCATATAAGTTTCTATACTCAACTGTCTCAGTCAAGGTAGTCTCCCATATATTTTCTATAAGCACGGTGGGTCCGGGTCGTGCGGCACGGCCGGCCAGTTCCCAGCTCTACTCCCAATGACAAAACCCGCTTTCTGTTATCTACGTGGAGGCGGACGCCCAGTCCATTTCAACGGCGGAGACCACGCAAGAAGAGGGCGGCGAGTAAACAAACCCAGGAAAAGTCGCGGGCCAACCCCTCCCACCATTTCAATTCAATTCAGCGCAATCGACGTCGGCCGGGCTCCCCAAGGCGCCGGATGGGCGACGTCAAGTCTCCGCGGAGCCCCATGGGCAGCCGCGCCGGCGACCGCGACCGCGAGCTCCTCATCCCCGTCTCCGCTGCCGGCGGAGGCGGCCCGGCCCCCGCCGACGGCGACGAGGGAGAGGGCAGGCCCCCCGCCCCCGCCGTCCATCACCACCACCTCTCCTCCTCTGGCTGCGAGGTGCTTACCGTTCCAAACACCGCATCCATTTTGTGCCTTGTCGCTCTTCAACCGCCGTCCGGACGTTGTAGTTGCGTTTGCCATTTGGGCGCAGCTTCCCGTTTGTCCCGTTTCAATGTAGCTCGTTAGGATTGCGGAATAGTAGTGGTGAGGTAGATTAGTCGATTGTTCTAGTAGTTTCGGCGAATTAGGCGGCCGGTGGTAGCTTCCAAATGGTGCTTACGGTTGGTGAAGAACGCGACAGTTGGATCTACTTTTCGTACGTGGTATATGATTGCTAACATCAAATTTGTCAATTGGTTCATCGTAAATCCGTTTGGTTCCAGACTTCTGAGGCTGGGCCCCTATGGTGGTGCCTGGCTTCAGTAACCTGGTTTTAAGGTTGTCGCATGTCTGTTTGGCCTTGCTGCCTTCACTTTTTGCGTGTAATTTTTTGGTTGCGTGGGGTGATGAATAGTAATGTGGAATTGTGAAAGTACTAGCACATGTAGATGTAGTTCATGCCTTCATGGTTAGGAAATGCTTGAGAGGCACATTTCGGACCTTCTTACATCGATTAGAAGTGAGCCATTTGCTTGTTTCTTTGTTTTCCGTGGATTCTTATCGTATAACCATGTAGCTGTCTGGGCAGAAAAGGCACAACAGGAACCGCATATTATTATTCTTGTTGATGTATTTAACTTCAAGTCTAGCTATACTGTTAGTAGGAAGGCATTGTTTGGCAGAAGTTAAAAATTGAATAAGCCTGTCCTAATTCGTACTTTTGCAATTCATTTTTCTCTTCCCAGAAAAGAAAATCCCCAGATTTTGTTGCTTAACTGCCTCTTAATGATGAAGCTGGAGAAGTGCCTTGTTCATTATTGTTGATCTTTTCCTACTGCTTTCTTCAATACAGGCATTCCATAAAGTGATACGCAGTTGGGCTTCAAAGAAGTTCATGACCGGATGGTAAGTTTCCCCCTGCTATTTTACTTCCCTGTGTGTTGCAATTTTCTGATTGTGATCTTATGTGCATGTTGCTATTGAATGGTAATATTACATTTGGATGTTAATGGAGTGTGGTAATGTATAGCCTTTAATATTACATTTGCATATTACTATTGTGATCTTAGGCTTGATGCTTCCTTTATATGCCTATCAAAGTAAACCACTATTTAATTCTCTAGGTTTTGACTACTGTTTAGGAATTGTTGGGGGAAAATGTCTGGCATAATCTATAGGAAAACCTATCTTATTATAACAGGTTCTGAGTTTTGTCAGGTATTCATATGACGTGTATTTATGGGTGTATTATACAGGACATGAGAAAACAAGCTGAATGGTTCAAATTTCTCAGTGCAGAATATATGATTATCGGCTTTTCACTTTATTTACAAAATAGTAAATAAATAGTCAGGGCAGTCCTTTTGATTTTTAAGGCTTATCTTACTCGTTGAAAAACGTAACTTAGGGTAAAAATGATAAAACATCAAAAGGGCAAGTGCTCTGTGGAAGCTTTACTGATGATCAATTACAACTTACTGTGAATAATTGTACTCCCTCTGGTTCACAAAAACAAGTTATTTTGGAATGTGTGCAGTCAAACTTTAGAAACTTTGTTCATTGATATTTTTAAAATATTTAGATTAAATACATGAAAATCATGTGTGTATATTTGTCTTCAAAAGTACTTTCATAATATTATAATTTTATTGGATTTTACAAATAAATTACAATACTAGTTAGTTGTCAAAGTTGCATTTTAGGGACCGTGTCGATGTCCAAAACAACATGTTTTTGTGAACTGGATGGAGTATTTACCAATAGCAGTGCTACTACCAGAAGTTTCTAGTAATGAGTTTGAAAAATCCTAGTGTTACGGTAAAATTGAGACAAGACTAAAATCTTTTCAGCATATTATCTAGTGTAGTCATTCAGGGAAGTACCTAGAGTTGTTCTTCTCAAGTCCTGGATTGGTCACTATGCTCAAATTGTGCATTCACGAAAATTGCCTGAACACATCAAATGCCGTTCACAGTTCTGTTGATCCTTCCATGGTTAGTTCTTAGTAGTGAGAATCTACATGAACCTAGGTTTTAGGTGGTTCTTGTACTAGTATAGTCCTTAACCTTATCTAGCCCCAAGCTTGGCTTGGGTGGTTGTATCTTGTATGCACAATTTATGTCTAGTTTCTTCTTAATATAGATGATACACAGTTCTCCTGCATATTCTCGAAAAAAGAAAGAATCTACATGAATCATAACCATCATTGGTTGAGGCTGTCCCTTGGTGTATACATACATTTCATCTAATGTGCGTTGTGAATTTGTGATGCTATGAGATCTGCCTATACACACTACCTTCTCACACCTGAATCTCATTGTTTTTATTGGTTTCTTATGGTGATAATTCCAGTGTGATTCTCTTTCCCATAGCCATCACATTCTACATCACCTGGTGGTTCATTAAATTTGTTGATGGGTTCTTTTCTCCGATCTATGCTCATCTGGGAATTAACATATTTGGTATGTGTAAGCTGTCCCAAGTTTGAATTGTAATTTCTTGTGAATTCGAGTAGCTGGTCCAAGGCATTCTCTCTCTCTTTTTCTTTTTACAAAAAAACATGCCTCCTTTCGCTTTTAGTTTTGCTTGGACTTGTGTTGCATTTCTGTCTTTATGTTATGTATCAATCCTGTTCATTATTGCTCCTAAAAATTGGGCAAATGCGCTGTTTCAATAAACCTTGCCTGGTTCTTGATTTCTTTTCAAAAGCTTGGGAGCTTGGTGTATGATCTGTACAGGCAAAAATAACTAATGTACGTTAACTTCATCTTTGTTAAGATTCTTGTTGCTTGTCTAACCTATTTTTGGATTCCTTGCCCTCAGGTCTTGGCTTCATTACTTCTTTTAGTTTCATATTTTTGGTTGGAGTCTTCATGTCTTCATGGGTTGGGGTATCTGTCCTCAGTCTTGGTGAGTGGATTATTAAACGCATGCCACTGGTCCGTCATATCTACAATGCATCCAAGCAAATCAGCACCGCAATATCACCTGGTAAAATCTAAGTTGTCCTGGTATGCTCATGTACAATCTTCACTTTCAGCTAAATAAGCTCTTGTTTTTGCAGATCAGAACAAACAGGCTTTCAAGGAAGTGGTTATCATAAGGCATCCTCGAGTTGGTGAATATGCGTTTGGTTTCATTACTTCATCAGTTTCGCTGCAGGTTTTTACAAGACTACTGTTTCAGCCAATATTGATCTAGAGTATATTTGTATGCGTAGATTCACTTGTCCATGCACATACAGCAGCTGTTCTACAAAAAATGATTTCATATTTGATAGTTCTAAAATATAACAATTTAAGTGGTGAACATGTGCAATCCAGAAGTAATACTTGTTCAATGGTCAAATGAAGACTGAACTCTCTCTTTGTCATGTGATTGCCAATTTGTCAGCCTGCCTGTTTGTCACTTTATCATCTTGGACAGTTGGGCATAGATCTCATCATTATACTGTAACAGAGTTATTCTGGTCAAGAGGAACTCAACTGTGTCTACGTTCCAACCAACCATCTTTATATCGGTGACATCTTCATGGTAAACTCGAAGGATGTCTTGAGGCCAAATCTTTCTGTTCGTGAAGGCATTGGTAATCCATGAATTCTCTCATCATTCTTTTTTGAGCTCCATTTGGTAATTTTCAAATACGCATGGGCAATTTTCTTAAAAGGGATAAGACCTGATGATATCTTCTTATCCATCTTTTGCAGAGATTGTTGTATCTGGCGGGATGTCTATGCCCCAAATGCTTTCAACCCTGGATCCACAGATAATCCACGAGGACAGAGTGAGAGCAAGCAGTTGAACAAGTGTCTTACAAGTCACAGAAAGAATACACAAATTACTCAAGTAGGCAAACGAGATACACGAGCAACTTAGTAGCAAGATGCCATGCTTTAGGGTTACAAGGATTTGTAAATTTGTAGAAGTAGATGACGACATGACTCACATCATTTGTTCTGATTATCTTGAGTTTATGCCAACATTTGTGTTGTGTGTCGGGCGAGGAGGCATGATAATTTGCCATAGTGTTCTCTTTTTTTTTTTTTGGCGGCTGTTGTCGTTCTTGATTGTTTGCATTATTTTCCTACTATATGACCCATACATGTGTGGATGTTGATCTACTCATGAATAAATGCTAAAGTTTCGCGCAAGTCCATTTCCTCCATTGGAAATCACAGAGTAGCTAACACAAACGAAAGTTTCTTTTGGCCAGGAAACTGATGGGTAGACTGGTGACCCAGTCTGATTTCAACCTAGTATACACACTGAAATATTTCTCAGTATTGTAAAAAATATATTTATCGGTAAATAAACCAGTAGGCAAACTCACGGCCAAGCTTGGCTACAAAACAGTCCCGACGCATTACTAAATTTTGTGTTGAATAAAACTACATTGCAAAACAATCACTTTAGACCATGTTTGTTTAGGCTTAGGTTTTTAGCTTATAGCTTAAAGCTAGATTTTTAGCTTAATCAGCTTCTGAGCTTTTAAGCCAGTATAACGAGCTGATTGTCATGACTCATCTTGGATCATAAGCGAGCTGTCCATGATTAATGGCACAGTACAAACCTCTCCTGATATCTTCTATCGTCCCCGATTCGTGGACGTAATCTGATTTGCTGCCAAACATGGAGAGATCCCACAAGTTTGTGTACTGTAGAAGTGTATAGTAAGCATAATCATTCACCACCATGGCGAACTTTTAGCTAACTCACAATGCACTGGCATTATGTAATCTTGGACGCTTTGATGAGCGTTAGCAAGGCACATCACGTTGTGAACTCTGGCATCTGTTGTGGTCCTCCTACTACCAGAGCTATTGCTGAACCATGATTGGATTCGTGCGCTTCGCATGGCTTCCTATGAATTTCTTCTTCTTTATGGTCCGGGGTCGCACGCATGGTACCAGTTCCTTGATCGGTGTATGCCCAAGCAAACATTTGTAAATCTGTCCACTAAAGGTGTGCTTTGCATCCTCCCATGTAACCTAATGTATTGGGGAATTTTATTTATTAATTCACATGTAGATATATTATATCTACTTTAATTGATAAACTATTACATTCATGAGATATTTTGTAGCAACCCACAGACACTTAACTATTATTCTTAATGAAGTACTTGAACAAAAACACCTGATGATAATATGGTATGTTTCACTTTATTCCGAAATTGCAGGGTTTAAATTTTGGATTCCCGTATCAATTGTTAACTTTGGGTATACTCCCTTTACTTCTAACTTCTATTTCTTTTAGTAGTTGGCTCAAATTTCTCTAGTACAAGTCAAGGTTACGTTGAATGAATTAGTCAAGTTGCTACTTTACTTCATCTGAGCACAGTTGCTGGTTTTTGATATATGTACCAGGATGATTCCTTTGTCGGCTCGTGTTGCATTCATGTCCTCTTGTTCCATTTTTTGGAACTTCTGTCAACCACTATGAGCAAATGAAACTCGAGTTCATCTTCAGGTTGGTCTTGGTGAACCTGAAATATTCAATGATTAACTTATCTTGTATGAGTTTTGGTACATTTTAACTTTTAATTAACTTGGCTGATAATAGCTGTAATTTAAGTAGTTCTGCACTTGTTGCAAATTGCCGTCAACTAAACTTTTGTTGGTTTCCAGACACACACCACTTCATGCATAATTGCTTAATTTCTTTATCTGGAACTTTCTGCTGAACAATCTGACATAATGTGTGATAGGGTATGTACAAGCCTCATTCAACATGTTATATGCGGTTCCATAGCGAAAGTGCTTCTCGCGTTATTGTTTAGATTCATTCAACTGCTACATGGGAGGGTTTGAAGGAGCTAGTTTCGGCACGCATAACCGTACATGATAAAAGTCACTTCTTGGACAATTCTGGTGGTGGTCGGTTGAGTTGACAGACATTATTCAAGTTGTTCCGTAAGGACAAGGTCAATGGAGATGTTGCAGTTTTATCTAATCATGTATGAGGCAACTAGCTCTTATTTGACAAGAAAAAGTGTTTGTAATTTTGATACTTTGTTCAATAAGCGTAATTCTATGAAAAGATTTGTTTGAATATAAAGTTTCATTGAAGTTTACGTTTTTAAAACTTGAGGTTTTATGGAGTTTCAACTAAAACCTCATAAAACTCAAGGAAGCTGCTATACGATTGAAATCCATTCCAACAGTATAGCGGGGGTTAGCAACTCCCTATAAGTGAAACTTGAAACCTGAAACTTGAAATGTCATAAAACTTGAAACCCGATGAAACATTATGAAACCCCATGAAACTGTTATAGCGTTGGAATTCCAACGCTGTAGTGTAGGCTAGCAGCACTAAAAAATATCCATTTCTCTTAATAGAAATGCAGTTGTATAAGTTTTGGAAGTTTTATATTTCTAATTTCTAATCAGAGAAAAAGATAGTGTGTAACTGTGTATATGTGGCTTATATCGTAACTGTAGTTGTTGACATATGCCTTTTTAAAGTGTCGACATGATGATAGATGTGAGTATTTGACTGGAAGTGAAAGGTAACCAGGAACTCAGGAACTTAAGCACTCTGCTTCCCGGAGTGTAAAGAGGCCAAGAGGGCAATATTGCTGGGAATCATCGCAAAGATGATCGAGCTGAAAAATATCATACAACGTATCACTAACGTGTTACATGTGGTATAGATTCCACATCTCATTTTCACATTGGATGGTATTTTCTAACTCAACATCTTTCTAAAAAAAGGTGGTCTTAACTAAAGACTTCTGAAAATATTTTGCCAGCCCTTTGCTCTTGCTGTCTTTGCCTTTGTATTTGCTTCTAGCATTTTCTAGGCAATTCTGAACTTGTAAACCCGGCCCATCCAGACGGGCTATAGGTTTCGACTGGGACGCTTAAATCTAAATCCTACTCCACTCCGTTGCATAGAGGCAATTTTGGATACATGCCACTAACACCACTCAAAATCATGATTCTTTGGGTGAATGCCACAGGCGCACGCACACTAGCCCATTGGATGTGTTAGGCTGCTCCCAATGCTCCACCTTGACAAGTTTTTTAAAGCTGTCACATAGACAAAAATCTGATGTGGCACTGCAATTAAGAAAGAGAGAGCAGATTGGTATCTTATTTAGATACCACTTATACACAGTTTTCTAGGTAGAAATACTAGTAAATACTCTATATCAAAGATCTAAGATACAACACTTTAGGATACTATGCATTGGGAAGGTGGTATCTAAATACCTTTCATGCAATAAGAAATTGTAATAAGAAACCACCCACTGAAGCAGCCTTAGAGCATGTACAATGGGCTTATGTCAGCCGTCTATAGCATTTGCCACATAGGATTTTTGCTGACGTGGATGAAAGAGAACGAAGAGAGAGAATATTGCTGTCTATAATCCTGCAGCCGACTGTAGCACCAAAACCAAGAAAAGCAATAAAGATTGTGTGTTGTCTGTAATCCTATAGCCGGTTGTATTATCACAACCCATTGTATGAGCTGTCTTTAGTGTTGTCTATAGGTGATATGGATAGTTGTTATAGACAGCAGCTGTCTATACCATTGTACATGCCTTAGGGCTGCTGCTGTGGAGTCGGGAAATGCTGGCTCCTGACGGGAGACTCAAGGATGGAGTGCAGTGCGGCCACGTATTTCGGTCGCGGCGATCAGCGGAGAAACCCAGGTGTGAGTGACTACCGAGGTTTTGGAATGGGCGAAGAATTTTCCTTTTCCACAGTTTACTCGCCACCGTAATTGAACGGCAAAGGCATTCAAACATGAGACCTGATATAGTCCTAAAAAAATTGGGACTTGATATGAAGTATGGACTATAGAGAACAAACTCAATTTATTAGCGAGGATTCCAAATACAAATTTTGCTGGCCTATATAAAATAAATAAATAAAATGTATTGTACAAAAGGGGGAAAACTTTACAACAAGGAGAAGTAAAATGAAAATGAAAACCACCAAGAAGGCAGATCTCTTTTTTTCTTCTAAGATCAGAAGGCAGAGCTTGTTGCATTTGTTTCAAAGGCTAGAATGGCTCAAAATTTCAGTATTAACGCTCCACCTATAGTATCTACTGATCGTCATGTACGAAGATTCCTATATATGTTGTTACCAAACCAGTAACATCAAACCCTTAGCATTGCATTAGCAACGTCCCCCCCCTAAAATATCCTCGTTAAGCATTTATCCTTGATTTGATGTTGCAGAACTATTTGTCTAGAATAAAACAAACAGGCATGCCATTACCAAGGTTCTACCATCTAGATTTCAGACTACTACTGGCTAGACTCTGGGCTGTGCTTGGTTCTCAAGGTGCTGGACAGTATGCTGGACTGTGTGTTACACTCCTGTACCAAAATTCCAAATTACGACTAACCCCTGCATTTCGCAGTTGAAAATGTACCAATTTGATTATGTGCCTATGGGCAAATGGTGTTAAGATATTGAAGTTTGTCAAATACATATACCTGAACATAAATACATGCTCATAAGTCATTAACATTTGAGAAATTAAGTACGAATATTGCTAATCTCAAAATCATATAGAAACTAGGGATCTCCATGGATTCAGAGTTCAGACAACTATACTTGCTAACTTTGTTTCTTTGCCATCTGAGCCACTACTCGATGCTTCCAAAGAAATAACTTCATCGCATAACAGGAGTATTGAAGTGATCAGTTTCTAATCTAATCCTTATGAAGTTTTACTTTGCAAAGTATGCTCCTTGCCAGCCCTTCTGTATTGTGCTATATTTACTTGGATTTTTATGATGATTCATTATGATGTAAATAGAGGCGGGTCTCACAAATTTCAAGATGATCTGGCTTGCTTGCTCTACTTAAATATCATCATAGAACATTCCTACTCCATCCTAAAAATTCCAGACTGCAACGGCGCAACTGTAATCCACACGAACTGTCATCACTCATCAGCAATACATAAGGAAAAACGAATTAACCCTTCGAACAGATAACAGTATTGCAGACTTGCAGTAAACAGATGTTGCTATGGGATACAACGGATGCTCGATGAAAATGTCCTAGGCCAACTAAACTTACAAGTCCATAGTGGGGGAGAAGAGCATACACTGAATTCTAACATCTGGGCAACAGGAGCAACCTCCATATGAGAAGCCAACGAAGAACTCTGCTTGCGTTTTATGAAAACCCAGAAACACATAACATGCACTTCCCATTCCCTTGTTGTCACTTAACTGCAAACTGAGGCGTCTGCGAAATCACCATATGAGCATATAGGAGAGATAAACAGTACTGTAAAATAAGCTAGCGAGCCACAGTACATAGACAAGATGCAAATTTTCGGGAAAAACAAGATGCCAATCTGCCAGATACTGATGCTTGGAGGAACAGTTACAGATACACAGAGAATAATTGTGTGTTTAATCGTCTCCATCTCATACGGCTACAGCCTAAAAGTCTAAAGGAAAAAAAATAGTAGAATCTAGAATGCAGTGATCTATAGAACACCCAATGTGTCAAAACATAACTGTAGTACAACACAAGAACAGGTTCACCAAAGTGAACCAACACCGTAACACATCAAGCAATACCAGTATTAGCAAGTAATTGCAGCTCTTAAGTCTTCATACAGATACATTAACAAGTAGACCCTCGATGAGCAGCAGGGAGACCCAAAATTAGAGCAAACAAAAAGGAATCGAGATTATGTATGAAGAAATACGGTACTGAATCCAATACGCGGGCATCCGTGCGGGTCGGGCCGAGGAACAGCGGTTGAGTTGGGCTGCCCTATATGGGGGAAAACAGCTGGGCGAGGCGGGGCTTGGGTTCGGAGTTCATGCCGACGAGGATGACGAGTGGGATGAAGCCATAGTGAGCCACCACCTTCGCCTTCTTCATCGCCCACGTGCTCCACTCCCGTGCCCGCCGCGCCGCGCTCGCGGCAGCCGACTCCGCCGCGTCCGCCGGGGCCTTCCCCTTCTCCGCCGCCGACGACGTCAGGGACGCCATGGCCGCCTCTGCCAATCGCGAAGCCGAGGCCCGAGAGGAGGAAGATGAGGAGATTGGAGAGAGCTTGTGATTGGATCGTAGGAGCCGGGAGGAGACGAGGAGTCAGGACCAGACCAGTGTGCAATTAGCTGTGTTAATTGAGGGTCTTATTGCAAGTTCTGGTGCTCGTATGTCGTACTCGTAACCAAGGTTACTAAGCTATTCCATATTCGCGCCTCATACTGTTTTGTATTGGTATGCAAATGCACAAACCTACTCAGGGAAAAAAGCAAATAAAGGCATATTTCAAGGGCCTAACTGTGAAACATCCAAACTAAGACGAGGAGTACCGGACTACTGGGGATCGAAGCCAGACAGAGGCGCGACCCCTCACCGAAATCCGCCGCAGCGTAGGACTCTCCACCCGTCGGCGACGAGCAGAGCGGCCCAAGGGGAGGAAGAGAGAAGATGGGGGGCGGCATGGAGGTGCACAAGAACCGGTGGATCGAGGAGTGGAACGCTGGCCGCGAGAACCTCGAGTTGAACTTCCGCTGGACCCGCCGCAGCCTCGCCGTCGTCGGCCTCTTCGGCCTCGCCGTCCCCATCCTCGTCTACAAGGGCATCGTCCGCGAATTCGTAAGCGCGCGTCCGCTCCCCTCTCCCCCCTTGAATCCTCTTCCTGTTTGCTGATAGCTCTCTTAGATTCAGATCGGGTCTGGTCACGGATAGAAGCCCCATTTTTGCGGTGGACTGGATTTTTTAGTGTGTGTTCTAATTGAACTATAGAGATGCAAAAGTAGTCCCGTTATGAAAAGATACCACTTTTTATGCAGTAAATTGTTTGCTAATGAGGTTAGAGAGTTGACTCCATCAATATGTCCTCTGTAAGGGGATCAAATTTGTTACCTCATCCTTAGAAGATGAAAATATTGTCGCACTACACTGTCCGGTGTTGGAAAGATAACATTTTTATGTAGTGAACTGTTTGCTAATGAGATATATGAGAGTTTACCCGTGCCAAACCAACATGTGGATCTTCTCAATTGGAGAAAGTTTTCCTCCAATGTGCCCTTTGGTCTGAAAGAGAGGAAAACATTGGTCTGCAAGAGAGGTAGAGGACTACACATTGGAGCTCGGAGAATAAGCACATACTTTTTGGTTGGCTTCAACATCAATTATGGAAGTGATGTGGTTAGATTGCTCAGCTAGTTTACTTCTTGCAACTTACTTGCTCATTTTTCATTAGTACAAGAGCCTCTCATTGTTCTAGCCGTGCTGTGGTTTCCTCTTTGTTTCTTCTTTTGAATGCAAAACAACTTCTGGCATCAGCCAGCATTTGGAAGTTATACTAGCATAAAGAGTCATCAGTTTAGGTTCTTAGACAAATCAACCATCTGTAGCATTATCCATGCCAACACTGAATGATCTTGGAGATCATTGTAACTTTATTAGGAGCATCTGTAGCTTGTGAAATCCTAGCTTTCAATACAAGACCTGTATGGCAGTAGCATTCATGGTAGGGGGTAAATATGGCACATAAATTCTATAAAAGCAATTACCTTCTCCACTGATGACCCCAATGTTAGGGAGATATGTTAAGCAGGGGCTGTGCTATCCCCGTTGATTTCATACATGCTGAAGTTCTGCCACGGGGGTCAGCTTTGGTTTTCTTCATATCTCTTTTCGACTTTTATGCACTGCAGCTGACTTGGTAGGAAGCAAAACTTAGATGTTGCAACTTGGAAGAACAGTTTATAGGAATCCATAGTGGTGCTCCTATTAACATATTTCTGCTTGCCATCATGTAGGGTCAACCCCCAAATCTTATACATTTGCGATTCTTTGCTCCTTACTACAACTTGAGCCATTTACCCTCTATCACCACCACCACTATTTTTCACCCATAACCTTAGAATAGTTTTTCTTAGTTTGTCGAATTTCCTCTCTAGTATTATTCATAGGTGTTCTCTACTTCTTGCAATTACATGTGTGTTTTAGGTGCCTATCATGCTTTCCCCACAAGTAGTTTTTTAAGCTCTTCATTTTTGTTTCTGGAGTTGTTTCTTTGTAATCCATTTTGTAGTTTGGTGATGCCGTACATTCAATTTTCAATTCCAGTCTATTAATGATGTGATGTCAAAGTATCTGAGATCCGCTTTGTATCACAACTTGTATAGTTGTATACGCTTTTCTTGTAAGGATCAATGCAGAAAGTTTATTCAAGTAAGTTGGTATAATTTAAGGATTATTGACTGTTACTAGTGCAATTAGAATGTTACACTTCGTTTTTTCCCAGAGGTGGGGTTGATCCGCATGTGGGGTATGGGGGATAGCCGATAGCGCCCCACAACCCTGACATCTGTTGAGAAGAGGACTGGATTATTAAGTTTTGTTGGCTCACTCTGGATGGATTTTGTCTTAGTTTATTTTTTCCTTCATTTAACAACATTATGCCTTGCTACACTTTTGAAATGTCTTCATTAAGGCACACATTTTACTTAAAAAACAAATGGCTTTAAAATCCTTATTTGAAGATGAAAACAACCTACAGCACTGTTATCAATTAGATAAAACAGTGCATTCTCTTATTCACACTGGGTCTTGCTTTGAAATGTGCTCCCTATTTTTGTTGTTTTTAACTTGCATAGCATGTTCTCATTGAGCTGAAAACATTGTTGTGCTGGATTTACATCTGGACACCGTTGCACCTTTTCCTGATACGTCATACCTGCCAATGGGTTCCCAGTCCTGTCTTTACTATGCTAGTAAACAAAGATATCTATCGAAAGTATAATCTTAATCTCTGCACGTTTTACTTGATAAAATTAGCTAAAGGATTAAGTGAAGAGAAGTGGAGTTCTACTTGGTTTTTACTTTTCAAAGTTTCTGAATTGCAGCACATGCAGGACGAGGATGCAGGAAGACCGCTAAGGAAGTTCTTGTAACCTGCAAGAATCATCTCATTTTGCTTTAAGAAATAAGTGTTTTTGCCAGATCTTGGCGCTGTCAATCTGAGAAACATAACGATACTCTGGTTCTGTTTGCAGGCACTTGAATTGTTGTTTTGTGTTCCAAGTGTTTTTCTGATGAACCTATGTACCATCTTTATCAATAACATTCTTTTTCGCATATATTAGTTGTGCTGGTGAGTTCTGGATCTTCAGATGTTGGCGCGCCCTTGGTTTGATAAAATCAAATGGCCTAATTTACCCTGTCCAAAATATGTTTGTACTTCTTGAAATACAGTGATCAAACGAACCCATGAATCTCTAATCTCTTGCTTCATGAAACAGTGCGGAGTTCGTCCTTCTAACTGAACCACGTTACTCTCGCAAGATTCAAGTCCTAATATGAATATATCTATTTATATACTAAAAACTGAAGGCAGGTCGTTTCCGACAATCTGATGGACGGTTGATATTAGTTTATTTTCTACATTATAAAAACTAGTTTGTCGTTCCGACAATCTGATGGACGGTTGATATTAGTTTGTTTTCTACATTATAAAAACTATTGGTTGATATTAGTTTGTTTTCTACATTATAAAAACTAGTTTGTCTTCTATCAGCATTTAGCTGGTAGGCATCGCTTACAATACACGTTAGCCTGTAAAGGCTCCTGAAATTGCGAAATAAACAGGATTGCTACCAGCAAGAACGCTACCAACAAGTTCTATTACACTTAAACTACAATCAGTAATCTCAGTGGATGTTACACTTAATCTATCCATTTATAAATAAACATAAGACAGCTGATCACTGAACAGTGAACACTGATGCCTAATTGCCCCATTGCAATTATAAACTAGTTAACACGTTACGGTATTTTTCTGGACTAAAGAAACCTATGAGCAAGCTTGCGACCAGCTCTGACACCGAATAAGAGGTATACGTTAGGCTTTGGTGACTGGCCAACAAAGAAGGGTCAACGTCATAAGATTGGAGCGAGGGAGCATTCTGCAGGATATGGAGCGCAAGCTCAAATTGACCACTGTAACCAACAAATCCAGTGATAACAACAATCTTTAGATGGTTGTGGGGGTGTGAAGGGAGGCCGCCAGTAATTTCTGTAAACGTTAACGAGGCCCACCGCCTCTCATCTGCGTTATACAGAACATAGTTAGACAACAAATTACAATGTAATGACTGCATACTCTCACAAAGACGATACACTGTTCTCTCTCTTCTTTTTTCTTTTAGGTCCGCGCATCCGCATGCGTCTCACCAGCGTTAGCAATCATTGTTTTTATTTTCCTTTAAATATTGTGTTTATCTCATTTTGCATAACCATTCCCACCGGATTTGTGAACCCTCATGATGCTTACATGCTATAATTGAGATTCGAAAGTGCATTGCCATCATCAGACTATGATCTACCAACGATCAAAGTTGTTAGCTAAAAGATGAAAAATAAAAGAATGAACTAATGTATAATAGAAGCTAATGTTACCATGTAGCTCATTCCAAGTGAGCCTTCTAATGAGACAGCAATCCAAAATTTACCAATCCCCTCACCCACCTAAAAATGAAAAGATAGCCAAATGTACACCAATAACAGCAGATGGCAAAAGCCATATCTCCTCCAAGACCTCCCCAAAAAAGAAGTTCCAAGGGGGGAAGATATCTCCAAAGAGAGCACTTGGCACAAGATGTATCATTCGGTGTTGAACATATACCAACCTGGTGGAGTGGTGGTGTGCTAATGGAGAAATGGTGCAATGTAAGATTTTTTTAGTTTGTCAAATACAAACGTTTGAACTTTAGTAATTTGAAGCTCATATCGTTTAAGAAAGTTAGAAAATAATCAATATCCAAGGCTTCCCATTGGCCACAACCATGGTTGTTAACTTTGTTTGCCAGCTGGGCCACTAGTCAATACTAACAACGTGATAGTTTCATTGCATAACAGTAGTTCTAAAGCGACCACTTTCTATCTAATGCTTATGAAGTCCTAATTTGAATAGAAAAGAATGCTCCTTGCCAACTGCTCATGTATTGTGTCACTTTTACTTGGACTTCTGTGATGATTAATTATGAAGCAAAAAAGGATGCACAATAATTCTTTTTTAGATCATTTGGCTTGTTCTAGTTTAATATCATTAAAAAAACTTACTACTACATCCCTGAAAAATTCAGTTTGTAACTGTAGTCCACCAGAACAGTAAGCAACAATGCAAAAGGAAAAAACTAGCCAACTTTTAAGACTACTGTAGGGTTAAAGAAACGAAGAAAATTTGCTAGGTCATCTGAAACTATAGGCAAGTACATAGTGACTGAGAAGAAATATATAACTGCTTACATGCAATTCTAACTTCTGCAGAACAGGTGCAACCTCCAGAATAGAAGCCAACTGAAGAACTCCACTTGTGCTTTCTGAACCACCAGAAACATATGCCATGCACTTCACATGTCTCAAGTAATTAAACTTGTGGTTACTATTGAAAACTGAGGAGTCTGAAAGAACACCATGAGAACACAGGTAAATGGCTCTACTATACAAGAGATAAAGAAAGAACAAATTAACAAACAAACATTTTGTAGGTACTAAGGATAGACAAACCTCGGTTTGTATTAAAACATCCGTGTATAATTCCTCCAAACAAGGCAAATCCTTCGGGAGCACAGTACAGACATGTCTGAAATTATTAGGATCTGACCACAGCCTGATGTTTGCCTTTTTAAGCATCGAAGATCCCTCAAATGCAATAGGAATCACTTTCCCCTTGTAATCGAATGTCAAGAGACCCGTTGCATGCATCTCTATAGGTTGCAACTCACAGCACCTAACAAATAAATACTGCAAGCGGCAGAATGTGCCCTGAAGTTTTAAATTTCCAAATTGGCAAGGAAGAATGCTTAACCACTACAGTGCAGAACAATTTGAAAGCAAGTTCCCAATATCTTCCAGAATATGCACAAAATGAAGGGTGAGTCTCCTGAGGCTCATGAAACCGCCAAAATTAGAAAGTAGCTTTAACGAAACACAAACAAGCCTGATGGACTGAACACAATCTTCATTTTGGAAAGATGAAACGGGAAGTCATAAGCATCTTCAACTATGCCTTCTGGTTTAGGACGAAGATCGAGAATAATATCACTTGCCTTTGAGGCAACTGCAAAGCTAACCCGTCTACCAAGATAAGCTGTGTATTTCCTACGGAGATCAAATACTACTTTAAACCGCTCCACCACCGTACCAAGGTGACAATGTTGAACAGTATTAATGGTTTCGATACACTTTTTTTTTTCCATCATACTTTTGCTGTCATGAGTGTATCCCTGGTTTCTTTCAGAAAAGAAACCAGATACAATATCGCCATCAAAGGTCAGATTAGGATGGGATCTCCACAATGCTCTCCATGTCCTCGATAGCACAGCCATTCGTGCAGCATCTTTCAATGCCAGTTGTGATGCTATTATTTGTAGAATTTCCGGTATCGAAGGAATCAGCATGACAATCAGCATTGTAATATATGTAGGGCACCACGAAGGGCGCCAAATGATCTAGTACTATCAAAGGAAAAGGTGCTAAGCTGGCTACCTACGTGGTGCATATAATAATAATATCTGCCAAGCCTAAAGTTTAAAATAATTTGCGAAGAGGTTCGGAAGGAGGATAATTAAATCACCGTGCACCCCGTGTTGGAATAGAAAAAACAGGAATTCAGTTCCATGCACAATGGAATACTACCAGAAATTTCTCAAAAGTGGACTTTTGATGCTCCACAAAAAAATAAAGCAAACTTGAAGAGAAATGTTTCTTAAATAGACTGAGAAGAGATAGGGAGAGTGTGCATTGAAACTTTCAAAGGAATAAAATATACAAGGTTAGTGCCCATGTTTCATTTCTTCCAAAATTAGTAGAAAACTTTACTATCCCGAAAGGTTTATACAATGCAATCCAACAATCCAAACAACACTTCATATAGGATTTTTTTTTCCTTTGGAATGCAAATTTTCCTTCAAAATCTCTTCGTTCCAAACACTCCCTAATTTTTTCTGCGTATAAAAACCAAATGAGGGCCTATGGAGTTAAGTGGCACAAAAGGATGTTTTTGGATACTTTTTACCTTTTTTCCCCCTCCAAAGAGAAGGCATAAGTGATGCCGAATCAATTACGGGCCCATTTGGATCAAAAGATTATTAAGGAGTGTTTGGATCAATGGATTATTAAGGAATTGTAGAGGTTTGGTTCCCTGTAGAAAGTTTCTCTTAACCTGATTATTTGTTTCACCTGCTCGGGTCCCATTGTTAGTGATGGGCATTAGCCCACCGTTTGGAGAATCAAATTGCCCCGTTTGGAACAATTTTTTCCATGTGAATTGTGAAACTTTTTAAAGATATCCATGTGAAATTCTTGCGTTCCAAAAAAAAAATCAAATCAAAGCCGTCTAATTTTCGATCGGACGGTTCACGCACAAATGTACAATAATCTCCCTACCGGTCCCACCCAATCCACTTCTCCCAGCTATTCGCATTTCCACTCCACTCCCAAACCCCGCCGGCCGCCGCACACTTCTCCGCCTCCAAACCCCCGACCGCCGGCGGTGGCCATGCTCCTCCACCACCGCCTCCTCCCTCGCCTTCTCTTCCTCCCCTCCACCACCACGCCACTCCCCCTCCGCCCCTCCCGCTTCCCACCCCGCCGCCCCCTCTCGCCTTGCTACTCTGCGCTCTCCCACCTCGCGACCCCCCAAACCGTAGACCACTCCGACGCCGAGGAGCCCCACGGGGAGGTGCAGGTCCAGCTCCCGCTCGACCGGCTCTTCGTGCCACCCGGGGCGACCGTTGACGCGGGGGACGAGGAGGCCGTGACCGCGCGGGTCCTCAAGGGCTCCAACATCGTGCTGGGCCCATACGCGCGCGGCGACGCTCCGGTGGTGGCCGCGGATTTCGTGAAGAGCAGCGTGCGCCCCGATGACTGCCCCAGGGACGGGCTCCCGGAGTTCGCTCTCGTTGGCCGCTCCAACGTCGGCAAGTCGTCGCTGCTCAACTCCCTCGTCCGCCGCAAGCGCCTCGCGCTCACCTCCAAGAAGCCTGGTAAGTTATGCTTTTGGGATTATTGCCTTATTGGATAGTACTATAAATATAGTGCTATTGGGGTTTAGGGTTTAGTGGCTAAGATAATACCTTTCTTTCCTACTTGCTAGGAGGCGATTATCTAGTTGATACGCTGGCTTTGCGAGTACTTTTAGAGCTCGTAAAAGTGGGCTATTCTGTGATTTGAGTGCACAATTGTGTTAATAGGAGGTACTTCTAGGTGCTCCTCATTTTGGGTTTTGTGCAAACCTCATGTGTTTTCCGCCCTACATTTGGCTGTTCAATACCAGTCATAGATGGAAATAGTGATGGTTCTTTCTCCTAGCTGATTTATTTTTTGTTTACTGTGGTCATGTATACTGTGATATAGTTATCTAGAAATATTCGCTTCTTGCTGTAATGTTGGGCTTTTGGAAGGTCTGGTCTGCAAGGTGCTTTGGTGGCCACAGCCCACAGGTTTAACTTCTAAGAGCTATCATCCCATCCAAGTGAGAATCTGAGAATGTCTGGCTTAATATAATAGTAACAGGCTAGCAGAAATTCCATGAAATTGCGTTGTCTAGCTCCAGCATCATGTTTTCCCCAACTTTTAAGAGCTATCATCCCATGTGAGAACCTAAGATTGTCTGGTTAAGGATAATATTAAACTAGCTGAAATTACATGAAATTGCGCTGTCTAGCATCAATATTTTTCTCTAGAAAATATCTTTGGAAATTCATAACATAGGCTTTTTTCAGCTGCTCATTCAGGTGTCTGTCATTTTTCCGCTTTGCGGATATACTACAGCAGCACCTTAATAAACATAATAGTAGTACTAGGAAGCCAATTCTCTATCTTGATTCTATTAATTTCCATAATTGTTTTTGTTATTGCAGGAAAGACTCAATGTATCAATCATTTCAAAGTAAACGACAGCTGGTACCTTGTTGACTTGCCTGGTTATGGGTACACTACTACTACTCTTAGCCCATTTTCTACTTTTTTTCTTAACCATGTAGATGAGCATATCTAAGTTATTTGATTGTTGAACTTCACTCCTGTTTAGTTGCCATGAAACGTAACCATTTCTCTTCCTACACCTGTTTATCATTTTCGATGTCACATGGGAATTGATGCAGTGGCATTACATGTTTTCTTGATATGTTACTATTCCATGACTTTGTGAATAAATATTCTTGGAATGGATAAACTAGCTTAACTGAACTCTGAAATAATGAAGCTACTTTTTTTTTTGAAGTATCAGCCAGTTAAGTAACTGCCCTACTGGATACCTTTTTTAGAACAAAGGCCAAAGCCCAGTTTATTCAGAGCCTATTAAGAAAGAGTTCCGCACTGGATAAGTTTTAGAGAGCATAGGCAGTATTAGCAGGAAGCCAGGAAGGAGATATGATTTCATTAAATCAAGGTTATTTTTTTAGCAGAAGAAACAGGGTTACTTTAACCTAGAGTTCGAGTCTTCGAGACATTGTGGTTCAAGATAATTTTAGGAACCAAATGGTTGCCACTTGTTTCATATTCTAGTTGATATTTGGGAATTTAGAAGAATGTTTCACACTATTGAATGCAACATGTGCGTGCCCCATTACCTTTATTAACTTGATTTAGATCTTGACATGTGAAAAATACTGTGTGATGTTGAATCTCCTTAAACCTTCTTTATGCAAGTTAACAAAAATATTTGTTCTTAATCATACATAAAACAATGGGACATGGACTCATGAAAGTAGAAAACATACACTGCATTGGTTGGAGCCTATATTTTGGTGAAATATTCTCCATCTTCTGGTTTTAACTAGAGCTTGTGCCAAACAGATATGCTGCTGCACCACAGGAAGCTCGTACAAATTGGAATGAATTTACTCGAAATTACTTCCTCGGCAGGGAGAATTTGGTGTCAGTTTTTCTCCTTATAGATGCAAGTATTCCTGCTAAGAAGATTGATCTTGACTATGCTAGTTGGCTTGGTCAAAACAAGGTAAGACATACTTCTGAAACAACTAAGCCTTCATTTATCAAGTGACTATACCTTCATTCGTTCTTCCATATCAATGCTAGGAGTGATATTTGAAATTGTTAGGAGAAACTCTAGTGATCTTAGCAACAGGAAAGAAGATTGATTGAAGTCTAAAAGCAGGATGAAAATTTTCAATATGTCAGGTTGAATGCTTAAGCATACATGATTCTAGCAACAGTTTTAACAAACATTTCTTAACAGTCCTCTTTCATTTTTTTAGGGAAAACATTAGGGGAGACCCCTACTTTATAGCTTTCTTAGCTGTACACATCCTAATGTGTATCAATGATGTTAGTCCATCTTGTTAGAAAAAATCACATTAAATTAATTAATTAATTCACCCATCACATTGAAAAATGTGTTCCTGTCCACTTGAAGATTTTTTTGGTTCTGAATTTCTAATGAAACAAATTACATGGCAATTGGCAAAATGCCACCCAATTTCATGAAATTGGATATATGCCACTCCAAGGTTGTCACGGCATCGCCTAGTCGACGCCAAGTCGTCCTGTCGGCTGGAGGCTGATGCCGGGGTCCTTCGCCCATGCCAAGGGACTTAGGTGAGCGAGTGGAGCTGGGGCTTCGAGTGAGACTAGGGACGAGGCCGCCGCCGCCCCCATCTCTAGCTAATTTCCGCCGCCGCCGCCGTAGGAAGATGGTCGCCGCATCCCTGCAGCTTGTCACCGTCGCCCCCTGCACCCCTGGTCATCTTCACTCCCCACCGCCGCCGCCGCCGTTGGAGGCCACCTCAGCTTATGTTGTGGACGCGTTTGTTGGGCAAACGTATCAACAACGGCGTCGAGCGGCCGTCTCAAATTCAACGTCATCATCTGCAGGATTGGGAAGTCCTAGTTCTGAATCGCTAGCGCCAGCGCCCAGTTCGGTTCTACCGACAATTCCGTGAAGGCTACAGACAACGAGTCCGGGTCGGTGACGTCTTACTTGTAGCGTTCAGATTAGAAGAAGAAACGTACGAGTACGTCTTGGTTGCTAGTATAGATACTTTAGATAGCCAGGTTTGCTAAGGAAGTTGTAATCAATTCGGATAGCTATATTTAGTAGTTTTGTATTAGGGAAGCTTCTCGGCTATAAAAAGATAGGAAGTTCTGTTATGAGAATCAATAAAGAAATTATCTAGTAGCCTATGCAATTCAGAGCCTGGCGTTGATTAGAACAAGTCTATTCGACAATAGGGCGAATTGTTCTACCTTCCCTATCACCGAGATTAGCCACCGAGATTAGCCATATCAGCTTAGGTCCTCCTTCTGCATCCTTTTTTCTTCTCCTCTGCTCTGATTTGCTCTGTTCTGCTTCTTTCCCTCATTTGATCTGCTCCTCCCTCTGCCCTTACGCTTCTTCATGCTCTCATTCGGTCTGCTCCCTCTGTTCTTGCGCTGCTTCTTGCTCTTGTGCTGCTCGCCTGCTCCCTCTTCTTCTTGTTGCTGCTCGGCTGCTCCCTCTTCTCCTGCTGCTTCAATGCTCTGCTTTTGCTCTACTTCTTTTGCTCTGCTCTTTATCTCTCCTCTCTTCTACTTCTTTTGATTTGCTCTTCTGCTCTACTTCTTGCTTGTGTCCATTTAATTGTTATCAAGAGAATTTGGAGTATATTCATTTAATTCCCTGCCATTTGAGGTATTATATGAGGTATATTTATTTAATTCTCTACCATATGAAGTATTATTTATCATTTGTCTTTCCATCGTCTAACTCTTGCCATGGTGGGCGCCTAGGCGTCCTGGCACCCTGGGCTTGCCGCGACTTGCCGGAGCGCCATGACAACCTTGTGCTACTCCAGTTTCTTGTTCTTTTGATATATGCCACTTTCTCTAGCTTTCTCCCAATTCCCATTCTTTCCTTCTCTTTTCCAATTTTTCCTCAACTGAATTTCCCGCTTTGCCCTTGCCTTGATTGAATTGATCCAAGCCAACTCAACACTGGACAATATCATGTTGATACAGTGGTGACCATATGCCCAGCAGGAAGGACTTCTTGCACCAAATATAAAAGACCACAAAGCATATGCCCAGCAGCAAGCAGCAAGGACTTCTTGGACGGAGCAGGCGGCCGCGGCGAGGAGCTCGGTAGCGGGGCGACGGAGACAATGGTGAGCAGCTCGGCGGCGTGCGGCAGTGGCCATGGCAAAGAGCTCGGCTGGTTCGGTGGTCTCAAATGGCTTCATCTGTTTGATTCAATCCAACCGAAGAAAGAGAAAGAGCAAGGGCATTTCAGGAAATTCAGTTGAGGGAAAAATTGGAAAAGAGGAGAAAATATGGGAAATTGGGGAAAACTAAAGAAAATGGCATAAATCAAAGGAACAAGAAACTGAAGTGGCATATATCCAATTTCATGAAACTGAGATCTATCCTTTTCTTTTGAAGTCTTGAGTCAAATGGCATGTATCATGTCAAACTGTGCAAAAACATAATTAGAAATTCAGTCAATAATCTATCCTTTTCTTATGAAGTCTGGGTAACAAAGGGTATGTATCATGCCTTACTTTGCAGTAAGCATAGTTAGAAATCTGTCAATGACTTATCAGGTCACGCAAATATTTACCTCCACGATTCTAAAAAAAATGCATTCACTATCATGAACTGGACTACCGGAGGTAATGTTAGGCATTTTAAATCTTCTACATTTAAAACAGTAAGCTTTTCAAATTGGCTAAAATACACTCAGAACCCAAGTGTTGTTTGACATACTCGATAGAAACCCATTCTTCAAAGACAGAAAGACTAAGTCCAGAAATCACTTGTGAGAATATTTTTCATGAATAACCTTTTACAAATTTTGAAATATTGGTAGAAGTTTTACCGCAACTTTATTACAGATTTCTGAAAGAACAAACGAACCACATCTGTTCTAGGAAAATATAGGAGTATTATCTTCATGCTTCTTTGGATTGGGCACTTTGTTTGAGCCTTTTATGTTTGTCCTTCAGCCGCACACTAGGTTTTCTAGGACTAGGGCACATTGTTTGAGCCATTTGTTTTTTTCCCTTTTATCTTGCACTCACTTTTTTAAGCAAATACATCAATGGTTTTAATTTTGGGTCAAACTACTACTTCAAGTACACATTCGTAGTGCTTTTCGTGGGGCAATTCATGCGAGCATTTTGTTTTATTGCTTTGCTCTCCACGTGCGATTTTCAGCAATATCATAGCATCATAGGTGACTGCAGCTCGGAGTTTACTTTCCTAACCTTGTTTTTTCTTTCACCCTATGCGTAGCGAGGACAATTTTGTTAAATCAGTTATCTCTGGGTTTGAGCCGTCATCTGAAAACACCATGAATAATAAAAGAGCACATGCATCAAGCTTTCGAAGAAGGCCACATATAAACCAGTACGTAAGTTAAAGTCTTATGTGGACACAATAAACACAGGAATCGGATAAACCAGTCTTCTTTGGACACAACAAATATAGGAAGGAGTGCAAAAACCACATCAAGATGAGGCAGCTCAAACCTGGAGATTATTGATTTGCCAAAATTGTCATCTTTAGATGATGTAATATACCTCACTGTAGCACACATGGTGAAACATGAAGTTAACTCCAAGTTGCGGTCATGTGTGATGTTACTGAAAATCACACTTAGAGGGCCAAGGAGTAAAACAAAACGCTTGGATGAAGTGAAATACTTGGAGTTGTAACAGTTTAACCCAAAAATCAAAGCCATTGCTAAAAAGGAATGACAAAAAGAAAAAAACAAATGGCTCGATAGAGTACCCCGAAAGAACAAGAGTGCGTCTGAAGAAACATGAAGGTAATTGTCCTATATTTTCCTAAAATAAACATGATTTGTTTACTAAGCCTGTAATAAAGTTGTATTCAAACTTTTTGTCGTCGATACGAGATCGGACAGTGAATTTGCAGGCACCCCCGGTCAGATATGACGACCGCCGTGGGTGCAAGGGAGACCTCCACCAAAATGAACTTCACAATCCATCCTCATGTATTGCATATGTGTAGTTGTTACAAAAATGGCCTCCCCTCTCCCATTTACATGGAGCCTATTTATAGAGTGGGATGGGTAGGCATGCGAAGTTACATTGTTGCCCTTGGTACCTAGTTCATCCTGGAGATACTTTCGTCCATTTCGCCAAGCGGGTCCCGCCACCTTTGAGTGGGCTCGCCGATGTGTCGTACCTCGGCGAAGTTGGCCTTCGGACCCCGTCCGGGGTTGGTCCCTGGACTTTGCTCAGAGTGGGTTCGCTGATGTGTCGTACCTCGGCGAGGTTGACCCCCAGACCTCGTTTGGGGTTGGTTCGCCGATGTGTCGTACCTCGGCGAGGTTAGGCCCCGGACCCCATCTGGGGTTGTCGTTGGCTCGAGGTAGCGCCGGGACCCTCCCCAACCAGGAACAAAACCGCCAGAATCACGGTTACGGCGTTACCGATTTCCTGGGTCCGGATTCAAAATCCCGCCGAATCCTTTATATTCAAATTCAAATTCAAAATTCCAGCGAAAACATCTCAAATTCAAATTTATTTGGACGAAATTCATCCGGTTTTCTACCGGGATCTCCGGTTACCGGCCGGTAACCGGCCGGGAACCGTTACCGGGCACCGAACGGGATTGTGTCCGGTAACGGGTTTTTGATCCCTGCCCCCAACACTTTTATTTATCAACATTTCATATTTTGTAAAAGGATATCTATGACAAATATTCTCACAATTGACTTCCAGGACTGGGCCCAATCTTTGAAGAACGGGTTTCCATCAACATCAAGTAGGTCAGGTGATATGAGTCTACTTAAATTAATTTGAAGCTTACTCTTTTAAATGCAGAAGATCAAGTGCCAAACATGACCTCCGACTCATGATAGTGAAGATAAATACTTGTAGGTCCCTAACGTATTTCTGATTATGATATCTATGAAATGTTTTAGTTATTTAGGAAAGGAACATGCAATGGGCTCTCTGTCGCTGCATGCTGCCATTGGGCTTATGATGTAGCCTGCTGCTGTTTGGATTTTGCATAGTGTTCAAATATCTGTCTCAAAACCCAACCAAGTCTGCAGAGTGCAGCTTGACTCCGGATTCCCTACCTCATTTCTGGGAGTTCATAACTTGGCAATACAAAGTAGCGGTTCTGGTAAAGACAAGTCCAACAAACATGGTAGTACCTGACCAAGAAGTCTGTAAAAGTATTAGCTTCATGCTCTCTTTTTTTCTGTCCTGTAGCTAGTTCTCTTTTCATTCCTTGTGTAATACTGCAGTGTCCCTTCTCACCCACCCACCCTTTGCAAGAAGGCCTGAACTCTCAGCTCTGGACTTACCGCTTGTCCTACCTAGTCAATATCAATGAATAGTGCCCTTTAAGCTCGTTTGTCCTTTTATTGCTGCCTTCCCCCCACGACCATTATTTTGCCAATCGAGTTTCGACCACCCTCTTTCCTGTTTTGCTGCAATTCAGTGCAAAATACTCCTCTTTAGATAAGGACCTATGTTGGCATGAGCCTGGCCCCGAGGACATCCATTAACATAGGCCTTATTTCGGACACAGTAACGGAGTGGCCTTATGTTCACGGAATAACAAGCAAGATCCAAAGATTGCATTAATATTGTCTCGTGTATTTATTTCTCTTGATGCATTGATGCCTAAATCTGATTAAAGATGTCCGACTGTGTTTATAGATGTGTTCTGTAACTTGCAACTTGCAATGTGCATACCATTACCACTGCATCAAACATGCATTATTGTTACTTCAAACATGTAAGAAAATTGATACTAGTTAGTTGACCAATAATTCTTGATATTGTTCAATTTTAATGTTCTTATGTTCCATTTGTTCAGGTCCCCATGACACTTGTGTTCACGAAATGTGACAAGCGCAAGAAGAAGAAAAATGGTGGCAGGAGACCGGAAGAAAATGTAGAAGACTTCCAGAACTTGATTCGTGAATATTTCGAGGCGGCACCTCCTTGGATCATGACGAGCAGCGTGACCAACCAAGGTCGAGACGAGATACTTCTGCACATGTCTCAGCTCAGAAACTATTGGCTCAAGCATTGAGATGGAATAACAATAATAGGACTGAAGCAACAGCAACTGCATGCAAACGGCAAGCCCTGTTGTGCATTGATGCATCGGCACCTTTGCAATCAGGTTTTCACCAACTACTTTGCCTTTTGAGCTGTTGATTGTCCACAATTGCCCTTGTAAATGATTACTCAATCAACAGACTGGGAATACAGGCAAGCTGCTAAAATCAACTACCCTGGTTTTTCTATTTGTATAACCGTACAATCCCAACGTTTTCTCTTTGTTCTTTTCTGATTATAAGCTTGCGTATTCTGTAGATTAAATATCTCCGGTGTCAATCATCATTGGGAATCTCACTTTTTTGTTTGTTTTGTGCTCCCTTGGACCCTGCATCATACAAATGGCAGGAGATACGGGCACTTGACCTGTTTAAGGAATGGTTTCTGTGATCACAGAATGCATTGAAAATGCCTCATTATTGGGATCCATTCTGCAGTGATTTCTTTTATCCCAGACTCATTTGAGAAAGATACAAGTCCGTCTGGAGACACAACACTGGTCGTATAATTGCAGGCTAGCTTCACTGTAACTTGTGCTTATCCTGAGGATCTCATGCTCATGCATGTTCTGTTTGTTAGGGAAGCAACGGTGGGGGGTCGATCGACGTGAGCTTCATTCGTTATGCATGTGAAGGTCTGGGGAAAAAATGTATGCTCTTGGTGGTTCTGTGCATGTACCACTGTACGGTTTCAAGTACAAGTCCGTCTGGAGACAGAACACTGGTCAGAAAATTGCAGGCTAGCTTCACTGTTAGGCTCGTGCATGTTTTGTTTGTTAGGCCCATCTCCTCTCATAGGCTTCGCTAGTCCCATCTGTCCTCAGTTTTGTATTGCTGAACACCTGTTTGTTTTGTCTTTATAAGGTCAAATCTTTAAAAGCCGTGCGCCGTCTACGCGATAGATAGATGCTACTTGTAATCCAAAAGAACAGCTCAGCTGGGCTCCCACAGCTGGAGGACGCATTTGCCACTAAACGATGCACTGGACGCATACTTATTCCCCACGAAGAAAACATCATTTAACAACTGTAGCCTATACACGTTTGCTTGGATTTGTTCAACGCTTCATTACGTAATATGCTATGTTGATTGCTACGGTAAAAACTATACTATGTGTGTGTACTGGTGGCACTGTAGTAGTGGTATACAGACTGCAGAGTTACCGTAGTCAACACTGGCACGCATGGCCGGACGCCGATTGCACAGTAAACTGGGGGCAGTTGCAGCCTTGCACAGAGCAGTTGCATGCACAGAAATAATGTATGCCAAATCGCTAACCACTCTACTTCCGTTTCTCTTTCTTCTTTCAAATTTCCGTCCGGAAACTGTACTACGCAGAAAGCATGTATGCCTTGCACTGTGTTCAGCACCGGTTTATACAAGTTGTTCGTAAGGTTCATTTTATTAGCTGGCTATTGGTCACCTTAGCATTCCACGTGCACGCTGCTCACGAGCCACTCCAGCTGCGACACAAGCCGACACTAACACACGCCAATCTTGTCATAAGCTAAGCTAAATCCAGGAGGCCAGGAGGCCGAGCAAACGCTGCAAACCCATCCAGGTCGCGAGGAAGGCGTAACCGCCTCGGGCCATTTCCCCCACTACGTTACATGACACCTGTCCCCATCACGTCACGTAGCAGAGGCAAAGGCAGAGGCAGAGGCAGAGGCAGAGGCAGAGGCAGAGGCAGAGCGAGGCGAGCACCCACGACACTGGCCCCGGCTCGGCGGTTTTGTTTTTAGCTCGCGGCTCGGGCGGTTAAAAGCCGCGGGCGAGGCCGCATTAGCCCGGCACGAATGCGATAGAGCAACTCCCTCCCGCGCGCGCGCTCCATCCACGCACACGCGCACGCAGAGACCGAGACGCGAAGTCGGGAGCACGACGAACACAACTCCCCGCATGGCCATGGACGGCTCCGGCACCGACCGCAAGAAGCTGAAACACCGGCTCGCGGCAATCCTCTCGGTCTTCTCCAGGCGAACTGGGGGCAGGAAGCGCTGCGACGAGGAGGCGCCGCCGCCGCTGGCAATGCCCTCCTACTCCCGCCTCGGGGGCGGCAAGAAGGCTGGTGGGGGCCAGCACGACCGCAGGCTATCCGTCTCGGCCCGGCGCCCCGCGCCGCTGATCCACTTCAGCATCGACTGCGCCGGCCGCCGCTCCGTCGACGCTGCCTCTGCCTACCCGTCCCTCCTCGCGCTCGACGCGGACGCCAAGAAGGTGGAGAAGCGGCTCACGGAGACCGGGCTGCCGTACGAGACCGGCGAGTGGGAGGGCCGCAAGTGCCCGCCCTCCTCGCCGTTCGCCGCGGCGCCTCTGCCGCCGCTGCCGCCGGTGGCGAGGTGGAAGGAGCGGCCCAGCAGCCGCAGACTCTCGAGCCACTCGTCGCGCAGGCTCGTGAGCAGCTCGTCCTCCGACGACGAGTACGACGAGGACTCACGAAACCTCTTCTCCTCCGACTCGTCGGACTTCTACAACTGCCCGCGCAAGAACACCAAGGCGCGCGCCTCGATGTCTGGTCCGTGGCGCGCGCCGCCGGCCGCTGCGCGGCGAGGCACGTCGCAGAGCTGCCGTTACAGCTTCGAGCTGCCGCGAGGCTCGACGGCGTCCGCCGCGACGGACGGCGGGTTCGCGGTGGTGAAGCGGTCGGACGACCCGTATGAGGACTTCCGCAAGTCCATGAAGGAGATGATCGCCGAGTGGCCGGCAGGCGGTGACGGCGACGGCGAGCACAGCGCGGAGCGGCTGCTGGAGACGTACCTGGTGCTCAACTCGCCGCGGCATTACCCGGCGATCCTCGCGGCGTTCGCGGACGTGCGGGAGACGCTCCTCCCCTGAACTCGACGGCCGATCGGCCGGCATCGGTGTGATGTTGATAGGATTAACCTTTTCAAACGAGATTAATGCACAAGAGTTGAGCATGTGCTTCGTTGTGTGCGTACGTGCATTGTCTCTGTCGTTCACTAATGAATCTTGACTTGCTAACTTCTGCTTAATTCAGACTCTGTAGTCTCTGTATGTGATGGCACTCTTCCTTAGCTTCTTGGTGTTATTAACTTCTTAGTTTCATGAGATTATACTTTTGAATTAGCAATGCCAAAACCTCTCTCTCTCTCTCTCTCTCTCTCTCTCTCTCTCTCTCTCTTGCAACGACAAAAACTTTTCTTTCATATCTGGTTGATGCTCTTCCATAAAAAGAAGATAATTTCCTGACAAAACGATTGACACTCATGGGCACATTTGTGATTTGTCTCAAGATTTTACTCTATATCCTTTCTTCAACGCTTCCATAAACAAAAATCTTCCCCACAAATTGATTCACAATCTTAGGTGCATGTGGGTAAGGATCAGAAAACCGTTACCGGCTCAAATTCCGTTGGGCGGCCGGTAACGGTTACCGGTCAGTAATCGGAATTTCCGAAAAAACTCGGTCAAAATTCATCCAAATAAATTTAAATTTGGGATATTTTTGTTGAAATTTTGATTTTGAATTTAGATTTTTTTCAGCCGGTATTTGGAATCCCGGTTCCCACCGGTAAGTCCGGTTAACCGGCCGGGTTTTTCATCCCTGTGGGTTCGTTTGGAATCAATTATCTTTGACGAACATAGAATATATTCTCTGCTTCATTCTGACTGCTTCTATACAATGACAAACAACTTCTATAGAATGACAAACAAAATTGGGAAGGAATAGCCGGCAAACAAAGAAGTAACAAATCGGTAACGTCCTCTCCTTTCCAAGTAAACGCAAGCGTATGTCGCAGGCATTACCGCATATATAATAGACCGTGGAAGTCTTCCCCGTATGCGTGCTGAGAATATTAGTTTGTACCGCCTGTCGCCTGTGCCTGCTTGGGTAAAACTATAGGGGACTTGCGAGTTAGGAGCGGCCATGTGCACGCTGGTTGGCGCGGTTGGTGACCGCGCCTGATTGATAAATAGATGGATAGGAACGGTTGGGCTGCCGGTTCGCACCAACCAGCTACATCGTCCGCGACGTGAACTGTAAACCGCTTCGATCTAGGGCCGTGTCGCCATCGGCCGGCCGGCCGGCGCTTGCGTCGATCGGTCGAACCGCGCCCTGCGTGGGCCTCCTCGCGCGCGCGCGTGAGCCCCTCGCTGCAGGCGCAGGCAGGCAGGCGGACGGCGAACTGTAGATTGGGTTCCATGCTCTTGTACGCATCTACTAGCTTAGCTTCATCGACCTTTCTGCGCAACGTGACGCACCGAGAGGCCCCGTCCGCGCGCCCACTGCCGACCCGACGTGATGCCCTCGTCAGAGACCAGAATGTTGCTCTCTCATTAGCCTAAGACCTAGGCGGCATAATCTATCATGCTAGAGATAGAAAAGTTGTGAGCTTCTAAATACGGTTTTCAAGCGTTAGAAGTGCGCAGTGCCTTAATATTAGTGTAGTATAGCCCAATTTCATATGAAGGAAGATATTCTAATGCTATTTTTCACTTTCTTCACGCTTTGTAATGAGCAGTATTCTGTACCATGCTCTTCTTGATCTCTACATGGAAACCGTTAGCAAATATCCTTGAGAGTTCTAGTCGATTCTGGTACAACAAGTCTTTTTAATGACCAAAGTTGTGCCCAGAGTATAATTATGGCCCTTCCCGAGCTTATTATACAAGTATCGCGTCGCGATGTCATAAGACTACCAAGATTCTGTGATCGATCGAAAAAAATTTGCTTTCTCTCAGATGGTATTCGTTGTGCCGCTACATGCTAAGCACACTTCCTCCATAGGCGCCACACGCGTTCTAATATAATGTACTTTATTAATATGTAGCGAAAAGCAAGCAACACATAAATAAAATACTTGAGATATCGAGCGTAACTTGCTATTATAAAGCGGGAAAATAAGTCTCGCAGGACTCATAATAAGAATTTAATGCTTTGCTCTCCTAGAGCTTGCAACCATTATTCAATAATTTAAAATTCTACTTCAATTACAAAGCGCAAGTTTCTATAAAGGTCCGAGTGCAATGCGTGCGTATTCGGGAACTTCGCCTAAATCGGCTCCATGCGCGATCTTCTCTCTGGGCGACTACGGGTGTGGTCGCCGCGATGTCCAAAGGAGGGATGATGGGGCTGCTCATCGGGCTGTTCACATTCATAAGTGCGACTAATGGATGTGGATCCTCTGTACTGCAATGGCGAGGTATTCCTCATGCTATCATTTGTCCTTCTTCTTAGCATAGAAGCATCAATAATGTGCCTTGCGACCTTACCCCTTCTTGCTCCTCTCATTTGTGAGAGGCTTCATCACCTTGTAGTCATAACAAGAGCTTCATGGCTAACATTGCTACTAGGTGGTCGCAAGATGAAGTTCTTTCCTAGAACATCATCTTGAGCTTTCATAACTTGCATGATGTCAATTAATTCGGCATACTTCATGTAGCCGTCTTAACGATAGTTGCGCACGGATTGTACCGCAAGGTAGCGAGGGTCTTCCCAATCGTCGCTCATCCGTGATCACATTACCACGAATTGGAGACGATATAAATTCTATACAAATTCGCCATCTTTGGATCATTCTTGAACTCTTCGGTTCGTGATGCGATCATATTCCTATTCATGCAAAAATTCAAAGGATTACCGCTAGTAATCTGCATAAAATGGTTGCAAAATTCTCATAATGTTCATCGAACTCGGTTCATATTCGCATTTTCTCACGCATTTTTCATGATTTCTCGCTATTTTCAATGATTAAAAGCAATATAAACAATTACGTATAATCAAAGCAAGAATACAAGAAATAAATTGCATAGAAATTATAATAACAAAACAATCCGTCGCGTCTTGTCGCGCGTGCTAATCAGCGCCCTGTTCCTTGCGCCGGCCCAGCCGGCCTCCGTCATATGCAGGTGTGTTGTACGGTTTGTAAATACACATAACTGGTGGTTAAGCAGTTGAGCTTCTGTGGCGTCGATCGACCACAGCTCGGTGACTCCCCGACCGCAGCGTATGAAGTAACTGCGATCAGATCGATCGGAGCACTGTGGCAGTTTTGGATTGTGTTGCTCGTGGAAAAGGTCGCGGCTGAAAGTACGTGTCGAAGCATGGCATGGTACATGCATGGCTTTTTCCGTGACCGACGTGATGTTTTGGCCCCGGGCTCGGGATATCACGAATTCACGATGTGGTCGGAAATTTTGGCATTTGCAGCCCCTGTTTTTCTTTTCTTTTTTTTTTCTTTACAAAACTACCACTCTTCTGTCATAATTGACAGATTTAGCCCCGTACAGTGTATCTGCCCCTGACCCCGGGCGTGGCGGGCCTCCTGCCACTGCGCTGGGAGGCAGGTGACCTGCCCCATATGGTGGGCGTGGCAAGAGAAGGGTCAGGATAGAGAGAGTAAATAAAAAATAATTTGAAAAAAATTAAAAAATCCAAAATTTCAAAAAACTTACATAAAAATTTAGTAAAATATTTTTGAATTTAATTGAAGTTTATTTTATTTATTTAAAATATTTGGATTCTATACAAAACGAAAACAACATCGAGAAAAATCTAAAAATTCAAACTGCTAAAAATGCATGAATTTTATACAGTAGCTATATGATGATTTTAGATGAATTTACGTCAAAAAATTATTCCATTTGGAGTTAGTAAGTGAAAGTTGTACTAGTTTGAAAATCAGGTTTTGCAAAAAGGCTTGAAAAATACACTTTGGTTACTATTCATTTGGTTTTAATTATTTAGTGAAATTTTGTAGAACAGTGGTGGGTGTAAGGATTACATAGATAAATAGAAAATAAAATTATAAGACCAAAATAACTTAGTTCACCTTAATTGGAGTTCACATGAATTAGTTATGAATTTCCAAAGTTAAAAGTATTTTCTAGTGTAAAATAATAATTCAATTTTGGATTATTTTTCAAAAACTATAATTATGGGACAGAGATAAGTTTGAAACCTATTCCAAATTAAAGTTCACTTAATAAGAAAATTATCAAAATTGGTTTCACTTGATTTGGACAAAATAACTTAGTTCACCTTAATTGGAGTTCACATGAATTAGTTATGAATTTCCAAAGTTAAAAGTATTTTCTAGTGTAAAATAATAATTCAATTTTGGATTAATTTTCAAAAACTATAATTATGGGACAGAGATAAGTTTGAAACCTATTCCAAATTAAAGTTCACTTAATAAGAAAATTATCAAAATTGGTTTCACTTGATTTGGAATTACTTTGAATTAGTTATGCATTTTTGAAGTTATTATATTTTGGGCCAGGCCCATGTCTGTTCAAACCGTCCGATCAACCTGTCCGAACTGTTCGAACAGACCCTCCGATCATATGGTCCAATTTTTTTAACACTAGATAATGCTTTTAACTTTGGAAATTCATAACTAATTCATATGAACTTCAATTGAGGTGAACCGAGTTATTTTGGTCTTATAATTTTATTTTCTATTTATCTATATAATCCTTATGTCCACCACTATTCTACAAAAATTTCACTAAATAATTAAAATCGGATAAATAGTAACCAAAGTGTATTTTCCAGCCTACTTTGGAAATTCATAACTAATTCATATGAACTTCAATTGAGGTGAACCGAGTTATTTTGGTCTTATAATTTTATTTTCTATTTATCTATATAATCCTTATGTCCACCACTATTCTACAAAAATTTCACTAAATAATTAAAATCGGATAAATAGTAACCAAAGTGTATTTTCCAGCCTTTTTACAAAACCTGATTTTCAAACTACTACAACTTTCACTGATAAATAGTAACCAAAGTGTATTTTCCAGCCTTTTTACAAAATCTAATTTTCAAACTACTACAACTTTCACTTGCTAACTCCAAATGGAATAATTCTTTCACCTAAATTCATGTAAAATCATCATCTAGCTACTATAGAAAATTCATACATTTTTTAGCAATTTGAATTTTTAGGTTTTTCTCGATGTTGTTTTCGTTTTGTATGGATTCCAAATATTTTAAATGAATAAAATAAACTTCAATTAAATTCAAACATATTTTAATATTTTTTTATGTAATTTTCTTGAAATTTTGTATTTTTTGTATTTTTTGGGATTATTTTCTTTTTCTTTCCTCTTGCCCCTTCTCTTGCCGCGCCCATCATATGGGGTAGGCCACCTACCCCCCAGCGCAAGGGGCAGGAGACCTGCCACGCCCGACGCCGGGTCCCTGCCGCGCCCGTCGCTGGGGGTAGGTGCACTGTACGGGGACCAAATCTGCAAATTATGGCGGAAGAGGGCTAGTTTTGCCAAAAAAAAAAAAGAGCACGGGCTACAAATGCCAAAAATTCATGTGGTCGCACCTCGTCGATTCTCATATCAACTAGGAAAGAGACTCCAAAGGTCGTGGGTGCGAAGCTCTATCTCCATCATCTAAAAAAGCTCGTGGCTGCGCGCAAAGAAACTAATGGTGCGTTTGGTTGAGTGAATGAGTTGGTTCCGTACGAGATGGTCTGGGAAATGGTGTTGCTCCCTCGTTTCGTTCGCTTAACTGAATCGCTTCATCCAAGACCAAATGGTTCAACAAAATGGAATATTCCAAGGAGATCTCGAACGAAATGGTTCGAAGAAAACGACTGAACAATGTCATTCAGGCTACGCTCGTCCTCTCCTGTGTGCTCTCACTCACGACTGCGCTGCCGCCCTGGCGAGCTCTGGCGGTCCTCTCCCGTGCGCTTTGCTCCCCTCCATTTCCCACGAGCGCTCTGTTCCTCCCGAACTGGCCCGAGCTCGCCATGCTGCGCCGGCTGCCGCCATCATGTCACCATTTCGGTCGCCCTAGTAAAGCCCTCGCCGTTTGGTCCGCATCACTTCATGTTCCGCAACACCACAGGTATGCCCCCCTCAATTTCTGGATTCCACCACGAGAGCTCGCGTCGCGGTCATCTTCTCCTGCTCCGGTCAAAAACCGCCGTCACCGCTTCCACTCCGGTGATCCCCTCCGATTCCCTTCACCAGGAGTACCCCCTCACCTCCCCCATCACTCACCCGAGCTCCCGTTGTCTCCAGTGCCGCCGCCACGTCACACCAGCCGTGCCGCCTCGGGCTTCCATCGCCAAGCCACCACGGCTCCTCCCCGCCACCACCATTGGCCCCGATGAGTCCCTAATATCCCCCTGATGCTCATGCTCCCCCTAGCTCCACCCCTCATCCACCCAAACGCCATTGCCCCTTCTCCTTCCCCAAACCGGCCGCCATGCTCCACCGCCCACTCGCTCTCGTGCTCACTCGGTCATGGCTCCACCACCCATGTGATTGCCTCCACCTCCCGCCCGCTCTCGTGCTCGCCCGACTACGGCTCCACCACCCATGTGATCGTGTTCCACTGAGCAACCCATTCTGACCATCCTTGGCCATCATCGCCGCCTCTTTCGCCAGCGTCCAGCGTCGGCCAAGCCGCCCGGCCACCTCCCCTATTTCTTCTCTTCTCTGTCCCAGTTTCTCTTGGCATTCGCTGACAGATGGGCCCCAAATGGAGGTAGATGGAGGTAGGTTCACTGGGAGACAGAGGAGATTTACCCAACCAAACAAATTCACGTATCGTATCATCCCACTAACCAAACACAATACTTGGACCATTCTGTATCATCTCATTCCATTCACTTTGATTCATCCAACCAAACGCACCCTTTAGGCAACACCTTGAACACATCCTGAAAACTTAAATTCAATATGTGTTTCATGCTGAGTTTTATCGAGACAGAAGATTATGGTACTACCTATTAAGAAAATTACCCACTGTAGCATTATGAAGAGCAATATAATCATTTTTTGTTGTGTTCTTTTTATATTACCTCTTCCTGAAATTATTTTATTCTTGAATGTTTGTAGCTGGATGTACCACACAACTTTTTATGTTGGGATGAAAATTCACTTTATCTTATAATATTGCTAGAAACTAACATGGATTAATTGTTTTTATTATTTGCATATTCCCATTGTGTGAGATGGATCTAAATTAAATCACAAACATGTCTTATCATATCCATGGTAATTTGCTTTACAAAGTTGAGGTTAAGATCGGTAGATAATGGTGAATTACTGAAAAGAAAATTGTCAAATTTTAGACAATGCTATTACTTAAAAAAGAGATTATCGTTGTAGAATGCCATTATGCTAATTCTGGGAAATCAATTTTTTCTTCATTGTTTACTCTACTGGAAAAGATGATGGGCCCAAGTTTTTGTTGTGCTAGCTATGTGCTTATTTCTTTGCTCTCATAATTGGAAAAACTAATTCCATTAATTTCATCTTTTTGTTGTATTGTATGACTTTGGAATTGTATGGCTCGGATGACAAAATATTGAATTGGAATTAATTCTGAATCAGGGAATACATCTAAATAGATAGAAATAGTAATAAAACAATTGCTTTAATCCGATTCATATATTTGAACACAAAGATATTTTTTGTCGACTTAACACAAAAAAAAAACTTAGCTCATATTCTACATATCAAGTTAAATTGTGTCGTACTAGACAACATGCAAATAATTGCCAGACATCATGTATTGAACGAACAGGCGCAATGTAGCGCGTCTAACCATCTAGTATTCATTAAGATAGGAGAAAAAACAAGCAGTACAAACAATACATGCCCTGGTGGGCTAGCTCGAAACTAGCAGAACTCCTAATTTACTCTGTCGTATTTCAAAAAAATAAAAGAAGACTAATTTACTCTACTACTGCTGCTGCTCTTACAAGATTCATATGCCTCTCCAAAGGCGTAGGCATGTCCCGTTGAGCTTTCATGATATTCTTATACAAGAGTTACATTGTTTTATGCAAGATTATCTCTACGTGTTAAGCAAATTGTAAGAATCAGGAATCGTACTTCACAATTCACACACCTAAGGGCATGTATAATGGTATAGATATATAACTGTTGTCTATAATATCTTCTCATCTCATCTATAGACAACACTAAAAATAGTTTCTACAATGGGTTGTCTTTTTTACATGTCTCTATAGACAGCTCCTCCATGTATAATGTATCTTGTTTTTCGTGTTACAGTCGACTACTGCATGAGAGACAACCCAATTCTCTATGTCCCCTCTCTCATCCACATCATCTCATGTCCTACATGTTAAGGCTTACAGACAACTAACGTCACATCATTGTACATGCTCTAACATCTTTGGGCATGTACAATGGTACAGACAACTGGTGTCTATAGCAACTCTCCATGCCACCTGTAGACAGCACTAAAGTCAGCTTATATACAATGGGTTATCTTTTTTTACTTATCTTTATGGATCACACAATCTTTTAATGCTTTCATGGACCTAAGAAATGTGATTGGATAGCCTCCTTGGTTTTGGTGATACAGTCGGCTACAGGATTGTAGACAATATATTTTTCTCTCTTTATTCTCTTTCATCCATATCAGCTTAAATCCTATGTAGCAAGACTATAGACAGCTGATGTAAGCCTATTGTACATGACCTTAGTCATGTTTGGAACACATGATTTTTTTATTATTGTGTTGAAGTGAAATTCCCATGTTCCAAACAGACACGCGCTAACTAAACTAACGAGGGTTTTCTCCATCACTTTTAGCTAACTAGTAGTGTGTCCGTGCATTGCAACAAAACATCCAAAGACAGTGATACATATCAATAGACGGGATTTTAAACCGCAGAATAAATATCAATTTTCTTCACACACAAATAAATAGAAGCATTAACTCCGCCTATTACATCACCTGCTACTACTGCTACCCAAAAATTAAAATTTTGGACTCATAGATTGTTTACCTTTGGAAGTTGAAGTTGAAGCCGATTGTCTTCCCTAACACACTGCCCATTTCCAACTATTGTCGGCTAGCAAGGAAGATGGCTACACGTCGATGGCCACCTTCTTCCACCCTAAACCTAAGCCGCGACTCGGTTCTCATGGCCATGGCTTTTACAGCCCTCGTCGGGTATATCACGATGAGGAGGTGGGAGGTCGGGGGGAGGAGGCGATGCTTTCTTGGTCAGCACAGAGCAGGAGGTGGCGGTGCAGGGGGATTAGAATGAAGAGGACACGGTGCAGTGAACTCTATACAGCGTCGTGGCGAGGGAAGGACAATACCAACCCGGCGCAGCGGGGGCAATGCATGTTTTTTTTCCAATATATTTTGCTTCAAAGTAAGATCCTACACGAGAAGCAGCAGTTGATGGTTGCACACTCAGCCGTCATCCCACTAGCCACCTCCCCTCACAGTGGATACTCTGCAGGGCGAATGCATGGTGCACTCGCAAAGCACCACAAGCACACATGCTACAGCGAGGATGATGAACTCGATAGTTGTGCACGAAAATAGCAGCCAACCACCAATGCTTATGTCAATGTGTAAGCAGTCCAGGTAAGTACACAACCATGATTTAAAACACTACACTCAAACAAGCAAAAATATATATGCAAAAACCGATATAAGCATTGCTGCATCAGTAAACGGTATTACCTGTAGTGTGCCAGATGGCATCTAGTCCTTCCCACAGTGACGATTAATGTAGAGCGGCAAACCATCAATAGAATTATGGAAATAACCAGCTTCACGTTGTACGGTAAGTGCTTGCTCAACTAAATTTTCTAAACTCCTCTCCGCTACCATAACAGTAGGGGGAAGCACCTTATGCAATTCCTCAAGGAGCTTTAGCTGTGAATTAGAAGATTCAATGCCAAGCTTTGAAAAACCAAGCAAGACAAGCTATGGAGAAGAAGAAATTATGCAACTTGACAGTTTGTGGACTCTTTCTCTGATAATACCAAGGGGCGTGATTTCACTTTGCAAAGTCTTCATAGCACCCATGACATTGTCATTTCTCAAAAGTTCAAAGAATTTCTGCTCTAGTATCAGAAATGCTTCATAATATTTTCATCCAAAAGGCCAATCTTATTCAAGGTAACCACTGAATTATCCCAATTCTCACCAAGCACATGCTTTCTAAAAAGAATCACTGTTGGGGAATCCAAGTTATCCCTGATTCTTCTTCTAGAACCACACCACTTTTTTTTATATCCAAGACTATACTAAGCCTTCGTAATTATTCTGACAATTTCGTCCCTCTTAATAACAACTTTAGAACCAACCATAACTTCTTTCCCTTGGGAAGGCAAAGTTTACTGTAGGAAAATAGCAAATGAAAAGTGTTAGTTATGAATAATCAAATGCAATAAAGAATCTATCTCAACCTATTTACAATTTGCAGTGTACACCCACAAGGCACATTTGCATAAGAACAATACATAAAACCAACGAGACATATAATGTGAGAAACACATTGCAGTCATGTCAGGACTTAATAAATCTCAGTGTATCAAAACTGCACATGCGCAATAATTTGCAACGAATTTGCACATAAAAAAGCAGTCAGTTATACACTCATCAACACCACTGTGGATGGTGAGTATCGAACTTGCAAGAATTCAGCTAGCATTTGGATTCGGCCAGCTGAACAAAGATCCTACGATGGCGAGTATCAAACTTGCAAGAATTGGGGGAATCGCTATGGAGTACAGTACAGAAACTTGGGGGCTAAAGTTGTCGTGGAGGACTTCACAAGCCCTAGCAAACCTTACAAAAAAAATTGGCAACACCCAGTAAATTCGGCTAACATTTGGATTGATCCCAAATTTCAGCACGCTATGAAGAACTCCAAGAATGCCAATACAAAACTAGCCAAATCCCAGGGCATTCGTCGCCAAATTTTGGTGAGCCAAATTGAAAGCTCCCAGTGCCCTCACCGCATATCCAAGTCAACACGAGAGAGGGCTCTAGGATTTTATTATCATCACATTCACAGCCGCCTCTCCTCATCCAAGAGTGCCCTCGAGCCTGCCTTGCGCCCACCGTAGAAGGAAGAGTGTGCGGGGAGTTGGCGTTGCTGACAACGAAGATGGCCGACAGCGATGACAATCTGGGTAGGATTCTGAAGCGAATCGTCGTCCACCCAGTAGACCACAGGAGGAGGGGAAAATGGAGAGAGGAAATTGGGAACGAGTGGGTGCGATTTATGCTATGAGCATCTTGATTCTTGGCTGTAGTTATCAAAAGAACATGGGCGGTTGGCAATTCCAAGCATCGCAGGAAGGCAGCATAGGATTGCGAGGCGGACGGCACAGGTGGGGAGTGTGAGGTAGAGAGGAGAGGGAGGGCAGGCGGCACACAACCAACAGATTGGTGGGCGTGGATGGGAGGGAGGGACGGGCGCGGAGGCGATGGGCGAGGGGGTCACAGCGGTGGGCAAGGGTGGTGCGGCACGAATGGTAGGGAAGGACAGGTGCAGGGGTGAGGTGGGGATGAGGTAGGGATGCGAGGGGCAAGGGGGTCGAGGCAGTGGGCGAGGATGGCGCGACGCGGATGGGAGGGAGGACGGGGCGCGACACGGATGGGAGGGAGGGACATGAGCAGAGGCGATGGGCGAGGGGATCACGGCGGCGCGCAATGGAGGAGAGGTGGCAGGCAAGGGTGATGTGGTGGTGGGCGAGGGCGGCGCGACGTGGATGGGAACGAGGGACGGGAACGGAGGCGATGGGCGAGGGGGTCGCGGATGAGAGGGAGGGATGGAGTGCGGCGAGGATAGGAGGGAGGGACAGGGCGGCGGCTAGAGAACGCGGCTGACGTTTTTTTGTCATTTTTTTTATGTAGGGTTAGGTTCCTACGTTGGTGGGACGACTATTGCGTGGAGGTAAACCCTTTTTTATTAGTTAAGAAATAATGGTATACACCATTGAGGCATCAATCGTTTGAAACGGTTACCTCATTCGCATCTAACTATGATTATAACATGCATGTTTGCAGATTACAGCCGTGGGAATAGCTAAACACGACCTAAACTATGTACTACAACAAACTGTGTTGCCTTAGAAATGGTGGGTGTGGATGCATGTCTCGCCAAGTGCCAACTAGAACGCCCAACAAAGATTCCACCCCGCGCAAGCGAGCAGCTGGCCGCTGGCCGATGCGGCGAATTTTCTTTCTGTATATCCGTGGAAGGAACCGGGGACCAGCCTCACCCATCCTTAGCCTCACATTCAGAGAGAAATCGATCGTGTTGCCGTACATGCCACCGTCCTCAATATCCAAATTAAATGACACATCCAGTTCAACACATGCACAGTGATCCATTGCATATTTGCATGGCGTCTCTTACCCCGATGTAGCATGGGAAAACACAAAGTTTTTTATTTACCTATTTTGGCCTTTTTCTATTCATTTCAGAAATGACCTAGGCAGAAACTAATTCTAGAAATGTCTTTTTTCACCGCCAGCACGAATGACGCTGAGGTTGTATATGTCAGCGCCGTACTAGTTGGCACTGACATCTGGTTCCACGTTAGTGTGCATGTCCTAGTAGATGCCATGTCAGCACACTCAGCGCTAGCTGGTACAACGATGACTTGTACAACCTAAGCGCCAGACAATACGATGCTGAGGTGTTGACCTAAAGCACCAGCTCTGCCGGTGCTAAAGTAAGGGTCATTTCCCACCAAAGGCATTTTGTTTGCAAATAGTAGTTGAAGTTGTAGTGCGTAGTACTTATCCATGATATGTGGAGTGGCACAGGTAACATTAGTCCGAGCAATACTTGCCAATAATTAGTGAATGAAGTTTGGAGTTAGATGGTGCATAGGGTGTGGTGGAGTGCATCTCTTGTTGGGGTATTTTATCCCTTTTTGTACTATCGAAGACACATGTTGGAAGCATATGATGTTTTAGAAGATAGAGAAAATTAGAACCATTGAAATTAGCTAGGTTTTTTGTTATGTGATCAATTGGACTGGTATTTTGTAAGCTTCGATTTGAGGGATAATAGAGCACTGAAGATAAGATTTCAAGCTTGACAAAACACTTGATAATGAAGGTATGAATTACATGGCACACAAGGTTTGGTTATATGCATATGTTTGTCTCGCTACTCCTATGGTACAAATGGCAGCACGCACGAACCATGAACCAGAACTACAACTGACATACATGTGCACCTTTTGGAATTGAAAAGACTTGGCGGATGGAAAACAATCCAGGCTTGTAGACATACGTCCTACTCCTCCTTGCGGGTGGGCCTTCACGCGGAACTCCTAGTAGTCAACTATAAAGTCTTTTCGGGCATGTCCTTGTCTAGAATAATTTTCGGTGCAATAGGGGTAGTAGAGACCATCAGTATCTTTTCCTTGTCTTACCCACCACCAGTTGATGAAGGCCTCCAACAGGTAAATGCCTTGGGCACAACTGCATAGCCTAGCATGCATTTCTGTCTAATAAATGCCTCATTGTACTTCTCTGGGTTGTCAATCCATTGGAAGAGTAGAACGCTCATCTGGCTACCATACACGGGTAAAGTTACCGATATTTCAAACACAAAAATGCAATGTGCAAACATCGAGAGACATCACTTACACGGTAATCCCCGCACATATAGTAAGCATGGGTGACATTACTAGGATGTGTGGATTGCTTGATCCATGTCGGGTTATCGCAGTCGCATTGCACACGTGGGATTTTTGGTGGAACAGGAGCATCGTTGCAAGATTTATCAGGGTACGTTCCTGCCTTCTTGGCAACCCATTTTCGCTTCCGGAACATCTCCATACATGAAAGTAAACCTATATTTTACAACCTTGCAACATGGAGATCCCAACCTAAAACCCTTATGTACATTCGTTCTTGCTAAGATAACACGTCTTCATTGAACAAAGTAACCATCGGAGCATGAATACATCAACCAAATGTTGTCACTGGAAAATATATTATACAACATGAGTACAAAACCTTGCTAACCTTCCACAGACATCATTTGGCTATTACAATTCAACTTACACTTCACTAAATTAGGTATATTTTCTTTGTGATCACCCAAAATATAGGGTTTGAACAAATGTGCTCCAAATCAAACGATTCCAGTCAGTAAAATGATGGGGAATGAGAAGGCTTACATTGTGTTTCGATTCCCACGAGAAATCTAGGGCTTAATCGGTGATTTTTGGGTGGATTTGAAGAGGGGAGTGAGTGTTGTAACTGGCGACTACAACTCCTATGTTGAGCTAGGGTTAAGTAATGTAATCTCAGCACCAGTAAGGATGGCATGGAGCTATAGTGCCAATGTGGCTGGCGTTGACCTCCTGTACCTCCGCGTTAGTCCTCCTCCAAGGATAGAGGCGGACTGGGAACCTCTTTCCTCGACAAAGCCTAGCGCTGATATGGGTATCGTTAGTGCCAATTACTTTGGCACTGAGATTCAACATAATTGGCGCTAAACCTGAGTGGTTCAATGCTAATGTAATTGGCACCGATGTGTCGCATAGGCTAGGATAATAAATGCAATTTGACACATGTAGTTTCAACATAGTTGACAGCAAGTTTGCGGAGCAGAAAATTGACAATTTGATACTTCACACGATGACAAGTTAAAAGAAAACACATAGTTCAACAAAAAATTAGTTCTAACAAAGTTTCCATACAAGCTGACACATAGTTCCACACACATACATGCAAACATATAGTTGCAAACAAGTTCGATGCAAATAGTTGGGCATGCAAGTCTAAGTTCAAATGGGTAGGAACTAGCAGGAATGCATCAACTCTTGTGGTATTCGCCTCTACGGGGTTCACCTCTGTGGGGTTGGGACAACGAGACTTCTTGTGACCCTCCTTGTGGCAATCCAAACAACAACTCGGAGTGTCGTCCTCCAAGAAGTGGTCATCACCACTTTGTCTTCTCCGTGTGCCACTAGCTTGAGCTTGGTCCATGTCATTCTTGATCTATTTTGACTTGCGTCGGTCCCTTGTATTCACAAGTAGAGGACTATCCATGACATACATTGGACCGTTGTACTCGAGCCATTGTTGTAGTTCTAGATATGACTCGAACCTCCCAGCCCATGTGTCCAATAGCGCCTGCGATGAGAATTCATCGCTGACATGGGTCTGGCCCTCCACATACAAACTTCAGAGAAGGCATGCCGTGGCCAAGTGTGAGCATGGGAGGTGGAACAACCTTAGCCTTTGACATGAGCACTCATTGTGGCCAAGACCACTGTATAGGCCTGACCACTATGTCGCTCACCGTCCTTGTCGTGCCACTGCTCTCGGTGACCTCGTACTTCCCTGATGCCTTGTCAAAGCGTATGCCTCGTTGCCGATTTGTTCTCCTCTTCGCATCATCGATTTTTGCCTTCACAACAGGGCCCCACCTCTCCCTTTCAAGCAACAACCCTGCGCTTCGTAGTGGTAGTTCAAAAAGTACTCATTGCACTTGTGGAAACTATAGGCCACTATGGTTGTGACAGGCAATGATCGGATCCCATTGAGTACTTTGTTGAATACCTCTGCCATGTTGCTAGTCATGAAGCTGTACCTATGTCCATTTGGATTGAACGTGCGTGCCGATAGTTCCTTGTCCAGCAAACTACTCTCTATAGCCATTGGCATGCTCGTTGAGTTGGCAACTTCTTCAGGGCATCATACTTCTCATCGAAAATCTTTGGCTCATTCTCCATACACGACCATCTAAGATCCTCCGTCTCTGACTCGTTAGCACTAGTGGAGTAGAAATTTGCAGCAAAGTGTCGCATGCACCAACGGTGATGCAACTGCCGATAGCCTGGGATTTCATTTTACACAGCATTATGGTCCTAGCGTGCCGATCAGATATAACACAAACCTTGAAGTGCGGTCCTATGACATCAACCCTCACGAGGTGCATGAACCACTCCCAATCGTGGATGTTCTCTCGTTCAACCAGTGCGAACACTAAGGGAAGTAGTCAGTCCTCCACATCAACCCCAATGGAGAGAAGTATAGTGCACTCGTACTTGCCGGTAAGAAAAGTGTCATCCACACTAAGAACTGCCCGCAATGCTAGAAAGCCTCCACATAAGGACAAAAGGTCCAAAATGCAAGCCTTGATTGGTGAGGTTCTATGGTCAAGACCATAGATGGGTTCCTAGCCTTTATGGCATGCGTAAGACTCAGCCCAATCCCCGTACAACATTGCCAATGTGGTTTGCTTAGCCCTCCAAGCCTTCCCATACTTCACAAGGTACCCAAAAATCTCAAATATGAACTCAATCAACGTTGCAAATGACATGGTTGGCTGCTGCTTCACGACATTGCAAACACGGTTCACAATGAAGCTCGAGGTGATCTGCTGATGTTTCCCGATAGTTCAGCATCTTCGCACGCGTGTTGTTGCACAACACTCATCACCTTCCATTGATCACGAGGAGTTGTTCGGGCATAGACCTCCCAAAGACAGTTGCTATGGTCGCATCTCATCGTTTAGCGCTTCTTCGAGCTTGAGTACACCAGACGGTAAGGGCGATGATGCCGAATAGAGTAATCTTTCATCCACATCTTGAGGGACAACATGGATGGAAATAGCATGCCCTTTTGAATCAGCCCCGTCGATGTGTCCGGTGGACAATCCACATTCATACCACCATCAAGAACTGCACCCACCGCAAGACTAAGATACCTGATTTTTGAGATACGGGGATCACAACCAATCACCTTCTCAAAGACAATAACATCCTCCCTTGTCAAGACCGCCTTCGGCCGGTCCTCGTTAGAATCGGGTGCATATTGGTCATCATAAGTCTCGTCATTAGGAGTCCTTTCACCAAATACTTGAGCATCCAACTCGTCGAAGGCGCTTGCAACATCAAGCCGATCGACCCGTGCACCCACATGCTCTAGACTCCGCCGTTCTAATGGCTTGACAAGGCTGCCATGAACGACATCATAGAGAGGGGACCACTAACGTTGTCCCGTCGAGATGATCATCCATCTCAAAATGGAAGATCATTCCCGTGTTAGGCCAGCGCTTCAGGTGACAGGTATTCAACTTTCATCTCCTCCTTTTCCACATAGGGAGGATGGTTAAGATCGAAGGTGCCTTCCCATGGCTTAAGACCCACAACCTTCACCGCCACCAGTCGAGAGACTTTAGTTAGGACCCGGACCCGACCTTCCTATAGGTGTTCCACTCGAGCTTGGTGGTAATTGGCTACATCAAAAGCGACCAAGCCCCAACACCAACATCGTATCTTCCCTCCAACCAAACACCCACCCCATGTTTCGTCCACCCTAACTTGCCTTTCACACTTTCCACTAGCTCGTCGAATGAGGGGCATGCGCCATACACCAACACACTCAACTCCATGCCTGCAAACTTGACATCATTGTCATTGTTGGTCACCATACCACCGTGATGCACACACACGATTCTATCCATCTAAACACCAAATGCAACAACCGAACATGAAACAAACGTCATTCTTTTGCACAAACATGAAAATAATATCAAATACTAACCACATGGGCCAATTAAATTGTATCAAGCCATAAAGCGATATTCACAAATTACACTAAAATGCTCACAAACTACATGAACACGACCTATAACGAAGTTTTCTCCAAACCTACATGAAGAAAATGCTACCCACAATACTACCACATGAGTACATAAACATTATTTCTACTCTACATCAACATGAACTATGTTGAGTTTCCCTGATTTTACAACGAATACTAACGATTTCTCCCTTGTCCATATCGGTTCCATCCAAATAAACCAACCATACACAACAAAAATAACAAAATGTAGCCCACAATCCGAGTACAAACCATTGCTAAGCATCCAAGAATAGCTAATCCCAATAAATAACATTGATTCAATCGGTAAATTTTCAGATCTTGGAAGTCACCTAGCATCTAGGGTTTGCTCAAAATATCACCAAATCAACCAAATCCAAGTGGTAAAAATACTGGGAAATGGGAGAGCTCACCTTCAAACTCAAATTCCCCATAATTCCCAAGCAAAATTGGTCGATTTTAGTGCATATGGGATGGATTGGGGAGAGGGTGGAGAGAGGCGCACGCGGGGTAGAGCCTCTGTCCGTCCCGCGCATAGGGCTACGAGTGGGAACTGGCCCTACAAGTGAGAACTAGCCCACTCGTAGCACCCGCGCGGGCCTTACATCCCAGGGCTCAACGCCAGCCAGCTTGGCGCTGACCTCAGCGCTAATGAGCATGGCGTTGAGGTATAATACCTTAGCGCCAACTTGCGTCGCTGTCCAGAGAGGTGCCATAACTTTGCCATTGAAAATTTGGCTAAGTGTCGGAATACCACCTCAGCAGCAAAGATGTTGGCGTTGAGCCTGCCACATCAGAGACATGTCAACCCTACTCATCCACACGTCAGCGATCATGCTCATCCCTCCTATGCTAGCATGGCTTGAAGGCCAGCGCCACCTCTATTGGCGCTAACATGTACAACCTCAACGTCATTTGTGCCGGCGTTGAGTAAAGGGGTTATTTCTAAAATTAGTTTTGTGCCGAAGCTATTTTTAAAACAAAATGGAAAAGGGGACAAAATAGGCTACATATGTATATCCTATTTTAGGTTGTATATATAACATGATTAGGAGAGGAGATGCTGCACACATATTTGGAATTAACTAGTTTGAAGTACTTTTGAATTCTAAAATATGCTATATATATACAACCTCCCGAATCACCCATAAAATTTAATTTCATCTTCAATTTAACTAGTTTGAACTACTTTTGAATTTAGTGCAATCAAACTAGTTAAATTGAAGATGGATTTAAATTTTTTAGTGTTTGACATCTTAAATACATTTTTTATAGGTATGTGAAGATAACCACGTTAAACTTTACGAATCTCGAAGCACATTAACCGGTATTAATAATTTTAATGCCTAGGTAACAAGTGCATGACACATCGGTTTTGTTTACGCTTCTTTAATGCAATAATGGCAGCTTGTCGTTCCCTTAAAAAAAAACTAGTGCTCCGTAGTCCGTAGCTAGTTAAGCTGCACAACTAGCTCACGCTGATTACCCATTAGTACTAATTTAATGTACTTGTTGTACACTGTACGCTCAAGAAAGCATGGTAAGTAAGTTGTGCCTGTTCTGTCGGATGTTAATCTAACATGCATGGTAATTAACAGAGGCTGAGGTCAGACTAGTTAAGCTAAGCGGCAGTAACAGCAGTTTCACATGGAACTTGGTGTGGTTACGCAATTCGCACATTTCTTTGACGCACATTGATTCTTTTTTTCTTTGATAAAAAATGTTAATTAAGACTGTAAAAATTTGCGTCAATTTAAAAGCCATGCGTACAAAGAGATCCATAGGAAGGGTTGGGCTACCCGAGCTGTCAACTTGTCATTGGACTAAGCAGATAGACAACAGCTGAACAGCACAACCCTTTCCACTTTGCGTGCGGTGCAACACTCCGAAGTCTCTAGTCCACGGACTTTTGAAAGAAACTACTGCAGGATCTAACGCAATCTTATGTGCGATTAATTTGGCTTGACTATATCGATTAAAGAGGCTTTTAGAAGGATTAAGTACGAGATAGGCTATCTGAAAGTCCCAAGAAACGACTTGTGATCTCTGAAGTTTGGAGTCTCAGGATGTACTGTCCCATCTCTGGTGAAAGAGAAGGATGCTGCAGTGGTAGTTCTACACTACATCACAGCAACTGGCTTTTATGGGACACGAGTTGATTTATCCACCAGACACTGGTATTAGTATAGGGCGGCCCTATACTACTACGAGAGTAAAGAATGAATGAATGATCGCACGGGCCAGTTCTGTACCATGCGTCGGGCCATCAGGAATTAATATTCAAAATTTAATTATAGGCTGCATCTCCCTCAGAAAAATAAAACGGCTGCCTGTCTTTCAAAGTTTCAATCCATCGTATATTAGTCGGTTTTGTACTTCTGTACCATATACATCAATGCATCCAAATAATTTCGAAGTTTGTACGACTTCGTCTCTTTCAATCGTGTATCACTCTCAGTGTGTACTCTGTACGATACATCGATCCATCAAATAATTTCGGATTTTGCATAACTTCATCCCTTTCTGTTGTAGCGTTGCCCAGTCCAGTGTCCTATGATTAGGAAAATAGAGAGAGTGTTAGTGGAATAAAGTTATCAAATATATATTTAAATGTTATATACAATTTAAATTGATACATAAATTATGAGAAACAAAGTTAAAAAAATACATTAAATATAGTATTTTAATAATAGATACTGTGTTTCGAAAGCTAAAAATATATATAAACAGTAATTTTAAAAATAAAATTAATTAAATTTGTGATGTAAATAATAACAGAAGTACTAAGAAACTACTAAAAGTGCAACAAGCAGAAGTACCGAGAGGGTACCATGGTGGGTCCGCCGGTGGCTCAGTCTGTACTTTGTACCACACATCGATCTATCAAGAGAATCCAAAGTCTGAGTGCAGCCTCTCCTCTCCTGATCTTGTTACCACAGCCAAAATCATCATTCCGCAATGATTCGGGAGGTTGTTGTAGGTGGTATTACCCGGGTAGACTTGTTCACAGCGACCCGCCCTGACTCCAACCTTGTATGGGCCGGGTTTAGGACTGAAATTTCGGTTTGAAATTATTCTGGTTTGGTCTGAAATTCCGAAAAAATAGAATAAAAAATGGAAATATATATATTTTTAATTCTGAAAATGAATTAAATAATACTTTTTATTCTGAAAAAGATCAAAGTATTTTTAAATCAAAAAATAAATTCTTGGGCCGGACCAGGCTCAGCATGCCTGTTTTTATCGGTCTTTTTAAACTCGGCCCAAGCCCAGCCCAATCCGGCGTTTGAACAGATCTAAACCGAGTACTGAAGAACAGTTAAATTTTCAATGCGAGGCTGACGGCTTACCTGCAGGCTGCGGCCCATTCTATGCTGTTCTTCTGTCTGGGATGTGATCTCTAGCTATGGGGGGGGTGCTGCCAATCTGCCATTGCCCACTGCTGCCGTAGTATTTTCCAGTGTCTAGTGTGGTGTGGGCATTGGTGACTCGGTGTCGAAACCGTGAAGGTAGCTAGAGGATGTTGGTGCCTCGGGGCCAGGCCAGCCAGCCATGTGGGAGATTTTTGGCCTAAATGACTTTGTTTTGAGGTGTAATTGTAAGAGTGACTTTTCTCACACGGTATTTGTAAATTTGGCACCCGTCTGCATCATCACTATGCGGACGAGCCTCACGAGCCAACACGTGCGCAATGCCGCACGGCCACCATGCAGGCGGCTAAGCTCATCTGCACGGTGGCGGTGCGACATTGCGCACATGTTGGCTCGTGAGGCTCGTCCGCACAGTGGCGGTGCGAACGAGGCTTATCCGCAAGGTGACCGTGCGGCATTACGCACGTGTCGGCTCGTGAGACTCGTTCACATGGTGGCGGTGCGGACAAGGTGCTAAATTTGCAAATGCCGCGAACAACACCATTTAGGCTAAAAATTCCCATACTTGTTGCAGATCTGGGATCAGAAGGTGGTTACTTGTGACAAGCCATGGCCTGAGCGAGCAATAACACGATTACGACCAGCTTGATGTTGTTGTGCTGTGAAATATAGTTGTTTTAGGGAATTTTCGCCACTTCTGACATGGCTCTACCAGAGAAAGGATACCAATGATATTGAGGAACAGCAGAATAAAAGTGCTCTTAAAAGGCGACCGAAATGTCTAGGTAAGCCTAACACCTGTATAATTGGCCTCGGTAGGGATCCGCGCTCGTGAGCGGTCCATGATCTACCGGGTCTACTGCTTAGTTCGTAGTATTAGGTACAAGTAGATTTAGGGTACAACTAGCGCTTGGATGTCCGACGGAAAACTTCCCATCGTACACTTCCACAACAGGTCTGCTCTGAAGCAGTTCCCCACAATAGGTCTGCTCTGAAGCAGTTTGATTTTTTTTTCTTTGCGTCGTACCTCCGTGTCCTATTATTATCCTATCATTTATTATACTTTCATCAAATTTTACATTTTCTAAAAAAGAAAAAAAAACGCGTAATGCACCGGAGGCCCATGGACTGTAACACTATTACTCTCAATTTCCAGCCTACATATAGCAAGTCGGAAAGCCCAACTAGATGCCCCTCGGCCCAATTCTCCACAGACGCTACTACTTGGAAAATTTGATCATATACCCTCCCCTTAGATGGAAATTCAGGATTTAACCTCCTGGCCCACATGTCATTGACCTATGTTGACCCCACATGTCATTGAGGTGGGAGGGTAAATCCTGAAATCCTGAATTTCAGGGAGGGTATATGATCCAATCCCCCCCTACTACTTTGGGCGGGAGGCGAGGAGCTCGTCACCAACCAGCCATCGCCCCCAAAGAGGGGGAAAACATTCGTCTCCCCAAGCGCAGAATTGAGGCTTCCGATCGTAATGGCTCCTGAATCCGATCGAGGCTTCGCGCGGTCGGAGGCTCCGGAAGCCCAGCGCATGCAGGTGCGGGGCCGCGCGCGATAGCGATCGGGGTTCGAGAGGCTAGGGTTCCGAAAATGCTGCGATCCTATCGAGGAGGCGAGTCTCCTAACCTTGTAATTTTCTGTTGCTAGATATGGTAATGGATGATTCGGTGTAGAATTCGGTTGGAATTTTGAGTACTGATGCGCTTTGATTGCTGTGATCGTGAGAGAGAAAAATCAAGTAGTTCGGGGCGGTTGGAACGGCAGGATTAGTGCGAGGACTTTCCTGTTCCAGTAATCCAGTTGCGTGAAAAACTCGAGTAATTTTTGGCATTTATGGTGGGTTAGCTTTTAGAAAGTGGAATTTGGTGCATGCACGATCAATGTGCTAATGGGAACTAGATTCAAAGCATCCTCCTATCGTTTTGGAGGAAGTTATGGTACTGTGATTCGTGATGGATGTGTCATACTAGAATAGTCGAATAGAAACTATTGGACGAAACCACCGATTTCTAGATGTACAGCATGACAAAATTAAGGGAACCCCTGCAACATGCAGGCCTTCTGACATCCATCCTCATTGCCGGTTCCTCTACTGGTTAAGATTAAGAAACAATTGTACGTGCTAATGCTATGATTTTGCCGTGCTGAACTTACTAATTTGTGGGACAAAACATAGACAAATTGTTTATTACATATGTTGGTGTGAGATGTGACATGGCACATTTACTACTCTTTTAGCTCCTTTTTATAATAATCAAAACGGAGTCTGGCACCACATGCATATATTTTCTTTTTCATGCTTGATTTACCGGGCCCTTGAATCGAGTATTAAATGTTTGATAATAAGATAAAACATGTTGAGAATAGGTGGTCCTGTGGAAATGTCTTGCACCCATTTGTTATGCAGGGTGTTATCATATAAGCAATCGTCCATTTATGCATTGTCCATGAAAAGCTGCTCTGCTGTCTGGTGGGAATGGGATTATTGAAATCTTGCATAGAATTTATGGTAGCTATTCTTAGGGTCATTGATTTCTACACATGATTTATGCCATCTGCTTCCAAACTTAATACTATCAACTTGGGAATTAACATTAGCTTCTCATGTTAAAACTCACTCTCAAGTGAGATTGCTGACTTAATGCAATGACTTGCATCTTTGATAGCATCTTTGATAAGTGTGCACTCAAAATTATGAAATTAATGTACCTCTGATGCACAAGCACAACTTGATGTTTTTTAGATTTGACTATCTCCTCGAATCTGGTCCATGATGATGATAGCTTTAGCCTTTATAGTACTTATATATGTTGTGGGATTATATTCCATGAAACATGCACAACAATGCCAGAATAGCCAACTTTTATCTTTTCTTTCCACAAATTGCACTTGTTCTTGATTGATATTTAATTATTTATAAATGCACTACACTTGCATAAACCATTAACAATCATTTATATTTGCTATCCTCAAGGTAATACTGTACCTAGTACCTACCTAATAAAGATCATTATATTATTACCCATATTTGGTTATCTCAAAGGGTTTTTGAACTGCTCATGTGCTATCTCCTACTCTTGATACTGCAAGCTGACTATTGTCAATCAAGTATAAATATTTTGCTTATACCTTTTTTTTTAAAGTAAAGTTACTTCACATTTTCTAACATGCGGATGATTATGATGAAGCATGCAAAAGTCTTCAAGTTTGAGCATGGTTTGGAATAAAGCATTGGATTCTGAGCAATTTTTTATTGATATCATAGTTGTCAGCGCTTCATTTTGAGCTAAAATGAGTATACTTTGATATTTGAAAACTAGCTGAATTCCTTGCGCATCTAGATAATACAATGCATATATTTATATCTAAACATAGAGTTGCACTTGTTATACAAATCTAATGCTTCATATCTTTTGCCTCTATTTTCATAATACAATAGATAGATGCAAACTACACGTCATATACCCTTTTGCGAAAGGACAAAAAAGGTACACAATATGGAATATGGTTCTTCACTTATCTTACCATATTGTCACAATGATGGCCAAAAATGGAGATGCCCAAATTATGATGCTCACGCATGAGCTTACGCATGGACAACAATCTTGCAATTATATATACAGTTTGATTAAGAAACAAGGAACTTTAGTAGCTTCCATACTTGTTCCAAGAGATAGACTAGCGCAGCTTTCCTTGAAACATCTACCCTTTTGCAGATCCAGTTAGTTTGCATCAGGGGTGTCAACAGATCGAATACGAATCAAATAGTGGTCTTCCTGTATTCGTATTTGTATTTTCTAAACGAATACGAATATTATTGAATACGAATCGAATGTTGTAATGAATACGAATACGACGAATACGTACTCAATTCGGTCAGAATAACATTTCGGATGGCAAAAGTCCATACCATATTCGTATCCATATTTTTTATATGAATGCGAATACGAATAGGGGAGAAATTGTTAACCTGATAGAAAAATTTAAACCATATTCGCTACCAACCGAATTCGGATGCCGGATAAAACGGATAATTCGGTTTCGATTGGCACCCCTAGTTTGCATTGTCTCCTCAACATGACTTAACTATTCATGGAACTACTTAGCCTTTCAGAGCTTTGGCAATTCTATGGCTATGTAAGAATTATGTTCTCGGGATCCAAGTTACCTGTTATTAACTCAGGCGTCACGAGCACGTTTACTCGCACTACCACTAAGCTATTATTTGTTCAGAGTTTCTTTGTTATTTATGTTCGTATTCTGTATGTACAGAAGTTTTGCACTCAGGAGATGGTTTTACCCTGAATTGAATAAAAGTACCCCGTCTCAAAACCTAGTTTCAGACAATTATGTGTTCTTTTATTATTAGTATTTGCACCCCTGGTTCAAATTGAGAACTTTGGTTATGAGTTATATTTGTTGTTTTTTCTTATCTTTTGGTTTGGTCATTAGTCATCACCTTTACTGGGCTCCCAAGCAAGTCGTCAATATATTGAAATTGAGCATTTTACTGCTATAGTTCTTGAGAAACAAGTTATGTGAGCCATGATTGTCGGTATGAACTTTTTTAGCTATAGCATAGCAACATATAGGCTGGTGATCATGTATATCAGAATAAGGCTGAAATTGATATGCATTTCCTCTGTTACAAAATAGATGATGTGACAGTTTAGCCATTTCCTCATGTATTAAGAAATGATATAAGATTATGAATCTACCCTCTATTAACTCTCCTAGTAATTCCCCTCTCACTCTATTCTCAACCACAATACATGGGCATGATTGGAAGATACATAAATATTTTTTGTGGCCAGTAGATACATAAATATTTTACCTTGACAACATAAAACATCAACTATTTTGTGTGTCTGTGTGCATCTTAAACATATAATTTGGTGTGCATCACAAATATGGGACAGTTTTGTTACCAAATTATGCTAGTAACATTTAAGCTGCCAGTCATACATATGGCAATCAAAGAAAAGCGATATGTACTAATGATACATATATAGAAGGAACATGGTTTATTGTTGACTATAATTCTGTAATTTCTGTGAGCTTTAGAAAACACAGGCAAAGCTTGTCCAATTCTATATGAAGATATATACTCCTAAAACACAATTGAGAAAATATTATTAAAATACAGCTCTACATTTTTTATTTGGACATGACCTATTCTTTCTTTGTAAACGCAGACTTCTCTATATCTTTTTGTTGAACTGGTCTTACTTCCTGGAGGCTGATAACTTTATCACTTCCAAATAGCAGAAGCCGTGCTCATAGCTTCTTTTGTGCTTCCCTTATTCAACAACTCTCAATTTAGACTACAAGTTGCCAACTCATTTCACGATAGATGGCTTAACGTTCTGTGGGATAGGACCATGTTACAGTATACAAAGATTCTCTGCAAGTTTGAGATAAGCTTATTAATGCCCATTCATGAAATCAATGTAGCGCATGCCCACACAAGCACATGCATGCGTTTATGCTTAGACGTGAACCCAAACACCCGTGCACGCACTCAGCGCGTTAAAACAGCAGTCAGGTGCCTTACTGGAAAGCCAAATAACAAGCTTTCTCCATTTAGTAATCTTCGTGCTTTATCAAATCCCAGTAATATCGTTCATTGGATATTTTTTTTGAAACGGATGGTAGGAGCTCTGCCCATTCATTTCAGAGAGGAATAGAGTTTCAAAGTTACAACACTTGTCCCGAAAAAAAGGCCGCACCAAGAGAAAGAACACCTACTTCATTGCGTAGTAATGTGTAGTTATTTTCCATCAAGAATAGTTGCTTACATGGTTCACCAAATTGCTACTTGGATCTGCAAGTTGTTTTCTGGTGTCTACTTTGATTCTCCTGAAGAAGTTTTAGGAATCAGGAGAAGTGGAGGATATGATGCAATTAAAATTCCCATGCTTAATAAATTTAGACCAGGCGAGAAAGTATTTGGGTGATAAAAGTCTTTCGCAGGTGGTTAATAAGCCTGGGACTTCGCATTTTTGGTCGGGTCTTATGAAAATTAAAGATCAATTTCTTCGGTTTGGGTCTTTCCAGGTTCAAAATGGAAGGAAAACTAGGTTTTGGAAAGATATTTGGTTAAGAGATTCTCCTTTGAAAAGGCAATACCTATTCTTTATAATGTGGTAAGGAGAAAGGAGGATATCTTGTGGCAACTATTATCGATCGACACATTTAAATATTTCCTTCGTAGACCTATTATTGGTCCCAAGTTATATGCTTGGAATGATTTAATTTTGAGAATTGCTAATTTACAATTAAGCTCTCAAAAGGATATCTTCAAATGGAATTTAAATAAATCTGGCATTTTTACGGTCAAATCTTTCTACGGGGCTCTAATTAGCAATTGTCGCGTCCCTATTAGGAATTTATTTTGGGTAATTAAAATTCCTTAAAAGTACAAATTTTCTTTTGGTATCTCAAAAATGGGTAGTTTTAACTAAAGACAACCTCCTTAAAAGAAATTGGAGGGGCAAGCAGTGTTGTTTCAGATAAAGAGGAAACTATTCAACATCTTTTTATTGACCGCCCACTTGCGCCTCACTTGGTGGGTTGTCCGTTGTGCGTTTAATTTCTCCACCCCGTGAGCATAGCAAACATGTTCGGAATTGGCAGCGGAATTCCAACAATTTTAAAGTCACAACTCTGGTGGGAGCTAGTGCCTTATGTTGGTCTATCTGGTTATGCTTAATGATACCGCTTTTAATAAAAAGTTTGTTACTAATCCACCGCAGATTATCTTTTTGACTGGGCACTAGCTGAGGGCTTGGGCAAACCTGCAGAAACCAGACCAGAAGGAGTCCATGCTGGCTGGAAGCGACCGTTTGGAGGTTGTGGCGAAGCAATTTTTATGTACTCACGGGTGGCAATTTAGTCACAGGATTTGTAATGATTGAATTTAATTTTCAGTCATCATTTGCTTGTAAGGCTTCATGCCATTTTTAACAGTTTAGCTACTATGGTGTTTTGAACTTATTAATAAATTAGGCTGTGTGCATCTTTGATGCAGAGGCCGGGAGAGGTTTTCTCTTCCATTATCTAAAAAAAAGGCAGAAATGCAAAGATTGTTTTCATGGCTTCATGATTTTCAGTTTTTCTGTGATAAAAAAAAATGCTTGTGGTACTATTTTTACTATTTGTTTCATTGCCTGATCTTGTTGTTTATTAGGTTTACTGATATTAGAAAAAGTTATGCAATCTCAGTTCTGCCTTTTGGTTATTCATTAATCAAGTAATATTGTTTTCACTGTGGTATGTTTTGAATAAGGAAATTCTGTTTATTGGTAGCATTCTTGTTTGAGATGTTTGACCTCCATTAGCGGTCATTAGTAATAAATGCTGCAGCATCCAGGTGAAAGTTATTAGCTAAGTTTAAGCTCAACATCCTGATGCATTGTTTTGTCCGGTGCATTTTTTTCTTTTTTCTTTTCTTTTTGTCATTGCTGGTTTGCTAATTTGTCCTTGTGAGGTGATGTGGACTAACTATTCCATTCTAGAGCTGATGACTTTTTTATTACCTTTTTTCATAGGTTTTTATATTCTTTGTGTAGTTATGCTTTATAATAACTCCTGATCTGTACGTTTTGATGGATCATATGCGAGCATTTGCAAATTAGTTCATAGGCAACTTGGAAAACTTTCCTTACGGTGTCATTTCCTTTGTTTTCTAGTTGGACTACATCCACACATTGGCTGGGGAAGATTGCTACACTCATCAATATAATTGCAATGCGATTTTTTAGCTTGTCATTGAAAGGATTTTGGCGGAGTAGACTGAATTATTTTTTTCAATGAAACAAATATTTCTAGTTTGATGCGTAGAGTTATTTCTAGGAAAAGTTTATTTTTCAACTCTGAACTTTGGCCTCAGTTTGACTTTCAACCCTAAATTCTGAAACCATCTGATTCGGAACCTCGAACTAATAACATTCACTTTACCCCTCGAGGCCTTTCCACCCAGTTTTCTAGTGATGTGGTGCCGATGCGGCGGTTGTTTTCACACATAAGTTGGTTTTTTACTGAGATGGCAACTAAGTTAGCAAATTGAAAAAAAAAGGCCCACCTGTATGCTTCCATCATCTCCTCATCTTCCTCTTCCTCCTCTCCCTCTCTCTCCAACTGCCCTTGCTGCCTTCCCCCCTCTCTTTCTCAGTGGATTTGCATGTAGAGGCTAGCTCAAACGAGTCGGGAAAAATGGTGGCGGCGGTGGTGAGGAACACCGGGGTGGACGAGGGCGGTGTGTTCCTCGTCCAAGCCACGCCCGCGGAAGGCAATGGTAAGAGTTTGCTACTGGAGACCTGGAGTGTGTGCTGGCCGCGGCAAAGCTCACCACCGGCTCGTGATGGTTCTTCAGGAGCACATACATGTATGGCTGCAAATACACATGTGCGTACACGTGATTAAACATGGGAAGAACTTATGTATTTCTATAAAGAGTAAATTTCACTTTGGATCATGTAATTTTACTATAGTTTCTGTTTGCACCATCTTTAGCAAATCTTTTCACTTTGCATAACTTCTTCTTACTATGTGTTGTACTTTACATTAGAGTATGAATTTGGCTATCTTCTTTGGGGCTCGCTGATGGTGAACAGTGGCATGGGAGGCGACGGTGAGGCACGGTATGGAGCTAGGAAATGGGTAGAAAACGGAGAAAAATACCCGGAGCATCAGCGGCGATGGCTATAGCAACGACAGCTACACCAAAATGTCTCTCTCTCTCTATTTTTTTTTCAGTTGTCACCACATTGTCGGTCGTACCTCGCTGCCGACAAGCTCCCTGTGTGCCTTGCATGTTTTCCTCTCGCTGATAGGAAGTAAGAAGAGGTGGATCAAAGTGAAACAAAAAGTAAGAAAAGATGGTGCAAAGTGAAACAAAGAGTAAAAAGATGTGGTACAAAGTGAAACAAAAATAAGAATGCGTGGTGCAAAGTGAAAATTTTTGCTAAGGATGGTGCAAAGTGAAACTATAGTAAGATTAGATGGTCTAAAGTGAAATTTACTCTTATATAAAAGAAAACCCACACATATTGTAAGCAAGTAAGGGTGACTTGCCTTAAGTTCCTTCCAACCATTAGCAACCATAGTTGCTTTAGGATATGTTTCATTCTTCTCTTAATGAAAATTTAGAAGAACCACTCGCTAAATATACATTGGATGCGGCTACACTGCGCTATACTGTCGACGGTATAGCACCTAGTTTTAGGATCTATATCTTCCGTTCGAATGACGCGCAGCTGTTTTCCATGTGACAAAACATCATCCTCGCCGCCTTCCTTGGTCTCTCCGTCATTTCTCCGAAGCGTGCACAACCTCGCCGTCGGCTTCCCCTATCATCCTCTATCGCACACGTGGGAGTGTGTGCCAGCTCCCCGCTGTCGTCCTCCGTGCGATTGCCCTCGTCCTCGATTTTGCGTGCGCAGAGCTCATGTGATGGCCCTCGTCGTCCGGCCACCTCCTTGTGCCAAACCGTGCTTCCTCTGTCACGCGTGCGGAGTGCGAGTGACTCCGTCCTCAGTTTTGCGCGCATGAAACCTCATCGTCTGGTCGACACATCTCGTTGCCGACAATAGTCTCCGTCTTTAAATGTTAGAAGTACGATTGAAAAGGCGTACGCCATCTTCCCCTTGTCTGCTACCCCGGCATGTCTCAGGCAAGTTTCCTATTTGATCCCCATATCTACTACTTGGTTGTTGCATGTAACATGTTCGATGAAATGCCTGGCTTGTTCCCACTTGAAATTATTTCACTTAGATGTTTCATTGTGATGTTTCATTCCGAGGACATGAAAATCTATTGCTAATTTTTGTCCATCTAGTGTCTGTGCAGACAGTTTTGCCGATGGGCGAAGAGGCTGGTAAGACCTTGGGTGATATTACTCCTGCACAAGAGGATGGACTAAAGGTTGCCTTTGCTGAAGCTTTTTTTTGCCACGAGTAATGGACAGAGGGATGGAAATGCAAGTGATGAAGAATTGGATGCACAAGATGAAGATACAGATTGTATCAATTCACAACCTGCGAAACCATATATTGGCATGTGATTCTGTGGGTGAGAGTAACACACTAGCATTTAAAGATCTTGCAAAAGAAAACTTCCAGAGGCTGCCGAAAAAGTCAACAAGAATATGGTCTTCCACCTTGACAATGACAAAACCATGGAGAAAAAGAAGGTAAAGCAAATGATGAAGCATCCAAATCAAGATTCCCAGAAGGGAACCACCACCTTTTTATATTGCTGATATCGCGATACAGCTTGCTTGGTGCTTATGAAACTTGTGATAAGTTGTTAATTGATATTTCTTCCAAATTTTCAAAACTTCTTTATCTGTAATGCTTTGTTAATGTGTGTTGTTACTATGTTTGAATTTTTGTGTTAAATTTTGAAAATTGTGTGCTCATTGTAACATATTGGATTAAGTACATTGTTCGTCCCTCAACTCTTGCCTTAGTTTAATTTTCGTTCCTGAATTGTAATACCGGGTAAAACGCGTCCTCGAACTATCAATACTGCGCAAAAACCGTCCCTTCATCTGTTTTAGAGCGGTTTTGACTAGGGTTTGACCCACGTGGCTTTCAGGTCGAATAAAAATGCCCGAGGCTGCCACCCGTGCTTCCACGCTGGCGAACGCTTCTTGTCCACCTTCTCTCCGTTGCCCTGCACTTGCCCTGGACGGTGGGTGCCCTCCTGAACACGGCTGGCCTCCCTGCTCGCCGCGCTAGTGTGCCTCATGGATCTCCTTGCGACTACGGTCGTGGAGCCCACGTGGCCGCACTTGGGCAGCTGCATCTCGCACCGGCAGGTGGGCACCAGGCACTCACATGCGAGCAGCCGTGGCCATCGAACACCCCAAAGAAGTGGTGGCCGGGGAGGAACCCCGGGGGGCGGACACCGAGTCCTCCATGTCCCTCCGGCGCCCTCACACCGACGTCATGCCGTACCTCGCAGGCTCCCTCTCCCTGTCCTCATAGTCCGTCGATGTCTCTCCCCCGCCGCCACCCCCGCCCGCCAGCCTCCGTCTCTTCCTGGACGCCTCCTCTGGCCCACGCTCGGCCACCACCCTGAGCCACTCGATCTCCATCATCCACCGCTAATGCTGGGGTCAAAGAAGGAGTCATTGGAGGCGGTGAGGCCGACGCCTTCCTCCCACGCCCACCTCATGTAGTGCGTCTTCCCGCCGTACGCCTCCAGGTTGCTGGACAGGCTCAACCGCAGCCGCATGCCGTGCCGCGCCGCCTCCGCAACCACCCGGTCCAGCGCCTTGAATACGCGCTCGTCGAAGCGACTAGGGGCGACCTGGAGGGCGTTGTAGCCGCCGTCGTTGAAGGCCCAGGTGCGGCACACGGTGAGGCCCATCGCGGCATGACGACGGTGGCGTGTGGCCAGGGAAGGAGCCCGAGGAGGAGGAAGTCGAGGAAGGAGGCGTCCGGGAGGAGGGAGGTGGAGGAGGGCGGCGGCAGCGATGGTGGGGAAGGAGGAGGACCGAGGGCGGAGGAGTCGGGGGAGGCGTGGGGAAGAAGGGGGTCGGTGTCGGGGGAGGAGGGAGGGGGACGAGGAGGGCGGCCGCTCGGGGGGGAGGAGAAGGACCAGTGAGGCGGGGAAGAGGAGGGGGAGGGTAAGCCGGAGGAGCCGAGGCGGAGGCGCCCGGATTTGGGCAGATCCAGATCTGGGCGGGGGAGATGACGGCGGCCGCTCGGGGGAGGAGGAAGACCAGCGCGGCGGGGAGGAGGAGAGGGACCAGCGCGGCGGGGAGGAGGAGGAGGACCAGCTCGGGGGGAGGAGGACCAGCGCGGCGAAGGGAGGAGGAAGACCAAAGCAAGCTTGAACGACCCCCCCTTTATTCGACCTAAAAGCCACGTGGGTCAAATTCCGGTCAAAACCGCTCTAAAACAGACTAAGGGACGGTTTTTGCACAGTATTGATAGTTTGAGGACGTGTTTTACCCGGTATTACAATTCAGAGACAAAAATTAAACTAGGGCAAGAGTTGAGGGACGGACAATGTACTTAATCTTAACATATTTTGAAGCTTCTAGGAAAAATGTGTGTAAGACTAAATGAATCTCCCTATGGAATTTGCATGAAGCTCTTTGAAACTTTAATGAAGAGTGTGGGACCAAGTGAATCATCATGAAAACGTTTGAAACTTCATGAAACTTGTGTGGGACTTGAGGGTTACTAGTGAAACCATATGAAACTTAATGATGAAAATACAAGGAACTTGTCTGAAAACTTGAAGGCCACTATTGATACTTGTCCAAAACTTCTTGAAACTATCTCAAACTCGTTGAAGCTACTCTGAATTTGCATGAAACTCTTTTAAACTTTGATGAAGAGTGTGGGACTTAGTGAATCTTCATGAAACCATATGAAACTTCATAAAACTTGTGTGGGACTTGAGTGTATTAGTGAAATTGTTATGAAACTTCGTGATTCTTCATGAAACTTGTGAGAAACTTCAGGGTAGCTAGTGAAGCTGTTATGAAACTTAACAAAACTTGGTTGAAAATACGAGAAACTTGTCTAAAACTTGAAGGGAAAAAAATAATACTTGTCTAAATCTTCTTGAAACTTGATGAAACTGCTCTGAATTTGCATGAAACTTAGTGAAACTTAGCCTAAACACATGAGGGAAACTAGTTGGAACTTAATGAAATTATCTATTCTCAAAAGGTCTACTGAAACTTTTTATGAAACTGTCTTAAGCTTAAAGGTTACTCTTGAAACTTGTCTTAAACTTAGTTAAACTAGGATGAAACTTCATGAAACTTTTCTGAATTAGCATGAAACTTAACGAAACAAAGTGAAACTTGGTTGAGAATGTATGAAACGTGAGTGAATCGAGTGAATGAAACTTAACGAAACCTGTTGAAACTTGTGTGGTTTCAGGCATGGCTCTCACAACCAAAAGGAGCTTTCAGCCAAAAATTGAAACCCACGCAGCCTTGTGTTCATCATTGAAACATGAACAAAAAAAATTGAGACAATTTTAACTCAAGGAACATGTTGTGTTCAGATATGAAACCATGATTCAGAGCAGAAGAGGACCTTGGCATTTGCATAGTGCAGAACAAGGCTAGTAACCATGGTTCAAACTCGAAGCATGCCGCATTTCAGACTCAATGTGACATATCAAAGAGATCCTAACATTTTGCATATGAACACATACTTACATATAAGGTTTGCATATAGTGATGTCACATTGTATCAAAAGGGGTATAGTGATGACCATTTGCATATTTCAGAGAGGTTTCATCCTAAAAACTACGATCATACAAAAAACAGGAAATCGTTGAAGGTCCGGTTAGGGTTTAGGTCATTGAAGCGGTGGTATATGAGCGTATAAGCAAGTTCCCTCTTGTAATTTCTACGTTGGTCTGCATCACAAAATTGTCAACATCAGGTTGCTTGCGCTTCAATCCATGACTAGCATGTCTAGGCTTCGGGCCCGTATGGCTTGCATGAGACTGCGAGTGTACTTGGGTCCTTCGCTTTCAGCCAGGGCGAGCATCTTAACTTTTTTTTTTGGTTGAATCGACACAAAATTAGTGTCAACAAATGGAGATTCTACTCATAGGAGTCAAGTTCACTAGGTTTCTATGAGTTCTCGATGAAGTTTTAGAGTAACAAGCAAGTTTCACAGAATTTGAACAATTTTAGAGGTTTCAAGTACAATTTCAGAGAGTATACAACAAAAGTTTCACAGTTCCAACATGTTTAGAAGTTTCAAGCACAATTTCAGTGAGTTTCAACCAAAAAATTCAGAGATTGAAAGGAATTATTAGTGCAAAATTTTTCCACTTGCATTTACAACCAAATATTAGAACACTTATATCCATCAAAAGTGCATACACATGGCATCTCAGACCAATTGTTTCGTTGAACAAGTAACACAGAATCTCTAATGTTTTGTCTACGTAATAAGGAGCTAGTACAAAAAAAATGAGGGAGAAGCAAACCTGAAGCAAAAAAAATGGAGTAAGGTGGGGAGAGGGCCAGGGAGAAAGGGGTTCGCTCGCCACACCCTCATGCTGGTCGACAGCAGGAGCGCGACGAGGGGGGTAGTGGGCCAGGGAGGAGGGATTCTTGTCACGCCTGCATGATGTTCGTTGTTTGCCTAGATGTGGTGGCCGGCAGGAGGAGGTCGATGAGAAGGAGCGTGCCAGGGGCTCAAGTCACACCAACACATCAGTCGCCGTCCTCCTGTATGCGGTGGCCAGGCAAGAGGGCACCAATGAGGAGGAGCGCGCCAGCAAGGAAGGGCTCACGTCGCACCTGCACTCTGCTCGCTGCCCGCAACGCTGCAACCTTGCACCAGAACCCTACCAGAGATAGTGAAACAGTGAATGGGAAGTAAGGGGGGCACTGCTGCTCCTTCCACAAGGGGAGCTCGACGGGACGCCCTTCAAGTCGTCGGTCTCAGCGATTGGGTTGAGGCAGACCTTGACTGCCCACCACAGTAGCTGGCGTTGCCTGAGCACCATGTCGAGCGCCTCCGGAGCAGCCGTCACGCCTCCACAATCACCGGTAACCATCGTCGTTGCACCCACTTTACTACCGCTGAAGGATCTAGACCCACCATTATGTGTTAATAGAGTATTTTGGTGATTAATAACAAATGCACTTGTGAGACTAACACTCTTATTGTTATATTATGTTTAGTCTCAGCTTGAATATCAAAGCAAAAATCTAAATATGTATGTATTCATTAATGACAAATCTATTTATGAGACTAACAATTCTATTGATTATCTATTGTTTAGTCTCGTTTGGATATAAAGATGAAAATACAAGAGGTATGCATTCTACTTCTTCTTATTATATCTTGTTGCATTCCTCGGATCCAAAATATAGATTAAACTCCACGAAAAAGGTTAACTTGGATATGTGCATATGTTTTCATTACACATTTGTGTATGCACACATTTAGGGGGAGTTTATTCTATATTTTGTGGTTTAATTAGTATTAATCCATATTCTCTTTCCACATATATTAAGGATCTTTACTTTGAAACATATTCTTGAATATATTTAACTTGTGTAGTTAATATATTCATATGAGTATATGAGAGCATATGTAACTTGTGTAGTTCATAGATGCTCACATATTCTTGAATATATTTAACTTGTGTAGTTAATATATTCATATGAGTATATGTGAGCATATAAGACTTGTGTAGTTCATATATGCTCATATATCCTTGAGTATATCTAACTTGTGTAGTTAATATATTCATATGAGTATATACAACTTGTGTAGTTTGTATACACTCATATTTAGTATATATAATTTGTATAGTTCATATATACTCAAAGTATATATACAACTTGTGTAGTTCGTATATACTCTTGGTATATATATAACTTGTGTAGTTTATATATACTCTTATGTGAACATATAAGACTTGTGTAGTTCATATATGATCGCATATCCTTACATTCAATTACTTGCTATTGAAGTGGTTATCATCAATTACCAAAGAGGGAAAGATTGTGGTATCTTGTCCCAACCATTATGAGTTAATGGTATGTTGTGGTAATTAATGATAATCATATTGTGGAACTAACATTTCTCCTTGAGTTGGATAAATAGGTTGAGTTCCATGTGGTTGAAGACTTTGGATGACATCATGTGTTGATTATCATCAAGTCAAGGATCGAGATAATGAAAATCATCATGTGTTGATGATGTTCGAGTCAAGATCCCGAAGTGAAAAACTTGAAGTAAAGGATGCATCATGTGTTGATGCATATCAAGACTCGGGATGAAGGAAGTCATCATGTGTTGATGATGTTCAAGTCAAGATCCCGAAATAAAAAAGATCATCATGTGTTGATGATATTGAAGAAAAGGAAATCATCGTGTGTCGATGATGTTCAAGAAGAGGAGATGATCGTGAGTTGATCATCAAGTCAAGTGAAGACCCATCATGTGTTGATGGAGCTCAAGTGAGGCTTCATCATGTGTTGATGAAGATCAAGTGAAGAATGCATCGTGTATTGATGCATATCAAGTCAAGAACCTGGACTTGAAGTGAGGATGTGCGTCATCAAGCTTCAAATAGTTGCGCAAGGCAAATGTATGGCTAGTTAGGGCTAAGGATGTGTTCCTAGTCTTTTACCGGTCTCGGTGTTTGGTTAGGAGACCGAATTACTAGTATAGGTTGCCGTACTATTAAGAGGGGTCTCGACTAGTAGTTTGAGTTAGTCATGTGTTGATAGCTCATTGTGTTTGCTCTAGCTCAACTTAACATGTTGCCAATATTTGTGAATGTGTTTTGCAAATAGTTGTGGCTCATGGATAATCCTTGTAGCATTTGACTTGAGTTTGCGAATATGTTTTGCAAACGGTTTAAGTTCATGTACCTTATTCCTTGTGGCGTTGATTCTAAAAGTTGGCAAATGTGTTTTGCAACTTGTTGAGAATCTTGCTTGTATCGTTATTTGCATCGCACGTCAATTTGGCAAATGTGTTTTGCAAATTGAGTTGAAGCGAAGTGCATTTTGTGGTGTGATTCTAAAAGTTGGCAAATGTGTTTTGCAACTTGTTGAGAATCTCACTTTGAACCCTTGTTTGCATCACATGTCAATTGTCATATGTGTTTTGCAATTGAATTTGTTTCGGATGCAAACTGCTATTTTTCTCAGGACAATCAGTTGAACCGACGTGTTATGGGTGGTTCGACTAGTTTTTGGTGCGGTATGACCGCACATCGGTCGTTCCGATTTCTAGTTGGCAGTTGAATAAAACCAGAACCAATGCATGTTGGCTCGGAGCTCTCTTTGATAATCGGTCGTACCGCATTTGAGAAACGGTTGTACCGCGATGCGGTTGTACCAATTTCTATGTGGCGGTACGTGTTTTCCAGAGAGCGTGCATTTCGGTTTGAGTTGGAAACCCTGCGATCGGTTGTACCGCTCGTCCGTGCGGTATGACCGGGCGATGCGGTTGAACCGCGTGTTGGTTGGCGGTCGTACCGCACAGGTGCCCAACGGCTAGTTTTATAACCGTTGGAGGAGGTGCGGTCGTACCGCAACTTAGTTGGCGGTCGTACCGCATGTGCTGTTTTTTCAGCAGACTTTTCCACAACGGCTAGTTCTTATGTGTAGGCTATAAACACCCACTTTGGCCGTGTGTAGGGAAGTTGCTGGTGCCCCTATTGAGCTAAAAGCAAGCCATCTACTCCCATTTCTGCATGTGTTGCACTTAGTGAGGTTTAAGAGGCAAATCCTATTGCATGTGTTGCATTAGGTGGTGAATTTAGTATCCATTTGAGCTTTGACACTTGATTGGTTCAAGTGAGAGTTGAGTCTTGTTACTCTTGGTATTTGCCGACACCTAGACGGCGTGGAGGCGTCGTGGTTCGGTGATCTTCTCAAGTGAAGCTTGTGAGAAGGCCCGGTGTTTGTGAGTGTCTTGGTGCTCGCCATCTCCGAAGTGGAGTAAGAGCAACCCTAGTGGAGCGAGGTGTTGATACCTCGGAGGAAGACTTAATTTGTAGAGCCGGCCCAATTGGTTTGGGTTTCCCTCAACGTGGACTAGGGAGACCGGTAAGTCTCCGAACACCACGGCAAAACATCGACGTGTCTTTGTGGTGTGATCTCTAGTGCCTTACTATTGCGTTTACATTCATTGTGTATGAATGCTTGCTTTACATTGTGTAATTTATATACCTTGTATTAAATTGCTCATTTATTGTGTATGATTACAATAGTATCATTTACATTGCTTAAATTGAATTACTTACAAGTCCATGCTTGATTGATTATTATCAATAGACTTGTATTGTTGGTGCACTTAGTTGAGCATAGTGGATTTAGGCCTTATTTGTGGAAAATCGTATTTGTATTAGCTTCCGCATTAGAAATCGGTTTTAGCGCATAGAAGTTTTTAAAACGCCTATTCACCTCCCTCTAGTCGGTCTCCTCAATCTACAACCGCATCGTCATCCCTGCGCGCTGCCTCGCATGCCCATGGCAGCCATCCTTGCGCCCCACCATGCCCTCAAGGTGGGCTCATGAGGAGATTCACACGAAATGGCCTTCGTGGTGGAGGGGATTGGGATGGAAGAGAGCATGCAGATGAAGAGTGAGGGAGCCTCAAAGGAAAATGGGTGGAAGGAGATAAAGATCTAAAGGTGCATAGCGACAGGGAGAACACCAGACGACGGATTGCTATCCGGTTGGTTCCGGAAGAAACACTATAGGATTATTTAGTTTTTCTGATATACATTTGGTGCAATTGTGCACACCCCCATGGTAATATGATAAAAGAACTTAAAGGTCCAATTTAATCCCATAAAATCTTAAACTCGTAATTCATGAAATTTGTACATTTACCGGCAAAGGGGAATGCAAATCTGCACCTAGTTTATTCAAGCACGCACTTTTGCACTTCAAAAATATCCCCAAAAACTCATGGACGTAGGGCATGTTAACATATATGCACTTGCAAAGACTTGTTGTGCAAAGACGATCATATATGCACTATGCAAAACAAATAAGTTTCTAGACATATGTTTAGCAATGTAAGCCGGTATCGTTTCTCTTTTGTACAATGCGCACATGATCATTTTGTGCACAACTTTTTGCAAGTTCACATGTGCCAACATCTCCCACGTCCATGAATTTTTGGGGATTTTTTTCTATACTTACGCGCAAACTAAAATAGGTGCAGGTGCGCCTATTTGTATATGATCTACAATATACTATTTATAAAAACGAGAATATGTATGAGGAATTAGGTATCTTTTTATTAAGAAAAAGAAAGATATATAAATTTGAGCCGAAAAAATATATAAATTTGAGCCGAAAAGAACTCAAACCTAGGTGATGAGGTGCACATCCACACCTTGCACCAGCTTAGCACCTAGCTCCTATATATTTTATTGAGACTGCCTATGTGCAGAGCTGGCCAAATGGGCAGCACAGGTCCGTGGCGACCCGGCCCATTCTGGCCCGACCCATTCCGGCCTGACTACTATTCGTGTCGTCGTGCCGGCCCACAAGCCGCGGTGACGGCCCGGCACGGCCTATCGCCCTTTCGTGCTGTGCCGGGCCGACATGACCCGTTTAGCCCATCAGGCCAAATGTGGTCCGTTTAGCCCATTTGGCCCGACAGAATGAAAAATAAAAAAAACAAAAAAATTAGAAAAATGTGTAGAATTCAAAAGTTGACATAAAAAATCAAAAAATTTGAGACAACCATATTGAAAATGTAATAGAATTTTATTAATGTCCAAATAGTTAGCTCGTTAAAACATTTGTCATTTAGCTCATAAGACATGAAGAATTGAAAAAAAAAATCCTAGAATATATATATATATATAACCAAAATAAATTTATATATACTTATGAAATGAACTATATAAAATTTAAAAACTACAAAACAAAACCATATAAGTATTAAAAATGGAAAGAAAATCATATAAATATTAATAAATAAAAATAAAATTATATATCTATATTAAAACAGTGTCGTGCCTAACGTGCCGGCCTGTCGTGCCGAGGTGTCGGCCCAGGCACGGCCCGGGCTATCGTGTCGTGCCGTGCCGGCCCGTGAATCGTGTCGTGCCGTGTCGGCCCATCAGGCACGATCCGTTTGGATAGCTCTACCTATGTATAAGTTGTCTAAAAATTTATTATTTTTCAGTCACTTGTTTTTACCTTTAGATTTCCATCTAACGGCATGAGAAAAACGTTACAAGAAAAATACTAAAAAGAAAAAAAGAAAAAATCTAAACTAGACAAAAGTAAATCTAGGTGAACCCTACAAATACAAATAGAAAAAAAATACAAAAACAAACAGAAATAAAAGTTACGGTAGAGCTATGCTAAAATTACACATCACTTGGTACTGCAATTTTAGGCTTAATATTGTGCAACTATAGGTGACTGATGGATAAAAAAATAAAGCAACTGAAAATTAGCCAATCTGATATTGTGCAACTGTATTTTTTCTATTTGTATTTTTTTTATATTTGTAGGGTCACCTTTATTTTATACGCGTTAACAACTCCTAGCACCGCACTCCACTCCAGCCAGAATAGATGCGCTACAGTTTGGCCCGACCATGGGTGGGCATTGAATCTTCAGGCAGCGCATTGGAATTACCAAGTAACATGCAGGCAACCACCGTTGTGTGCCTCAGTTCTTTGGAGGGAAGGATGGTTGTGTCAGATTGACAAGGCCATCACACTAGTGGATTCCAGAACTCCCTGGGGCTCTCAGAAAAGATATGCAGTGTACACTGGTCCTTCCCACTACTTGCACCACGAGTCTTCTGTTGTCTCAACCCTGACCTCTGGTTGGAGGGATATACTTCTCCAAGTCACGTTCTCTAGTACTCCCCGTAAGAATGCTTGCTCTGAGACTCGGATCATATGCCATGTGAAAGGATTGTATACTATTTATAAAGGCAATGGCATTCTGGAGTGCTGTGACTGTAAGAATCCTGAAAAGCGATGGTTCAAGAGATTGCAATGTACGGTAGTGGGGTGGCTAAAGAGGAATCCAGTGGGAATCCAGGAGGAAGTATATTGGGAGATGGCAGGCACGAGCTCAGTATCCTCATCATTGGAAGGTGGATCCTTGTAGCATGCGCTGAGTGTGCGGCAGCAGTGATTTGGGTCTGATTGGCACCAGGGCAGGCTGCTGCTCTTGTTTGGAGCACAAAAGGGCACAATTTGCTTGCACCCACTGAGGAAGCTAGTTGTTGGATTTCCCATTTTCTGGTGCCCCACAGCAGGTGGGTGTTCGGTTTCCAGGGAGAAAACCAGGTTTTGTGAGAACTGTGATGTATGTTTAGCATGCATCTCTTCGTAATGCTAGCAACATAGAACAAATCTGTGTGGTCTGCCTTTCAGTAAGAGGATAATTTAGGAAGTTAGGTGAATTATGAACCCAATTTGATTGCTACTTGCTATATTGCTGCACGCCGTCAAACAACATCAGTGCTGCCCCAATAAGAACTGCTGCAGCATTTGTTTTAGTCCCGCTACACACCTGGCCCTGCTTGTTGGTTCTCTTCTACCTTTCTAGCTGTGATCAACCTGTATGGCCCTGCACATCTGGTGTTACCCGCGGTCCATATTGCCTCTACAATTACAGAGCTGGGTACGCTGCATAAAGGTTGGTGAGGTGCAAAGCAAGTTAGCATAGTTTTTTTTTTTTTGGCAAATATAGCACCATTTACGCGCCCAATAGCAAATGTAGCCCTCTCTCCGCGCCAAATGCAAAAAAGTCACCAAGTCTGTGCGCCAGAGGGCCTGAATCGCCGGCGGAAAGACACGTCGCCGCGTCCGTGCGCCCGGGGCAAGAGGGCGCCTAGTCTGTGCGCCCGGGGCAAGGACGCGCCGAGTCCGTACGCCCAGGGCACGGACATGAGGCGGAGTGTGGCGCTCGGGTGCAGCGGGGCGCACGGAGGCGAGCCGAGCGACACCGTGCCTCGGGCGCACGGACACGAACGGCAGCGTACCTCGGGCTCACAGACGCGTCGGCACCGTGCCTTGGGCGCACGGACACACCGGCATCGTGCCTTGGGCGTACGGAAGCGGCGACGTGTAGCTCCGTTGGTGACTTCGGCCCTCTGGTGCACAGACGCAGTGCATTTTTTGCATTTGGCGCGGAGAGGGAGCTATATTTGCTATTACACACGTAAAATGTGTTATACTAGCCAAAAACTTGTTAGCGGAAGGCCAAGGTAGTAAGAAGTTGAGGACACCTTTTTTTTAGAAATTTTACGATACATTCTACCGGTAGTATATAGTGGCAGTATAAATTAAATCTGATTATTGATTTGTTAAGGGTATAATAGACTTTTCTTTGTATTTATAATTTTTCATATTAGTATTATAGATTTTTCCAACTAGGGTAGAAAATATTAATCTTGTGTCATGTGATTCCCACATGGGCAATTGTAATTCTACTACTCATACTATCAGGTGTAGTATAACTAAATCCTAACTAATCTGAACTATTGGATCAAAAAGAATTGACGTCCCATATTAAATTGATTGTAACGTAAAAGAACTCTTTTTTTTAATGCTGAACTTGCTTGAAATAGTCATCCCTGCATCATTGCATTTAGATTATTCTTGTTCTTGGCAAATTTAGGTTCATTTCAGTAGAACTTGGGGTCAATTTAAGTGCAATGCCAATTCTGGATATCATTATTTGTTTGTTTGGAGTTGACCTTTCAAATTGTTAGGCCCTACCATGGAGAGATATTGGCGACGGCACTATTTTTGTGTAGGGATCTTCTGAATGCAAAAAAGAAATTAGGTACAACACTTGGTCAGTTGGTCTATAGAGGTCATTTGTCAGGTGCAGTGCCACGTTGATGGGTTCAACATGAAGTGCTGATGGTTGGCAACTGTTTAGGTCTAATAATTCCTCTGAATGGGCATTGTGTATGAAGCAAGATGGCTCCATGCATGAACAATAAGTGGAAAAGTCCAACTCTAAAATTTCTGATTTTCTGAGGTTCTGCCAGTTAGCGTCCCAATTCAAAGAATCTTCCTCCTAAATCATTCTTTGCTGGAGATTTTCGTAGTGCTTGACACTGATGGAGCTATATTTGCCCCAGAAGCTGATCGATGTTTTGGTTCATGGATGCTTCAATAAGACCTTTTTGCAGGTGAAGTCTTATTCCAAAACTTCAGCTTACTACTACATTATGCATGGTTCTTTAAGAATATCACTCGCATTTCATAATGTAGTAGTAAGCTTTTAACTTGTAGGTTCCTGAGAAGTATTCCTTTTGAACTGCATTTGCTCATTGCTGCGACGTTAGATAGGGGAGAATAAATCACGCATGCATGCGAGGTCTGTTGCAGTTGCTTTAGCTAATAAATACACTTCTGTCCTTTTTATAAATTTTGCTTTAGCCAACTTAGCTTTTACAATTAAGTCGCAACTCTGTACTTAATTCCTCGTGATGAAAAAAGTGTTTTCTCATGATGATCTATCTGCACACTGAGCATTACGCGTCATGTACAGTTCAGTGATTAAACTATGTTCACTACTAAATTACTAATAGGCTCTCATGTCCTATACTCCTATGCATGTTCTCTTTTATTCAGACCTTGCCACACGTCCGTCAAGTGTCTAAGTACCCCTAATGGTACTCACCTTTTACATAATTTTTGAATGGGCGTACTTGATCTCACTCAAATCAAGAGACTGCTTACATGGGTATATAGTGCAAAAGAAGGCATGCATTCAAAGCTGGGCATAGAACTATAGAAGACAGACACACTAACTTCCTCACTACTTCCTTTCTTTTTCCCTCTTCTCTTCTAAACTTAAACAACAAAGTCGAGTCCCACTAGATTACTTCAGGCACCAACCTCCTCAAAACACAGGTGTGGATATCATGCGGATATGCTCACGATCTTAAGGTGATGTTACAATTGGCAATGACACTTTTGGTTTGTCGTTTCACGCGTTTTCGACAAAGATTTAATTTGCTTTCAGGCTCAAGCGGTCAGACCGGCGTTGGGCACACGGCCAGACCGGCCAGCCGGTCGATCGGCTTGTAATTAGCGGTCTGACCAGCTATGTGCTGATTGTTGATCTTTTTTATAAATTGATTTTGGGATAGGTTATATCAATGTTTATCCTTACTTATGTGTTGCATATTACATGTTTTGAGCTAACGTGGGTCAAGTTGTGAAGAACTTGTTTCCGGAGACGGTTTCTCTGTCTATTGCTGTGCAGGTGGTTTGCAGGTCAATGGCGAGGAGGATCGGGACTAAGCTTAAAGAGCTGAGGTCCAGAACGATCATGGATGCCGGATGAGGTCAAGTGACTCAAGCGTAGCGCAGAATGGACGAGGATGATCGAACGGGCAGTTCGATGCAGCTGGTTGGATCAAGCAGCGCGGGGGTCGGTGCAAGAGTCTTGGTGGTTCCAGTGGGATCCGAACGGGAGAGACTTGCCGACATGATGAGAGCCGTTGATCAACCTACACGTGGCGGAGCAGGCGATTGCTTCAACAGGATTGGACTCGGTCCGAAGAGAAGGATCGAGAAGGAGTATTTTGGTAATTTCACCAAATACCGGCTTTATGACTTGTTGGCTAAACCGCGGCGCTTGGAGAAGCGGTTTAGGTCAATCGAAGACGAAGACGGCGCTTTAAAATGCATGCATATGTGTCCCGTTTGTGTTGGACCTTAACGGGAGCCCATTAGGGTTAAACTCTTCTAGAAGCTAGGCCTTTCTATAAATAGAGGGTGTGCATGGACAGCCACCTTAAGAACTTTATTTGTAAACCTTAGTTTGGTTGAGGGACTTAGAGAGAAAGAGAGAGGCTTAGGGTTCTAGTGAGATGAGTTGATTGTATGCTCTTGGATTGAGCTCTTGTCCTCCTTGAGGGAGTGGCTGTAACCAGCAACAATCACAAATCAATCCATGGATGGTTTCTCAAAGATGTGTCTCTTTGTGTTCTTCTTTCTTGTTTTATGATTTTGAGTCCATCTTTGATCTTTTGGTTTTTGGTTGATCTTTTGCCCTTTTCTACCTTGTTGTGATGTGTGGGAATACACCTAGGATCATCAAGATCATCAATCTCCTACGAGCAAGTTTTAGATCATGTTTTTCGTTTTTACTCAGTTTTGAACTCTCCTTCGGTAAAACTGAAAAAAGATCAAAACTTTGACGTAGATCTATTCAATCGTCACTTGGAATAGGTTCTAGATATCTTAGAGAAGGTGTGTCTCAAATTTCGTGGGTTTTGACCTTACGGATCAAAAGTTGCGTCGCTTTTCGTTTCGAAACCCGAGCTGATTTTCATGTTCATCATGCCTGAGGGGGTCTGACCGCACCTTTGCCCGAGGTCAGTCCGGCCAAGGTCAGACCGCACATTTGTCTGGGGTTAGTCCGGCCTGAGAGGTTGGTCCGCACTTTTGCCTGAGGTCAGTCCGACCCTCTTGTTTAGGTTTTGGTTTTTGGTCTTTTGCTTTGAGGGGTTGATTAGATTTAACACAAGGTTTCCACTGCACTTTTACTAATCTTCTTAGCTATCTAGCTATTGGAGAAAAGTAAGTGTTGAATCTAATTAAGGTAAAATTTTGAAAGTGTCTATTCACCCTCTCTAGTCGCCTTTCCGGTCCTACAACAGGATTCTTATATATCATCATTCACATCTGCACCCACTCTTCTTGAGATACAGCATATATATCTCTTCTTTCATCTTCTTTCTGCCGTGCATGCATTCATGTACAACAAAGTTGAGATTGAAGCCAACACCATTAGCTAGATCGAGGAAACACCACGAGAAGCCTACCTACGTGCATGGACCGTTGGAGTGAAAGTGAGGGTAAGAGAACCCATGATCCAATCTTCCAAACTTATTCCAGCCAAAACTGCCGCCAACCTGTTGAAGCTTTCTGCAAAGAGAAGAGTGCAGATGCTGTCGCTGCTTGCTCCGAGCGATGTATCTGGGTTCCCGGGCCAATTATCGTGGGTGCAGGACCATCAGGGCTCGCCGTCGCTGCATGTCTCAAGGAGGAGGGGATCGACAGCCTTATTCTCGAGCGCTCCAACTGCATAGCTTCCCTTTGGCAGCTCAAGACTTATGATCGTCTCAGCCTTCATCTTCCACGGCAGTTCTGTGAGCTACCCCTCATGCCTTTCCCTGCAGACTACCCTATTTATCCCTCAAAGCAGCAATTTGTAGCCTACCTGGAGAACTATGCTGTAAGGTTCGGCATCTGCCCCACCTACAACCGCACGGTGGTGTTTGCAGAGTATGATGAGCAGCTTCTGTTATGGCGGGTGAGGACTCAAGCTACCGGCAGAATGGGGGAGGAGGTGGAGTATGTGTCTCGGTGGTTGGCTGTGGCGTCTGGCGAGAACGCTGAGGTTGTGCAGCCAGAGATTGATGGCCTAGAAGAGTTCAAGGGAACGGTTATGCACACCAGTGCATATAAGAGCGGCGGCGCATTCGCTGGGAAGCGAGTTCTTGTTGTTGGGTGTGGCAATTCCGGCATGGAGGTGTGCCTAGATCTCTGCAACCACAATGCACAGCCCCATATTGTAGTACGAGACGCTGTACGTGACTTCCTCCTACTTCTCTATTAGTTTGTTTTTTTGTCAATGTTATTAAGTTATTATACTGCAAATTATGTTCTGTAACTTATATTTGTTTCCTACTCTTAACCCTATAAAAAGTGATAGGCCTAGACTGTAATGATAGGAGGAGATGCTTCCTGATTACTATTTTTAGGTTATAGTTGTTGATGTGCCGGTTTAGCCTATGGCGGTTGTCAGCGGCTTGAGCGTGCTTATCTCTAGCTCATGAACTTGAGGAAGACCTAGTGCCTGAAATCATTAGTGTGCAGCAAAAGCAAGATTTTCAAGGCCAATTTGGTTCTTGCACCTGCAGTACACTTGACATTAATTTATGCGAAGTTCAGGGTTACCAACAAGCTGTCACTTGAGGAAAGGGGGAGATTCTTGAAACGGAAGGCTTCTCTGGTGTTCGTCCTTTGAGTTCGTTCTTTCTCGGGATTCATTTCCACGCGTGTACTTGCAGCTTTTCTGACCATCTCTGCATCCTTCATGTCCATGTTCTTTGGGTTCTTTGATTAGTTTTCTGCTAATAGTTTTCTTGCCCCAAGGATAGTGCAAAGAGCTTTTTCGTCTACCCTTCATGTAAAAACTATGATTTGCACACGTTAGCCATGGGTCCCCATCACCACCACGAGAGCATAGCATAAGTCTGTCACTTAAAAGAAACATTAACAAAATGGCTTGAGAACCTACCTTTCATGGCTAGGTGCATTCCTTTCTCACAGCTCTTTCAGCTTTGAAAGAGATTAGTGAGAATACATTTTAAAAAAAAAATGCAAGATGGGGTTTGCATACTATACTATGTTGGAGATAAGGGAATAAGTTTGGTCCAGGGAGTGTGTTTCAAATGGGTCATGTTGCTTCTTGTAGCATGCAGAAAGCAGGCTTCGGAAAAGAGAAATTTGTTCTGATTAATTTTGTGATCCAATCATTAGTCCAAATGTTGCATTGCCTTTTTTGTGAGCGTTAGCTAAGATTTTGTTCATCATTGGCAGGTACACATCTTGCCCAGGGAGATGCTGGGTCAGTCCACCTTTGGGCTGTCAATGCGGCTGCTCAAGTGGCTCCCAGTCCACGTGGTGGACCGGATTCTACTGCTCATAGCACGGATCATGCTTGGGGATACTGCTCGGCTTGGGCTAAAGCGGCCTACCATCGGTCCTCTTGAGCTCAAGTCACTCTCAGGGAAGACCCCGGTTCTTGACGTCGGCACATTTGCAAAAATTAAGTCTGGCGATATCAAGGTTTGTTTCACATCACTCAAGTACAAAGCAACGTGAAAGTGATTGTTCGAGGGAATCCATCGATCAATCTCTGCCTTGATTTAGTACTGAGCTGTAATTAATTATTCCCAATGATTGAACTGTGCAGGTTCGACCTGCCATAAAACAGATATCAGGGAGACATGTAGAGTTTATGGACACACGGTCGGAGGAGTTTGATGCAATTGTGCTTGCCACTGGCTACAAGAGCAACGTTCCCTTCTGGTTAAAGGTACATTTACTGTTTTGCATTGGCATGTCTGTAATATATTATGGAGTATGTCATTTTAGAGTGGCACTATTTCCCCCCTGAGAATCAAGAGGCAAATCTGACCATGTAATGAAAGCACTGAAAGAACTCTCCAAATGAATTTATATCACAGTTGGATGAAAAAAGCTACGGGACCTCTGTAAGATAGAGTGTAGGTAGCTGTCATATGTCGATTTATATACTAGCTGGAAGTAAGTAATTGGTAAATTCCTGTGCGCCTGCGTCCTGATCTCCGAATCGTGTTTTGCTTTGAAATGGGCAGGACCGGGAGTTGTTTTCCGAAAAAGACGGCTTGCCGAGAAAAGCATTTCCAAATGGGTGGAAGGGAGAGAAGGGGCTCTACTCGGTTGGATTAACCCGACGCGGCCTGATGGGAACCTCGGTCGATGCGAGGAGGATCGCTCACGACATCGAGCAGCAATGGAGGGCCAAAGGGAAACATCCGGACGTGTTGCTCTAGCACCCGTCGGCCGTCGCTGTTGTTAATTTGCCGCAGTGGCGGGAGGCGTGCCATCCATCTCAAGCTTGTGCATACTAGTAGGTTTGGCGAGAATGATACGATATTTTGCCGACTTCAACGGTGCGCTTGAAGTGACAAAAGGGTGTAATACATGCGCTGCATGCTGTGTTGCTTGCCGTTTTAGTTCTTGTATAGGGTATTGTATTGACAGTTTTTTTTTTTTTGTGTAATTTGCTTTTGATGACTAACCAGCCATCCTATAGGCAGCTCTGTATCATCCTCGGAGGGGTAATATTGTAGTGCCCATGTTCGACAATCGGGCTCTGTTTGGCCTCGACTGATCAATCAATCTAGCTTGGTTTTTTAGTATTCAGATCAAGATTCCGTCGAATAGTCAGGTTTTAAGTGTTCCGGCCGGTGGCCAGCTTATGTTATACACTTCCACAATTGCTTTGCTCCATCAAGTTTTACTTTCGGCGTGGAACTTTTGGGTGCAGTGCCTGGGAGGTCCCTACTATGTCCGACGGCTCTAGGCCTGAATAAAGGACAAGATCGGCTACCTACTGGGAATCCGTTTTCCTTTTGGCAGCCATGCACGAAAGTTTTGGTTGCTGGGCAGCAAATTTTGCGTATCGTCGGCGAAATGACAGTTCGAAGGGAACGGACTTGGTACAGAACCGGAGGCCCTACAAAAGTCCCTTGGGGGGACGAGGTAATTCTTGGTACTGCAAAGACAGCAGGAATATTCCGGGGATTTCCCTTCACTGTGGTCAAGACACATGCGACACTAGTACCTGTTCTTGAATTATTCCTCTAACTTTTTGCTTTTGTTCTTGCTCGTCCTGATACCTACAGTTTGTTTTGTGAAGATCGAGCTCAAGTTATCATCACTCTGCGTCACAAAACAGAACCCGCCTTAATCTGTGCTACGGACAAATTTTCAGGCCCCGTTTGGCATTGCGGTGACTTTTGAAAAACAACTTATTTTTCACTTTTGAATATTACAGTTAGTTGAGGGTATCTTTTTAGGAGCCATGACAGCAAAATCTTACTATATTTAGTAAAGATCTATATAACTAAATTGATTTCACAGCGCACCGCAGCAGTACAGCACTGCAACTGCAAACTAGCTAGCCCTTAAACCAGACATGGAACATGTTTTCCTTCTGTCACATAATTTTACATAAGAATGACACCAGCCAACAAACGTTTCAAAGTGCATAAAATATTTCTACAATGAAGTGTGTACCATATTTATATAATCCATAAACTGGACTACAGAAATGAATAAACGGGTGTAAAATTGAACGGTTTATTTTCTCTTCTAAATCTACACCTATATTTCCTTTTACCACAATAATTACAGGACTCTTTGCCCACATTGATGAGTTGCTAACCACGCGTCAAGCAAGGAGCATTTGGGAGCAACACTGGTGTATGCTTAATAATAAATAAATTATAGATGAGATCTAGATTGGAATGAAGATAAGCGGTGGATATGGTCAGATGGAGGAGTGCAGACTGAAGAAATGAAGATTTTTTTAATAATGCCAAGTACAGGTCAGGCACATGCATCTGATGCATGAATGACTTCCCTCCAAGCACGTAGAGCTAGCTGGCTGCTGGATTTGACTAAACTTTTGTGTTATGACAAGATGAATCGATAACAACACTTGCGATCTGTGAATATCAGTCATGTTCGAAAGACACCGGTCACTCCCTCGAATGTCTGTCCGACCTCTCCCTGTCAAAGTGGTCTCCAACTGTAGCTGAAGCAAACCATATCGGTTATGGGACATTACACTCGCTGTAGCATGTACGTCCATGCTCCCGGCCAAAGAGAAGGGAACGAACAAGAGAGTGCAACCATTGTAGCATCTCAAGTAGCGAGCAATAATGGACGTTGCAATCAACTTGCAGTAGCTAAACTGGGCGAATCTCTGATGTTACAAGCCATCATGAGGCCTGGCCCGTCATATAGCAAGCGATCGAGTTAATGAAATGTACGTACGTTGCACATGATTTTCGCCTGAAAAAACATAGCCCTTGTCAGCAACCGCGCAAGAGCATAATATCTCGAGCCGGCGGATGATTAGGCTGACGGCGACTCACCCCTTGTTCTTCCACAGTGGCCGAACTCGATCGACGGTACGTAGCTTCCAATCCAACAGGACGGCGCCACTGCAGCAGATCCGTTCGCAGATGGATGGCAGCGCACGCATGGCCGTCGGCGTGTACGCCAGTTGGATTAAACAAGGCAAGGAAAGGCTCGTGCCGAGACCCATAGGGCCTGGATCGAAAAGGAGTGGACGGGAGCCGGGCACGGCGCGGCAAAGCACATGCCGAGCAAATTGCAAAAGCGTACGCCGAACCGAGCGAAAGTCGAAACCCACGGCGCGCGGGCACATGCGCGCGCGCGTGCATGCATATGCAGCTGGGACTGGGATGCATGGGTGCAGGTGCATGCCGCGCCGGCCGCGCGCGCTCATCGATCTTATCGCCACCTTCCAGCGTCTCTAGGCCTCCCCCCCTCCCTTTTGGCTCGCTCGTGCATGCATATGCATTTCGGCGGCATTACCATTCGCATGGGATGCATCTCCCAGGTCCTTGGAGGGCAAAAGCGTGCCTCTTTGGGTCCTATTCCTTTCCCCCGGCAGAACTGTTGGTCGTGTCCTCTTGGGCATGCATGCAATTTGATTCTTTTGCTTTAATTCTTGCTCTTTTTCATGGCAGTGCGATACATTCCGTAGAACTAGCGGTATGGTTTCCTCCGCATGCGTAGCTACTTAGAGGCAACGGTGAACGGTTCGCACGAGAGATAGTAAAGTTGGGCGCGTGCTTCGGGGCTTTCCTGAAAGACACTGCGTCAGTGCCCCGAGTGCTTTCCAGTGGACCAGGTGGTATTTGCCGTTTCGTTAGGGTATATACAAAGGAGATTCTTGTAGTCATGTCAAGTGTAGTGCGCACTAGCGATTTGGTTACCCATTGCCTGCGTCTTTTGTAGCTAAAAGGCGAGTGCTACCATAAATGATCAAAAGGCATCAAAAGTCAATGTTAACTAAACAAGTTGTCTGTGTTAATCTAGGCCTGGCCTAGCCTTTTGCAACTTGGCCCAATCACCTCTTTGGAGTTGTGCCCTTATATGCTTGTGATTCACTAGTAAGGCGTGTACAACATTTTATCTGTTAGGATTATTTTTAAATACTCCAGCTTATCTATAGAAAACTATAGAGATTATATCTTCAATAATTTATATATAAATTATCATTTTCAACATAACTTCTCTCATTACTTACTCACAATTTGTGTTGGTTTGTGTGCCTAGTTTGTCTCTCTCTTCACATTATCACTCCTCCAATTAGACTTTTAAATGACATGACAGATAAAAGATGACCGAGATGACTACTATTGAAGATGCCTAGCTACTCGAAAAGTGCTCTTTGCTCAGCCTAGCTAGTGCATGCCCAGATGCCCCTCGGGTTCCTCGGAAGGCTAACCTTCCGTCTCCTCCTCCCTGGGGTACACCCAGTGGTCGTGCCAGTGATGGTATCTACTAATGAGTTCTAGAAAGGGGATTTGAGAATTTTTATCATTATAAGATAGAGGATTGTCACATATCAATAAAATATCGAGGAATAAATTATCAAATGTATCTATTCATAGTGATAAATCTTTAATAATTCAGTGGTAGAAGCTAGCCAGTACTAGTGCCTCCACCAGGTGGCCGTAGTGGGTTGATGCCTCGGTGCCTTTGTTCACAACTGAGGCAGGCATGAATATAGAGATTCATGGGAACGATACGAGCTAATCCACAAGTTTACGGTGGCGCATAAGCTCGCGTCATGCATGCCCATGCACCGTTCTTGCATCCTTGCTAGAATACTACCTACCTGTGCAGGCTGTGCTAGCTACACTAGAGTACTAGTGTACGTACGGCGCGGAGACTGGAGTCACCGGGTCAGTCCTATACGGGCCGGAGACTAGAGAACCGCACAATCATGCATCCTAACCTAGGCCCAAAACCCCTCTCGGGCTGGAGAGACATTGTAACTTCCGCCCACCCAACTTGCCAGCTGCGGACGGGGCCGCGCGCTCGCCGCTCGGGCACCGCTTTGCCTTTTCGAACGAGAGACTCGCCGAAAACGTTCGTGCGGCACAGACCCTGACGCCTTGCGCGTTGTCGGCGAGGTGGCCACAGGCCAAGTGTCCCATGGATTCCACTTCCACGTACCGTCCTGCGAGCAATTGGTTACAGTGACCCTACCCACCATGGAGGCAAGGAGGCGCCTCCGCATAGGCCCAGCGCATTGCATCTGCAGGCTGCAGCAGTAGCGCCAAACTCCCATCTCCAAGACATGCGACAGGACGACGTACGCCGTCGATCGCCCGGTGCCAAAAATTTAACCTCAAGGCCGGCTGGCTCTATCTCACCAACTCAGTGAAAGACGCTCACACACCACACATGCAATGCAATTGTGGCAAGTGGAGCTTGCTGTGGCATGGCATGTATATGTAACTAACTGCTGGGAGGCTTGTAACAAAACTTGGGCCTCGAGCACGCACATGCCTCTGACGATCGAGCTGCATGCGAAATAATGGCTGCTGATACGTGGTCTCAGCCCCGTTGCCCCACGATGGGCGACAGCTCTTCGATCGCGCGATTTAGGCCCAGATTCGCCATAAAATCGAGGGCTCCATGCGCACCAGGACGTGTCTCCGAAAGGGAAGCGCGCATAGTACACTTGTGTCTTTTTCCTCTAAGCAAATCATGCTCCTAGTGCCATGTGTAATCTCCATGAACAGTGTTATTGACTCAATTATCATATCCCATGTTTTCGATGTGGTACTACATGACTTAGGTATGGTCGCTAAGATTTTTCCTACTAAATTAGTCTCGCCGTTTTCGCTCCTGCAAGATATATATGCTCATTTAAATATCCTATTCGTGAGAATATTCTCACCGTGTCCGAAATTATTCCTACCAGCACGACGAGGACGGAAGTGAGCAGTGACGACGAGGACATCCTCACGAGTCACGACTCGTGAGCCGCACACTTTAATCCCACCGCCTTCGCACCTTTCACCTGACGGAGATGCCATGACGCGGCCGGGAGACAGCGCAACACTTTAAACCTTTGGCGCTACACGTGGCCCGTATGCGACAAGCACCGAATCCCCGCAAAATCCGTCACTACCGGGTGCCACATCACCAGGCAAATCAGATCGCTCCATTTGTTGCCGCCGAGAGCCGAACCGCCGAACCCAAGCGCCCACGCCCTCGCATCGCACCTGGCCGCTCCCGTCCGCCCGGCCGTGCCCCCGTTCCACGGCCCGGTCGAGCCACGCGCGCGCCAGAGCCAGGTATATAGGCTTTACCTCCCCGAACGGAAATATTTGCGCACATGTACTAGGACTTAACAGTCTCACACACCCCACCGACGAACAAACCCACACCGAGCAGCGAGGAAAAGCGAGCGGCTTTCTTATCCGGTTCTGCGCGCGTACGGCCGGGAGGAACTATCTGTTCTACTTCTAGCTTCAATTAATCATGGGTAGCGAGTGCGAGGGCCACCAGTTCCAGGCCGGCGGCGGCGACCAGGGCGCCATCGCGCCGTTCGTGGCGAAGACGTTCCACATGGTCAGCGATCCCGCCACCGACGCCATCGTGCGCTGGGGCGGCGCCAGCAACACGTTCCTCGTCGTCGACCCCGCCGCCTTCTCCGACTTCCTCCTCCCCTCCTACTTCAAGCACCGCAACTTCGCCAGCTTCGTCCGGCAGCTCAACACCTACGTACGCACGCACTCCTCTGCTCCAGTCGATAGCTCTCCAGTGTGGTTGTGTACTTGTGTTTATAATTGTTGTCTTGCTGCCGTGTTCTCAGGGTTTTCGCAAGGTTGACCCGGACAGGTGGGAGTTCGCGCACGAGTCGTTCCTGCGGGAGCAGGCGCAGCTGCTGCCGCTGATCGTGCGCAAGAAGAAGAAGGCCGGAGCGGCGCTCAGGGAGCTGTGCGAGGAGGGGGCGGAGGTTCGGGGCACGATCCAGGCGGTGCAGAAACTGCGGGACGAACAGAGGGGCATGGACCAGGACCTGCAGGCCATGGACCGCAGGCTCCGCGCGGCCGAGAACAGGCCGGGCCAGATGATGGCGTTCCTTGCCAAGCTCGCCGACGAACCGGGCGTGGTGCTGCGCGCCATGCTCGCCAAGGAGGAGGAGCTGGCGGCGGCCGGCAATGGTTCCTCCACCCCGGGCAAGAGACGGAGGATCGGGGCCGAGGCTGGACGCGGTGATTGTGGTGCCATGGCAGGCGCGGACGTCGCGGAGCTGGCGCAGAGCAGGGCCGTGCCGTTCCCGTTCTCTGTTCTTGGCCAAGTGTTCTACTAGTGGACTTCAATAGTAGATAGGTGTACAAGTATGCTATTTTCGGTGTATATATTGTTAGGGGTACGCTCGTTTTTGTGATTATAATAATTCCTAAAATAATAATGTGTGATTATTATAATTCCTAAAACAATAATAGAATCAATAGCAGCATATATACTAGACATATTTGGGACTACGAACAATAACATAATTATGCACTTAAATATATCTATCTCATATATATGCACTACTAAGGTAAAGTCTAGAACAAAAACGCTACTAACAGAAGTAGACATCAACATCATCACATGACTAATATCTAGGAAGCAAGGTCTAACCATATCAAATGATATCACTGTGTCTTACAGTGAATCGCTTCGACGAAGGTTGTGGTATAGTGATGCGAAGAAGATGACGCGCAGAGGATGATGGAGAAGGAGGAAGTCGTGAGCAGTCATGCGAACGCTTCTCAAAAATCTGATTTGCCTCAACCCATGTAGGATAACGAGGGACTCCGGCTTCGGAGACACTGCTCTCTCCACATCGGTGCACGCCGAAGAAGTGATGGAGTAGCCGAGGTTGCGCAGCACAAAGATGGAGTAGCCGAGGTTGCGCAGCACAAAGGAACATGACTCTATTCTGGGTACTGATCTATCTGTTCTATTCTGAGAGAGGAGTCATCTGCCTCATATATAACTAGCAGCAAGCAAAATAAATTACCTTCATTACTCTGTTTTAAATGCAAGTAAAGCACGCCAGAAAAGCCTCATTGAAACAATTCGTATGCATAGTTTTGAGATGCAAAAAGAAGCTGCAGCTCCACAGCCAATCGAACACGAAATCGTCGGACCATTCACGTGCATGTCGCGCACAGGCGAGCGATGGCGTGGCAAGACGAGCGAGCGTGCGCGCATATATTTTTGTTTTGCTTGCTTCAACTAGGTAAGATCAACTCCACCTTATATATTGGTCTCCACCCACCTAGACTAGCGATATGGTACTAAACTTTCCATCTTCCACTATGCATGAGTGAGCCTTTAGGATTTTCCTAGGATTTAATTATAATATTGAATGGGCCAAGTGAAAACTCTAACAATCCTCCACCAGATCCCAAAAGCACCACGAATTTGCCTATAATTCTAAAGTAATGTTGATATACTAGTTTTTCGGTGGAGACCGATTAAGGTTGAACATCCACTTAGAACCTCAAGCTACACTCACCCACAACTACACAATGGACTAAGCCTTGAATTAGTAGTTTTGTGCAGACAAGTTTCACCTAAAGCCTTTTCTGATACTTGACCGCCGATTGGCTACTCCTCGGGTGAAGCATATAGGCCATAACTCCTGTATCTCTTCATGAGCTTCTTAGAGACCACCCACCTCTTATAGACTACGACCAACAGTTGGGCTCATATAGATGTGTTCTTACACGAATACCCTGTATTTTGCTGTTAAGCCTCAGAACACATTAAGAGAAAGTCATCCTGCCTTACAGTAAACAGAGTACTGCATCTCCATCGGAGTGAGATATAATGTAAGAATGTACTATACAGTTGTCCAAACAGTTTCTTTTCCCAAGGACTATTTCACGGGATCTCTGATCACATAGGTTTGAGTTACCACTATATTTAACTCACGTAGGTCTTATTTCCATCTCCTTTGATGCAATTTCAATCACATTCCGTGATAGTCCATCTGTAAAGGGATCTGCCAGTCCATCTGTAAAGGGATCTGCCATATTTTTAGCTATTTGGATGTAATCCACAGTTATCACTCCGGAGTTTCTCAATTTTTTGTCAGACTTCAACCGCCTTTTCACATGTTTTGAAGATTCATATTATCCTTTGCACTTGACACCTTTTTTATAACTGTTTGGTTATCATAGTACATAAGGATAGTTGGAATTATTTTCTCAACCACCGGTAAATCCATCAAAAGTTCTCGCATCCATTCTGCCTCAACAGTGGCTGTGTCTAATGCTGTGAGATCTACCTCCATGGTTGACCTTGTCAGTATGGTCTGTTTGCAAGACCTCCATGAGACGATAGTGCCACTTAGAGTGAATATATATCCACTCGTAGCCTTTATCTCATCAGCATCAGAAATCCAATTGGAATCACTATATCTCTCAAGTACATCAGGATACCCAGTATAATGAATTTCGTAACTCATTGTACTTTTTAAATAACACATAACCCGCTTAAGTGCGTGCCAATAATCATCTCCTAGATTAGCAGTAAACCGACTCAATTTGTTTACAGCAAAAGAGATGTCAGGACAGGTAGAACTAGCCAAGTACATGAGTGAACAAATAATCTTATAGTACCTCAATTGATCCTTTCTTAGCCTTCGATTCTTTTGAAGTATTAGACTAAGATCATAAGGTGTTGGAGAGGGCTTGCTTTCCATATATCCAAAACAGCTCAAGACCTTTTCCATATAATGAGATTGCAGCAAGATAATTCATTCTCATCCTTGATCAACTTGATGTTTAAAATAACATCAGCCTCTCTCAGATCTTTCATGTCAAAACTTTGGATAAAAATGACTTAACCTCGTTAATCACATCAATATTTGTCCAAAAGATAAGTATGTCATCAACATACAAACATAGTATTACTCCTTTACCCGCACCATAGCGGTAGTATACATATTTATCGGCTTCATTTACCGCAAACCCCGCAGATGTCAAAGTTCTATCGAACTTCTCATGCCATTCTTAGGTGCTTGTTTAAGGCCATACAAAGATTTCAATAACTTATAGACCTTATCCTCTTGTCCAGGTACTACAAATCCATCAGACTAATCCAAGTGAATTTTCTCATCCAACTCTCCATTGAAGAAAGCTATCTTTACGTCCATTTGATGGACAATAAGAACATGTGAGGCAGCCAAAGATAATAGTACTCGAATAGTGGTTAATCTGGCAACAGGTGAGTATGTACCAAAGAAATCTTCGCCTTCTTTTTTAGTATAACCTTTAGCCACAAGCCAAGCCTTGTAATTTTCTATTGTACCATCAGGCCTAAGTTTCTCCTTGAACACACACTTGAATCCAACTGGCTTACAACCAAATGGACGATCGGTGATTTCCCAAGTTCCGTTAGCGATAATAGAATCCATTTCACTACGAATCGCATTCTTCCAGTACTCTGCATCAGGAGATGCATATGTCTCTGAAATAGATTTGAGAACATCATCCACAAGGTATCAAATGAAGTCATCACCAAAAGATTTTGCAATCCTTTGTCGCTTGCTCCTTTAAGGAGCTACAACACTATCACCCTCCTTATGAACGTATTCATGTGTGTGTTCAATATACTCAATTCGAGTGGTAGATTCAGGAGTTAAATCATTTGCTTGACTAGAAGAGCTATGTGAATTCTTCATAGGAAATATATTTTCAAAGAAAATAGCATCTCGGGATTTCATTATCATATTGATTGGCATGTCAGATATCCCGAATTGAACTACTAGAAACCTATAGCCTGTACTATGATGAGTATATCCTAGACAAACACACTCCAGTGTTTTAGGTCTAAGTTTGCGCTTTTTAGTTATTAAAACATTGACTTTCGCCAAGTACCCCAAGTGTGCAAATACGAGAGTGATGGTTTTCTCCCTCTCCAACCTTCGTACGGAGTTACCTCACTTTTTTAGTGGGGACTCTATTCAGGACACGACACGCAGTCAACACAACCTCCCCCCACCATGCATTAGACATACCCGCAGTATCTAACATGGCATTCACCAAGTCAGTCAAGGTGTGGTTCTTTTTTTCAGTAACCCCATTGAATTGGGGTGAATAGGGAGATATCGTTTCATGGATAATACCATATTCCACATAAAATTGATTGAACTCATTAGAAAAATACTCTCCACAATGATTGAACCTAATTTTTTTAATCTTTCTGGCTAATTGATTCTCAACCTCAATTTTATAAGTTTTACAGTAGTCTAATGCCTCATCCTTTGTTTTCAACAAATACACATAGCAACATCGAGTTGCATCATCGATTAAAATCACGAAACATCTTTTCTCTCCTTTTGTCAATATACTATTCATCTCACACAAGTTTGAATGTATGAGTTTCAATTTTACCGAATTTCTTTCCTCCACAGCCTTGCGAGGCTTTCGAGGTTGCTTCGCTTGCACACAAAATTGGCATTTGGAACATTTGACTATAGAAAAGTTTAGAATTAAGTTTAAACTAGAAAGCCGAGATATACAACCAAAATTATATATGACATAAACGTGAGTGCCACACATTAGCCTCACCACCATTCGTAGAGTCATAAATATGGTTCACAACCTTATTACAAAAATATGAAAGGGAAAAACGGAACAAGTCTCCGTTCATATTCTTTTATAATAAAGAGTCAAAATTTTGACATGACTACTTTATTTGATTCAAAGACCAACTTGAACCCATCTTGACATAAAAGAGAACCGCTGACGAGATTTTTATTTATTGTAGGAGTATGTTACATGTTCTTCAAGTGCACGATCTTTTCCGAAGTGAACTTCAGATCTACCGTACCAACACCAAGAATAGAAGCATATGACCTATTCCCATTAGAATGGAAGAACCCATGCGACCTGGTAAGAAGAAAACATAGATGCATAAGCGCAAATATGAATATTAGCTCAGGTGTCAATCCACCAATCAGTAGATTGACATACCGAAAAGATATTAGGTAAATTACCATACCCAGATGCTTCAACCTCGCCAATAATCACATTAGCAGACTTCTTCTGCACTGGATGATTTTTCTTGCCCATCCGTTTGGGTATTTCTTGTCCTAATGATCAGTCTCGCTACAAACAAAGCAAGTAATATTCTTTATGTTCACTTTCTTCTTACTTTTGTTGGTCCTTTTGAAATTGGTGGTCGAAACAACCTTCACTTTCCTTTTGTCAATATACTACATGATGTTCGCTTTAGACTGTCCCTTTTGCACCATTGGTGTCACGTCCTTTTCCCGAGCCTTCTCTTCAACATCAAGACCAGCAATCAAATCCTCGACGGAAATGTTTTGCCTCTTGTGTTTCAGAGATGTGACGAAATTCACCTAAGTTGGAGGCAATTTGACAATAATGCCCCCAGCCACAAATTTATCAGGCAATTAACAACCAAGGTTGGGTGAGTTTCCTCACAATGAACTGTAGTTCATGAGCATATACACATCACAGAGCTAGTCAGGCAACACGCTTATAATGCACCGATAAATATTATCATAGTCATGTCGTACTCTATTTGTTGTGCAACAGTATGAGGTCCTACAGGACCTGGTATCACGACCTAAAATACATTTATAGTCGAGGGCCACAATTAGACCCTTGTCTGCCATCTCTTAAAATTCACACCAGTGAATTTCTCCGATTTCATTGCCTCGGAAAAACCAATCATCACAAAGTGCCTCTCAGGTTTTTGGATGGTTAGGTATATACGCACTTTTGTGATTATTATAATTTCTAAAATAATAATTGAATCAACAACAACATATATACTAGACATATTTGGGACTATGAACAGTAACATGATCATCAACTCAAATATATTTATCTCATATATCTGCACTAACAAGGTAAAACCTAGAACAAGAACGCTACTAACAGGAGTAGGCATCAACATCATCACATGACAAATGTCTAGGAAGCAAGGCCTAGCTATATCAAATGATATCACCGCGACTTACAGAGAATCACTCTGACGAAGGTAGCGGTAGAGTCTGATGTGAAGAAGACGATGCGCAGAGCATGATGGAGAAGGAGAAAGCCGTGAGCAGTCGTGCGAACGCATCCCAAAAACCTGATTTGTCCCAACCCGTGCAGAATAACGAGGGACTCTGACTTCGGAGACACTGCTCTCCCCATGTCAGTGCACGCCGAAGAAGGGATGGAGTAACCGAGGTTGCGCAGCACAGAGGAACATGACTCTCTATTCTGGGTACTGATTTCTCTTTGTTCTGTTATGAGAGAAGAGTCCTCTGCCTCATATATAACTAGCAGCAAGCAAAAGAAATTGCCCTCATTACTCTGTTTTAAATGCAAGTAAAGCGCGCCATAAAAGCCCCATTGAAACAATGTATTCAGTTTTCAGTTTTTAATTCGTATGGATGGTTTTGAGGTGCAAAAAGAAGTTGCAGCTACAAAGCCAACCGAACACGAAATTGCAGAACCATTCATGTGCACGTCGCGGGCGGGCAGGGCATGGCGAGTGAGCGAGCGCACACATGTTCTTCTTTTGTTTATTTCAACTAGGTAAGACCAACTCCACCTTATATGTTGCTCTCCTCCCACCTAGACTAGCAATATGATACTAAACTTTCCACCTTTCACTATGCATGAGTGGGCCTTTGAGATTTTTCTAAGATTTAATTAGAATATTGAATAGGCCAAGTCCAAAATTCCAACATATATAACTGTATAACTTTGCTTAGGGCGTAGTTGCTATGTGAATAGTGAACATACTGTTAAGTTATGTTAATTAGCATGGTTATGCTGCAGGTAGAAGAGTTTGGTTTTGGTTAGTCGTTGGCGCATTTTGTTATGTGTATATATATCTAGTGCCTAATGTTTTGGTTCGTGATTTTTTGACTGCTCATGGGAACTTAAATGGCCTATTCTACGAGTAGAATGAATCCACTGTTAAGATGAATCATGGAGCAAAAATCTTGAAAGGTCACATACGGACATATGGTTGATTTGGGCAACGCAAAAAAGCAATACGGGGTTGATTATGAGCACGGTATGATGTCGCATGCCTTACCCTCTTCTTGACCAGGTAACAGGTCTGACATTCTGACACAGGTTGATACGATGTTGCAACTTGCAAGAGACATATGTTGGCAAATCAAAGACCATGAAAGGAACCGTCAGAACGACTAGTCTTCCACGAAACCCAGACCACAACCTGTTGAGTCCTAAGAACTCTTCTATTGGTTCTTCTCCTCAAAATACAAAGAAACCAAACTAGAAACATTACGGTGAATTGTCAGCAATTCAAAGTAACTCAGAGCAAATAGCCTAGTTTCATGTGGCTAAGCAACCCAACTTTCAGAAAACAGGCGTCTCGGTTTTCACCGCCACTAACGATGTCACTCATGGCTCATCTTGCTCTCATGCCTGGCAGCTTTGTTGTTCTTTTGGTTATCATTCACTTCCAACGTGCCTAGTAACATTACAATCTATTGAGTTGCATGCACCAATTAGTTCACCCAAAAACTTAAGATGATAATGAAAGGTGGACAACATACTTTAACACTAACCTAGTTTCATGTGGCTAATCAACCCGACTTTTAGAAAATAGGTTGGATCCGACACCTCGGTTTTTATCGCCAGTAACGATGTCACTCATGGTTCATCATGCTCTCATGCCTTTCAGCTTCGTTGTTCTTTCGATTATCATTCACTTCCAACATGCCTAGTAACATTGCAATACATCAAATTGCATGTATCGAACCATTTTGTAATACCCCGACCCAATACGGAGCCAAGAATGCCACTAACTATACTAACAATCAATTTTAACATCATTTTATAATAAATTACAATAAGCATCTCAACGATAAAACCCGTCCACGGGTCACATTAAAACAAGTATAATGATATAACAATTGTGGACAATTAATCTCTAGGAAGCATAACAGGATAATAATCCAAGAACAACGCAAAATCAATTGAATAAAGTCTATTGAATGAATAATCAACTCAACCCTATCATCTAAGGCCATTCAAAACTAACAAGTCCTAAATATAATTCATCACTTTATAATAAAGGTTCTCATGTCCAATGAATCAAGTAATTGAGTGTGGGTTTGTGGTTCCAATTACACTAGCTCTTCCCAAATAAAATGTCAGTTTATCAACCATAATCAATGTTATCATCATCATCATCATTACCATTATCATCTATCTATTTAATATCATTCTCATACTCAAATAGACACTTAGAAAAAACAATAAAGCAAGGGTGAGTCCAAGACTAAGCAAATACATAATAAAGCTATAAATAGCAGTTTATCAACCATAATCAATGTTATCATCATCATCATCATTACCATCATCATCTATCTATTTAATATCATTCTCATACTCAAATAGACAAGTCATACCCATATAGGTAAATTTACACAATTTAACAATTTACTCATAGATACGAATACACCATCATGCTTATACTCATATGCATCACATAAACACAAGATTCTTCTTCGTTTTGATGAAGTCGTTCCAACTCCGAGATGCTTGCTTCAATCCATAAATGGATTTTTGAAGTTTGCATACTTTTCTAGCATTGTTTGATCGACAAAACCCTGGCCGTATCATATACACGTCCTCGGTTAAATTTCCATTAAGGAAAGCCGTTTTGACATCCATCCGCCATATCTCATAGTCGAAATATGCAGCAATAGCTAGAATGATCCGTATAGCAGTGAGAAAGAGTGTTCACCCGTCGATAACACACTCTTAAATTCATGACTCAAATACTCGCCACCACGATCGGATCGCGAGCCTTAATTTTCTTGGCACGTTGATTTTCAACCTCATTCTGGAACTCTTTGAACTTTTCAAAGTTTCGGACTTATGCTTCATTAAGTAGACATAGCCATATCTACTAAAATCATCGAGTGAAAGTTATGAAGTAATGAAATCCACCTCTAGCGATCGTGCTCATTGGTCCACATACATCGGTATGTATGATTTCCAACAAGTCCGACGCCTCTCAAAAGAACCTTTGAAAGGTGATTTGGTCATCTTACCAAGCAAACAAGCTTCACATGTCTCGTATGATTCAAAATCAAACGAAGTTAGAAGACCATCAGCATGGAGCTTCTTCATGCGCTTTTCACTTATGTGACCCAAACGACAATGCCAAACATAGGTGGGATTCAAATCATTAGGTCGAAGTCTTTTAGCATTTATGTTAAAGATAGACGCATCATCAAGATTTAAAATAAATAACCCATTCACAATGGGCAAAAGCCATAAACATTCCATTTTTAGAGATCAAACAACCATTGTCTTTACTTGCAAATGAATAACCATCTCTCATCAAACATGAGGGGGATAAAATGTTTCGACTCATACTAGGAACATAATAACAATTATTCAATTCCATAATAAATCTTGAAGGAAGTTTGAAGTTGCATGGTGCGACGGTCAACGCAAAGAACCCTTGCTTTATTCCCGACACGAAAATCAACTTCACCTCTTGCGACTCCTCTACTTCTTATTAGCCCCGTGATCGAGTTGCAAATGTGAGCAATCGATCGGTATCAAATACCCAAGAGTTAATAGGAGAATCATGAGAAAATGTCTAAAACATTTATGACAAGTGTACCATGGGTGGAAGTCTTACTTCCAACCTTCTTCTTGCATTCATCGAATCCATGTACTTCTTGCGCTTTCTCTTCCAGTGGCGCGCTTTACAATAGAAGCATACTGTCTCACTCGTGTCCAGATTAGGCTTAGGCGTTGGCTTCGAGATCATATCTTTAACCTTGCCCTTATTCTTTGGCCATGGCTTTACCCTTTTCTTGAAGCTAGACTTGTTCTCGCATACCATCACATGGCTAGGCCCCGCACACTTCTTAATGTCACTCTCTGCTGTTTTGAGCATCCCACAAAGCTCATTAAGGCCCTTATCCCCCATGCATATGGTAGTTCAAATGAAATGCCCATAGCTAGGTGGAAGAGACGCTAAATGAAATCGCTTGCCAACTCTGGCCAATTGGAAAACCAAGTTTATCCAAAGTCCGATCAGAACCAACCATTTTGATCACATGTGGGCCTACTTTCCATCTTCGTTAGGATGCGGTCCCTACATTGTAGGACTTTAACTAGTCCCTACAAATGTAAGACTTTATATATAGCACTCTGGACTAGTCATGTATCTTTCTCATCGACCTCATTGAAATAGTCACATAACTTTCTCGCCGACCTAGCTCGTGCACTCTTATCATGATAAATGTAAATGATATAATATCATAATTAATCATTTACACAACTCGTCTTATTAATTCAGTATCTCGTTCTTACTATCTCAATATCATAATCTCATTAACTCAATGTCATTAATATCATATATATGAATAAGCTTAACGAAAGTATAATAAATAATATGATAAATAATATTAATGACAATGGCGAACAACCTATTGTTCACCACTATACCATGTACTTACCTCTTAGCCTTTAGAAGTCGGGTGACAAAATTGTGGCACAGTGTATGAGACCATAGTCCCTGAACAAGAAAGTTAAAACAATATCAAAACCACAACATCATAGTACCAAAACATTACAGTAATCGCCCTCGCATATCTATGCCAAGATGACACAATTAACCTAATTCTACTGGACGCACTACCGCTGTCCTAGTAGTAAAAAACTCTCTAACTTATTCATCTGAACCTCAAATTCAACCAACCAAGACTTTCTGGAACCCACACGAAAAAGCCTACAACTTCCTAGTTATGACGAGCATCTGATTCTACCATTTTGTTCTCTATTTCCTTTCCTAACTACATAAAATTTTCTAACTTATTTAAGTTATCACCACATTTTAATTTTGTCATCTACTAGATGAAATTGATCCATATACACAACATCTGCTAGCTATGTCAAAATTCTGGATAGCGACATTTCTGAGGCCGTAACTCTTCACTCGCTACTCGATTCTAGTGATCCGGAGCTTCCTAGAAAGCTAACAAGATTATCTAACTTCTATCTAATTAGACGAAACCTTGAATCCGACCCTGAATATCCCTAATTACCCCTGCAAGGTTGTGCGTCACAATTCGACGAACTAGGGCAGAATGACACCTACTCCTCCCAATGGCCAAACGTCCTTACAAATTGAACATCAATGAAACTAGGGCAATCTAAAGGGTTTCAGATCGTTACCCTTGAAGATCACGATAAAGATCACAAATTTCTCGCAAAAACCTCCTCTTCTTCCCTGCTTTCCTTCTTCTTTTTCCTCCTCCTTGCTCCTGGCTTCCTTGCTTCTCCCTTGATCAGCAACAACACCATCAGCCTCCTTCCTTTGATATCTCTCTCTCTCTCTCTCTCTCTCTCTGCTGCTAGCAAACATGCCTATGCAATGCAAGGAAGCAAACCATCTAAATTAACTAGCATCAATTAGCACACTGCAGCATGCCTATGCATGCATGCATGCATTGGCTACATGCAGCAGTCCTGTGTAGCAACACACACATGCGTACAAGCAAGCAGCCTCACAAGCATCACTAGCTAGCAAACAACACACACATGCAGCTGAAGAGGCATGCAGAAGCCTTGATGCGGCAACCGCAGTAGACTTGCGGCAGAACAGGGAGCAGGCGGCGACGGCAAGGGCAACAAGCTGGGAAGAGGCAGATGCGGCGCACGGAAGGGGCATCTAGGGTTTGGGGAGCCCTGCTCTCTTGCCTTATAGCCAGGTGGCCCCCTTGGGCCAAGGAAACCGTGGGCCGAAAGCCCACTCTCTTTTCCCCTCTCTAGTAAAATTCACAAATTGTGCTTTTAACTTCATTTAATTTTATTTAATTCCCTTTCTCACTCAATTAATTCTCTAAGGTTAAACAGGATATTACACATTCACCCAAAAGCTTAAGCTGCTTTCATGCCTTCCAGCTTCGTTGTTCTTTCGGTTATCATTCACTTCAAACATGCCTAGTAACATTGCAATCCATCGAATTGCATGTACCAAATAGTTCACCCAAAAGCTTAAGTTGATGAGGAAAGGTGGGTAATATACTTCAACACTAACCTAATTTCATGTGGCTAATCAACCCGACTTTCAGAAAATCGGTTGGATTCGACGTCTCGGTTTTCACTGCCACTAACGATGCCACTCATGGCTCATCCTGCTCTCATACCTTTCAGCTTCGTTGTTCTTTCGGTTATCATTCACTTCCAACATGCCTCATAACATTGCAATCCATTGAGTTGAATGCACCAAACAATTTACTTAAAAGCTTAAACTGATGATGAAAGATAGACAATATACTTTAACACTCCCCTTTGCATCTAGACTCCTCCAGGTCTAAGACGTGGACTAAGGTGGACCGCAAATGTTTTTTTTTTAATATTGGGTTATGCGGGCCTTGAACTCATGACCTCCAGGCTTTAATATCGTATTGAGTTACATACACCAAACAGTTTATTCAAAAGATTAAACTAGTGTATGTGAACAATATACTTTAACACAATCCTCGACCTTTCTCGGCAGATATTTTCAGGGACAGACTTGGATTGTTTCATTATCTCTCTCGAAAAAAGGGAAAATATTAGGATTCGTGGCCTGGACCAGGGGAAAAAACCCGGCTGGTAACCGCTTACCGGTGGGGGTCCGGGATTTTGGATCCCGCCGGTTTTTCCGGGTTTTGCAAGTTCAAATTCTAATATTTGAATTTTGAATGATTTTTAATCAAATTCAAGAGATTTTCATCCGATTTTTTCCGGAAAATCTGGTAACCGACTGATTTTTTTTTTTACCGACGATCGGAATTTACCCAGAAATGGGTTTTTGATCCTCGGCCTGGACCATCTTCAGATGTCTACCTACCGGGCATCATCTCAAAACAAAAGCTAGTACACTGTGCAAACTCAAAGTTAGGCCTGGGCCAAAATATAGTGATGCTCTTCAGCCCATCAGAAACATGGCTTGCCAATAGAAGGCAAATATTACCAAAACGAAGGCCAATACAATTTTTCTTTTGACACCTCAAATTCCCCTCTGCTGATCCGGTACCGTGAACGTCCGAGAGATATTATGCACTACTCATGCCTCATTTGGTGGTTCGACAATACATCTTACTACTGGTCGGTTCAAAAATTCAATTTCTGTCTGCGAGTGGCCAAGTTTATAAATCAGCGCGTCAGGGCAATATCTACACATCAATTGAATCAATTACCCTCCTTTTTCTTGACCAACGGAATACACCCTGTTTCAGCAATTGCAAAGGCCATAGCGTTTAAAGTTTGCAACAAAGGAAAAAAAGGACTAATTGTGCTACTCTCGTTCAGAAATATACAACATTTTTTTAGGAAACATGCCGTCAAACTTCTCTCACTTCAAGTAATAATATATAAAATACTATTTAGATTGGTCACGAGAGAATAGTACCATTAGATTTGTCATGATAAATATTTTTATAATATAATAATTTTTTCGGCTTTTACTAACATAATCATATGAAAAGTAATAGTCAAAGTTGGATATTGGAGACCGTGCCGATGTCTAAAACGTCATACATTTTTGAATAGAGAGTATTAGATTCGGCATTGCATGAGCCATGCAAACACACATGAAACACCTCATCAGACAAGGACGACATGATGAAGTAGATCAGGACCATCAGGTACGTCGTCATAGGTTCTCTCGCAAAGGCGAACGAATGAGCTCTCGAAACACCCTACACGGCATAAAGCCCGACTTGAAGGGCAAAAGCTCCAATCTTACAGCAAAGCTTCGCTCGGTTGGGTCGATCTGCTACTCCCCAAATCTGCATAATTCTCGGTCGGCTCCACGCGGTGATCATTGCACGTCCTGCTGCTACTTGTTGCAAAAGCTCCAATCTTACAGCAAAGCTTCGCTCGGTTGGGTCGATCTGCTACTCCCCAAATCTGCATAATTCTCGGTCGGCTCCACGCGGTGATCATTGCACGTCCTGCTGCTACTTGTTGCAAAAGCTCCAATCTTACAGCAAAGCTTCGCTCGGTTGGGTCGATCTGCTACTCCCCAAATCTGCATAATTCTCGGCTCCACGCGGTGATCATTGCACGTCCTGCTGCTACTGTAACAAGTAGTAGTCCCATTTGCCCATCTGTCGAGTGCTCGATCTTCTCTGGATGTTGCAGAGATCTCGGTCTCCATTTTTGCCCATTGCAAGAAAGCTGCATGCAACCACAAAAATGTACTAGGACGACGACCTGTTAGGCGCAACGGCCAAATAAGTACTCCTACAGACGAGTATTGTCCGTATTGGTGCCCAGCTACAATTCAGGGATCATGCCATGAAGGAGCAGTAGCTACCATCTCCGCAGTTCGCACACGCGTATGCCAAAATTAATTGACGCTCCTAACAATGTGATCCACCGATGGGTTAACCATGCATCAATGGCTCGAAGAAAGGTGTTTTCCGTGGCGAGTTAAGGATAACTTCGTACGTAACGTCTTACTACCCAACGCCCAACCGCTCAGAAATCTTTAAAAAGAGCCGTGCTTCCCTCCCGCCAATTAACTGCGCGTACCATCGTTCTTAGCTCTAATCGTGTACGTTTTGCCGAGAATGCAAGGAGGGCCAGATGGCCATATGTAATTGTACTACTCCAATACTACAAAACAGCAATGGTGCCATGCTAGCGTGTCTAGTCAAAAAATGGTATGAATCTATTTAATTTAACCCCATTGATGGTGACCGGGAAGTGTATATATCGAGTATGTGTCAGTGAAAAAATCTCGCCAAAATTTCGGCGGTTACCACTGGTAACCGGTGGGGCGGTAGGAATACAAACCGACTCTAAAAATTTTGATTTTGATGAATTTTATCAAAAAAAAAAGTCGAATTTGCTTGAATTTTATTCGAATTTGATGTTTTTTAAAATTTAAAATAAAAAAATCAGTTTTTTTTTAAATTCCGGCCGAAATTAACCGAAATTTCCGATTACCGGCAGTGACCGGAGTTATTGCTACCCTAAAAAAATTCAACCGGTAACGTGAACCCTGGTATGTGTTGCTTCCTTGCTGGCACTGCTGCAGTGAGGTATCCGGTGAGATTATTTATGATCGGCGTCAAGCATTCAGATGTCATCACGATGAAGGCTGCAGCTCCAGAAGGCAGAGCTGAGTGTCTGAAGATTTGTCGGTCTGGTTACATCACCTTTTCAAACGAACAGTGCAAACAGCAGCTTCTGGAAATAATCAATACTCTCTCTCTCTAGTAGTACGGCAATGGCGTTAACAATCTCGAATTAATGGTGGTCACCTAAACCTTTTTCTGTTTGGGGGAAAATCCTCCCATCAGTCATCACCACCCGTTGCCTTCAATACTACTGGATCAAATCTATTCACTAGTTCACTTCACTGTTGGTGCAGCTCGGCTGCTGTTTCCAATGGAGCAGTACTGTGTATGGCAGCAAAGAAGAAGCACTTGCAAAGTTGCAATTAGCCGAGCAGCTTGGCCATCTAGGCATGCAGTCATGCAGACGCATGGCACAAGGCCACGAGCAAAATAGCTCACGAGAGCTGAGTAGCCGAGAGTAGGGAGAGAACCCTCGATCTCTTTCAGGCTTGGTGGCAGTGCACCAGGAGAAGTGGGAGACAGTAGTGAAGATAGGGATGGCAAAGTAATTGACCCTGATTAATGACAGTCCAACAGTACTGATTAACATTCTGGTCATACAATTGTCAAGATGCTAGAGTAGTACAGTTCTGACTTTTTAATATAAGCTTAGATCAACATCGATGGTTTTCCTCGAGTAATGGTTGATGAATTATTCAGAGGCGAGATATGTACCGCAAAGCTTTTTCAAAACTATCCATAAAAGAGTGGTATATGAAAACAAAATCAGAGAGAAAACATCTCAATGTAGTTAAAGGCCTGTTTGATTCATGCTAAACTTTGCCTCAACCAAGTTGACCAAGTTTGACTTTTTGTGGCTAGCGTTTGGTTTTGAGCCACAATCGCGAATCTAGGATGTCTAGGATGGGTGTTTGGAGTTACAAAAATATTGTTTAACGTAAAACATAAAGGTTAACAATAGCAAAAAATAAGGTATAAATTGTACTTACTAGAGACATCTTAAATAATTTAGAGAAATTACAAAATAATTAAGAAAATTACAATCTAACTCGACGTTCCTTCATAGTTTGAAAGTGAGAAATGATGCCATTATCTTTAACTTGCACATAAAAATCTCGCTCAAGAAATTTAACTAAGCAATCATTCAAGTATTGCTCCCCTCATCATATTCCTTAGCTTATTCTTCACATAATTTATTGAAAAAAAAAATACTCCCTCAACACTAGTAATGGCTACCGGAAGAATCAACGCCAATTTGAGAAGCTTGTAAATAATTTTATAATTGAGGTTTCTCCTTGTTTGAACAAGCATAACGGAAAGCCCGACAAGATTTTTCACTTCTCTAAGCCTTTCATCTCTATGCATACCAGCATTCAAGTGTGTAAGTTGAAAGGGAAGATGCATCAATTCCGTGCTTGAGAAATTCTTATGATAAAACCGAGCAAGTTTAACCAAGTTGTCCTTGTCATAATGTAACAGCCCAATTTTTAATTTCAGTAAAATTTAAAAGTTTATTTATGTTTGTGGTTTTTTTTTCCTGAATTTTCAGAAGCTTTTTATAAATATTTTAAAGCTAAAACAAATTTATTTGCAAAATTAAAAGCCAACAAATAGTTGGGAATAATTTTATTATGTCCAGAATGAGTATGGGAATTTCTGTGAATTTTTCCATAATTTTTGGAAGTATTTTGCTATTTTCTAAAGCTATTATGATTTATCAGAATTAAAACAAATAGAAAAGCAAAAGAAAATCTCTAAACAGTGTTTGGGCCGAAACCCAAAGGCTCCGGCCCAAACTCACCATGCCCATACGACCAGTAGTCGCACCTCTCTCTCACCTCCTCATCCACCGTTGGATCTTAATCCAACGCACGCGCCAAGCACACGCACCCCTTCCGATCTCCACCGCTCGATCGTGCACCAACGGTCAGGATCTTGTTTAACCACCGCACGGTCCGAATATCCTCAACAACGTGAGCCGTGCGATCGTGATCTAACGGCGAGATCCTCGTACCGCTTCGGAGACCTAAACTCCTTCTAATCTAAACCCTTCGATCTAAATCCTACGGCCAGGATTTCCTCCACGTTCTTCTACTCTCATCTAGCCCCAACCGTTGAATCAAAATCCAACGGCCCACGACCTTCGTCTACCTCTGGTCTTCGTCTCCGCGCAACGCTCGCCGCCTCCGCCATTTTCGGCCGCTCCCGAGCTCCACTAACGGGTGTTTCCAACTGCCCCGACTCCCCCGCGACGTGCGCACGAGACCGTGTCCACCTCCGCCGCTTTTCCCCCACATTCTTCCCTCTTCTCCGCGTCGGTTTCTCCCACGACGCCGCAACCGCCGCGCACGATCTCCACCTCCTCCACGCGCCTCGAGCCCCTAGCTCCTATAAAGGCACATCCGGATCGCATCTTCGCCTCATCTCATCTCCCAACTCTCTCCCCTCCGAGCTATAGCGCTGCGTAATCCGAGTTCTAGGTTTTCCGCGTGCCATTGTTTCGTGATTTCGCCGCCGACAACGTCGCCGAGCCGTCGTGGACTGCGCCATCGTCATCACCATCACCGGAGCTACCTCAGGGACCCCTTCGTCGTTCCGGAGCGCCACCGGAACCCCGTTGTCGTCAACACCCGAAACCCTCCGCCGCCAAAAGCTCGCCGCCGGTCAACTCCGACGACCATTCACATCCAAAACGGTACCATCGTGATCGCATTACTTTCCCTACATTTGCGACCATCCACCTCGCCGGAGAGCGCGATCGCCGTTGTCGGCGCGCCGACGCGGTTGCCGTCGTCAAGCCGCGTGGCGCCACCGTGGTGCCATCTGGGCGCCATCTCGGCAGCACAGCCCATGTGGCGCCAAGTCAGCAGCCACGCGCACGCACACGCGGCACAGCCCACGTGCCAGCCCTTCCAAAGCACGGTGGACTTGGTCCACATGGGCCGAGTCACTGACACTTGGGGCCCACCTGTCAGAAATCTTTTTAATTCTTTTAATTTCCGAAAATCCCTCGCTGGCGTCAGCATTGCGCAATAAATGGATTTTCAGTAGGAAAATAATTCTGGAAATTCAATAAAATTTCAGATTTAGATATAAACTTCAAAAATTCATAACTTTTGCATATGAACTCCAAATTGAGTGATTCAAATTGCAAAATTTATATAAAATTATAATCTAGCTAACTAAACTAAAATATTTCAGTTTGGAGTTAATTTGAGCTATGTTTTTGAATTTATTTGAATTTGCATTGAATTTGTCGTATTTTACGTATAGAATTCGACGACTCGGAGAGTTCGATCAAATCAAGATTTAGAATTTCAAGACATCGACCAAGGCAAGTTACACCATTGACCATATTGCCCTATTATTTTAAGTTATTTTCAGTTTTAAATTCCTTAATGCATGCATATGTTGTTATAAATATTTTAATACTGTTTTACACATAGTTAATTCCATATGTTATTGTATGGCCAAATTTGAATGTTGTACTGACTACCTTGATACCATAGGCAAGATATTACAAAATTCGAATATATGCTTAGCCAAGCTTAGTCGCATTCTGAGAATTTGGGAGGGTTTTACGATTTCTACAAATTGTTTTCAAACTTGACATTGTGGTATTGTCTTACCACATGAGTTTATAAATGGAGTTTCTATTCAAAATAAAATCAAAATGGGTTTGGACTTGGCGAAATGGTCGGAATGGTGGGTGCAGGTTTATGCACGGGTTTGATCCAGTTAAGATCAAGGCCCATGGGTTGTAGGAATGACGCCCAAGTCAATTGAGGACCGGTCTTTGAGCCGCTTATTGCTATGCCATAACGCACCACCACATGTCTGTATGGGCAGGATTTGGCTAACTAATTTGTGTTGTCCTAGTATATTTATGTCATGTGATTTTGTGGGTGTCGGTTAGACGTTTTATTCCCACTTGGCGCAAGAGGGCTTAGGAGGACGGTCGATCAAAGGGCGAAACCTTAGCGGGCATGAATGTACTAGGATAAAACATTGTAAAGGCCTCATGGTAATTGCTCGATCCACACGCCTACTGAGCGTGAATTGGCGACATAACGAGCATGTCACCTCGTGTGGGTAAAGTTGTACCAACTCTGCGAGTAGAAACTATTCGAATAGCGCGTCATGGTCATGGACATGCTAGCAAAGCCACTTAAAGTTAGAACTGTTTTTGGTTTTAAAATGCTTTATTAAATGTTGAGGATGGTTAATCCTTATGAAAATTTAGGCGGAAGCCAAGTGTTAGGAGGATCCTTCACTTTATCATTGGAGGTTATCCACATCATATCATTGTTATTTGAAATATGATTTTATCCATAGTATAAAATTGCCTTAGAAACTACTATGCCTATTCAAACTGAAAATCTTTGTTTATGCAAAACAACCAACGCCATACTCACTTGTTTCCTTATGCATGCATTTAAATTCAATATTGGGTGTGACTTGCGAGCACGGTAGTAGTGCTCACTCTTCTGAATAAATCTTATTCGGAGAAGACTGCTATCTTGACGGTGAGGACCCGGACGAGTAGGCCTTCTGACCCAGACGATTGCCTGTGGCGCATCGTGTGGCTACCACTATTATGTTGTTTCCGCTGTGTTTATCATTTGACATTTGATATTATTATTCAGACTCATTTGTGTTAAACAATTATTTATTTAATGCCATTTACGTTTTCGTGATATGAATGTGATATTCATTTTGTGAGATGTACACTGAAATCTGGATGGTGTTTGAACACAGAGAATTCGGGATCCTTCGTTCCCGGGTTCGACACATAAGCAGTGAATGAATCAACAGGATTGAATGAAGACATACAAAGAAGCAAATCTGTGTTTACCTCGTCACACTTGTCATTAAGCCCTCAAAGTTGTCTATCAATGATATTTAAAAACATGTCAACATGGAAGCGATAGAGATTCTTAACTTTTTAAGAACCTTTTGGATCTTGCAACAGGCTTATAGAAACCATCCATTTTAGCAACTTTGATGCCATGTTTGATACAAAAGGAAGTAACATCTTTAAGAAAAGTTTCTCATTCATCATCCTTCAATAATAACTGCAATCGAGTCTTTGTCAAATAAATGAGATCAATAGCATTAACAATGTCTTAATTAGCAACAAGTATGCCACAAAAACAAACTCAAATGATGTCAACATAATTTAAAGTTGTATAGCCTTTGTGTTGAAGTGTGGTCTTCTTCAATCTTTATAAGAACTCGGTGGATTGAAGGGTATAAAGAGATTACATGCATAACAGTTTTATAATGGGATCCCCAGTGAGTACCACCCGGCCTACCTAGGCCCATCTCTTGATGCAAACCACGACTAGTTTCAATATCACTCAATTCTAATGCTTCTACAATCCACTTAGCTTGAGCTACTCAAAGCAAAGAGCCAATTGTTCCCATTGGTACACATCACTAGATTCATTTGCAAGCATTGCAAAATAATCATCACCAAGGTCTTACATGATAAACCTAGTGGTTTCTTTGGCACAACATTTGATGAGCTCTTTCTGTATTGTAGGGCACTCTTTAGAATTACCTTGCTAACTTCTTTAAAATTTTCTGCTAGCCAATTTAAAAGTTCAAGGAAATTTTCTTTATTATGTGATTCTTCACTTTCATCATGTCCACGACAAGTCAACCCTTGATGCAAAAGAAACCTCAAGCACTTAAGTGATAGGTCAACCGGGTTTTATACAGAACCTTATCTTGTTTAGCGTTGGAAGAAAAAGACCCTTGAATTGATGCTTTAGGTTTAATAAAGAAATTATATTTCTCTTGAACTTCTTTGTGAACACTATTAATGCCACCAACATGTTTCTCAAACCTATTTTTATGGTTCCAATTTCTAAATCATTCATTAACAAAACTATCTCCACCAGTATGATTAGTTTGTCCTTGAACAAATAACAAAGAAAGCAGAAAGCCCTATCTCGTTCCACACTATACTCAAGCTAATTATAAGCATCATACCAACTAGCTATGAATCAATGAATACCTCCAATATTTCTTCTTGGAAAATCATGTTCCCGTAGTTGACATGGCCCAATGCAACGTATCCCCTTCTAACTGCATCTTGTTCATTGACATCATTGATGAGAACATCAACCCTAAAGATGCAACCACTGCTTCAACTCGTTGCACGACATCCTCTACTTCAATCACATCTTCTCTGAAAGGACTTTCGGCTACTACACTGTCATATTCTTCGGTTGGACTGAGCTACGTCTACTCATACAAGCCGAGCTTCGTCTACATGTCATGGTGCTACGTCTACATACCATGGTGTTGCGTCTACATGTCTTGGTGCTGTGTCACCAATTGTTAGCTCATGGGCTTTGTAATGAATGGGCTGATTTGGCCGATATGCCTGACCACCTAGGGTTTATGGTACTGTTCACATGGCACTATTCACACATAAACAGTACCCCACGACTTGTCCTTCTCCTATACATAGTGGCCGTCATCCCCTTTAGTTCTTTGGGTTTTGTTGATTGAAGTTTAGTTTTGCTACTTTATTCTCTGTCCTCTTGTTTGGCGAGATCAACAACGACATTGTTCTTCGGAACCCCACTTATCAATACAATTTCAATTCATATTCACAATTTCGGATTGCTTATCTATATTGTTTTTGCGTGCTTCGTCGGTGTATGCAAGAATTGATCTTGGTGATCAGGTCATCCGAGTATTCGTGTACGGTTGATAACGACTTGTCAAGCAGTTCAGCGATTGTGTGGTTTCAAACCTTGCGAGTTCGTAGTCAGGATTGTAAGAGTTGAACGACTGCTACCAAACTTACCTTTTCATCTAAGTATCGTAGCCAGGATCCCTGCTCCCGCGCGATGCCACTTTCACTCCTTGGCCCTTGCTTCACCGCACCACTGCAAACTGTGGTTGGCGTCGTGCCTATGCGAGCGAATAAAAGAGAGTTAGGGCAGGACACGGCTTGGGCCTTGGGAAGTTGGGACTTGGCCATAGGCCTAGCTGCTTGGGTCATTGCACCCTCCGTCCCATTGTTGGGGCGAGCTGTGGCAGTTGGGATGCGCAACAAAAGGGTGTGATTGGGAGAGGGTTTGGTTGGGCTGCCAGTTGAAATACGTATTATTAAGCCTAGTTATTGGTATATACACCTAATATACATACTATATATTGATTTTTTGCAAAAAAATAATAATAATAAAAATTAGGTGTACATCTGTACACTCATGTCTAACAGTAGATTTGCCCCTGGTAGCGTAACACCTTTTCTTAGCCTCTTATCGTACCTGTTATAGACTTATTTGCAAGCCAAATTTTGCCACAAGCGTGGCACCCGTTTTGATCACCACAAAAAATTGTGGCTTGTCATGTTTATGGCACAAAAATATAACAAAGTTTGGAAAGCAACCATGTGTGCCCTAAAATTCATAAACGTAGCACTGATCTAGAGTTCAAAAAGGCTGTCATAGGTGCCATTTCCTTGTCAGTAACCATGAATCAATTCATGATCCGGCGGCGGAAAGGTGGTGGATGCACGTAAGGCCGGGGAGTTCAAGTTTGTGCCTGTCTCCAACCAACTCCCAACCAAAAGTGAGACGAGCTGGCCCAAAGTTTCCTCACTCCATTAGTGCCCCTTCAGACTTGTTACGCTCAAAGTCGCAACCGCGGTGCCTCGTATCATGGTATCGTCAACACGTTGCATCCCCTGATAGTACGAGTACGAGTACGATCGAGAGTCCGCTTTATCTTGTTGAGTAGCAGTCTAGGCTAGCTAGCCGGCATATAGTTCCCTCCGTTTCGTTACGTTTGTATATGGTCTCGAGTATTCGTTTCAATATTTTTTGTTCATTAAGGGGTTATGATATATCATTTTAATATAGATATGTATAGTTATTTGTCGTTAAGTATATATATATATATATATATATAGTGTTTTTTTTATACGTATGATGAACGGTTGACAAATATAATAAAACGGAGGGAATATTCTATTTTATACAGAATTGAAAATAAAAAGGAAAAAACGGTACTCAATCCTTCCTTACTCTTTATACACAGTACTAGTACTGGTAACTGTTAGACCTGTCCAAATGGGTCGTGCCGGACCCGAAGCACGACATTATTGGTCCAACCCAAACACGGCACGACCCGTCCCGTGCTGTGCTTGGGTCGCGACCTCGTCCCAGGCACGACACAACATGACTGGCACGGTAGTTCTGGGCAGAGTTGAGCATGAAGACAGCGGCTGGAGTAGAGGTGCAGGTTGCAGCTCGAGTCAAGGATGGAGGCAACAGACGAAGCCGAGGCAGGTGGCTCGAGTAGAGGTGGCAGCGGCGGCTGGACTCGAGGACGAAGGCTGCGATTGGACTCAACGAGAACATAGGGGAGGACAGTGCTAGATCTGCGACGGCCGAGTGGATCTGTGACGGTGGTGGCCGAAGGAAGCTCGCCGCCGCTGGCCATGGCGTCACAATCTCCATCCTCAACTCCGACTAGTGTGTCGCAACCTCTATCCTTTAGAGCTATGTCGACGGCCAGAGTGAGCAGGAGGGCGCTACCGCCCGCGACAGTCACCTTATAGCTATGGGAGCTCGCCGATGTTGGAGAGAAGGGCAACGCGGGGAGCAAGGGCGGAACTAGAACGAAAATGACCGGGGTTCATCATTTCACCATGCATATAACAGTGTATATAATTTTTAAGTAACACTGTACTAAATAGTAATTTATACGGCAAACATTGATAAAATATATCATTCGGCCTCAATGACCAATAAAAAGAGAACAAAATGACTAAAAATTTTGAGCTACAGGGTGCACGATTTTTGGACTAGGGGGTGCACACACAGTATATACATAATAATATGTGTTGTTTTTATTTTGGGACCCGGTGTCATGAGACACCGGGTAGACCCACTTACTTTCGCCCCTGGTGGGGAGGGGGCGCGCGAGGATGGACGTTAGTGGGAGGATGGCGGCAGTCCCAACTTATTAGTGCAGGAGGCTAAACAGGCCGACCCTGGCCTGTCGGGTTAACTATGCTCGACTGACACGACACAGTCCGTGAGCTCAACATGTCATGGCTAGATCGGCGGCTTAGCCCATGAGCCGACACGGCGCAACCCGTTTAACTTCCCGGGCCAGCCGGGCCACCCGTTTGGACAGGTCAAGTACTTGCTAGCGAACCAGTGAGCTGATCCGAACCGTTGATCACACGATCCAATGCTAGAGGGGAGAAGGGCAGTTGCTTCGCTGCAATTGTAACATAAGTGCAGCGGATCCTTGCTCCCAGTTACTAACAGGTGGTATGCAGAAGTAGAGCACGCACCAGCAGCCCGTGTGAAGTAAGCCGGCGGGCGATCTCTCACCGCACAACCATCAGCCGGAGAAGACGTCAGACAGCGCGCGCGCGCGCGAGCCACGCAACCTGCAGCCGGCCGGGACGGTGGCTTCGGCATGGGAGGGCGACGGCATTCAATAGCGCGAGGCAGGGACGGTTGAGTCAGTGACTAAATTACAGCTTCTGTAGCGCCGGTCGTTGTTTTAGGTGTGCGTTCTCGGTGATCTTGGTGTCTTGGTACAACCCTAGCTACGTATTAGTACTACTATGAGTTGGAGTAGTACTACACTATTAGTATTACCTGTAGGGTCGTCCTGTCAGGATTACCCGTACAGTCGTACTCGGTGACCCAGTGATACTATTGCTTGTCTCAGCATAGTTCATATCGATTTGTGCCAATTAATTCCCCCAACTCTCTAGCTACTTTCTGACTTGGTTCTATAAATATCGATCTGTGCTAGGTGCAGGGACATCGTCTGCGTCGTTCCAAGCGCAGGATCAACTTCGTCTCGTCACTGCAGTCGTCGGCTTGCTCATTGGTGTCTCAATGGATAGGCTCCTCGCTGGCCTCCTTGGCTTCCTCCTGTTGGTCAGTTCCTCATTATCATGCAGCTCGTTTTGTAATTTTTCTTTCATCATTTCCTACACGTTGCATGTAGATGCTTGGAGAATGCTCTGTTCTATTGGTATTTGGATTCTTATTTGAGTAGTATAAAGCCACAGGGGAGTCTATCTGCTGCATATGCCAATTTGCAAAGTATTGAGAGGAGATTCAGCTTACAGCAAATATATGCACATCCAAATGAAATAGTGGGAAAAGGAGTACATCAGTGAGCCAAATGCGAAGAGGGTATTAAGCCGACATATATACGGCTTCCTAGATTCGCAAGGTTGATCAGTTTTGAGTGTGTACGGAGGGAGGGAGAGTAGAGTAGTGCATGCATGTATCATGAGAGGAGTGATTCTTTCATCAAAGAAATCTAGCTAATGATTTCAAATACGTACAAACTCTTGTAATTTGCATGCAGATTGCGTCAGTAGGAAGCCATGCAGCTCGGGCTCCGGAGCAATACTGGAAGTCTGCTCTTCCCAACACTCCCATGCCAAGCTCCCTCTCTCAACTCCTCAATACTCCAGGTATCCTATCTCTTAAGCAAACAGCTTCGGTACAATTGCATACAAAGTAGTAACAGGCATTAACCCTTCTCCTTGTTCACAGCCGGAGGCACGTCTGTGAACGTCGGCTGGGGTGGTGTCCATGTCGACGCGGGGCATGGCAAGCCCGGGGGCACGACGGTTAACGTTGGCACGGGTGGCGTCGGCGTGAACGTCAACCCTGGCAGCGGCAAGCCCGGCGGGACTACGGTCGGCGTCGGGAAGGGCGGCGTGGGCGTCAACGTCAAGCCCGGAGGAACCACGGTTGGCGTCGGGAAGGGCGGCGTGGGCGTCAACGTCAAGCCCGGAGGAACCACGGTTGGCGTCGGGAAGGGCGGCGTTGGTGTCAACGTTAACCCTGGCAGCGGCAAGCCCGGCGGCACCACCGTCGGCGTTGGGAAGGGCGGTGTTGGCGTCAACGTCAACCCTGGCAGCGGCAAGCCCGGGGGCACCACGGTCGGCGTTGGCACGGGTGGCGTCGGCGTCAACGTCAAGCCTGGCTACGGCAAGCCCGGCGGTACCACGGTCGGCGTTGGCAAGGGAGGGGTTGGCGTCAACGTGAGACCCCGCGGGAAGCCTGTCAACGTCAATGTCTCACCTTTTCTTTACAACTACGCCGCATCAGAGACGCAGTTGCACGACGACCCCAGCGTCGCGCTATTCTTCCTGGAGAAGGACCTCCACCCTGGGAAGAAGCTGACCGTCCATTTCACGGCCACCACGGCCGGATCAAAGTTCCTCCCGCGAAGCGAGGCCGACGCCATCCCGTTCTCCTCCGAGAAGGTCCCTGAGATCCTTCGCCGCTTCTCCGTGAAGCCAGACTCCGTCGAGGGGGCGGAGATGACGCAAACGCTGCACGACTGCGAGGAGCCGGCAGCGAAGGGCGAGAAGAAGGCGTGCGCCACGTCGCTCGAGTCCATGGTCGACTTCGCCACGGCCAGCCTCGGGACCAGCCACGTCAGGGCCGTGTCGACCGTCGTCGGGAAGGAGGGTTCGCCGAAGCAGGAGTACACCATGACAGGCGTGAAGCGGACGGCCGGTGCCGACCAGCTCGTGGCCTGCCACGCGGAGCAGTACGCGTACGCCGTGTTCGCGTGCCACCTGACGCAGGCGACGAGGGCGTACTCGGTGTCGATGATCGGCAAGGACGGCACGGCCGTGGAGGCCGTCGCGGTGTGCCACGCCGACACGGCAGGGTGGAACCCGAAGCACGTCGCGTTCCAGGTGCTCAAGGTGAAGCCCGGCACGGTGCCGGTCTGCCACTTCTTGCCGCAGGACCACGTTGTCTGGACCACCCGCAGCGGCTGAAGACGCCGTTCGTTCGCGCCGCTATTCACGTTCTTGATGCCTCATGGTCAGTTCGTTATGTTCTATAGCCTCTATGCAGATACTACTACTGTATGGTATCTTACATCTTTGCATACAGTTTAGTGCTTGCTATTTGTATTTGGATGGTGTTGCCAGTATCGCCCGTCCGCTAGCTTCTACCTAGTGGGCTATTTGCTGTATAGTTTAGCACGTGGATGCAATAAACAGACTGGTATTTGTTTACAACTCTTTATCATTACTGTTACCTGCATCAGAAAACTTCTCTTCATCTTCAATGCTTCGATTATCAGACTAGCTCAGCTTAACCAGACGGAGGATGGAGCTTCAAATAGATCTCGCCAAGGAACCCAGCAATCAAGAATTCAAGATGCCACCCGCGTATTCAAGATTTCAAGGTTGTGTGAGCCCAGTCCAGGGTCACAACAAGGCAACCAACAATGAGAAAAAAAGTTAAAAGAATGTAGAAAGCTAATACTAATAGAAACTAGATTGAACGGTGTAGAACAAAGGACAAACAGGTACAGACCAGAGATAATTCGAGTGCACCAGGCCTGCAACAACTTAACACCGTGCATCTCCTATCATCGGTTACAAGCAGACAGTTGAACGGGCATTTAGCCTGACCTGGAGGGAATGATACTCCAGGTAAAATAATTATTAGAATATATCAATGAATAATCACAGGACATGATAGTAAAGCTTCCAGACTGACCAGTGAATACAGAAAATAATTAGTACATTATCAGAAGCTCAACAAAATTGAACAGAGCAATCTAAGATTAAAAGCACATACGAATCAAATACAGCTAACACTGCTCTCACCTGGTTTCAAATGAAATGTTTTCATTCTGTTTTGTTAAATCAAGCTGCCATTCTTCATCTTCGTCCCAAATCTTCATCAACCCGATAGATTACTGAAAGAGCGAAGATGTTAAAACCGAAATGCTCTGCCTTTGCTTTCCCTTGTAATTTGTTTGTCCAAGAATAAATGGCTGTTTATGCGTATGTATGTGCAGATATATATACTTATACATTTTCGGCATCATTGATCTACACTGAATTCTTCAGTTCCTTACCCCGCAAATATTTGTGGAAACCTGATAGTACATACATACTTTCTTGTCCTGTTTGGCTATCACAATTATGACCGAGTCTCAATGTTAAATCTACCAGCCCTTTCCAGTGTCCTGAGCCATCTTGAAGCTGCCTCTTTTGGAACACCGCCCTCTTGGCAGACAACTTCTAGTGCAGCCTTAGCATCAGCAGGCATTTTGGTAGAAGATTCGGCAATGTATATTGCAGCCCCATAGCATAATATGTTCCACACTCCTGATGCGATAATAGGTGTCTCGATCTTTCGATGAGAAGGATAACTCGATTTGGTGAAGACGATTCTCACGATTTGGCTACCAATCGCACACGACCAATATGCCCACAATCGCTGAACCAACTCCGTAATTGTTATCGACCTTGCTAGAAGCACGATCGACCTGACTACGAATGTCTATTCATGCATGCAATTGAAGAACACGCAAGAACAATATAATAAGCAATCTAAAATTATAAATAAGATTGAAATACTCAATAAGGTGGAATTCTGAAGTGGTATTATGGTTGGTCTAATTCACATAAGCCAATACACGATGTTGTAATATAACTAACTTTTAACTAAACAAAATCCGGGAGGACTAGAGGGGTGGCGGCTCCTATATGAGGATGAGCAGAGACCAGGGGGTGGCGCCCAGGGAGGTGGGCGCATGCCCTAGGGTTACAAAGCCCATGGGTCTAAGTGGAGGTGGTGCAGCACCCTTTCGATTCGGGCTCAGAATCAGCGTCAGATTGTTTTGACGATTGTGGTGCACACAGAAGGAATTTGAAGGTGGAGCTAGATCCTTTTGAAAGAGGACGAGATAAGCTTTCAATCAAGTACTCGTATACCTCAAACGAAGTTCGTATGTGAAAGTTATACTTGTTTGAAGTCAAAACTGTCTCCAAAGGCCGAATTAAATTTCAGAACACGTCTAACTTGAACTCTTGTTTAACTTGGAACTAAAATAACGTAGAGACCTTTCTTATATTATGACGTGGAGTAGCGGTCGTATCCGGAGGATTGATATCCTCATCGGCTCCTTTATCTTGTATTGTACATAGACCTTTTGAGGCTGATCCCTAGAAAAAGCAACAAAGAAACCACCACCTTTTTTTCAGGGACAACACTACCAGATGTCCTTGTATAGAAAATCAATTGTCTTGATTTCTACAGCCGAAGAAGAATAGAATGGGTTCTGTTGGTTCTGCCGTGCTCTGTGCCGCCCTTTCCTGCACAAATGCATGGAATGGTGCACATCCTGTTCCTGGTCCAATAAGCACAAGAGGAACCGATGGACTCAGAGGAGGCAGTGATCCTTGGTGTATCCAACATGGTATAAGATTTTCTGCACGTAAGCACACTGAGAGGGTTGATGGTTGTTTTTTTTGTGAGGGTTCATGTGCTAACTAAGTTAAAATGAAGAGTATAGACTATTATAGCAGCAGGAGAAGTGACGTCCAGGAAAAGAACAGAAGAAAAAAATACACAGGTTTCCAACTGTTACTAAAAGATGCAATGCATACCTTCATTTGGACTGAGCTCCGCCAGCCATGTAGAGCAGAGACCATGCCGTGTCCTCTTGAAAGGAGTAAGCCATGATACAATACTAACAGTCAAGTGTATCTGATTTGGATGTGCTAATGGGGATGACAATTGACGATATTGAAAAAGCTCTTTTCTTTAATGGAGGCATTAGTTGCACCAACCATTCAAAAGGCATTTGCACCGAGGGAAAATCCTCCAATACCTAAAAGCAGCACAAAACCATATGTCAATGCTGAACCATGAAAAATAAATTCGAAGGACGATGGCATATTGCCATACATCATTTCACATGCTAAGGTATGTATTGCAAGAACATTGTTAAGAATCTTTAGTAAAGACATTGCTCACTTCTAGAACAGTCCCGACTTTCCTTTTGATTGTACCGGTAAAGGTCATCTCTTCCTTCAGGAGAAGAAAAATACTGAAGCTTTTCCTTTTCGTGTTCAGCTGCTGCAAAAAAGCTCATGACCTACAAAAGAACAATGGAGTTGTGTGAGCATTGAGATGACATATTAGACATAGACATCAGGATATCAGAGGCACCGCTAAGATATCAAACAACTAGAAAAGAGAGTGTATGAGATGAAGCATTCAGGGAATTGCTCTTGCCCCAAAGAAATATTGCTGGGGGAAGCTGATGCAACATCCAAAGTCAAAGCAACAAAGATCTTTAACTTGATGCGATCTGTCAAGCCATTCACAAGTGAACCCTGGGAAACTTTGTCCCTATCCAGGGGCGAATTCACCGGAGGGGCTTCATCAGGCTGAAACCTACCCTCCAGCCGCCGGCCGAACCCCCCCGACCTAGGTCCCCAAGTCCAACCTCCGGCTGCCATGGCTAGCGGCTGTGCCAAACAAGAAGCAAGAAGAAGAAGGCAGACTAGCAGAGCAACCCACAGAAACAAAAGCTTATTCGATCTGGGCCTTGCCGAGCCGAAGCAACGAAGCCCAGGCCCAGGGGCGGAACTGGGCCTCTGGCCTCTCGGGCAATGGCCCGAGACCCAGCAAAAACCTGCAGCCAAAACTACTAAATGCCACCATGTACTGTGTAGCTTGAGCTAAAATGCCTTGGGCCGGCCCGAGGCCCAGGCGGGCGTTGGCTCCGCCCCTGCCCAGGCCCAACTCACGTCACCCACCAGTCCCACACGACAGTCTCACCTCCGTACCTCACGTTCCCCTGTTCCCATTCCAAAAATTCCCCAATCAATTCCCCTTCCCTAATCAATCGAGCGAGGAGAAGCGCTGCGCACACTTGACCTGACTCCTGAGGCCAGAGGGAGGTGGGGTGGGGAGCCACCGGCCCACCGCGGTCCGCGATGCTGCGTCGCTGCCGAGTCGGAGGAGGGAGGTCGAGGCAGCCAGGTACAGGTAGGGAGCCGGGTGCGGGTGTAGGTGCGCGTGAGGGAGGGGGCGGAGGAGACAAGGGAGCCGCTGAGCCGGTCCATGGCCGTGGCCGTGCCGTATCTGCCATGTGCATGCGTGGGGCCACCGGGCGTGGGAGCTGGAGCCGAGAGCCTGGAGGAGGAGGAGGGGGGCGAGGGGCACTAGGGTAGGACCAACAGGCGATGGCAGGAGCCAGCTGATTTGGGGGCGTTTTGGCAGGAGGAGGGGCGATTTGGGGCCTTTGGACCGAGGAGGAACCGAGGAAGTGCTGGTATGCTTTGAGATTTGGGGAGAGGAAGCAATTTGAGGAGAGGAGTCTAAGGAGAGGAAGCAATTTGGGGCCTTTAGGCGATTTGGGCGTCAGTTGTCGCGACACCGAGAGGGCTGGAGGTTGTTTGGAGCCGTGGTCCCGTGAAGGTGGCTTGCTGAACGCCTGAACAGATCTAAGTTGTGTCTGTGCTGGTATTTGGTATATACTCGTTGCTTAATTATCAATTTGTTAGTAAGTTTGATCTAGTGTGGTATATACTCAATTAGCAATTAATTCGTAGGTTTACAATAATGGAGAAATGAATTTGCCTCATGAAAGTCATGATTCAAGCTATCGTCTTAGTGGTATGGTTCTTTTATTTTGAATGCTCATGATCATTTAAGTATAATTTGTTATTGTATCACTAATTTTTCTAATTTTGATGTACAAGTTGTTACCTACTGAAACTATATTTACATGTTTTGGAGATGCACTTTTCATTAGTGAGGTACTTTTATTGTATTTCTCTTTTTTTTTTTTTTGCTTTGCTTTTATTTATATATGAAACTATGAATTTGATTACACAAGAATACAAGACTATATCTGTTACAAATTATTTCAGTCATTCGAGGCTTTGAGCCTACCCTCATTTTTCATCCTGGATTTGCCACTGTCCCCATCCTTTGCTTGAATCTGGGCAGACAAAAAAATATGTCTCCTATTTAGTTAGATAGATAACTGCAACATGTTGACTGGTCGAGAAGCTATAGAAAGGCACAACTATCGTTAGAAATCGATAGCCAAATAACAAAGTAGATCAAGAACAGAGAGATATTGATTTTTACGTGGAAAACCCTTTCAGGGAAAAACCACGGGCGCATGACGGCGATCTTCACTATATCGGGAGAAAGTGTTTACAAAATGCAGGGATTTTAATGCGTTGTCAACTTTTCTCGTGCGGCTTACAAGAGGTATATATGGTGGCATAAAACTGACTCGAGTTGAAGACGGAAACAAATCCGAAAAAGAAGAAGAATCCGTACCATGGGGCTCCACCCCCTGGCACCCCGGTCTATGCTGTGGGCCTCCGTATAGGCCAGGTCTATCGACCGACGCTCCGCATCTCAAGACCTTGGTCTCTTTAGAATTCGGATTACATATCAACAATCTCTATCTTGAGACGAATTCCCTCCTTGTAGCATATGAAAAAAAACTCCAACAATAAATAACCACCGTGCGTCGAAAGTCTCTTGGACTAAACTTTAACACCAACCAACCTTGAGCAAAGCTTAAACTTAGTAACTGAAACTAGCTTTATCATCATATCACAGGATTATCATGAGTACTCATCTTGCATACCTTAACATTACCTTTAGTAATGATATCTCAAATATAATGATATCTGACATCAATGTGCTTTGTTCTTTCATAAAATATCTGATCCTTTGTAAGGCATATAACACTTTGGCTATCGTAAAACATAGTAATGCAAAAAGTATATCCACAAAGCTCAGTGTATAAACCTCTCAACCATGTAGCTTTTTTGTACGATTCAGAAATAGCCATATACTCTACTTCAGTGGTAGATAAAGCTACAGTGACCTGCAAACTTTCTTTCCAACTCACAGCACAACCACCAATGGTGAACACATAACCTGTAAGTGACCTTCTCTTGTACAAATCACCAGCATAATCAGAATCCACATAACCAATAAGTCCATCTCTAGATTTTTCAAATTGTAAACAAGCATTAGATGTACCACGAAGTATCTGAAAATCTACTGAACTGCTTTCCAATACTCTTTACCAAGATTAGACATAGATCTACTAACAACACTTAGTGCATGTGATAAATCAAGATGAGAATATACTATGGCATACATAAGAGAACCAACTGTACTAGAATATGGAACTTCAGACATGTACTCAACATCATCGTCAAACTGTGGACATAAAGCTGGAGATAATCTGAAATGTGCAGCTAATGGAGTACTCACTGGTTTAGCCTCATGCATATTAAAGCGACAAATGATCTTATCAATATACCCTTTCTAACTTAGGTATAATTTTCCAGAGGGCCTGTCTCTGGATATCTCTATGCCAAGAATTTCGTTTGCTGCACCTAAATCCTTCATCTCAAATTCACCACTCAATTACGTCTTTAACTTTGCTATCTCTATTTTATCTTTTACTGCAATCAACATGTCATCAACATATAGGAGCAAATATATAGTTGAACTATTGATAATTTTCAAATAAACACAACTATCATAATATATTAGTCCTCTTAAAACCTTGAGAAAGCATGAAGGTGACAAATCTCTTATACCACTGCCTAGGAGATTGTTTCAATCCATAAAGAGACTTCTTTAACTTACAAACAAAGTTATCTTTTCCAGGAATAATGAAACCTTCATGTTGATCTATATAAATATATTCTTCTAACTCCTCATGTAAAAAATGCAGTTTTAACATCTAACTGTTGAAGCTCATAATCCATGCATAGCAACTATACTGAGCAAAGTGCGAATTGAGCTATGTTTAACAACAGGTGGGAAAAACCTCATTATAGTCAATACCTGGAATCTAGCTATAAACTTTGGCAAGTAACCTTGCTTTATACCATGTCTCATCATTTAGAGAAATACCTTCATTTCACTTTAAAACCCACTTGCAACAGATGGGTTTCTTCTCTTTTGGCAACTTTACTAATTACCAAGTGTCATTCTTTTCAAGTGACTCCATCTCATCATGCATAGCAGTTATCCACTTATTGCAATCAGTGGAGTTAATAACCTCGGAGTATGATAAAGGTTCTGTATTACCTTTAATTTCTTCTACCACACTCAAAGTATAAGCAACAATATTAGTTTCTTCAATCAACCTCTTGGGTGAATTAATCTCCCCCTAGTCCTATCAATTGCAATGGACTGTTGTGGTGGCTGCTTAACAATAGGAGAATCCTCAACAATAGGTGCATCATGGACAACAATATTTTCCTTATCTGATGTGTTATCGAAACCAACAAAATGCTCCACTTGAACACCTGAATTCTGCTCACTCTCAACAGAAACATTAGTAGGCAGTTTATCATGAAGCATATTAGATTCATTAAAGACAATGTTTCTACTAATCACAACCTTATTTGTTTTAGGATTCCACAACTTATATCATTTAATACCAAATTTATAACCAAGAAAGATGTATTTAACAACTCTATGCTCTAATTTTCTATTATCAACATGAGCATAAGTAGTACAACCAAAAACTCTCAATTCTGAATATTTTGTTAGGGAATCAGACCATACCTCAATTGGAGTCTTCTTTTCAACTGCAATAGAGGGTGACCAATTAATAAAATAGCAAGAAGTGGAAGCGGCTTCAGCCCAAAAACGCCTATACAAACCTGCATTTGACAACATACAACGGGCCTTGAAAATGATAGTTCTGTTTATACGCTCAGCTACACTATTTTGTTGAGAAGTATGGGGAACAGTGTAGTGCCTAACAATGCCTTCGTCTTGCAATATGATTCAAATTCATTAGAGCATGTCGGGATCACCTCGGAATGTACTAAAAAGATCCCACAGGACCTCTTAGGGAGGTCCGACAGAACCACCCAGAGGTCATGTAGGTCCTCTAAGGACACCCACGGAGGAGGTCCTCCAGGGCCTCCAAGGAGATCGCAAAGACCTCCTGGAGGTCGTGGATGCTTGTACCACTGAGTTAGTCCCAGGAACCGAAGCTTACTCGCACAAGACAACATAGATGCAATCACAACCACACAGTCCACAAAAGGAGCAGCGGAAAAGAACAACAATTAAATAAACAAGGGCCTTATGGCCAAGATTGTTTACAGCGGTTACCAAAAAGAGCTACAAAATCCGACAACAAGCTTTATAGCAAAACACTTAAAACGCGCAGGCCATACGACAAACCCAAAGAGTGTCGACTGGAGGACGTCCCTAGAAGCTCGAGTCATCAAAGAAATCATCCTCGAAGAGGTCTGAGCCACCAAGACCTGGGTCATCTTCAACCACTGCTTGCAACAGCAGGACAAAAAGCCATGAGTACGTTAAATGTACTCAGCAAGTCACAGTGAACAATTACGCAAATAATATTCATGCTTGGGCTTGACAAAACGGAAGCCGTAGGGTTAGTTTGCAAAGAGCAACATTTCACAGAAAATAGCATAAGTAGATTAAGAGCTCAAGTTAAAGACATCAAAACACAAATATGAAAGATTTTAAAAGGGAGGTCGTGAGCACCAACTCACTCCCAAACCACGTGTGGGAGGTCCTGGCCACACCCACGTCCAGGACCACCCGGACGACCATGCTAGAGCACCAACTCCAGAGCACCCAAGGACTACTAAGAAGCTCTAAGACCTCCTCTGGGCACCAACCCGGAGCATCCAAAACCACTCCAAAGGTCCACGACCAGCCCTTGGACCTCTTCACAAGCCAACCACGGCCTCTCTGGAGCCGGCCAAGGTCTCTTCGAGACAAAGCCATAGTCTCTCGCAGAAGCGACCAGGGACACAAGTTTTAACAAAGATCTACCCCTTGCGCAAAATCACCAGGCACTGTCCATGGCCAAGGACTTGGTTATTCGAATAGATTTTTACACTCTACAGAGGTGTACAACTTTACTCACAATTCACGACCTCTCTAGCAGGGCGGTTCCCGTCGAAACCTTGCTCATTTCCGAAGATGAGCAGCCTAGAGAGCGCGACAAGGCCTTTACAAAGCTTGGAACTGGCTCAGAGATGCCCACTAAGGTTTCGCTTCTAACGGGCATCGCACCACGTCAAATTCGTTCCCCCTCTTGTGCCAGCGAATCACACGCTCAACCACAACAGAACCAAGCCAGCTCTTTACTAATTATTTGGCCCAGACCACCCCCATAAAGTGGTCTTGTGGTTGCACGAAAACACTCGGATCATTGGATCACAAAGTAAAGTCCTTAAGAGCTACTCAAGCAAGACCATCCACAACCCAAATGTGACTCTAGGGCACCACCCTAGAGAATCCACTACTCACTCCTGACCTTCTTGCTCGAACAAAATAGTTTTAGGGTTCACCCAAGCCAAAGGACCACCAAGTCCTGGCGCAAGTTTTAACAAGGTGGTATCACACCACAAAAGGGTAACACTGTGGCCTCACACCACAAGTGCACCAAAGTGGCCTCACACCACAGGTTCTATAGAACATTAGTCAAGATTATTAAAAAGAAAAGGAAAAGGTTCTCGAGACTGGCGGTTATAAGCTAGGCTAAGCAATCTATGAACCCAGGTTGGTAACCTTAAGGAGTACCAATAGGACCATCCATTCTAAGGTGTTCGAAGGAAACATGACAACATGCTGAGTACCAATATCAAGGAGGTAAAGCATCAAGTAGGTAATACTACTGTCCAAAACCACTTTACAAATAGCCATGCATAATAGAGCAAAACAACATATGTTTTGAAATGCTAGGTCTGTGACCTGCCTTCACTGGGCAGTGGAAAGGCTTCAGCAGAGGCTGCTGGATCCACAAACTTCTCTTCGAACTCGGGACCTACACGTTCGTAAAAACCAAATAAACCAGGCAAGCTTGAGCAAAAGAACTTAAAGGAAACCGAAGAACTTTAAGCAAAACCAACTTAAAACTAGAAACATAGAAGGTCCTGGCCGGAGAGAGGAGGTCCGACGCAAAGAAGAGCTCTAGGAACAAGCTCGAAGAGGTCTAAGCGAAAGTAAGGAAGTTAGGGAATGAGGCCAAAGGTGGTGAGGGAGGGCTCTCCCAGCTACAAATAGTAAGGGAGGCAGTAGGGAGCTCTGAGGCTCAGGGCAACGTCTCAAGAGTAGGTAAGAAAAAGGTACACGGATAAGACAAGGCAGGACATCAAAAGGAGAAAAACAAGTACCTCAGATGTGACTACATTCAATGTGCTGCAGCACATTTAATGTTCAGAGACTTTCTGCTGCAAAGAGTGCAGAAAGGAGAAAAAGAGACAGGGTTGGCTCAAACAAAGAGGTTGGTCAAAGTAACAGGAGAAAGTCGTGACCAAGAGAAGGAGTCCTGCAAGGGAGGAGGTCCTGCAAAGGCCAAAAGTGGTCCTGTTCCACCAGGGTAGTCTTTGCAAAAAGACCAGAGGTCATGACCACATAGGGTGGTCGTGACGAAAGAGAGTGGTCTTTGCAAAAAGACCAGAGGTCATGACCACATATGGTGGTCGTGACGAAAGAGGGTGATCTTTGCAAAAAGACCAGAGAGGGGTAATGGTAAGGAGGAGGTTCAATAGATAAAGGGAGAGACGCAACGAGCCAGGGCCACACAATCTTGATCGGGTGGTCCTAAAGAGGGAAAAGTGCGCGCAAGATCTGGACTTAAGGGGGGTCCAGACAAGGGGAGGGTTTCAACGGATAAGATTCAAAAGTGGGAAGGATCTAGAGAAGAAGATCCAGAAAAGAGGTCCAAGGCTAAGAAACTCGGAGACAAAGGGGTACGAGGGAGGTCCCGACGGTCAAGATCTACCAAGGGAAGGTCCTGACAGTCAAGATCTACAAAGGGGAGGTCCAAAGGATAAAGGATTGGGTCCAGGAGGAGGTTCAGAAAAGAAAAAAAACTAAGCTAAGGAGCACGCAAAACTCAAAGAGAAGGGGAACTAACGACCCAAGAACTCCAAAAACTCCAACAGCGAACAAAGCGCTAAAAGGCTTTAGTTGAGGTTAAGTTAATTCAAATTAAACCTCCAGTTTTTCAAAGGTTCCAGGTTAAGCTTGAGCAAACCAACAAATCGAATGGTTCCTTTTTAGGTTTTCAAATTCAGCAAGAAAACTAAGACAAACAAAACATTACAGAACAGAATTCTATCCCATTATAATTGCGAAGCTTCTTTACCTTCTTTTCAGTTTACCTTTCAACCATAGTCTTTCACTCTTTAAATGCTGAAAATACTTCTGATTTATGCTTCAAGAAATAAGGTCACACTCTTCTAGAGTAATCATCAATAATTATTAGCATATAACGAGCACCTCCTAGCAATGGTTTACGAGATGGTCCCCATAAATCAGAATACACATAATCCAAAATACCTTCTTAGTATGAACCGAAGTATTGAACTTCACCCTCTTGTGCCTGCCGAAGATGCAATGCTCACAAAATTTCAGGTTGCCGATGCTACATCCTTCCAAAAATCCTCTCTCGTTTAACTCCACCAAGCCAAGTTTACTCATATACCTAAGACGCATATGTCAAATATTAGTAGCATCAGAATCTGATAACCTTTTATAACTGTCATACCTCAGAGATAATATAGCCCATTGGAAGCCTTTTTGTCACCTTTCATTACAACAAGAGGACCTTTATTGACCTTGAGGACTCCACCTCCACCTGAATACTTGTAACCTTTATCATCAAGAGCACTAAGCGAAATAAGATTTCTCTTTATATCCGGAATGTATCGAACATTCGATAAGGTTTTGATGGTGTCATCAAACATCTTGATCTGAATAGAGCCAATGCCTACTACCTTACATGTTGAGTTATCACCTATCAAAACAGTACCAGCACTATTGACTGGCTCATCAGCAATAAACCAATCTCTATTCGAGCACATATAAAAACTACAGGCAATATCAAGAATCCATTCATCATTAGTTTTAGCACATCCAGCAAAAACAGAAACAACAAGCATCTCACCATCAGAACTACTATCACGAGCCATATTTGCCGTGCCTTCATCTTCTGTTTTACCTTTCGGTTTGTATGTGTCGTTCCTCTTTTCTTTGTTCTGCAACTTGTAGCATTCAGATATGTCGTACCCACTTTTCTTGTAATATCTGCACGACTTGTACTTGCCTTTGGATTTCGATCAATCCTTGTATCCATTCGAACTTTTGCCTCAAGATCCATTGTTCGAGTTCTTCTCCTTTTGCCTGCCACGAACAAACAAGCCTTCTGCTTGTGAACCTGAGCCTTCAGAAGACACCATCCATTTCATCTTTTCCTTAGCATGCAATGAGGGGTAAATGTATCACGACTATACAATATGGTATCTCTGAAATTTGAGTATGAACTAGACAGAGAACACAAAAGAATTAAACCCAAATCTTCCTTGTCATATTTTACCTCTATTGACTCTATGTTAGAGACGATCTCTTTAAATTTCGAAAGATGATTCAACACATTACCTCCCTCTTGCAACTCGTGTAAGAATAATTTTTGCTTGAGACGCATCTTACTAGTGAGATTCTTTGTCATGCATACTGCTTCCAGCTTCAGCCATAGAGCACCAGCCAACGTGATTTTCAGCAACTCTTGCAGAATATTATTATGCAGGTGAAGTTGAATTTGGGACAGTGTCTTACGGTCCTGTCTCTTCTCTTCATTGGACCAAGCATTGGCTACCTTCTTCTCGAAGCCATCCAACGCCTCATCCAGATCAGATTGTAGGGATTTTAATGAGTCGTCAACTCTTTTCGTGCAGCTTACAAGGGGTATCTATAGTCACAACAGATGGAACATCCCCACAATGAACCATTGATATCCTCGACCTGTTGTTTGTTATACTACAATCCCAGCTATTATTCATTAATTCATTAAGGTTAGTCTTTGAGCATGGTAAATATCTTGCCATGTCAGTTGAACCTGCCAGGCAAAACATCACATTCATCATGTAGAACTGCAAGTTGAGCTTGCTTTTGCAAAGTTAGTGGCAAGCTTCTCACAGCAGAATTGACTATTTAGGTGTCTCCAGAAAAAGCAACAGTGTATCAACTAGTGCTATATAGGCTGCCTTGCAACTAGAGCTTAGATATGGTAGGTACTTGCCCACTGAAGAGAAAAATGGCAAAAGAAGCTAAATCCAGCATAAGGTGCCCCACCAATCACCAGGAAATATACTATTAGTGGGCTTATGCAAAATACTGTTTTAATGTAAGATCGGTTCAAAAGAGGCTATTAAATTATGGGTACGAAGTCTACTTCTATACAAATAAGTTCAAACCCTTTCAAAAGTGTTATCAATAATCCTTTTAATCCCTGAGAATGGGCTGAACTCCCGACCATTCCCCTTGCTGCCAAATAAGGCCTTTATAAGCCTTTTAATCCTTTTCTATTGGCTAGCTTGCACTGATGGATTTGTGAAACTGGTTGCTCTAGTCGTCTAGTGTTTGACAGTACTGGTTAAGTGTCCGTGCATTGTTACGGAACAATAATCGTGCATGCCGTGAGATTTGTAGTTATAAAAAAGTCAATTTATATATAAAACATTACAAAACATTCCATTTGTACTGACATACTAAATTTGATAGGATCAGTTAGAGGCACATATGTTAGCACAAGTAATAATGTGATGGATCAGTTAGTTCAACATTTGTCATAAAGAGACCAATGCAAAAAGAACTAACAAAGCTCAAAATTTTACAACACTTTAAAATGCACCACAACTTACAAAGCCATTGTGATGCAAGTTTGTTTCTGACGTGATCAATGCAATTCTATTGGTGGAAGCATACTTCAATAAATTAACACTGACTTTTTAAGAACATAGGTTTAAATTAAACTATCATCGCATTTAATGGTTATTAAGCTGGTCTTTAATAGCAAATCAAGGATTGAACAGGCTATAAACTGAGGCAACCATTGTTAGACTATGTTGAGTATCGGAAGAAATGCACACTGAAAAAGAAAAAGAGAATAGTATAAACAATAGAGCATCTGAACCAACATACAATTGGATGTGCTGAATTGATGGATTTTTATGCATGAATCGAAGTTAGCATGACTTAATCGATTAGTATACATTTGAATAAAAATAAACTTTTGCAAAAGCAATATTTCAATAAGAAAAAAAAATATCAATCTGGATGCATTATGGATATTTGCCAAAGAAAAATCATGTCTTCTTACAAACCATGACACCTCTAGTATATAATATGCAAGATCAGGGAACATTAATCAAGGAGCTTTTCTTATATATGTCGTTTCATGAACCAAATCTTCTAGACATTGAGTTCTTGTACAACACATCAATATTTTTACAAGCCAAATGTTTTATTCCCCACAATAGTATTACTGCAAGAGAATCATTTTGGAAAATGACATGAAGGGTGTAGAGCATACATAAATCAGTTACAATATGCTTTAGGACCATATAGCAAGAAATTATTCTCATGTATTAAACACATGAACTCAACATCATTTGTGATGACATCTAATCAGTGCTCGACACTCATTACCCATTCACACTATAGCGAGGAAGTACAATGTTGGGCATTTCTCATTTCAGAAATCTTCAAAGAAAAAAGAATGAGACAGAGCGAGCCTTTAGCTTGGCATGGACGAAGTCAACTCCCATCTCCATTATGAAGAGAAGTGCCTCAGGTCATGATTCATGGACTCCTTCACTGCTTTGGGCTATGCAGCCAAAATCAAACAACCTTGAATTAGCAAAGTAATCAAAATACAATTAGTAAAGGAATCATATAATTAGCAACCTAGAATTTAAACACAAGTAAGCAATACCTCGTCAATGACGTGAGGACCTCTCTTTAGACGATGTTCCTCGTGTACGTCCCACAACTTGGATCGCTTGGTCTTGTCCTTATCACAGACGGCGAGGATCTTGATGTTCCTTCTTGTGGTGGCTCTAGACAGCGTGACGTACAACTTACCGTGAGAGAACACCAGTTAGGTAGTTACATTTTAAGATATAACAAAGTCTGCATTCCATTTGACATGGAAACCAAACAAAGATCTTTGGAAGTGCAGAGCTTCTATACAAACATGACTTTCCACACTCCCATAAAAGAGACCCGCCCCTTCTATTTTCCTCAAAGAAAAACTTAACTGGATATCAGGAAGTTAATATATATATATGCAAAATATCATATGTTTGTTTCATTTAGATGATAATATGAAATCGTAGAGCTGTCTGCAATTTTTCGAAGAGTCTAATTCTTCACAACCAACCATTCATCATAGATAGAATGGTGTGCTTTTAAATTAAGGTACAACACAAGTGGTATACAACATCACCTGCAGTAGTATTGGCTTGTAATTGAACTTCAAACCACTTATTTGGGTGTTTCAATGACATCTGGGTCACTTTGAATGCGAAAAATGCGCAAGTCTAAAAAAGATTCAGGTCCACTGAAGAACCTACTTTCAGTTTATCTCCAGAAAGTGAAAAGATCATAAAACAAATAGGAAAAATGCTAGTGGTCATCATCTAAGATTCACGTCCACTTAAGCACTTACTTTCAATTTATCTCCACGAAATGAAAAGATCATGTAACAACATGGTAAAAAATCACACTAGTATGCACTATGATATTAAGATGGGAAACTTCACATCTAACTACGTAGCTTTATTTTTTTAATTGTATTGTACCGTGAAATAATCCTATTCAGCAAGCACCCTTAGATTTAAAAATTTCCAAGCAAATCTGGAGAAGGCAGAGGTTGAACAATAAAAATGTGGTTTATCTACTGATATGTATAGATAGAAAACCAAAAGTGTAACTTTCACAGGTACTGAAAAATGAAACATGACAGAAAACTGGATATGAAACATAAAAGTTGGCCAAAGAAATCAAACAAACACCATAGAAGTTCCAGATCAAACAGGAAATTAGCCTCAACAAAAGATGTATCAACTTAATTTCTCATATTAAATTGTAGCCGAATATAACAATCGGTAAGCTTATCCCTTCAGAGCCTATATTTATTTTATCAGTAGTATGACTTCTCACTTTGTTTGTAACAAAATAAAAACAGTCCAGGTTAACAGCGTAGGTTTGATCATATCCGGTAAAATCAATATATGGCTAGTATAATGTATTTCTTTTCCATTTGCTGAATAATATAGCGTTGCGAGGTTCAATCCTTATACACTAACTAAGTAGTATACAGAGAACGAAAAACAAAAGCAGCAAAAGCACTGAACACACACACACACACACACACACACAGATATATATATATATATACATATATATATATATATATATATATATATATATATATATATATATATATATATATACATATATATATATATATATAGGAAAAATACTTTCTACTCCCTGGTGTAGTTACTCCCACTTTTGATATACCACCTAAACGAACTTGACATACTCTTTTATCACTTTGGGTATACTCATATACTAATTATAAGATACTCTAATATGAACCACACGAAAAATTTGCAAGAGAGTCCATAGTTTTTAGCATATTTTCTACATACCTTCATATTCACACATAAAAAGGAGTATATCTAAAAATTGTACATACCACCTCTGAAAATGTGTAAATACCACTTATATGGTCCTATATACTCGTATGCTACACATACATACTCTCGGTTGCGCAAGATACTCCCTACATTGTGAGATATGTGAGATACGGAATAGAGAGTAACTACTCCCGGGAGTAGGAAAAAGGCTTCCTATATAGGAAAAATACTTTCTACTCCAAGTGTATGAAATGGGTGTCCTATATATATATATATATATATATATATATATATATATATATATATATCGCTAAAAACACAAGGATGCCTATCACAGGATGCATTCAAGACTAATAGAAGAATTATCAATTACTGTTTTGTTTCACATATGGAGAGTAATAAACCTGCATATTACAATATACTAGGGATTTCAATGTTTGCAAGGGGAAGCTAACATCCACATCTAAAGTTTGACCAAGACTAGAACTATGGGATGTCGACTACACTCTAATAGCATTGAGATCCTTTTTTTTTTGTAGGGAAAGCACTAAAATAACCATATGGGATTGTTTGCATGCATACGAATAAAGTAATTTTCTGAAATCGATCAATTGTTCCGCAATCAAGTGAAACAATGGACCGTAAATAAATGGAATGCACAAATCATGGATGGTTTAAATAGTAGTGCATTGCTCGTTTGGTTGTTGCAACAGAAAAAATGGAACATATATATGGTCTTCTCACCTCTGTGCTCAACGAGCAATGGTGTGAATAGAAAATTGGTTGGGGCAAACGATTCTGTTGGGCTAGATGGAACACAAACTGGATCCAATTCTCATAAACACAAAGAGAAGATAAGGCTACGAATGAGAGAACATCTAAACATAAATATCCAAAGCTATGTGTAAATTAGACTCACCTCCAATGTGAATGAGCAACGGTACAAATATCATCTAAGTTCATTTCTTTGGGCTTATTGTCAGACCCCAAATTTATAATTTAGAATCTTCTATGTTCACAACACCAGTCCTTGAATCAGTAGCTAGTGCTCATAGTTACATCATTGAATATCAAACACATATCACGAAAATGTAAAGCTATTGCATAATAATAAATAAGGCGTAAATATACCTTATAGCTTTTGTCTTTCATAATGACCGACCAGGCCAAATATCGTTAAAGAATCAGCAGCGGAAACAGAATTGAGATACAACACGTGGAACCCTTACGATATACCCACAGGCAATCGACTAGGGCCTGCGACCTAGTCCTTGGCCTTCTTGTCTGTCAATCTTGAAGAACACGCATAAGTGTCCATGTAGCCTTCTTCTTTTATGCTGACTGAATAGTAATATATTGAGAGAGCAAGATTACACAACCATACTAGCGAGACAACAAACAGAATGCAATTATATAATATGCAAGGTTGGTCAAAGGAATGACTTGTGGTTTTTTTGTTTGCATAAAGCCACTTATTGAAATAGATTATGTGGTAGCAAATCTTGAGACCTAGTATTTTTAACTAACACAGGTTTTAACAAAGTTGAGTTTTTATGTAACATACTAGTGGAGCCTTCAACCTCCTATACCATTGAGTAGCTCCATCCACCCAATGCTTATGTTCTTTCTCGGGTCACATCCCGTACTTCTCACTCATTCTCAACCATGCCATCTCAAATCTCTAGGCTCAAACCCATCTTTTCATTTCACCCATAAATTATTTTTATAAAAATGAAAGCTAATTCAAGTAAGTTCTCGCACCGTCCATGACCGTGGGCACGGCTATCTAGATAGTTTTCACTCTCTGCAGAGTTCGCATGCTTTATCCACAAGAGGTAATCAACTTATAATGTTCTTGATACACTTTCATAGGTGTGCGATTAAATTGATCATCACAAGGCAACGGTGATGGGGGCAGGACGGCGATGACGGGAGTGCGCGAGGGCGATGGAAGTGGTTGGTACGGCCTGGCGCAGTCAAGAGCAGGTGGCTGGCGGGTGGCGTGGGAAGAATAGAGGAAGGGAGGAAGGAAGAAGGAAAGAGAGGGGGCTGGCATGTGGGCCGGGTGGAACAGGAGAAAAGGACAGAGGGAGGAAAAGAGAAAACAAAGAAGAAAGAAAAATAGAAAAAGAAAAGAAAAGAAAGAAAAGGAAAGGAAAAAGAAGTTGAGCTGGGCCGAGTGGTTTCGGCTCATACCGCACTTCTGAGGTTTCAATTTCTTTTTCTTTTCTTTTTAAATTCAGATTGAATTCAATTTTCTGTGTTTGGGGTTGAGGTTTCAATTAGCAACTCAAAAATTCGAACATCATCAAAGCATAACAAAAAGTTTTAAAAATCCCATATTTTTAAACAATTTCAAATGCTCATAATTATTGGGATGTTACACATATAGCGAGGGATTCCGGCTTCCAACAAAAAAATCCTAATAAGGTTCGTTGTAACAATAACAATAAAATAAAGAAAGATCGTAACAAACTGTTCAAGCTGGGCCCAATTTGCACTGACACCTCCTCCATGATCCGGGCGAGCTGTCTGCGGTGGGTGAGGTCGATGATGCATTACTGTCAGCTGCAGCTCACCTAGATCGTAGCACACTGCACAGCCGAGCCAAAGCAGCGAGCAATGGTAGGGGAACATGAGGAGGGTAGGGTTTAAAGGGGAGGAAAGAGGAAAGCCACTGTAGGAGTTGTCGTCGTCCTTCTTCATGTAGAGCTGTGCCATCTCCAGGTCAACGAGGTCATTCACGAGGGAGTGAGGCATACGGTGCTTTTAATGGTGGAGCCGACCGCACCAAGTTGAGAAGGTGGCCTAGGTGCTTTGAGGGCTTGATCTTGATGAGGCTTCGAGCGGAAGAAATTTTTTTCCTCCCGGATCCTATGCAACAACGCCCCCATGCCGGACCACCTTGACGATGTCGTTGTCACCAAAGACCTCGAGGAAGATGAGGCAGTCCTCCTCGGGCTTCCCCTTCGTGGTGCTTGGCGTAGAGCACCACGGGCAGCACCGCGCTGCAGGGGCGGAATGCTAGCGCATGATGCAGCAGAGGACGCCTTCCTCAAGCTCACCTGCCCCGACATCACGCACCTGTGCCACTCAGGCGTGCTCCACATCGTGCAGGCGCTGGACGAGACCAAGGCTACCATGGACATGGCCACCGAAGTCACCCTGCCTTATACGCTGCTAGATTCCCCGTCTTCGTGCATGCCGTCATTGCAACCAGTTGTCCCCGTCCATGGCCCCGCCGAATCCAATTGTCCCAGGCCATAACCGCACTGGATCTGGCCGAAGCCGAGGAAGATGGGGGCGGCCATGGTAGGAGGGGTGGGGAGGAGAGAACCTTGGGGAGCGGCGGGAGCAGATCGGGCCAGGGAGGGATGGGAGGTTCCCGCCGGCTGGAGCCGAGGAAGGCAGGGGCGGTCATGGTAGGAGGAGTGGGGGAGGAGGAGAGAAACGGGGGAGGGGGAGAGGGGGGAGCGGCAGGAGTAGAGATCGGGCTATGAGGGGAAGGGAAACAAGAACACATCATTCACCACCACTAGGGTCTTCTTTTTAAGTAGTAAAGATTAGGCTTTGGACAGTTCCGTCATTTTGAGTTCTTCGTTTCTTAAAATTTTATCCTTGTTTAATAATAAAAATAGTGAACTAGAAGGAAGATCGTTTTGGAGAATTTCGGGCTGTTTGGAACACTGAACACATGATAGTTTTGGAGAATTTCGGGCTATTTGGAACACTGAACACATGAATCAAGTATTCCATACAAGCTGTACATGCTTGTACATATTGTGAAAAAAATATATGAATGTGTGGACTTCATGGATATATATATACTTACGAATGTCATGCCTGCCCGAGATGTCGTGTAACGCCAAACGCTCATTAGTGGCAAGTGGCGACACGTAATCTCGGCTACTATGTAATCAGTAATCTACGCCATCAAGTACAAGTTATGTACTTTATAGTTTATATATGATGAGTCATTGTCTCCCGCTAATGATGATGTTAGCCACTTGCAGAGAGACGTATATATATGGTTCAGCTTAACAAACCTCTGGTGATATGGGAATAGTTTTTTTTTTTTGTCCGTCGATACATGCGAATGCCGATGCAGATATATGTTCCCATGCATGCCCTCACTGCCTTACATGCATGACTATATATATACATTAATGTAGTGGTTTTCACGGGCGTGCATGCGCACTCACCGAACACAAACTACCATTGGATGCTTCCACCCCTTACATGCATGCTCGTGCAACGCTCGATCGGTAAAGGTGAGAAAGAAACGTACCGTCAATTTGCTTGCTCGATCTGTTGGACCTGAATTTTCTTATCCAAAATCCTCTGTGAAATAATGTACTATTCCCTGGATCAGTAGCTAGCACTTACAGATACATCATTGAATCAATTCATACATGACGTAAAACCATACCATTCATTAATTAACACAACAGAGTTTACATAGACCGCGTCGGGTCGAGTTTTACAATACGGGCCGAACAGGCCAAATTGATTATATTACAAAAGCGGAAGCGACAACGGAAGCAAAAGGGGGTGAGAGCACATCTCTCCACAGGCAAGCGACTGGGGAAACTCGTGTGCGCCCGATATTAACCAATGCTTGGATAATATTGGATGCACGCAAGTACCGATGGAGTCAAATGGACTAGGGCGAGACTAGAACATCTAAATGCTACACTACGCTTCGTCATCTCCCGGAACTCCAACTTCTGGATCCTCGTAGTAGTTGTAATCTCCAAGATTTCCTACTTCTGAGGGTTTTGGGGGAGAGAGCGAGAATGAGCATAACTTCCGTGCTCGCGAGCCAACACACAATGCAATAATATACATGTAAGGCTTAATAAGGATGGCTCTGGTTCTTTTATTTGCTAAAACAATGTTTTCAAGTATCATAATTACAAATTCCTAGCACTTAGCATTTTAACAAATTGCATTTTATTAAAGAGAGTATTTGTGCGATATTTAATAACAGCAGAGGTTCCCTTCATCGGAAACTCTTATTTTAATTGGGGCTAACCCCACATATTAACATCACTGAGACTGAAACTCAGGGAAAATCCAACCCAGGGCTAGGTGAGCCCGCCACAATTTTTATACCACCCACAAAGGTTTTTGAAATAAAACTAACTCAAGTTAAGTTCCCATGTCCGCCTTTGACCGTAGGCACGGCTGTTTAAACAGTTTATAACTCTGCAGAGATTGTACACTTTACCCACAAGAGACAATTAACTCATTGCCCCACATGATTTCGTAGTCGTGTAGTCGAGAGGTTGTCACAATAACCTTTCTAAATATCTCGCCCCTTCATCGTCTCACCCATATAGGGTTACGCCCATACGTTGCACGGGATGTCCACCTCAGCGACTGACGTAGTGTGGCTACACCTCAGCGACTGGCGAACTTCACCCTTGACTCGGTGTCTCTATCAAGCCCGACATACCCAGAGCTTGTGCCCCTTTATCCCTCCAGTGAGTTGACTTTCAGGATTTGATAAATGTACTAAGCCAAACCGCGGTTTGTTGCAGACTTGTGGTTGTACTTGTTTTATACGGGAGGTCGTGACAAGATTAAGTCCTTAGGGTTGTCTGGGTGGTTCATTCCACATTTCATCCACAAAATAACATTCCCTAAGCTACATTAGCACCCAATGTTATACCATCCATCTCTCCATCCACCCAGACAGGGTAATAGCAATTTAGGGTTTTGAGGAGTAAAAACCAATTTACCACATTTATCTCAGTCATAGACCACCAATGACTGCTCAAACTATTTTCATGTTTGAAGAGATGATGATTAGGACATTTTGATGTCCCGGTACTTAAGCAAGACTAGCATGTCGCTTAAGTACAACCTATACTAATATTTACCATATAGTTACTAGGGTGATAAGGATTAAGGGATTCAAGTTGTCAAGGATGACATAATAATTAATTAATCATCAAATGGGTATTTAACTACCTTAAGCTTTGACATACACTTGATTAAAGAATTAAAGCATGCAATTTGCTATTTTAAAAGAACATAATTTATATAAAATGTAGGCTCAATATGATCAAAGTATTGACTCGCCTTGGATATAGGCTAGAGGATCTTGGTATTCTTGTGCTTGATCAACTTGGAGGTCCTCCGCGTCTTCAAATCCTAATCGGACGATCGTACCGGAAAAAGACATAAACAAGCAAACACAACAAATAAATACACAAGAATAGTAAATGAACTCCAAATTGAACAAGACCTATGCCATTAGCAAGATCTTGAATTTACAAATTTTTAGAAATTTATTCTGTAATTTTTGGAGTTGAAATGGGGAAGATATAAATATTTGAAGTCTGTCTTTTGAACTTAAAATAGAAAAGGGAAAAGAAAAAATCAAACAAAAAGAAAAAGGGCAGCGGCCCACAACCACAAAACGGCCCGGCCCACGGCCTCGGGCTGAAAACGCGCGCGCAGCCCACGGAGGGCAGGGCGCGGCCCACAGGGGCTTTGCCCTAAAGCCAGGGGGCGAGGGGAGGTGGCAGCTCGGGCGACACGGGGGGAGGGGGAAAGAAAGGGCAGCGGCGACGCGCGGGGGAGGAGGGGGAAAGGGCGGCGGCGCACGGGGAAAAAGGGGGAGGCTCGGGGGAGCGGCGACGGCGATCGGAGCCGAAGATGAAGACGACGACGGGGAGGCGTGGGAGGTAAGTCCTCTTCTTCCTTGCTCTTCTTCCTCCTTCCTTTTGCTTCTGGCTTGGGGAAGAAAGGTGGGGGGAGGAGGAAAGGAGGGCACCGGGGGCTTTTATAGCTGGGGAGGAGGAGCGGGGAGGCTCGAGGGAGGGGGTCGGCGGCGTGCGGCCTGCACGCTGACCGGTTAGGTGGGGTCCGGCGGGAGCGGCGGGCACGCGGGGAGGGAGGTGACGGGCCTGCGGCGCGGGCGGCGGTGCAGAGCAGCGAGGACGAAGCGCGCCGGTGGGAGCGGCCGCACGGGTCGGGTGGGGGCACGAAGACGCGGGCGCGGGCATGCATGCGCAAGGGGGGGGTCCGGGCGGCGCTGTCCCAACGAAGAAGAAAAAAGGGGTTTTACACGATCGAAAGTAAACAGAGAATGGCATCAGGACCTTTCCATTTTACTTTACGTACTATAACTTTTTCTTAGGAGAGACTTTACTACGCTTTGTGAAACGATCTAGGCGCTACATGGACACGTACAGTATTCGGCAAGCTTCAGTGCATCATCAAAGGTAAAAACTTTGTGGCTAGTGCCGGGGACGGACGGAGCGGTTGAACGAATTTAGGTGGTTGAGATATGGTTGCTCTCTCTCTCTCTCTCATCCTGGCTTTGCGCGTGCACGTTTGCACAACTTCCCCTCAGCACACACACTATCTAGTCTTAAACCCGACCCCAAGACCCCAGTGAGCTATAAATCGCCAGTACAAGTCTCTAGCCCACGTACGTACGTGGCACGTCCGTCCCCTAGGATCGAACGCATGCACGCGCGGGCGCGGCACTGAGATGGAGAGCCTCCAAGGAGACGGCGAAGCGCACGCGCTCATCCCTCACTTCCCCTACTTCTCAGTGCCGTCGACGCCACCACTTGCGCCGGCGGCGGCCTCGTCAGACGATCAGCACAGCCCCTCGGACTCCAGCCGCCGCCGTGTAATCCTCCTCTAGGCCCTGAGCTAGCGACGACTACGGTGCCGCTGATGCTGCCGGCGATGGTGGACTGGTCGTCGCTGTTCCAGGCGGGCTTGGTGGTTCCGGCGGAGCAGCTGCAGGAGGAGGCCGTGCCGCAGGTGGATCAGTTGTATAGCGGGGAGAACGACGCCGAGGCGGGGGGCAGCGCGAGTAACAAGGAGAAGGCGAAGGGCGGCGCGGGTAGATCCGGGAAGACGAAGAAGGCGGGCAGGCCGCGGTTCGCGTTCCAGACGAGGAGCGTGAACGATATCCTGGACGACGGCTACCGGTGGAGGAAGTACGGGCAGAAGGCCGTCAAGAACAGCCAACACCCCAGGTTCGTTTAAGTTTCTCTATATCCCCGATTCATTTGGTGCGAGCGTGCATGTGCATGCGCGTGCCTCGTACGTCGTGCATGCCGTGTGTGATTGCATCAGGGATGTTGAAACGAACGCATTACACGCATGCACGCTGCATGTCGCGCGATCCTAATTAGCATGGTGTAAGGATTTGCATTCATACGTATGGGCTCATCTTTCTTCCAACAAAAAAAAAACGCTAGAAGCAGGCAACGCGTGTCCGTCTGAAAGAATAACAGCCCGCAATGGGCTAGCTATCGGGCCTATCTAGCCCATACATCAGCCCACGAAGGACGTAGAAATAAGCCCACCCGCACAATATTCCATCCTCCACCCCCGTCTCGCCCTAGCCTCCTCCCGGCGAGCAGCAGCCAGGCAGCCACCACGCAGCGACGCGCCGACGGCCGGGTAATCTCCCCCCATCACTTTTCTATCGCTCAGTTCGTCTTTTTTTTTTCTTTCTGCTATCTCGATGTCCCTCTCGATGATTCCGACTCCATCGCAGCCTTGGCGAAAATATTAGCTATTTGCTAGGGTTTTAGGAACGAAGCAGATTCCGAGGTTTTTCACCAAGGGGAAAGCCAATGACTCGGCTGTATTTGGAGAATCGATTCCGCTTTTCGGCGAGACCGGCGGCCGTAGGTCGAAATTTCGCTACGGATGTTGTACGCCGGGAACGGCAAAATCTGTCCAGATGCGATTGATGCAATCTACATCTGGCGTCAATTGTGGCCCAAACCGCCAAAGATGTTTTGGAATGGATCGTTTGAGTCGTGCTGGTATGTCAAGGTGTCTATGGGCGCAGTTTCTCTAGAAATAAAGGAAAAAAATATCAAATTCTTCATTCGCTGAGCGGATCATGTTAACATGAACATAGTTGTTTCCTTGACCAAACTGAATCAGAGATTACTTAGTTATCTTGTAGTTTTTGGGGCATGTTACAGCCCATTGTCCACTAAAGGGTATACAATATGGCAGCATCGGTTACTAGGTGTAAAACGAATGAGCGATGTAATAAAATTCGAATTTTGCTGCCTATGCAGTGTTTCTGTATGAAGCTTATAGCGCACATGAAGTTGTGCTGTGCTGTGATTATTTCGATGTTTTCTTTTTTGTAGAATCAGGGTACTTAAGCTTGCCTTTATTTATTTTTTGTGAGAATAGTTGGGGAGACCCCTACTGAAAAAGCTTGCTTCTAGTTAAGCATTAGCTAATATAATTTTTCCTTTTCTCTTTGAGTAAATTTCATAAAACCCCAAAACCCCATATTTTGTGATTTTTTTTTCCAGAAAACTCCATATTTTGAGGTATTAGTAACACAAAACCCTATGTTTTGGTCACACCACAACGCGTGACGTGGAAAAATCACGTTGTCACGCCACGGACCTCGACGTGACCAAAGCGACGATAGCCCACCAAGCCGGCACGCGTCCGTTTTTGGGATAAGTCCTGTCACGCCAAGAAGGACGGCGTCACAGCACTCGTTTGTCACCCCGAGGTCCGTGGCGTGACAACATACTTTTGCCACACCACGCGTTGTGGCGTGGCCAAAACCCCAGGTTTTGTGTTACTAATGTCTCAAAACCTGGGGTTTTCTGGAAAAAAAATCACAAAACATGTAGGTTTTGTGTTACCAGTGCCCCAAAACCTAGGGTTTTTAAAATTTAGTATTTCTCTTTTCACATTGCAGGAAGGCGAAAAAAACTTCAAGGAGAACCTGGTCCTAGAAAATGAACAAGGGAAAGATTTTCAAGTTGGCAAAGGGATTTAGAGGAAGGGCAAAAAATTGCATAAGGATAGCAAGGGAGAGGGTCGAAAAAGCCTTGCAATATTCCTACAGGGATAGGCGTAACAAGAAGAGGGACATGCGATCCCTTTGGATTGAGCGCATCAATGCTGGTACCCGATTGCATGGGGTATGTATCAATTGCACTCAAGCTGTCAAAAGGAAATGAATTTTGGTATTGGATAGGAATATCTAATCACCATAAGTCTTTTGCATGCTCATTTTAAAACAAATAGTTCAAGATAACATAGCACTACCAGCCTTGCATTCTGCTGTTTAAGTAGCTCTTTTCTTGCATCTTACTACCAGGTGAACTATGGCAATTTCATGCATGGATTGATGAAGGAGAACATCCAACTCAACAGGAAGGTGCTCTCAGAGCTGTCAATGCATGAGCCATACAGCTTCAAGGCACTTGTTGATGTATCACGCAATGCATTTCCTGGGAACAGGCCGCCTGTCAAAAAGGAGGGTCTAGCAGCTATCCTATGAAACTATTTGTCCAATAAGTCACTGCACTCATGATGGTCTTCCCTTCATTGCAACTGAAAGTTACGATAAGTCTACTACTAATGCCTTTCAGCTTGTATCCTTAGGGTTAGTCTGGGTGACTCATCTAATTTATACCCTGCATGTATTTACGTCATTTCCTGTATTCTCAATAGCAGGAAACATCTTACTGCATTATTGTTCTTTTGGCCCCTTTCTGTTGCTCTTATGGAGAGAGTTCTCTGTGTACTGTTGACAATTTCAGCAATATTGATTACGAATTCTGTAGCAAGATACACATAGATTGATGACCCTTGTCGTTTCTTTATAATGGTGACCATGTGGCCTATCAAACTTTGCAAGCTTGGTTTCTTCTGATGTCTTCGTAGATTTTTTGCTAGTAGTTTGCAGGAATTAGACAGTTGACCAAGCACCCCTGCTTCTAAATGTATACTTCTACAGTGCTTTGATTTAGAGAAAAAAAAGGAATATTGCGTGGACCTTTCAGTTTTGTCGCAGAGGTAGAATGCATGATAGTCCAGAATGATCATGAAGTTCCACTTGAAGGCTTATGACACTACATTTTATTGATTCAGATGTGGTGCTCCAAATCTCAACTTCCTTCTTGGCATGTACTTCATATGCAGGATGTATGATCAACTCCAGAATTAAAGAAACAAGCTTTCTTTTTTTATTTGCTCGTTTTGGTTTTTACCTTCCCTAATGTATTAGAGGAACTGTGTTTTCCTGGGAGCCATCTTCATTCTGACAAAGGGTATATATGTGTATGTCAGATACATATTGTGTAGAACTTCAAATTCTGCCAAAGTAAAGTTCATACTCAAAAGGCATATAGCAACAGAGCCGCACCTCCGGAACATAATTATTCTTTTACATGTTATATATGTGCCTAGCATTGCATTGATTAGCCACCAGGGCTAGCTAATATTTGTTTGTTGCCAGGTTGCTTCAACTGTAATACGCATTCAGGTATTTCCCAAGGTATGTGCTTTGGATTCTAGCTAATGCATGATAGTTCCTAGTTCCTTAAGGAGAGAAGCCACAATGCATGATGCAAAATGTTGTCGTGTGTACAGAAACTATAGGGTAACTTTTCGGTGTTTGACACTTGGGGTAGAGCTCTCCTTTTCCTTTATAAGAAGAAAGCAAAGTCATAAATTCTGATTCGAGAAATTTACTTCTGCACACAGATTATGTTTGATTCCCCTTTCAAGTCTCCATAACGAAATGCACATCAAATCTGCACATCGCTTTTGTCTCCATGCAAAGTATGAACAGTGTGATTAGACTATTAGAGCACCAAAGCCATGCAGCTGGTGCGCTTTGAGTTGCTAGTTTCTCTTGGCTGGAATGCGCTATATATCTATCAATTGATGACAGAATAAAGCAGCCGTGCATGATTGCATTATCAGCAGTGTATTTCTGAAAACTATAAATCCACAACTTTTCCTCCTCTTTACAGGTTATATAAAGGGACCTTATTGTCTGTACTGGAACAGAAAATTGTGTGAACTGTGAGGGATGTTCTCTGCTTGCTTTGTTCGTGTGATCCTCTACCATTCATCCTCATCAGATATATCATTTTCTCTTCTTGCTTTTCGATTAAGATATATTACAGGAGACAACACATGCACATATATATATATATATATATATATATATATATATATATATATATATATATATATATATATATATATATATGAAGCTTTTTTTCCTACTCCCGGGAGTAGTTACTCCCTATTCCGTATCTCACATATCTTACAATGTAGAGAGTATCTTGCGCAACCGAGAGTATGTATGTTTAGTATACGAGTATATAAGACCATATAAGTGGTATTTACACATTTTCAGAGGTGGTATGTACAATTTTTAGATATACTCCTTTTTATGTGCGAATATGAAAGTATTTACAAAATATGCTAAAAACTATGAACTCTCTTACAAATTTTTCGTGTGGTTCACATTGGAGTATCTTATAATTAGTATATGAGTATACCCAAAGTGATAATGGAGTATGTCAAGTTCTTTTAGGTGGTATATCAAAAGTGGGAGTAACTACTCCCGGGAGTAGAAAGTATTTTATATATATATATATATATATGACACCCGTTTCGTACTCCCAGGAGTATGTACTCTCACTTCGAATATACCACTTAAAGAAATATATTATACTTCTTTATCACTTTCAGTATACTTAAATACCAATTATAATATACTCCAACGCGATTTGATTGAAAAAATTTCATTGGAACCCTTTATTTTTGCTATATACCTTTTTTCATATATAAAAAGAAATATGTACACAATATTGTAATAAAAGGTGAATTTTAATGAATTTTTTCATGGAACTCACTTTGGGGTATCTTATAATCATTATTGGAGTATACTCAAATAGATAAAGAGGTATCACCATACGATTTAAGTGGTATATGAGAGGCGGGAGTACGTACTCCCAGGAGTACCATACTATTTTCCTATATATATATATATATAACACGGCATTGTTTGATTTTACTAAAAATGTTCATTTGCTGTACCTTCTTTGGATAATTCTACTGCGTAGGTAACAACAAATTCTACTGCCTAATTTAACACGACACCGTGTCGAAAGCTCTATTGCAGTTTCAATGAATTGGGACCAGGATGTATCTAGCATGTGGCCGGATAGTAAGAGGCGCCATTGTGCCCTTGTTCACCCGACTTTGAATTCTAGGATTAGAAATCACGGTGTTCTGCTCGTCAATTATTTTTTTATTTTTTTATTTTTGTTTACAAGGTGTTCATCTAAAATTCCAGTGCTTAGGTAACAAGTTTGGCTAAAATGACTGAATAATATGTTAGTGATATGCCCCTAGAGGCAGAAACAATCATAGAGATAATTATATTGCTTTAATGTTTATGAATCATTGAATAATATGTTATTTTGTCTTTTGAATGAACTATTATTTATATTGATTAACACTACGTAATTTGTTCGTGAAACTCTTTATTCATGTTATGATATTATTCTAAATATCCATGGTCTTTGTATCATTATGTGAGACATTTATGATTTATAGATCAGTACATGTATTAATTGATGATCACGTTTCACGAATCATTGATGCGAGATATAAAATCAATAATGTGGACATATCGTTGGAGAACATAATATTGATCGACTCACTTTAAGACACCGCGGGAATTATTATATTCTTAACTGTCATCAATTGGTCTCATATATAGTGTACGTAGGATCCTTAGACCTGAGATTATTGTGGCATCCTGCATGTGTAATAGTTTACTTAAGAGTTGTTAAAAGGGTTGACTAAACGTTACGCCGTAACTGGATAGTCATAAATGTAGCTTTCGGGTTTACTAAAAAACATGGGGATGAATGTAAGCGATCAAGATGTAATTTGCTCCTCCTATATAACAGGAGAAATATCTCTGTGCCCTTCGATGTAGTTATATTAGAGAAGTGCATGGCCATACCGAATGTGGTTGAGGAGTCAACTACAACTAAGTAATTTACTACAAGATCGAGTGAACGATCGAGCTATCAAAGGATGGTACACATCTCGCCTTGAGTTCGATCTGATATCGTGAGACAAAGGGATCAACACATGAGCACTATATAGGTTCGCCCGATATGATCTTTATGTGTATTCGGGCGACGCTATGTTCTGCTAAAGACTGCCACCGACTTGTGATTGGAAGGGGTTTTCGGATCGCAACCAAATACATATAAACCTACAGGATCACGCACTTGGATCGAAACAAATCAGTTCGGATAGGATCCGTTCATATGGGCTTTGCACTTTAATGGGCCCTTAGCGTAGAGTTCCACTAAGGGGGTTCTTTATAAGGGGATGCATAGGGATTTTGTAAGGATGTCGCACCACCAATCAAAACCCTAGCTGTCACACCCGAAGGCCCTGCTGTGCGTGCTAGTGCTAGCACACTAGCACACGATGTTCTATTGCTGGATGTGTGGATACCTTAGAGGCACTGCTGCGGTTGTTGTTGTGCTGATCGATGACGATCTACGACGTACGTGAGGAACCGAGGAGCTGCTGGAGAAGACGATCGGCGGTCTAGACGTTGGACGATTGACTACTTCCACTACATCGACGCGCATGAGTTTGGATAGGCTGCTCTAACTCTTTTCTCTGTACTGCTCGTCTAGTAGTAACGATTTATGATCTCTTACTCACATGAATTCCTATTATATACAGTAGAAATTTTTTATTTTATGTTAGCGTAGCCTACAACGTAACATCAGTTGAAATTGCTGTGAACTTCTTCACATCAAATGTATCTTTTTATGACAGAGACAGCAGCAAGGTGAACGGCGCAAAATCCTGGAGGTCTTCACAGAACATTCATGAAGAGTCTGGTAAATGAAGATGTCCTCATTTACCTGTCATGCATCGATAAGCTTCTCATCGCAGCTTATTTGTGAAGCAAAGTTGTAAAAAATGTTCCACTATTCCATTGAGATCCCAATGGATGAATTTTGCTCCGTAGCTCGTAGGTCTTTTTTAGGGATCAATCACTTTTGGATATATAGCCTAAAATATTCTACGGAAGGAAAGGAATATTAGCCATGATTTCCATCATGACAGGGTATACGTGTTTGCAATTTGCAGTCACCTAAAGGCTAAAGCAGAAATGGCTTCTGTTTCTACTCCAGAAAGCTTCACCATTGGACTATTTCAATGAAGACACCAACCCAAAGTTACCATCATGCATGAAAGCAAGCTACATCAAGATATATTTATTTATTTTTGAATTCAAGCATATTGATGTGATCTCTTGGAGCAGAAGAGTTGCTCGTCATGGAATCTTAAAATTGGTGGCCATCTCTGGAAAAATACTGGCCATGCTCATCACAGCACGTCGACTCGAGATTTGGGCAAGAGTTTGACCTTTTGCTCCTGATGATGTTGCAAGTTGCAATCTAATGGTTGGTGCCCTGGCTGCATCACCTTCCCTCTAGAAGCACAGTTCAAACGTTTAGCACGATAGTAATATGTTTCGTATTTTGTAGCCTTGCTTATAAGGTTGCATTTCTCAGTACAGTGTTTCTGTTCCATTCAGTTATTTTCTTTCCCTTCTTACAAGCTCTGATACTGACTGTCAAGTCCTTTGATTTTCTTCAAGTGGATACCTGTTGTAATTTACTGGTTTAACTCTTCCATAAATCACATCCCGAATGATTTTGCTTGGCCCTTAGCGAGCAGCATTGCAAATCCATCACAAGGTTTCTTCCTGCGTTGCACCATCACAAGGTTTCTTCCTGCGTTGCACATCGTCATGGTCCTCTCCTGCCTTACATTATCCTATGCTATCTCCATCACCAGGGAAACTATCGAGTTAACTTGACATTCTGAGGTTAGTCTAGTGTTAGGTGGGTCGATAGCTATCTCCGAAAGAATCAGAGCACTCCTTTAGACATTCGCTGTGGCATTTCATTTTCTCACACTCACTTCAGGGTGGTTGATCTCCCGTAAGTTGTTCGATTACGATCGATCGCGTTGCGCGTGCAGTGCAGGTAGGGCACGCAGCTTAGCCTTGGACTTGGTCTGGGAGAAGTAGATGCAACATGTTTGCAAGTCATAATTAGTAAAATTTCATCAGGTTGTACGATCCAACAGATCGTATAACCTTCTGTCTGTTTCTTCAGAGTTGGTAGTTCCTGTAAAGGTGAATGTGAAAAGTGGTAGTTGGCTTCTTCATGCTATTAATTAATTAAAGTCCCTTGAGCCAAAGGAAAATCGTGAGATCATATAGAGAGTGACATGCAAAATTCATCAAAAGAAACCACTGAGAATACATTGATACTTATAAAGTGTCCCCTTTTCTTAAAGAAACAATAGAGGTTGTGTTTCTATACAACATTAATATTGTTAGATTGGGTGTCAAGGAAATCTTTTTGGGAAAAAATGCTTCTTCATGTGCAAGTAAGCTAGCTGCCATCTAAAGCAATTATACTCTTTGGACAACGGGTATTACCTTTTGTCGTCCTCTGTTTTCAACCGTGTTTGCCTTTTGTTCTTGACCGTTTGTTCAAATGGAAAGAAGTGTTCATATCTCGTTGCATGTAAGTTTGCCGAGCTCCGCAGCATGTCATTTTTGTAGGAAGAATTATGTGTAATGACAGCCTCTGATGACTCAGGATCAGGAGTCAGGACTTCTCGATCGAATGCATGATGGATCTCATGACGACCTTATATAATCCATAGCATTTTAATTTGGTTAAAAATACTACTGAATATCATTTAACTTTATTATTCAGACAGGGAACATGCATGATAACTTAGTCAACTACAAATTTTGCTCTATTCATCATTTTCCTTTTTCTTTGTTGATCGTCTGATGGCCAGCTTCATCTTTCCTTTTTTTTTTCCTTTGAAAACATCCATTTTGTTGCTCTGTCTCAGCTGGAATGCACTAAATATAAACCTAATGACGAAACATATGCAGAAGACCTGTACAAGTTATGCACCACTGAACTTAAGAATACGCCATATCATCCAGTTATACGCATTCCTCTGTTAAGTATATAATTTTGCTTGATATATGGTTATAAACAATGCTTTGTTAACATGTTGGGTTGACTTTGCGATTTATTTGACCAACTTTATTGCTCAACCGCCCACTTTTCAAGTACCTAATCGTGGTTTACGGAACATGAGGTATGTTCATTTCATTCTCGAATGCATTATGCATATAAGCCCTCACAAAGAAAATGCATATAAACTGGCCATTCTTGTTATTCATTGGCAAACAGCTCTATCTGCACGACAGAGAATCATAGGACAAGTTAGGAAGAATCTCTCTGTCTCTACTATTTAGCTTAAAATTGAACAACTCTGAGCTGAGCCTGACATAGTGCAGAGATCATCTGCCTGGTAGTAGTGCAGTTCTAGCCTTGAGGCTTGAGCTGACACTTAGCTTAGAACATACTGCTACTACTATTATACTGCAAGTCAAACGCGCTCAGCTCTTTCCTGTTTCGGTGCAGTGCTAAAATGAAATCACTAGCTAGAGCCTCTGGGCAACGAGCATCGGATCAATCACTCTTCAAGCCTTATAATGCTGTCGCCACTAACACCAATATACTTTTAGAGCACATGTAAACCTATCCGAATTGACGTGCGCTACGAGCCCATGTCACCTTGCGTGCAAAAGCTCGTGTGAAACGCCACTTTCTGCGCAATTTAGTCACGTAAATTCCTAGGTTATCATGGACACCAAAGGCGCATACGCATGCAACAGGTGTAGTTTTCCTTTCCAAAAAAATGTAACAGGTGTAGTTGATATTTCAGAGCCACGAACGAAAGCATTCGTGGTAAGCTCTCGCGCGTGACGCCTCCCCCTCCCGGTGTCCCTCTTAGCGATCGCACAAGGTGCGTCGAGTCAGTGAGTCAGATCAACTCGTATGATCGGTTGGTCACCGATACGTGCGAACGCCAAGTACGCAACGCAAGCGAAAGTACGGCTCGCAAGCTGATTGAAGGGTACTGTAGATGCGATCGCATGATATGATATTGAGTCTTTTTAACTTCTTTTTTTTTGGCTGATCATAATATGCACCTTAATTCATCGCAAAAAAAAAAATGTATTTTATTTTGTTAGTAGCAGGTATCAGGTGTGCCCGTACAGTTGAATGACAATCCAAAGATTCAGTAAGTACACTCCTTGACAGAGCTGCATCCGAGATTGATTGACAAACTTATAGTCCACTAATTGTTTAACCTGACGAACACAAATGCCCATGAGGAGATTCCAAGTTCGATCAGATCATCCCCGCGTTGGATTTCTTGCCGTTGGCGTAGCAAGTGGGTACAGGTCAATTGATTCTTCCCTTTATATTGGTCGATTAATTTGCCGATTTGGAGTTGCCATGCGTTATCCTGGTACAGATGCCGTTTGGTAGTACATTTCGTCAACCTCGAGCTTGGTCTAGGGGTGGCAATTTTCCCATAGGGGCCGGGACCGGGGGGATAATCCCCATGGGGAATGGGGACGGGGTCGACCTCCCCCACAGGCTACGCATGGACTTGATATGAATTAAAACATATTATTTTACTTATTTTTTTTTTTATAGATTTTTAATCCAAGATGTGCATTTTTTTTCTCTTGTACTGTTGGACTTAAATTTGCATATATATATATATATATATATATATATATATATATATATATATATATATATATATATATATATATATATGAAAATAGTATGGTACTCTGAAGTGCATCTTGTCACCTCTCATATACCACTTAAATTGTATGATGATACCTCTTTATCAATTTGAGTATACTCCAATAATGATTATAAGATACCTTAAAGTGAGTTCCATGAAAAATTTCATGAAAATCCACTTTTTATACCAAAATCCGTGTATATACTTCTTTTATGTATGAAAAAAGGTATATAGCAAAAATAAAGGGCTCCAATGAAAATTTTCCGATCAAGTCACATTGGAGTATCTTATAATTGGTATTCAAGTATACTGAAAGTGATAAAGAAGTATAATATATTCGTTTAAGTGGTAGATTAGAAGTGAGAGTACATACTCTCAGGAGTACGAAACGGACGTCATATATATATTAGTGATATAAAATTTGAAGCTGTATATTGCGAAAAATAAACATAAGTATTTATAAATTAATAGCTTAAGTCATATTAACAACTAATATATATATATATATATATATATATATATATATATATATATATATATATATATATATAAACCATAAGTTTAATATATATACGGGTTCATGTCCCCAGCGGGGACAGTGTCATTTTTCTCCCGCAAAGCTTGGTGGGGATCAGGAGGGGGACAGGCCCGGCCATCCCTCACCCCGTTGGCACCCCTAGTTTGTGTTGAGGAACCGTCGCTGGCGAGTTCAGTCCGAGCGATTACCTCGTAGACAAACTCAGAATCGTAAGAATAATGCATAACACAAGAACAGAATAAGAGATTGAACACAGAGATATAGGGTGACTCCTTGCTTCTCTTTATTACTTCATCAAGCGATCAACCTTTACAATGACTAGTATCCCCTATTTATAGGCTACGACCCTGCTAGGGTTTGGGATGAGGAGCCCACCTTGGGCCAGGACTCCGGGTCCTGAGCCCGGTTTCTTAACACTCCCCCTTGGGCACTCATCCTTCATATCCATGTCTCGTAAAAACTCCATAAAAACACAGTGGGAAAAATTTGGAGAAAAAGAATACATGAAACACGTTCTGTTGTGCTGCACGAATTGCCTCATTAAAAACCTTAGCAGAGAAACTTCAGGAAAAACTCGTCAAGGGAAAAAGAGTACAATCCACCCAATTTCATTTAACCTCTAGGATTTATTCTTTAGGTACTCGATCTTCATGATCAAGCTTTAATAATGAGTTTGTGATGGTTCTCCCCCTGAATTCTGCATTTCTCTAAGTCTCATCAGTCCAATTCCTCATATGCACCTTTCAAAGCTAGATGCTCGAAGTGACTTAGTGAATAAATCTGCAAGATTTTCACATGACTTAGTATGCAGTACTTTGATTTCGTCCATCTTTTGCAATTCATGAGCATAGAAGAACTTGGGGTTAACATGCTTTGTGAGGGTACTCTTCACATAACCTATCTGCACTTGTGCAACACAAACTACATTATCTTCATAGATAATAGCGGGGTTTGTGCGGTATTCAATCCGCATGACTGCTGGATGTGGTGAATCATCCACCGAAGCCAAGCACATTCTCGTGAGGCCTCGTATAGTGCTATTATTTCTGAGTGGTTCGTCGAAGTCGATACAAGACTCTGCTTAGACGATTTTCATGGAATTGCAGTTCCACCACATAGGAGTTCATATGTTGTTTGCAATTTGGCTATATGTGGGTCCTACAAGTACCCGACATCTGCAATGTCATTCATAGTTAGGTCTTAATTCTTTCTATAGAATAGACCAAGTTCTTTGCTTCATTGGAGGTATCAGAAGATGTCCTTCATTCTCTGCCAATGCCTTTGGTAGATTCTGTACTATACCTTACTAGTAGATTCACAGCAAATGCAATGCCCGATCTAGTACAGTTTGCTAAATACATAAGTGCTCCTACTGCGCTCAAGTATGAGAATTCCGGTCCCAGGACTTCCTCCCACTCTTCTCTAAGTCTGTATGGGTCCTTATCTTGCTGCAAGGATCACCTGACAATCAGCACTTTCGAAGGGTATGCCTTTTCAAAGTCAAACCTTTCTAACACTTTTTGAGTGTAGATTGACTGATGTACTAATATCCCTTCAGGGGCATGCCCAAACTGCAAGCCTAGGCAATGTTTGGTTTTACCCAAAATCTTTCATTTCGAACTCCGACTCCAGGTAAGAGCTTGCTTTCTTAGGGCGTGTTTGGCATGGCTCTGCTATCTCTAAAACTCAGGAGCATCACACCCGAACTCAAACGTTTTTCTCTATAACGGTGGCAAAGGTGGGTATTACCTTGAAACTCCGTGTCTAGATTCATTTCGAGGATTCTGGAGTGGGAAAAGAGGTGCTCCACCAAAATGAACTAGAGCTCTACCAACTCCACGAAGAGCATTTGCTCCATCAATTTATGGAGTTTTGGTGTTTGGTGGTTTTGGGCAACTCCCCAGAGTTTTGGAGGAGCCATCCTAATATCCTTGTTCCAATGGCGATTATACAAAATCCATCTTGGGATCGTCGTATAAATACACAGGGTTTAGTCTCATTGTTCGTGTAGCCTTTCTTACATAGAAAGTCGCTTCAAGCGATTATACTACACTTTGCCTAATTGCTTAACTTTGTACAGTGACTTTCTGAGTTTTACACTGTACATATTTCTATTTGCTCTATTTTGGTTCGGGACAGGGATACATTCAGGTAACTTCATATAAATATCCGAATCCAATATTTCATAAAGGTATGCTAATACCCCATCCATCAATTTCACTTCTAACTTCAAGTTCACTGCCATTGAGATAAATGTCTAAAGGGAGTTCCGCATATGACCGGGAATAGGTTTTTTATAATCATCTCCTGGATGTTCAGTGAAACCTTATGCAATGAGCCTTGCTTCTTTTCATTTCTCTTTCGAACTAATACCCACTTATGCCCTACGGGGTGCACAAAGGGAGGCGTGTGGCTTACAGGCCCAAATGTCTTTCTTTTATTCAGAGAGAATAATTCAGTTTCTATTGCCTTCTTCCAATCTGATCTTTTCTTTCATTCAGCGAGCGATGCAGGCTCTAGATCAAGATTGATGATTGTGGCAAGTTTCTTTGCAAAGTAAATATCGACATTGGCTGTTGTCATATTCAAATATTCTCCCGAGGTCATAAAGTTTATAGCTATTTCTTCAATGGGTGATTCTTCTAATGCTTCTACTTGCTCACTGCTACTTCTAATTGCGGGGCAAGTCCCTTTAGTTTTTCAGTTCCGATGTGTGCGCACACATACATACTGATGTCTCCTTTCATGGGGATGTTCAATTCTGGTATGCCTTTTCTGAAGGTTCCATATCGATGTCATGTCTCAACTGGCTCACCTTCTGGTTCTGGGGCACTTCGGTGATCGACTGTGTCAAGTCCTTCTTATCCTTTTCCACCAGCGTCCCCGGTTACTTCGGATTTGAGGGGTCGGAGTTCTCGTCCTTTCAGAGGCCTTAGGACGGGATTAGGGATACCTTCTTCGGTATTTCAACCCTCTCCGGTGCATTGCGTGCAGGCACATGCTACTTGGTCACGCTCTTCAAATCACTAAAGTGGTTAGGCAGTTGATTCGCTAATGCTTGCAAATCGATTATCTTCTAGACTTCACTTGTCTTCTGGACTTCAATTATCTTCTGGACTTCTTTTGTCTTCTAGACTTCTTTATTTGTTTTACTAGCTAGTGCGCGGGTCATCTGCATATATTTCAATTATCTTCTGGACTTCAATTGTCTTCGGGACTTCTCTTGTCTTTAGACTTCAATTGTCTTCTAGACTTCCTGTGGCTTGTCACATTATTTCCTGACATTTTCATCAAGGGTTGATTTTCTCCCCCTAATGACGGGAAAATTACCTCATCTAATATACTATCAGCAAATCGGCATTATGCAAATCTCCAGTAATAGGGTCCAAATACCTGATTATGGATGATGTCTCAAAACCAACGTATATCCCAGACTTTCGGAGAAGACCCATTGCAGTTCGCTGCGGTGGTGGTATAGGTATATAACCCTTACAACAAAACCTGCAAAGATGAGGAGTTTTCGGTGCTGACCCTTGCGCTAGTTGCATAGGTGGATGGATGTTATAGGCCGACGGTCTAAAATTGATGAGAGATGTTGTGAGCAGGACTGTGTGTCCCCAACATGTAGTTGGTAAATTACAATTCTTCAAAGTTCTGTTAGTCCATTCTTGGTGTGGACATGCGGTGCAGAATGCTCAACTTTTAATTCCCATTTTCATGTAATAATCATCAAATGTCGTCGAAGTAAGTTCTCCACCGTTGTCCATTCAGGTGGACTTCTGATGATGATCAGGGAAAATATTTCTAATTTTAATTATCTGCGAGATTAGCTTTGCAAAAGCATGGTTTCTCGTAGACAATAAACATACGTGCGACCATTCTGAGGAAGCATCGATGAGCATCATAAAATACCTAAATGACCCTTATAAGGGCTGTATAGGACCGCAAAAAGTTCTCCCTAGATACAATCCAGGGATGCAGAGACTTCATTCTTCGCTTTCAGAGAGAAAGGACTAGTAATTAATTTCCCGGTGGCACATGTAGGGCACACAAAATCTTTCTGATTCAGGAAATTCTTTACATTCATATTATGTCCCTATGAATTGTTAATAATATCTCTCATTATCCTAAGATCTAGGTGACATAATCTATCATACCAGAGATAGAAAAGTTCAGAGCTTCTAAATACGGTTTTCAGGGCAGTACAAGTTGCAGGTGCCTTAATATTAGTGTAGTGTAGCCCAGTTTCATATGAAGGAAGGCATTCTAATGCCATTGTTCCACTTTCTTCACGCTTTTCAATGAGCAGGTATTGCTTACCATACTCTTCTTTAGTCTCTACGTGGAAACCGTTAGCGCGAATATCCTTGAGAGTTCTAGTCGATTCTGGGTACAACAAGTCTTCTTCAATGACCAATGTTGTGCCCATTGGGAGTATAATTATGGCCCTTCCTGAGCCTATAATACAAGTATCGCTGCCTGCTAAGCACACTTCCTCTCTAATCGACTGGAAATTTTTTTGCTGATCGTAAGACTACCAGCATTCTTGCTGATCGACTGAAAAAAAAATTCGTTTATCTCAGGATGGTATTCGTTATGCCGCTACCTGCTAAGCACACTTCCTCCATAGGGCGTCACAGGCGTTCTAATATAATGTACTTTATCAATATGTAGCAGAAAGCAAGCAACACATAAATAAAATACTTTAGATATCAGAACGTAACTTGTTATTATAAAGACGGAAAAATAAGTCTTGCAGGACTCATAATAAGAATTTAATGCTTTGCTCTTCTAGAGCTTGCAACTATTATTCAATATTTCAAAGTTCTACTTCAATTACAATCTGCAAGTTTCTATAAAAGATCCGAGTGCAATGCGTGCACTAGATCTAATAGGCGAAGTATTCAGGAACTTCTGCCTCAATCGGCTCCATGCGCGATCTTCTCCTCTTGGGCAGCTATGGCTGCGGCCGCTGCGATATCCAAAGGAGGGATGATGTGGGTTGCTACTGGGTTGTCCACATTCATAAGTGCAACTAATGGATGTGAATCCTCTGTTCCTGCAATGGCGAGGTGTGCCTGATGCTATCATTTGCCCTTTTTCTTAGACTGGAAAGCATCAATACTATGCGACGCACGACCTTACCCTTCTTGCTCCTCTCATTCGTGAGAGGCTTCATCACCTTGTAGTTGCTAGCAGTGGCTTTATGGCCAACATTACTACTAGGTGGCTACGAGATGAAGTTCTTTCTTAGAACATCATCTTGAGCTTCCGCAACTTGCATTATGTCAATTAATTCGGCATACTTCATGTAGCCGTCTTGACGATAGTTGCGTGCGGATTACACCGCGTTTGGGTAAAAGGTAGAAAGTCTTCTCCATCTTCTGCTCATCCGTGATTACATTACCACAGAATTAAAGACTGATACAAAGTTTATGCAAAACCTGGCCATGCTGGGTCAGTTCTTCGAATTCCTGATTCGTGATGCCAGTCATCTTCATATTCATGCAAAATTCATAAGATTACTTGTAACAGCCCCAAATTAGGGTTTGTATTTTAAATATATAAAAGTATTAAAGATTAAAAACTTTTGGTTGTATCTCTTGATCATGCTCATGGTTTCCCAAAATCTTGTGCACAATTTTAAACTTTTGATGTTTTGTATTGAAGTTGTGTTGGAAATTTCAAACCTTTTAAACTTAAATTCCATTTCTATTTGAATTCCATAAAAATGTATGAATAAAAGTTTCCAAAAATAATTTATTCAAATACTAGATTATTTATCTTGAGTTATCATTATTTTACCAAATTTTTAGAAGTGATTTTGACTCACCAAAATTCAAATCAAACCTCAAATGCAGTTTGAAAATAATTTAATTCTAACAAATTTTAATATACAAAATGTTTAAAATTAATTTTCCTAAGTCCCTTGTGAATCTAAGAGTGTCCACAAAAAAAAATTTAGATTTTTTCGAATTTTATTACTACCTCAATCGGCTAGTCAAACTTGTTTATTTTTCGGTCAACACTAAAAACCTAAATCCAAATCTCGTCCGTACAATGTTCCTTCGACCGAACCCATCCGCCACTCAGTGCAGATGAACCAGTTCGCGAGCCACCTTCTCCCCTCTCACTTACCTCAGGCCCCGCTTGCCGGCCTTCTCCTCCACGGCAACGACACACGCGCCTCGCCTGAGCACCGCCGCTCGAGCTACGCTTTGCATGCGTGCTGTCGACTCACCGCCTCGGCCGCTCTGTCATCGCGAATGCATCGCCTCCATGCCTCGTGATTCGAGCAAGCCGTGAGCCACACCGAGAGCATCGCCTTCTTGCTTCGGCCAAGCCTTTTCTCCACCGAAATGGAGCCAAGCTCTGGCCTCCCCACCGAGCTCAACTCCTCCGCTGCCACCTCCGGGCCGGCCGCCCTCGCCCTGCTTGCCATCTCCCAGCTCGCTGCGTCCTCCTCAAGCCGCGTGCCGCCACCTCCCGCCTTCACCACCCGCTCTTCCACGGCGCACCCACCGCCTCCCGACACCGCCGCCTCCTTCCCATTCGGCCGCACCACCTCGAAGTCGCCTCGGCTTCGCCTCCAATTCCTCCCGCCGAGCCGCCCCAACGCCCGAAGCTTCCCCAACCGGCGACCAAGCCTCCCCGCCGCCTAGTGCCGCCACCGAGCCACTCCGCGCGCGCCAGCTCCGTCGCCGGCTCGCTCCATAGCTCCCCCGCCTCCACCGACCGCATGGTGAGCTTCCTACCACCTCCCTCATGCTCATGCTCACCTTCCCTTCGTCTCCATCCCCTCCGGCCGTCGTCGCCTCCGCAAGGCCGCCGCACCCGGCCGCTCCCGACGCCGCCGCCGCCTACTCGGTGCCGCTCCGGTCCCAGCGTCACCTCCCTTGGCTTCCTCCCCTCTCCAGCAACCCGTTTCACCGACCTTCGCCACCCCTCCGGCCTCCGCTCGCCGCTTGCAGAACCGCTGCCCCGCGCCGCCCCCTGGCTCCACTGCTTCCCTGTGCGCCTCCCTCTCCCCCCTTTAAGCATGAGTGGCTGCAACCAATTGAGACCATGTAGTTCAGCTTTCAAATAAGCAAATCTTATTTCAAAAGACCTGAAGGTCTGAGCATTAGTGAAAACTGAAGATCATGTGTAAGGGGTGAAATGCATTTGCTAATAGATTTTGTCAGTACTTGATGAATCACTTAAGAAGCAGTGCTTAGCAAATAAATTGTTTAATTGGTAACTTTAGGTTTCAAGCACTCTGGTTGGTATGAAGATTCAGAGAAGAGAAGAAATGGAAATTAGGTGAACAAGTGTATGGCCAATAACCTGAAAACGATCAGTTCTGCCAATAGATTTAAGACCTTGTTAGTACAGTAGTTAGTATGGTTGATGATTCAATTAGCCTTTGAGCAGTTATCTTTTCCACAACGTTTTTAATCCGAAAACAAATGTGGACAAGTAAGTTAGTGCAGAGAGTTTTTGGCATTTCAGTAAAATCTTTTGATGACATAAGAGAACAAAGTTGGTGTTTTAGGTGAAACCTTGAACTGTCATTGGAAACCACTTGAACAAGCAGAGAAGAGGTTAGAAGGAAACTTGTTTTGTCATTCGCACTCTATTGCAAACTAAATTCTCTAAGTTAACAAATTTTGTATATATCAATGGATCACTTAAATTAATTGACCAATAGATAGTTGGAGTAGTGCTAAGAATAGTTGACAGCAGTTCAGTTGTTCAGGATGAGATCATGAGCAGAGGTGAGTTATTTTTGTCTTTTGGTCGAACAGTAAAAGTGACCAAATGCTAGAACTAGCAAACCTAATAGCTAGCAGTGTGCCACCCCACAATGTAATTAGCAAATTCAAACTTTGGGTTAGTAAGGAGAATAGTTAACAACACCTAAAAATAGCTAAACCCTTCTATAGAATGTTTGGCAGCATCCTGTAGCAATTATCAGTCTTTTGAATAGGGAAGTACCTTGTCAGTAAACTCATCTGCAAAGCCTTTGGTCTTCTGCTACCAAACCTTGTAGGTGTCAATTGGGTCACTTGATTGATTTAACAAAATTGTAGGTCTAAATGAAATTATAACAGTAAAATTATAACAGTAAAGGTTGCATAGAATAGCTAGTTAATTAAAATGTGGTAATTTGCTGCTTAATTAATAGATGTGCACACAATCGCCATCAAAGTCTGTTGAAAGTTTAGATCATATAAGAGGATTGTTTTTAACTGTATGATTATCATGGAAAATGTGAATTTGGAAAGATCAGTAATAAGAAACCCTAACTAATTTAAATAACCTTCGAATCAACTAATTTGTTGTTCCTAAATTCATGATCTATCTTCTGTGTTTTTATTTGTTGGTTATTGGCGTGCCAGTATTTATTCATTGTTTTTGCTTTGGCGCTTTTATCGTTAGATGACGTCGATTATCGAGAGTGATCCTCTGCAGCAAGTCGAATATCTCAAACAAAGCGAAGGCAAGCAGTTTGATCATATCCAGTTCATTCCTATTATTTTGAAGTCTAATATTTTGTTTAACTTGTATGTATGCATGCTTTTGTGTCAAAGTAATTTTGTCGATTAGAGGTAGTTAATCCCATTGCATTGTTGCCCTGAAAATTGTTCACCCCTGCCACTACCTTAGGAATATTATTCTCACTGGTGAATTAGAGCCCGGTGAATGATTTAGGGTCTTTTATTTGTCTTTACGATATGATGCTTAGCCATGCTTAGATACCGGTCGAATTGGGCGGTTATCGACTTAGTCGATAACTTTGATCACACAAAAATTATTGTAATTTATGATTCGGCACTTTTGCTATGTTTAATTGTGAAAACTAAAAACCAAAAATAAAATGATTTCGACACGGGCACAATGGTAAGATGGTGTGATTCTTGGGTGTGACTGGAATGGTGCCCGGGTCAATTAAGGACCGAACATCTTGTGAGTGAATTTTTATCCAGCATTTCTGTGCTAACCACACTAGAGTATATGGGACCCTCTTGACCTAGTACTTTGGCGTGTATTGGCTCCGGTCGCAGGAGGTCGCAGGAGGGATGGTGTTGGGAGCATGGTAGTTGTCAGAAAGCTTTACCACGAGTGGGTAGTTGTCTTTTCGGCTTTACCATGTAAGCGTATGAATTTCTATCCATACGAGCGACTCGTAGTTAATACACAATATTGGAAAAAGTCTCGTAGGACTTAGCTGTGCTAGCATACCTTGGAAGTGTGCTTTGGCTTAAAGGCGATGCAAGTGTGGGTACGATGGTACACCTGCAGGTTAAAACTATTCGAATAGCCTCGCCCTAGGTGATGGACACGCTTGGGTAAGCTTTTCAAGAGTTAGGCGCAACCTTTTAATTAAAACTTGATGGGTTGGTATGAGCGGTGTTCATACTATTGTTGTGATGGCCAATGGGTTGGTCCTCTCCAGGATGTCTTTTGTCACTACTTCTTTGTATCGTTTGTTATTTCGCAAATAAAATTGAATTGTTAAAACTGCCTTCAAACTATTACATTATTGCAAAGAAAACTTGCTTTGCTAAAAGTAAGTCCAGAGCCCTCCACTTAAATAAAGTTTGCATGTAGTTAATTATAGTTCATTACCCTTACACGTCAGTCTTGCGAGTACAAAACAATTTTTGTACTCAGATGCTTTGCTTAATGTTTTTGTTGCAGAGGAAGAAGGTGAGCCCCAAGGGCTTCCCTTTGTGAGATGCGCTGGTTTGTGACTAGCTTGGCGGCCCGGTTGGTTGCCTTGTGGGTAAAGGCACACTAATTGGCTCTTTATTTATCGCCATCTTATGACTTTTGCTTCATTGTGTAGTTTGTTATTTTATCTTGTAAGTTCTTTCATTTGTATATTATGAAGTTTTGATATTGTAACCTCGTGTATGGATTTGATGCATAATTTTTAACGGTGTGTATAATGCATTCAGGAAGTATACATATCCACGAGGCTTGGTTTATTTGAATTGTGATGCTAGGGTCAATGGAAGGCTAAGCATTACAAGTCGAATAAACCGGGGTCCTCACAAAGTTGGTATCAGAGCTGTGTTGACCGTAGAAACCCCTAGCTTGGTCGTCATTAGGATATTTTGAAAAACTTATTTTCAAAACGTCAAATGGGTTGTGAAAACTTAAGTAAGTTCTCAGATTTTACTCCTTACCTATCTTAGCTTGCTCATCTCGTCTTATTCTTGTTGAGTTTTCGAAAAGGTTGTTCCCCTCTCTTCTCATTTCAAAGTTAGTTGGTTATCCGTTAAATTCGGTTTGGGGAATAATGAGAGTTGAAAATATGAAGTGTTAGTTGTTAGTTAGTGAAGATTTGAAGCACTCGGAGTTGAAGCACTCATCTCGGAGCTCGGGTACAAAATCGGGACAGCAAGCACAAGTTTCGGACTGCGAGCACTTAGTTCGTCGTTAGGATTAAAAATGAGATGATAAATCAACTAAAACTCATGGGATTAAAAGGGTAAGATGTGATATTAGATCGCTAGTGCCCAATGCACCCTTATATGGTTTTTACCATGCACGTTAGATGCGATAGAACTTGATTTGTGCTCTGAAAATTTTCGTCTCAACCGATTGCTCGTTCATTCAATACGAGTTAGTCGTACCAGGAAGCAAATCTTTTGCTTTGTGATTTTGCACTGGTCTTATGCTTTCATACAAACATTTGGAGTTCATTTCTTGTTATGTGATTGCAATCGGGTTAGGGTAATGTCAATTTTCCCCTAGACGATATCTTATTGCGACATTAGGATTAAATTAGGGTTTATTCGTAGAATATATCTACACCCTAATGGTATTACTTAGGGTATAGACGCTAGATTTTGTAACCACTTGCTCTCCTTGTTCCAAGTAGTTGCACATCGCCTACGGACGGCATGTATAGCAACTATGTCGGAACCTTTTGAAGTAGTTAGTACATGTTAGAATTAAATTGCATACCCATTGCCATTTCCTCACCTTATGCCCATTCTTTCCTCTACTTATCTTTCATGTACCGAAATATTTAAGGGGGGTAGAAGATACTTCAAAATACTTGTTAGGCATCCTGATTCCTATACTTTGATCATGCATATAGTTTCTAAATTAAGTCAAGCATGTCATGTTACTCAAGTTGCATAGAACAAGAAGCACGTAAGCATTTGCACTCTCATTAACCAAAAATTTAAAATTTGCCTTAGGACTAATTTGCACACATGCATCCCCTCGTGCATTCATTATGTGCATTTCCTTTCCCAGCCAAGCCAATAGAACCAGATAAGTGAGGTTAGACAGGACCACCTTAAACCTTGCTTGTTTTCTCCTTTCTACGCTGAGTCCTGGTGTTGATACTAGGTTACCATCTAACCAGTCCTTCTGTTCTATCGATCGATGCCCCTTTTCGGTCGACCAAGTGGAGCCGAGTCTTTCGTACTACCAGAAGACGATGTGAAGTATGATGTCAAAATATCTTCGAATCAAGAAAGGAAAGGTTAAACAAAGCAATGGAAAGGAAAATGTAGCGACAACGTCGGAATCTTTGCATCATGATCTTCGGCACTATCTTTGAAGAAATCAAGACAACGAGATGGTGCATTTCGTTTAGAGTTGAAAAGAACCACTTAGGAAACACTTATCAGAAAGACATTAGAAATCCTTCAACAAGCTTCCCACTTTAGAACCTAAAACTTTTGAAGAACCTCTCAGGATTCGAAGTTGAGTCCGGCTCGCGTCGAAATCCGAAAATTGACGCCGTGACCAAACTCACCTAGGTTGCCACAGTCTTTCGTTCCGATTTCCGAACTACCGGAATCTCGGGACGAGATTCATTTGAGGAGATTTGTATGACCCAAATTAGGGTTTGTATTTTAAATATATAAAAGTATTAAAGATTAAAAACTTTTGGTTGTATCTCTTGATCATGCTCATGGTTTCCCAAAATCTTGTGCACAATTTTAAACTTTTGATGTTTTGTATTGAAGTTGTGTTGGAAATTTCAAACCTTTTAAACTTAAATTCCATTTCTATTTGAATTCCATAAAATGTATGAATAAAAGTTTCCAAAAATAATTTATTCAAATACTAGATTATTTATCTTGAATTATCATTATTTTTACCAAATTTTTAGAAGTGATTTTGACTCACCAAAATTCAAATCAAACCTCAAATGCGATTTTGAAAATAATTTAATTCTAACAAATTTTAATATAAAAATGTTTAAAATTAATTTTCCTAAGTCCCTTGTGAATCTAAGAGTGTCCACAAAAATTTTTAGAATTTTTCGAATTTTATTTCTACCTCAATCGGCTAGTCAAACTTGTTTATTTTTAGGTCAACACTAAAACCTAAATCCAAATCTCGTCCGTACCTTTGTTCCTCCGCCGAACCCATCCGCCACTCAGGTCTGACTGAACCAGTTCGCCCGAGCCACCTTCTCCCCCTCTCACTTACCTGTGGGCCCCGCTTGCCAGGCCTTCTCCTCCACGGCAGCACACACGCGGCTCCCGCCCGAGCACCAGCTCGCCCGAGCTACGCCTGCATGCGTGCCAACGCAGCTCACCGCCTCAGCCGCTCTGTCATCGCGAATGCATCGCCTCCATGCCTCGCATCTGAGCAAACCGTGAGCCACACCGAGAGCATCGCCCTTCTTTGCTTCAGCCAAGCCTTTTCTCCACCGAAATGGAGCCAAGCTCCTGGCCCTCCCCCACCGAGCTCAACTCCTCCGCTGCCACCTCCAGGCCCGGCCGCCCCTCAGCGCCACTGCCATCTCCCAGCTCCGCCGTCCTCCTCCGCAAGCCGCCGTGCCGCCACCTCCCAGCTTCACCACCCCGGCTCTTCCCACGGCCGCACCCACCCGCTCCCGACACCGCCGCCTCCTTCCCCAATTCCGGCCGCACCACCTCGAGTCGCCTCGGCTTCGCCTCAATTCCTCCCGCTGGAGCTTCGCCCCGACGCCGAGCTTCCCAACCGGCGGCCAAGCCTCCCGCCGCGCCTAGGCTGCCGCCAGAGAGCCACCTCGGCGCGCCGCTTGGCTCCGTCGCCGGCTCGCTCCATAGCTCCCGCCTCCACCGACCGCATGGTGAGCTTCCTACCACCTCCTCATGCTCATGCTCACCTTCCTTCGTCTCCATCCCCCGGCCGTCGTGCGCCTCCGCAAGGCCGCCGCACCGGCCGCTCAGCGCCGCCGCCGCCTACTCGGTGCGCTCGGTCCCAGCGTCACCTCCTTGGCTTCCTCCCCTCCAAAGAACCCGTTTCACCGACCTTCGCCACCCTCCGGCCTCCGCCGCCGCCGTGAGCGCCGCCCGCAGCCCCAGCTCCTCTGCTTCGGTGCGCCTCCTCTCCCCTTTAAGCATGAGTGGCCGCAACCAATTGAGACCATGTAGTTCATCTTTCAAATAAGCAAATCTTATTTCAAAAGACACAGAAGGTCGAGCATTAGTGGCGAAGATCATGTGTAAGGGGTGAAATGCATTTGCTAATAGATTTTGTCAGTACTTGATGAATCACTTAAGAAGCAGTGCTTAGCAAATAAATTGTTTAATTGGTAACTTTAGGTTTCAAGCACTCTGGTTGGTATGAAGATTCAGAGAAGAGAAGAAATGGAAATTAGGTGAACAAGTGTATGGCCAATAACAAAACGATCGTTACGCAATAGATTTAAGACCTTGTTAGTACAGTAGTTAGTATGGTTGATGATTCAATTAGCCTTTGAGCAGTTATCTTTTCCACAACGTTTTTAATCCGAAAACAAATGTGGACAAGTAAGTTAGTGCAGAGAGTTTTTGGCATTTCAGTAAAATCTTTTGATGACATAAGAGAACAAAGTTGGTGTTTTAGGTGAAACCTTGAACTGTCATTGGAAACCACTTGAACAAGCAGAGAAGAGGTTAGAAGGAAACTTGTTTTGTCATTCGCACTCTATTGCAAACTAAATTCTCTAAGTTAACAAATTTTGTATATATCAATGGATCACTTAAATTAATTGACCAATAGATAGTTGGAGTAGTGCTAAGAATAGTTGTGATGATTCGATTGTTGAGATGAGATCATGAGCAGAGGTGAGTTATTTTTGTCTTTTGGTCGAGCAAGAAAAGTGACCAAATGCTAGAACTAGCAAACCTAATAGCTAGCAGTGTGCCACCCCACAATGTAATTAGCAAATTCAAACTTTGGGTTAGTAAGGAGAATAGTTAACAACACCTAAAAATAGCTAAACCCTTCTATAGAATGTTTGGCGACATCCGTAGCAATTATCGGTCTTTGAGCAGGAAGTACCTTGTCAGTAAACTCATCTGCAAAGCCTTTGGTCTTCTGCTACCAAACCTTGTAGGTGTCAATTGGGTCACTTGATTGATTTAACAAAATTGTAGGTCTAAATGAAATTATAACAGTAAAGGTTGCATAGAATAGCTAGTTAATTAAAATGTGGTAATTTGCTGCTTAATTAATAGATGTGCACACAATCGCCATCAAAGTCTGTTGAAAGTTTAGATCATATAAGAGGATTGTTTTTAACTGTATGATTATCATGGAAAATGTGAATTTGGAAAGATCAGTAATAAGAAACCCTAACTAATTTAAATAACCTTCGAATCAACTAATTTGTTGTTCCTAAATTCATGATCTATCTTCTGTGTTTTTATTTGTTGGTTACTGTTGGCGTTCTGGTATTTATTCGCTGTTTTTTGCTTTGGCAGTTTTTATCGTTAGATGACGTCGATTATCGAGAGTGATCCTCTGCAGCAAGTCGAATATCTCATACAAAGCGAAGGCAAGCAGTTTGATCATATCGAGTTCATTCCCATTATTTTCAAGTCTAATATTTTGTTTAACTTGTATGTATGCATGCTTTTGTGTCAAAGTAATTTTGTCGATTAGAGGTAGTTAATCCCATTGCATTGTTGCCCTGAAAATTGTTCACCCCTGCCACTACCTTAGGAATATTATTCTCACTGGTGAATTAGAGTCCGGTGAATGATTTAGGGTCTTTTATTTGTCTTTACGATATGATGCTTAGCCATGCTTAGATACCGGTAGAATTGGGCGGTTATCGACTTAGTCGATAACTTTGATCACACAAAAATTATTGTAATTTATGATTCGGCACTTTTGCTATGTTTAATTGTGAAAACTAAAACCAAAAACAAAATGATTTCGCGCGGCACAATGGTAAGATGGTGTGATTCTTGGGTGTGGCGGAATGGTGCCGGGTCAATTAAGGACCGAACATCTTGTGAGTGAATTTTATCCAGCATTTCGCGTGCTAACCACACTAGAGTATATGGGACCTCTCTTGACCTAGTACTTTGGCGTGTATTGGCTCGGGTCGCAGGAGGTCGCGGGAGGGATGGTGTTGGGAGCATGGTAGTTGTCAAAAGCTTTACCCTGAGTGGGTAGTTGTCTTTTCGGCTTTACCATGTAAGCGTATGAATTTCTATCCATACGACGACTCGTAGTTAATACACAATATTGGAAAAGTCTCGTAGGACTTAGGTGTGCGGCATACCTTGGAGTGTGCTTTGGCTTAAAGGCGATGCGAAGTGTGGGTACGATGGTACACCTGCAGGTTAAAAACTATTCGAATAGCCTCGTCTAGGTGATGGACACGCTTGGGTAAGCTTTTCAAGAGTTAGACTACAACCTTTTAATTAAAACTTGATGGGTTGGTATGAGCGGGTGTTCATACTATTGTTGTGATGGCCAATGGGTTGGTCCTCTCCGGGATGTCTTTTGTCACTACTTCTGTATGTTATTATTTACGCAAATAAAATTGAATTGTTAAAAGCGCCTTCAAACTATTACATTATTGCAAAAGAAAACTTGCTTTCTGCTAAAAGTAAGTCGAGCCCCTCCACTTAAATAAAGTTTGCATGTAGTTAATTATAATTTCATTGCCCTTACACGTCGGTCTTGCAGTACAAAAACAATTTTTGTACTCGGATACTTTGCTTAATGTTTTTGTTGCAGAGGAAGAAGGTGAGCCCCAAGGGCTTCCTTTTGTGAGATGCGCCGGGTTTGACGACTAGCTTGGCGGCGGTTGGTTGCCTTGTGGGTAAAGGCACACTAATTGGCTCTTTTATTTATCGCCATCTTATGGCTTTGCTTCCATTGTGTAGTTTGTTATTTTATCTTGTAAGTTCTTTCATTGTATATTATGAAGTTTTGATATTGTAACCGCCGTGTATGGATTTGATGCATAATTTTTAGCAGGTGTGTATCTTGCATTCAGGAAGTATACATATCCGAGGCTTAGTTTATTTGAATTGTGATGCTAGGGTCAATAACTAAGTTAAATATGCTTCAAAGTTTAAAAATACACAAAAATTTGGATTCTATGAGACCATTTTCGTGATTAAAAGGAAAAATGACTTTCAAAGTTAAATTGCTTCAAAGTTTTCAAGGGTTGAGACTACTGTGGAAAAATGACTTTCAGTAAAATCAAGGGTTAACACGCAAAATCTCAGTTCTGAGAGAAAATTCGTGTAATTTGTAGATTTTTGAGGGTTTATTCTACAAGAATATACATAATCCCGTATTTTCCCAATTTTAGTGGGGTTTTTCGCAAGATTTCAAGATCCACGAGGAATTCTCGTAATTTTCAGAACTACAAGAGCCTTCATGCAAAAATTGGGATTTTTTCTATTTCCCCCCTTTTTTCGGTTTCCTTCGGCCGGCTGACCGATTCATTCCCTGGCCCATATGGCCTATCTCCACCGGCCCATAAAAACTGCCGGCCTTTTTTGGCCGGTTCAAAAACCACCGAACGAGTTGGGTTTTCCTACCCATACTTCAAGGAGGCGGCGGCCGGTGGCACACGCGTGGGCCCATGCGTGGGGGCACGGAGCGACGTGGCCGGCCGTTCGGCGGCGGCGGCGCGCCATTCGGGGGCGCTAGTGGCGGTGCCCAAATGCGGGCGGGGCCGGTGAGGGGTGCGGAGGTGGCGCCGTGCGACGGCGTGGGCTCCCGGCAACTTTGGGATGAGGAGCCCACCTTAGGTTAGGACCCTGCTAGGGTTTAGAATGAGGAGCCCACCTTAGGCCAAGACTCCCGGTCCTGAGACCGGTTCCTTAACAGTTTGGTCCGTCCGTGTAAGGCTTGATTAGTTTTTTGCCCGTTTTAACTGCCAGCGGTACCTGTTTTGCTTCTTCGGAATTTTATGATTCTCGCATTTCGGTTAAGGCTGTCGTTTACATTTGGGATTTTTCTTGTTTGGAGCGGGTTTTAAGATTTGGATTAAGTTGTGATTCTTATTATCATTTCCTCTGGGAATCTGTTCGGATTTTGCATGTATAGACCAGGCCAGATCAACCTATCATTTTGATTTCTCTAGATTTAAAGCTAAGTAGCTGGCCATGGAATTCATAAATCTAGGGGAACCAACGGTTTAGCGTGCACATTGCCCGCTGGTTTGAGCGAGCAATTAGTTAACTGATCCTCCCACTGTTTGCTATTAAAAAAACAGTCTTGCTACTTTTAAGTCACTTCAAATTTTCTTAAATTTAAGTTACTAGTTATGACCATTAGATTTGTGTAGAGATTGATGTGTCATATGATTGGATATTGATCCAATGGATAAAAAAAGTGATTATGCTTAAGAAAATTTTAGTCACCTTATGAATAGACAATCTCTTTTAAAAAAAAAAACTCCACTCTAAGGATTGGATAAATATGATGTTAGCGAATGTTTGAGTGTGCAGTTTTTTTAGCTGATCGATCAAGTGGATCAAGTGTTACTTGTTTGAGCTGATCGATCAAGTGGTACTTGTTGGCGAATAGCCAAAGGAAATATGGCTAATTAATATAATCCTCATGAAGTCAGCTTCTTATATTCATGAGTGTTCAGTTTTTTCCCCAAGCAATAATTAGTGTATTAGTTGAGGTCTTGAAGAGCGAGATTACATATAATACAAACTTTTCTTAAGAAACAATGGAAAATTGTTTTGTCACATTTCCCTTTTACTCCCTCCGGTCACAAATACATGTCAATTTGGAATACGTGTAGTCAAACTTTGACTACAAACATTTTTTAAAATATTTAGATTGGATACATGAAAATTATATGTATAGATTTGTCTAGAAATGTATTTTTATAATATTATAATTTTATTAGGTGTTATAATTGTATTATAATAGAAATTAGTAGTTAAAGTTGCGCTTTGAGGACTGTGTCAATATTCAAAACGACGTGTATTTGTGACTGAAGGGGGTAATTGTGGACGAGTTTGTGCGCCAAAATGGGAGACTATTTCTCAACGGAACGTGAAAGCAACTTCACCCTTTACATGCACAATTGCACATGCATCATTTTATACAACTATTTGAATGTCCATGCTTTGCCACGGATAAAAAAATTAATATTACACCCAACATGTCCAACCTATGCCACAGCTTCAACTCCGCTGCTTCACCTAGTGGAGCTCTGTCTCAGCTCGAGTCACACCTCTGTATCCATGGTCGGCCTACCCTACGCCCTTGGCTTCACGCTGTGCCTATCCGAGCTTCACCGAGGCTTGTGTTGCTTCTCTACCTCCATGCTTAGTCTACACCGCATGGACCTAGGTCATTGTCCTTGTGTTGCACCGCTCAAGGTCAAATCGGGTCTGCACCGCATGGGCCAAGGTCATTGTCCTTGTGTTGCACCGCTCAAGGTCAAATTGGGCCCGCTAGAACAAGGAACAGGGGTAGACCGAGTAAGAGAGATGAGGTTGATCAAGCAATAGAATCGGTAGCAAAAAAGGTGGTTTTGGACGCTCACAATCTCCTCTGCACACCTGTACTCCACGCTAGTAGTGACATCTTCCACCAAAGATTCCTTTCCTTAGTCCTGACTCTTCCTCGGCCTGTTGATTGCGCCTCTTCCATGACCGACCTTCTCACTACTTGGAAAAGATGAGATCATTAGGAGCAACAACGGCGGCGAAGCTACTTGCCATAGGCAATTAAAAAAACTTCATATTATCTACACCTAATTCCGTTAATTGAATTGAAAGAAATAAGAGATATCATTGTCATACGAATTGCTTTGAAAAAAAATGCCATTTGAACTGAGACTTTTGTTATTGATTTCTTTTTTTATTTTTCATCTCTTAAAGTACAATATGAATAAAAAAATGAGGACACCCCTAACTAATTAGTGGATTGTCTATGTTGTCCACCATCTATCGCATGCATGCGCAATTTAATCTAAAAAATTCCACTAAAAAAACAAAACGAAAGCTGGACAAACCACCTCCACAACTTATTTGCAAAGTGTATTTCAAAATTTTGAATTCCCAACGAGTGGTAAGAAAAACCTAACAAATTCATCTCCTTGTCGCTAACAACTGAACCTTGCTATTCGGCACTGTCGACAAGGCGACAACACAACCATGTGATTAGGCCAGACCGCGGCCTACACGTACTGTTGCTTGTCGAGAGGCCATCATTAATTATTCATGCATTGCTTGGAACTCTAAAACACCGAGGGCAACAGTTAATTCGATTCCCTTGCCCTTAAGTGCTTTTTTTAATGATTCCAGCCGGATCATCATTTTCGAAAGTTTTAGCATCAAAGGAGTATATATGTATACACTACTAACCCAATAAGCAGATAACTTTTCAGCAAAACACTGTTCACATACTCGTATATAGTAACAGTCGTAGGCCATCTTCTATTTCAGCGAATCGGCTGTCGCTTCTGGCCGAGCAACGTGTAGATTGTCGCGATACAGTTGATCAGGGCAGGACTGCAGGGAGGTGCCGCAAACATGCAATACCACAAAAACTAAAGTGAGATTTCCACGCAGCAAGAACATGTAGATGCATGCCGATACTCAAACATACCTTGCATGTACGTAGTCTCTTCATCCATGCATGTTGGAAGCCATGCTCCTGTGCCGATCAACCTCATACACCTAGAAACTGCACTGATCAACAGTAGGAGCTATGTGAGCGGCGTGCCGATCGAGGGGCCATGCATGCAATGGCAGCGAGGAGAGCGCACATGTGTGGGTGCGAGGTAGAGGGATGGGATCAAGCGTGACTTTGGACGGCCCCACCAGTCAGCACATTTTATTTTAGGAGAGGAGGTGTAAGGAGGAGAAGAATGCATCATTCCTTACCACTAGAGTTTTTAAGTAGTAAAGATAAGCTAGTGTCAATGCTCAATGCGCTACGACTAGTATATTTCTCACGTACACATCATGCAAAACAATTTTGAAATTAACATGTCCGTAATTCTTCGGCTACAGCTCGACATATATACACATCGGCTACAAACCGTTCTCCCCCTGCACCAGTCAAGAACTAATCGAAAGAAACATGCGGGCTTACATCCGTGATAGCGTCCATGCACAGTAATATTACATCTATCTATCTGTAATATTACTGTGCTCCATTTAGCTTAATATCGACTGATATATTACTGTGCTCCATTTAGCTCAAATAAAAATAACTGAAATGTTGAATAAAATTAAAAGTTATAACGATGATGTCATAAATAGTGTTGGAGGAGACACAAAAGAAGTCACCATGTTCGTTCTTAAGGTCACGTGTTTCTATTGTTATTTCCTATGAAATAAAATAAAAAATAACTAAAATTTTGATTAAAATACAAGTTATAATGAAGATAGTACGAATGGTGTCAGAGGAGAATACGAAAGAGTGCAATAGCATCGATCTGTCCCGCAAGAAGACATTGGCCCATAGGGAAGAGAAGAGTCGAGGCGGCGGCAACGGAGATGAGGATAATGTTGTGCTACACGTCGAAGCCATTGAAGAGAAAGTCTAGTGTTAAACGAGCTAACAACTGCGATGACAAGTGGTGAGCATCAGTGTTGCTGAAGAAGTTAGTAGCCAAAGAAGCTAGTAGCCAAAGAAGCTCGATGATGGGGAAGCTCTGCTAGAGAGGAGATTAAGCTTTGCATTGAAGATGAGCTATAGATGATATGTGATCATCGGGTAGCTAAGAGCGTGCCATTGCTCGTGAGGGAGACTTCATCGTCAACGATGGTGAAAAGATCCTCCGTATAGTTAGATAACAACTAAAACAGATATGCCAATATTAGTGAATATGGGAGGTCGCTACGGTTAGCGAGGAAACCACAACGTTGAGTTGACCGGTGAGCACCTCCTATCCTTGTACGTGTCGTCAATGCGCTCGCTCTATTCCTCTTCACCATCGACAGGCTACTGGTGACGTCGTCAACGAGCGCCTCCTCTCGTTCAGCCTATGGTCTCTACATGGTAAGCTTCCTCGAAACACGAATCTTCATATTCTTGCCTCACCCACACCCCTCTTAGATTCTAGCACACAACCATTAATGGTGGCAATGTAGGATCAAATATCGCAATCAGAGGGGGTGAATGATTGTAGTGATTTCTTTCCGATTACCGAAGATGGCCTGCCGATGTTGTTGGCGAAGATCGGGTGAACGACACGGCACGCACTGCTTGGAACAAGAACAAGTCAAAATCGATGCCCAGAAAAACACCCCACCTGCAATGACTCTTTTTTCTTGGAATAGATTTGAGCTTTTATTTCTCAATCATGTTTTGTGGCTACAAAGTGCCAAAACGGCACCCCTCAAACCCTAGCACGAAAACTCCAAAAGCTTTTTCCCAAAGCCATCTATGAAATCCCTGGTTAACTCTTAATCTCTCCCTCCTTTTATATGCTAGAGTCCTAAACCATGTCCTCAACAATACGGACACAAAATCATATCTGCTTTCGAAAATCAAGGGACCCGAAACCTTTCCAAACACTGGTTTTCCAAAATCTCAAAACCTTCTAGTTATGAACACCTTCCATAACTCCTCACGTGTCGAAGCCTTCAGAACCACACCTCTTGTAGGTTCTCCACGCATCATGCATCCACCTTTGATATCCACGTGCCCCAGCGTAAGCCTGATCACCTCGTGTTATCCTTGACTACCTGAACCTTGGATTTTTCCCATCCTAGCCCTGGTCCTCCTCCTCATCGACCATGATCGTTTTCATGCCCAACCTGCACATGCAAAGACCAAAGAACGTTTTTTTGGCACAAGTTCTCCAACTTGACCAATATCGGTCTACACACGCATATCACACCCTTATCTATCAATGAACACGAACTAGATTATCCACGAAGCCTACGACTAGTTCCACAAGGTCCACGACCAGTTCCACCGGGTCTATGACCAGTTCTACCGGGTCTACGACCAGTTCTCGATGGAAGGAGCACCCGTCGGAACAGTACTCGACAGGAACAGTACTCGACCACTGGCCACGTGTTGTAGCTTTCGACCATCGACCACGCACTATAACTTTCGACCACCGATACTTGAAGCTATAGTACTCGGTGCTACAGTATTCGAAGCTACAATACTTAGAGCTTTCGACCACTCGGTACTTGGAGCTACAGTACTCGGAGCTTTCGACCACTCGATATTCTTTCTATGATCACTAGCAGTTGAAAACCTTCTACGACCACGCAGTCAAAGTCTTCCACGACCACACACTACTCGATAAATAGTACTCGTGATGAACAATAGTCAAAATAAATAGTACTCAAATATACCAACGGCCAAAAGTTTTACAAACGCAAATTTCAATGCAACCCAAATGTCAATTATTCATCATCAAATATTCACGACCTATCCCCATGGTCTAACAGACAAAAAGCGACTTTCACCTTCAATGTTGGCACGAAAAATCAATCTTGGAGGTGGATGGGCGTCGGCGATGATGGTGGAGCCGACTTCGCTGGACATGTAGGATCCGAATCATGGAGCAAATCCAATGGTAACAGAGTCGACTAAAATCACAAATATTGAGGTGACACTTGTGTATAATAAACCCGAGAATAAAAAGGAGAGCATGTCATTTTCTTTTGTAATCATGTTAGCCGTATGTTTCATGCTAATTGTGGTATTCGGGTATATAGAATTTTTGGTCATATTGGCATTTTTTGAGTTTGTATTTGCACAATTGGGTGTCTCTGGGAAAAAAATGGCAGAATAGCTCCCTCTCGCACGGTCGTCGTGCGACAGCCGCCGAGGAGGCACCACGTCAGCGCTACCGCAAGGCCGTCGTGCGGTGACGTTGCTGCACGACCGCCGTGCGATCGCCCCCCAACCCCGGCCGCCATGTGTCCCCCTCCCCGATTAAGATTAGGTTAGGGTTTAGTTTAGGGTTTCGGTTTTGGCTGTGGTCGTGAGATTTTTTAAATATAGTAAATGAGTTAAAAAAAATTATGAAAATTTATGTGAATGCTTCACAAACGGTGTACTTTCTTGTGCATATTTTTAACATAATTTTACTCGTTTCGATTTTACCTTACAATTTCATTTAGGGATAATTGGCTACAGGACACAGCCCATTGTCCTCCTTTGCCAACAGACACTAAATAAACGTGGTACAGCCATAAAGCACTAACAAAATATGTAATTTGGCCCTAAGACACTGAGCCGCTTATTTTATCATTTCCCGGCCGCAGTGGAGAGAGAAAGTATGTGAATTGTCCTTTTTGCCCTTCGGTCGGACTTGGTTGAGACGGACCATTTAGGCCCGCTCCTTACCCAGCTACTCTCTCTCTCTCTCGCCAATCGCGCTTTGACTCTCTCTCTCTCTCATGCTGGCGGCGGCGACTGGGTCTTTCTCGGCACCGGGCATGGCGGGTGATTCATTCTCTGGGTCTTCTTCCACGGCGCGTGGGAGGCCCCACGCGCACTCGCGGAGTGGTAGACTCCCTCTGGTGCAGTGCCCCCTTTGCCAGACGTCGGTGGTGGAGCGCACCTCCCGGACGAGCTCCAATCCGGGCAAAAAGTTCTTCAAGTGCCCGAAGAATGAAAATGTGGGTAGTATTTGGTGTTTTGTTTGTACTTGGTTATGCATTTGTGTTGGAATTTATCGGATTAAATTGATTGGTTTGTACATTGGTTGATTTTCAGCTTCCGAACCATTGCAAGTTTTTCATGTGAGAAGATAAGTACGAATCCTATTTGGTTGATAATGGTTTGTTCCCTTTTGACATTGGGATTCTCGATGATGCTATGACCCGAGTGCCGGCGGCGGCGGCCTCCATGGAAGCCCTCCTGGATGAGTTGAAGGTGGCCATTAAGGAGGTCCAGGAGACAATGGAAGAAATGAAGGGTTCCATTGTTGCAATTCCTCCCGTTTTGACTGCGATGAGGAATACTATGAATGGAATGTATGGTGAGATGAAGGGATTGAGGGTTGGGATGGCTGGCAATATGGTGAACAAGAATCGTCGCCTGCGTGAGAGGATGATGATGCTTGGCTGGTCGATTGTCTTCCTCCTTGTGGCTATCCTGGTAGTGTCTCTTAAGAAGTAGATTTAGATGTCAATGGTGTATGCAATGAGGAACCCATAATTTCTCCTATGTATTTTGTTGACAATATTCTGGCTTGTAATGCTGAAATTGTCTATGGAATGAGGAACCCAGAATTTCCCCTAGCACTTTGTTGATAATATTCTGGCTTGTAATGCTGAAATGGTCTAATGGTCTATGTTGTAATGGCAAAACTTCAATATTGACATGATAGAACCATGGTAGAACCATACCAAAACTAAAATTGAGATATTCTGTAATACCCTGAACGTCGTTTCGGCTTCGGATTTAAATTAATCGCAGAGTCGCCCGGTTTTTCGGTAAAGCGCGGGAAGGGAAGAAATATTTTTTTTTTGGTTTTAGCATAAAGTGAAAGAAGTATAGAAAAGAATGTATTCTTTTTTTATTTAAATAAATCCTTTTCGGACGGGCGGGGTGGGCTCGCCACCTTGGGCGGAGGCCCAAGGGTGGCCAAACCCACCCTCCAACCCTAGCCGCCCCACCTCTTTTCCTCCCCCCTATTTCGCAGCCCCTCCCTTCCCTTTCCTTTCCCAGCCAGCCACCCTCCCCTCCCTTCCCCATGGGTGCTGCCATTGGTGCAAAGGAGAAGAAGGAGAAGAAGGAGAAGGAGAAGAGAAGGAAGGGAAGGAAGAGAGGAAGAGGAGAAGAAAAAGAGGGTGATCCCCAAGGTTAGGTAATTTCCCCTCACCCCAATCCCTCTGTTTTATGCTGTATTTAGGGTTCTTGGTCCAAGTTTTGTGGGGATTAGCATTTTAGAAACCCCCGATTAGAGAATCCCTGCTGTCTGCCTGTAGATTGATTCGCGCAGTGCTGCTGTTCGTGCAGTTTAGACCCCTAATACGATTTTTTCCGAGGGTATCCCCAAAAGGAAAAACGTATAGGACAACGATACGCATCTACTGTATTTTTTTCAGATTTATTGGCCGCGTAATTTAGTCGTACCAGGATCTGGAATCTCGCTGTCCATCAGGGTTGCAGACAGGGACAGACCGCTGTTCAGATGGGAATTAGGGATAGTAGATTAATTCTATATTTTGGACACCATTGAGAAAGTTGTAGGAATTTAGTAAGCTAGATTCTGTATAAAAATCAGAATTTTTAGAGCCATACTCTGTTGTTAGGAAGCTTTTGAACCTGACTGTCCTGACCGACAAAACAGGGGATGTTCTCTGTTTTGAGCATTTAGTTACACCATGCTAAGAACAAAATAAAATATATGATCTACATGAAAAGTGTAGGTATTTAAGTGAGGAATCCAGATATATATCTTTTGCTGTGATTAGTCTTATATTTTTAAAGATAGGAAAATGTTAAGCAGCGCCGCTGCAGTGGGGATATTGTAGAACCGTTACGCGGGAAAGGATGTTGTGGGATTTCGGGGCTTAGCGACACCTTTGCTTCTTAAGAATCATTTTGATTGCTGTTGTATGGTGCTGAGGTGTACTTTTGAACAGGTGGTTTTGCTCTGATCGTGACGTGATTGCGTCGCTTCGCCGGTAGAGGCAAGTAAATGTAGCGGTTGTGCTACGGTTTAACCCGTTATTCTTAGTACTTGCACTATGTATGATTGACGTAATGTTAAATGATATGCCATGGTTACATGTTTTCTAAGTAAGAATGTGGTAGCAAGATATTAATCAATTGCTATGTTTGGATGAGTTTGGGTAGTATTGTGGTAATTTGCTTAATGAGCCAAATGCGGAATATGAAAATAAACTCAATGTGGACATGTTGATAATTCCTTGTGGTTACATTCATGATGATCATGTTGTGGTCTATGTGGTAGAATTCCCTTTAGATCGACTGATTTTGATCTTGGTGAATCGAGTGGGGGTTATGTGGTAATGGTCTTATGACACAATGGTATTGTGCTTAATGAGACACATGTGGATTATGAGAAAGTATTCATGATGAGTATGTTGTTGACCTTCGTGGTTAAATTCTTGTGGTTTATGATAATCATATCATTCATGACATGTCATAACATTTGCATTGTGGATGTCGCCGCTTATAGCGCGGCATCGCACGGTACAACATCGTGCATTGTCAGAGCACGATGCACACTTTTACCTTATTGGGTAAAGGTGCGATGGAGCACAACATGCATATGCATTACATTGTGGAAAGATCATTTGCATACTTATGTAATATATTGAGGTGAAGTTATTTTGCAAACAAACGTAACTTCATAGTTGCAATGTGGAAATTGACTCATGAGAGTCTCTTGTGGTATGAGTAATATGGTTGTGGTTGTGGAATGGGGTTCATCCCTTGTGGTATGGTAGAGGTTGTGATTGTGGCATGAGATTCTTCTCTCTTGTGGTAATTGTTGATAGCAGTTGTGGATGCGAGAAATAGTAAAGTTATGAGGTAAAACATGTTAATACTTTATTGTCATTGGTAGTGGTAGTGGTGAATAATATGAAGCAGTTGATCAAGATTCAATTGTTAATATTTTACTATCATTGGTAGTAAATATGGTTGAGGCTATAATTGTGATCATTATGAGAATTGGATATTGATGCTTAATATCTTTGTAGTTTAATTAGCTTGTAAATGAATGTGGATTCACATTATGGATGTGGACATATGGATACTTTAATGATGTTGTATATTTGTTGGTAGTCTGAATAGCCTGTTAAACAGTTTGCTTGCTGAGATTTTTATCTCACCCTTGTTTTCCCCCTACAGGAGATTGTTGAGCATTCATGGGATGGGTAGAGCGGCACCACAATAATGCACTTGGTTCATCAACTCATGTTGTAATAAAGTCGATGAAATTCTAGCCAAATGCTTAACTATTTGTGGATGATTATGTTATTTAATAAGGATGGACTTGTGAACCATTCTTTGATTAATCTGCTAGAGGTTGTTTAATTATTGAACTTGTTACCGTTATCTTTATTCCCTTAGTTGTTTATGCTTCCGCTTAATGCTTCTTGTCTAGAGATGTTGCCGAAATAATTTATCTTGAAATTATTGGCTAGCTGTAGAGTGGTTTAGTAGCATTCCAGGGTAATGTGGGTCCTGGGGTGTTACATATTCCATAGCAAAAGTACTGGATTACATGACATATTGAGATGTCTAGAATTCATGTTCAACTTCAGAAGTACTGAATTACAGGTTCAACTCAACTCCAGAAGTACATGCACTAGCTGTCATTACTCTTACAAAAGTCACTGGAACTCAGTGGATTACTTGTCCATAATATTCTATTAAACAAAAGTCTTCCTTCTTCTCCCATCCATGCCTAGCATTCCCAGGACTGCTTCAGATTCACTTGCCTAGCCTCCCAGGTGCTCATTTGTTGATGAACAAAATGTTACAATGCAGTATAGACATTTACAAACTAGTAAGAACCTTACAAGATTGGAGGAAACAAGATTTACCTCCTTGTTACTGGACCAGGGACTTTGTGGTATTCCAGACAGAGAATTGGAGGAGCATCTGATTCATTACTAGCGACTACTTTCTTAGCTACTTTGCGAGTCTTTCTCTTTGGCTTTGGGGGTGCAGGTTGAGGAGCATCTAGGTCATCAACAGGCTCGTTGCATGTCTTCATCATGTGCCCAAACTGTCCACACCTCTTGCACCTGGTTCTCCTTTTGCGAGAACCTCCTTCCTCACATCCTTTGTACCTTCTTTTCCTTGGTCTTCCTGCTGCCCTCTTGAGTATAGGTGGCCACAGCGTGAATCCTAAGTCAACCTTAGGCCACTGATGCTTGTCTGTCATTGGCATCACTAAACCTGCATATGCTGCCTTGAATTTGTCCACACTATAGTATTCATGCACATATCTCTCAAGTTCTTCATTTCTCTTGAATAAGATGAGGCAAATAGCATGAAGGCAGGGTAGTCCAGTGAGCTGCCATTCCATGCATCTGCATTCCTTAGCATTCAGATCAACTGTATGCCTCCAACTAGTCAAGTCTTTATTGGTGCCACCAACCTCTCTTGTGGAATTATGACTATGGAAGATTTTGAATGGCGGGTTTGTGCTCTTTCCATTGAGGACTTTGTTGACATGGGGTATTATCAACCCCTGCAGCTTGTCAGCAAGGTTTCTCCTGGTGCACATCTTTTGCATGATCATTTGCCTGATTCTATCCATCAACTCTATAACAGGGAGTGATTTCTCATGCTTCACCCAGCTGTTAAATGTCTCTGCAATGTTATTTGTGACATAATCACATTTACTTGTAGTAGAGAACATGCTTCTAGCCCATAGATGCTTGTGGTTCTCCTTAATCCACTCCATGGCTCTAGGTGATGCTTCCTCCATTACCTTGTAGTGCATGTCAAAGTTGGCCCTTTGGTAAGCCCTGGAGGCAGGCCACAGATGCCTCTGGAAAACCTCTCCATGAAACCTCTTACGAAATTTTTACAAGGTGCCTCATACACTCCCTATGTTCAACCCCATTGGAGAAGATCCTAGTAACTCCAATATCAATGCCTTTACCTGCATCTGTAGATATCACCAAGCCAGGGGGTGAACCAATGGCTCTGTGCAAATTCTGCATTAACCATTGCCAATTCTCAGCACTTTTTGATTCAAAGACTCCATAAGCCACTGGAAACATCCAATTATGGCCATCAATCCCTGTGGCAGATGCCAACTGACCCCTCCACCTACCAGTGAGCACAGTTGAGTCAATGCCTAAGTAAGGTCTACAACCATTAAGGAATCCATCAACACAAGCCTTGAGGGCAACAAACATCTTGCTGAATCCGAAAAGTGGAGATGGGGTGGCGACGGGGAGAGATTTGGGGGAGAACAACTGTGAGGGACCGTTGCTTTAGGGTTCATGGGGACGGGGAGAAGAATGTGCGGGTGATAGGGAGAAGAAACGTTGCCTTAGGGTTGGATCGCACCGGGTTTGCCAAGGGCACTCCAGTCTTTTCAAAAAATTTCTCTCTCCCTGCGGCCGGGAAATGATAAAATAAGCGACTCAGTGTCTTAGGGCCAAATTACATATTTTGTCAGTGCTTTATGGCTGTACCACATTTATTCAGTGTCCATTGGCAAAGGAGGACAATGGGCTGTGTCCTGTAGCCAATTATCCCTTTCATTTAAGTGTACTGATTTTATCTCGCCACGTGTCACCCCTTCCGCGCCTGGCTTTGCATAAAGCTGCCTCATTTGCACCAAAGCAGCCTTGCAAAGCAAATGTCGAACCCGGGAACGAAGGATCCCGAATTCCTGTGTTCGAACACGGTCCAGATTTCAGTGTACGTCTCACAAAATGAATATCACATTCATATCACGAAACGTAAATGGCATTAAATAAATAAATGTTTAATACAAATGAGTCGAATAATAATATCAAATGTCAAATGATAAACACAATGAAATAACATAATAGTGGAAGCCACACGATGCGCCACGGGCAATCGTGCAGGTCGGAAGGCCTACTCGTCAGGGTCCTCACCGTCAAGATAGCAGTCTTCTCACGAATAAGATTTATTCGGCAAGAGTGAGCACTACTACCGTGCTCGCAAGTCACACCAATATTGAATTTAAATGCATGCATAAGGAAACAAGTGAGTATGGCGGGTTGTTTTGCATAAATAAACATTTTCAGTTTGAATAAGTATAGTAGTTTCTAAGGCAATTTTATACTATGGATAAAATCATATTTTGAAATGACAATGATATAATGTGGATAACCTCCAATGATAAAGTGAAGGATCCTCCTAACACTTGGCTTCCCGCTAAATTTTCTTAAGGATTAACCATCCTCAACATTTAATAAAGCATTTAAAAACCAAAAACAATTCTAACTTTAAGTGGCCGTGCTAGCATGTCCATGACCATGACGACGCTATTCGAATAGTTTCTACTCTGCAGAGTTGGTACAACTTTACCCACACGAGGTGACATGCTCGTTATGTGGCCAATTCACGCCAGTAGGCGTGTGGTGAGCAATTACCATGAGGCCTTTACAATGTTTTATCCTAGTACATTCATGCGCTAAGGTTTCGCTCCTTTGAACCGAGTCCTCGGAAGCCCCTCTTGCGCCAAGTGGGAATAAAGCGTCTAACCGACACCCACAAAATCACATGACATAAATATACTAGGATATCACAAATTAGTTAGCCAAATCCTGCCCATACAGGACATGTGGTGATACGTTATGGCATAGCAATAAGCGGCTCAAAGACCGGTCCTCAATTGACTTAGGCGTCATTCCTTCAACCCATGGGCCTTGATCTTAACGAGATCAAACCGTGCATAAACTGCACCCACCATTCGACCATTTCGCCAAATCCAAACCCATTTTGGTTTTATTTTGAATAAAACTTCATTTATAAACTCATGTGGTAAAACAATACCACAATATCAAGTTTGAAAACAATTTGTAGAAATCGTGTAAACCCTCCCAAATTCTGTAAATGTGGACTAAGCTTGGCTAAGCATATATTTGAATTTTGGTAATATCTTGCCTATGGTATCAAGGTAGTCGGATACAACATTCAAATTTGGTCATACAATAACATATGGAATTAACTATACGTAAACAGGACATTAAAATATTTATAACAACATATGCATGCAATAAGGAATTTAAAAACTGAAAATAACTTAAAATAATAGGGCAATATGGTCAATGGTGTAACTTGCCTTGGTCGATGTCTTGAAATTCTAAATCTTGATTTGATCGAACTCTCCGGAGTCGTCAAGTCTATCTGTGAAGATACGACAAATTGAATGCAAATTCAAATAAATTCAAAAACATAGTTCAAATTAACTCCAAACTGAAATATTTTGGTTTAGTTAGCTAGATTATAATTTTATATAAATTTTGCAATTTGAAACACCCAATTTGGAGTTCATATGCAAAAGTTATGAATTTTTGAAGTTTATATCTAAATCTGAAATTTTATTGAATTTCCAGAATTATTTTCCTACTGAAAATCCATTTATTGCGCAATGATTACCTCAGCACTGAATTTTCAGAATTAAATTTAAATAAAAAAAATTTCTGACATGTGGGCCCCTCGGGTCAGTGACTCGGCCCATGTGGACCAGGCTCACTGAGCTTTGGGCAGCCCAGCACGGTGGACCATGCCACGTGTGCGTGTGCGTGGGCGCTGATGCAGCAGAAATGGTGGCGTGGCGCTGACGTGGATGGTGAGGTGGCGCGCCACGTCGACTTGACGGCGGCGACGTTTTCGGGTGCGACCGACAACGGCCAGCGGCGGAGGTTCACCGGCGGCGAGTGGTACCAAAAGCAAGAGGAGGACACGGGGATCCAGATGCGCTACCTTGGGGCGGCGACGCGAGGCGTTTTGGTCGTCGGCGGCGAGCTTTGGCGGCGAAGAGCTTCGGTCGTTGGTGAAGTGGCGACTCCGATGATCCTCCGGCGGAATGGTGCGCACGAGCCGTGGCGATGATGCGATGCTATAGGTGCAGACGGAGAGGACGAGCTCCAACGGCGGCGAAATCGGCGGCGAAGCTCACGGCAGCGGCGACTAAACCTCGGATTGCGGTGAACTCGCGGCGGGAGAGGAAGAGTGAGTGAGGCAAATGGTTGAGGATGAGAAGGGGCTCACGGGCTCCCTTTATAGAGCAAGGGAAGCTCGGAGCGGCGTGGAGGTAGTGGGAGTCATGACGGCGGTTTCGGTGGGCGTGGGTGAAACTGCCGCGGAGAAGAGGGAAGAAGGTGGGAACGGGCGGTTGGCGCGGCGTGGCCGCTGCGCACGTCCTTGCGTGAGAGGGGAGGAAATCGTGGCGAGACCGAGCTCTTGTGCTGCGAAAATGGCGGCACTCGACTCGGCAGCGAAAGAAGAAGGCGAGGAAGACGACGACGTGGAGCCGTTGGATTTAGATCTTGCGGTTGGGACTTGGTGGGAGTAGAAGATCGTGGAGGGAATCCTGGCCGTAGGATTTAGATTGAAGGGTTTAGATTAGAAGGTTTTAAGTCTCCGAGCTGATGCGAAGGTCTCGCCGTTAGATTAAGATCGCACGGCTCCTATTGATGGTGTCATTCGGACGGTGCGGCGCTGCGGAGATCTTGATCGTTGGTACAGATCCGGCGGTGGATACTGAGAGGAGAGTGCGTGTGTGCGTTGCGTGCGTTGGATTTTAATCCAACGGTGGATGAGGTGGGAGAGAGTGCGCATACTGTGGTGAAGCGGGCGCGTGGAGAGGAAGTTGGGCGAGCCTTTGGGTTTCGGCCCAAACAACGTTAGAGGATTTTCTTTGCTTTTCTATTTGTTTTAATTTGTTAATTCATAATAGCTTTAGAAAATAGCAAAATACTTCCAAAAATTATGGAAAAATTCTGAAATTCCCATACTCAACTGACTTAATAAAATTATTTCCAACTATTAGTTGGCTTTTAATTTTGTAAATAAATTTGTTTTAGCTTTAAAATATTTATGAAAAGCTTTTGAAAATTCAGGAAAAACCACAAACGTAAATAAACTTTTAAATTTTACTGAAATTGAAATTTGGGCTGTTACAGCAAACCCCTTTCCAACCGTACATCCTTCCTCCTCCGCGCATTTGTCGACTCCTCGCGGCTGTCCCCCCTTGCTCGCAGTGCTGCATGTAGACAATGCATCCGAAATTCTCGGTGCCGATGCAGCGGTTCCTCCTTCGCTCGGCTATAAATACCGAAATCTCGCAGTCGCTCTTCGCTCATCCCAATTGTTGTGGCTTTAGGTAATGTTGAACATGCAAGAGTTGTATGTGTTTTATGGCGATGATCTCGTACGGGCTGGATCTGGCGGGTTGGACCTGTTGAGATGCCAGTACAAGGTGGTCCGGGCGGAGGGGCTCGACGCGATGAATATTCACAAGCTTCGGAACTGCATCTGGAGGGAATTCGTCATGGAGGCAACAAGGGAGAAAGTTGTGATCGAGGGGATCACCTGCACAAATAATGTGTGGGAACTCGTCAAGGTGGCTGGAAGCGTAGTATAGAGCCAGTACATGCTGATTGCCTCCCAGCCTGAGGCGGCCATTTACGGGAAGACGATGGTGTACGTGAATTTTGTACCCAGCGCACGGGGCCACCTTGATGATGCTAGGGCCTCTACAAGCGGGCAAGCACAGCCCGAGCCTGAAGACAGCAAAACAGAATGTGCGGCCTCAAAGGATTATCCCGCGCATAATTTTGTGTGAAACGAGGGGAAAGAATCGTGGTGATCGCCCGCATTGACTGCCACGAGTATCTAACAGACTAGGCTCTCGGGTTGGAGTCCCATGAGGACGCCAACCCAAGTTCAGATGGTAGCGACGATGACCCACACTAGCCTGGTAGTACAACCGGGGGAATTGTGTTATCGGAGGTGCCTTATGTGGCATCGAGACTTGATAATGTCGTAGTGTGTTCACTCGTACTGCCGCAAGAAGAAGGCTCCCACTGGGGGTTTGATGTCGACACCCTCTTAGATGGGCAGCGCTTCTCTAGCAAGGAAGCCGTGTAACAAGCTATAGCACGGTATGTCTTGTCCATTAGCCGTGTGTATTGAGTGCACTGGTCCAACCCCAAACATTACGTAGTGAGGTGCATAGTGGAAGGCTGCCCTGGCAAGGTCAGCGCTTGCCGAGCAAAGATTTCGGCTCGGTATTCGTGGTCAAGGCGGTGACCGACTACACTTGTGAGCTTAGCGAGCCCTTGCGGCAGCATCGGAACGTGACTTCCGTATATATGGCGAACCTCATCAAGCACCTAGTTGCGGTAGACGTATCCGTCTTCCCCAAGCTACTGATGTCAGAATTCGCCAATTAGGTTGGCTATCCAGTCAGCTATAACAAGGTCCGACGAGCCAAGCAGAAGGTCATCGAATCCATGTACAGGACATACAAAGAGGCGTACAACCTTGTGTTGAGATTGCTTCACCAGATTGCCGAATCAACCCCAGCACATACATAAATAAGCTTGAGTGTGAAGATGCTGAGAAAGGGCCCAACCGCTTCATACTGGACCGAGTGTTCTGGGCTTTCGCTCAGTCCATCGGTGGCTTCCAGTTCTGTCGTCCTGTGATGACGATGGATGGCACTTTCCTCACAGGGAGGTACATGGGCATCATACTCACCGTGGTGGTGGCCGACGCGAATAACCAGCTTCTCCCTATGGCATTTGCGATTGTGAAGATCGAGAAAACATCCAGTTGGCTGTAGTTCATGTCGAACGTGAAGACGACGATGGTGGGAGACCGGCCCAATGTATGCCTTATCACAGACTGCAATGTTGGGTTGTTGGTGGCCATCAACACCATGCAGCATGGGATGCCCCCTTACTAGTGGAATAACGTGCAATCCAGGTGGTGCATAAGGCATCTTGCATTTAACTTGTTCAAGCGGTTCCACAGTTAGGACATTATGAAGATGTTCGAGGTATTATGCCTGCAGAACTAGAGACAGAAGTTTGACTCCACCTGGAGAGACCTCGAACACTGGACTACGAGGCATACAAGGGAGTCCACTCCGGAGGTACTGGAGGAAGAGCAACCCCATAGTGTCATAAGTTTCTCCGAATGGATTAATGGCCCGCTCCTGAATTGGAGGAATGATCTCTTCTATATGACATAGATAGTACGAGGTACGAGATTATAACGACCAACATGTCCTCCTTAGGTGTGTGGTGCCTCCCTATCACCGCGATCGTCGAGAAGACATGGACTCGTACTGTTGGTTATTTCGTCAATAGAACCACCGTAGCCAAGCGACATATGGAGGAAGGCAAACAGTGGTTCGAGAATATGCAAAAGCACAAGGACAAAAAGATAGAGAAGGCCCGGATGCACGACATCTGGGTGATCGATGGCCTCGGAGGAAGTACAAGACTAGGCTTCGGCAGAAACACGTCAACGGTCATGCTAGGGGGGAAAGAAAACAGGCATGCACCCTAGGTGGTGTGGAGACTTGCACCTGCAACAAACCGAAGCTCCTGCACAAGCTATGCTCGCACGTGTACAAGGCGTTTGCGCAAATGAGGCAGATGTATACACCGTACATCTTCGAGTACTACAACATGCAGCACCTTTTTAGTACATGGAGTGCGGAGTTTCACTCGTACAGCTTAGAAATGAATTGCAAGGATCTTTGGCCAAACATGGTGCAATGGGGCTCGAACAAGGACTTAAAGACAATAGCGAAGGAGCGACGACAGACGTGGCGCTTCCGAAATGACATGGATGCCAGCCAACGTACCAGTATTAGCCGCACAAGCAAGTGCATGATATGCAAGACCCCTAAGCACTCAGCGAAGGATTGTCCCAACAGACCGAGCTTGTCTGGTCGTTATTCGGTGTCGTAATGTAATATTTTCTCCACCTTGTTTTCTTATGTACAACGAAACTTGTGAGAGTTATGTGCTTTCTGCCATTTATTTAGAATCAGTCAGGTAATACAATCGAATCATTTGCATCTATCAAGTCAGAGGTGATCTGTTGAAGTCTTCTTAGTTCTTACTATAATGAACTTAGAGTCAGCAATCAATCATGCTTCAAAATTGCCTATTTCTCATCACTACTGTAATGTTCTAACATGCCTATTTTTATGTTATAGGATAATGGTCATGTTTTGTGCCCGAGCTTTTGTTCCATACATTCCAAGTCATATGAAATCATGAAACCCTAATTTCCGAAACCTAAAATCTAAATTTTCACGACCTAAATCCTGAATTCTTGAGACAATTCTAGAACACATATAGAATTGTCGAAACAGTGTACAATCAAGTCCACTGTGTGAGGAGCCTTAAAAAATCATAATTTTTGGAACTCATTTTGTACATTTACAAATTCGTACAAACAGTACACTTAAATAAAATTGCGAGGTAAAATCAGAATGAGTAAAATTATATAAAAAAAATTACACTTGCTTCACATAATTTTTTGAACTCATTTGCTATATTTAAAAAATCTCACAACCACAGCTGAAACCCTAAACTAAACCCTAACTGGGGAGGGGGACACGTGTGTGTGGGTGTGGGGGGGGTGGGGGAGGGGCGTGAGGCAACGGCGATGTGGCGACTGCCGCACGGTGACCATATGGGAGGAAGCTATTTCTGCTTTTTTTTTCCAGAGACATCCAATTGTGCAAATACAAACTCAAGAAATGTCGATACGGCTAAAAAAATCTCGTTTAATTAGTTCCATCCCATGAGACGCATCGCTAGCTAATTGACAATTGACACGAACACGTACGATTTGATCCATTTAGGACTCCAGCAGCGAACGTACATTGAACAGATGTCAGGTGGGATCGATCGATGCGTGTAGCGAACATTAATCAGAGATGTCTATATATGCCCACAAAACGTGCTCTGACATTACAAGCAAAAACACGCCCCTTGTTTCTTGCCTTTCGAGCCAAACTCCCCAACGATTGCTTCGTCTTCGCGAGTCGCGACAGACGCTGCATAAACAATCAAGACACGAGCCCAAAATTTTCCCTCGTTCATGTGACGTATGTGTACACGTACAGGGGCAGGATTGTGCCTCGGATCAGTAGGGCAATAATTCGAAGCCTATGATTAAATGATCATGAATTTTTTTAAAAAAACATCATCAAAATACAAGTTCAGTGTAAAAATAGCTGGCTCACCCGATACTTAGGCTGTGACTTACTCCGTCCCCGCGCACACACATGCATGGTCGCCTAGCTAGTAGGTAAAGTAGCACCTGAAACGCACTGTATTTTCTTTCAGGGAAGAAATAAAACAAGAATTAAAATAATAGTACTCACAATCCGGCCCCTTAGCTGCCAATGTAAAAGCGACATGTATGTAATTAACAAAGCATTAGTAGCGCCCATGTTTTCCAGCATGTGATATTTACGCTCTCTACATCTAAATCAGTACGTCGCCGAATGCCCGAGCACCACCCACCCTACGCTACCAGCGTTAGGAAAACCACAGCACGAGTTGACTCGGCTACAGCGACACAACTGTTGTTAATGGCACGGCCCAAACTACACCCCTAACACAAGCGCGTACTGCCTTCCACGCTTCCTCTGCACAATATCAATTATTTTGTCAAAACAATATAATTACTTAGTCTCGAAAATAGAGTGCAAATAAGTAGGTGTGCAAACAGAGCAGCGTTGGCTGGATGTTTGCCCAACCTCATCGGTGACAAACAATAGACAAATTGACTATCGTACATAATTATGGTTGTTTTACCTCTATTAGAAAACCTAGACAAATTTCTGGCTCGGCCATGATACGTAACGTAGGACATGTTTGGATCGTAAGAAGTACACATAAAATCGTTCAAATTTTCACGTTCCAAAAATTCCCACGGAAGCTTTAAAAAGTCAGATAGAGGTGTATGAGTGTATCTAAGATTTCCATATGAACGAGACGAAACAGAGGAGAGAAAAAGGCCCGTGTCATTTTCTCCAGCACACCGCACACGAAACTCGGCTCTTCCTTTTTCCCCCGCTAATTTATGCGAGCCGAATCGCCAGTGGTTAAGCTAGGAGTACTCACTTTTGTTAATTATTATTGCTGTGCTTTTGGGGTCGACCTGTCCCTCATATATTGCTCTCCCGTTGCTTCCTCTTTCCTCGGCTCGGCTCCCACTCGGACGCGTCGCGGAGGGGCGCCTTTGCCAAGAGATTCCAAGCAATCCATCCATCGAGTTCGCGAATGCATGCCAGCATTGGATTATTTCGCGAGCTGCGCTGGAGAGAGACTGTGATTAGTGGTGGTTGGTTCGGCGATGAGGGGCGGCGCCTCCGCGGGCCACCAGCGATGGGGCTCGGCGGGGACGACGCCGCGCTCGTTGAGCACGGGCTCCTCGCCGCGCGGGTCCGACCGGAGCTCCGACGACGGGGAGGAGCTGGTCGAGGTCACGCTCGATTTGCAGGACGACGACACCATTGTGCTGCGGAGCGTCGAGCCGGCCGCGGCTGCGGCCGAGTCGGCGTCGGCGTCGGCGTCCGGGGCGCCGAGGCTTCCGACGCGGGGGGAGCTCACGGGCGGCGGCGCGTCGTCGTCGTCGTCGTCGCGGTCGCGGTCGCCGTCGATTCGGCGGAGCTCGTCGCACCGGCTGCTGCAGTTCTCGCAGGAGCTCAAGTCGGAGGCGATGGCCCGCGCGCGGCAGTTCTCGCAGGACCTGACCAAGCGGCTCGTCCGCAGCCGCAGCCACAGCCGCGCGGAGGGGCGGCAGCAGCAGCAGCCCTCGTCCGGCATCGAGTCCGCCCTCGCCGCCCGCGCCGCGCGCCGGCAGCGGGCGCAGCTCGACCGCTCGCGCTCCGGCGCGCACAAGGCGCTCCGCGGCCTCCGCTTCATCAGCAGCAATAAGGCCAACAACGCCTGGATGTTGGTCCAGGCTAACTTCGAACGCCTCGCCCGCGACGGCTACCTCTCCCGCTCCGACTTCGCGGAGTGCATAGGTACCAACCAACCGCCGCACTGCCTCCAGTCTCCTCCAATTTTTTTTTTTCTTTGAGTTGCTCTTGTCTGTTCAAACATTGGCGAGACGCGCTTACGTGCAGGGATGACGGAATCGAAGGAGTTCGCCCTCGAGCTGTTCGACACATTGAGCCGGCGGCGGCGGATGAAGGTGGACACGATCAACAAGGAGGAGTTGCACGATATCTGGCAACAAATCACCGACAACAGCTTCGACTCCCGCCTCCAAATCTTCTTCGACATGTAATTACCTAGCCAACCCACCGTTATACTACTACCTAGTTACTTTGCAATTCGTCATTACTGTTTGAACAGCAGCATCAATTCTATTAGTAATTTTGTCACAAATTTCCGCTTGCTTGTGATTAGGGTGGATAAGAACGCGGACGGCCGGATTGCGGAGGCGGAGGTGAAAGAGGTGAGCAACACTCCATGCCCATGGTTGTGCTTGGTGTTGGTGGTCCTCCAGTAGTACGAGCCCTTCCTTTCATTTTTCCCTTTCTTTTTAGATTTGCTATTTGGGATATCAAAATCGGATTCTTTAGGCGTTGTTTTGACGGCGAGAGTTTTATATTTGGCCGATTGAGCTGTCCATTTCCTCGCCCCGGCCATATCAATATTTCTTTTCTCAAATATGCACCTCCATGTCGCAAGCCTCACCGGGTAGGAGTCCAGTCCTAAATTCTGTGCTTAGAGTGAAGGACAATTCTTAATTAACCAGTAACGATCCGACAAGCGAGGGGTTTTTTGAGGAGAATCGTACATGGTAGGGGAACTGGGGAAGGAAGGAACAAGGGTACGGTAAGGAGAAATACTGGTGGCATCTAATCGGAGTCGGTGAGCGAAACCGGCGGGGCAAGCATCACGGCTTCACCAACTCCTACCTGCCAGTTTAGGGACACTCGTTTTCTTTTGCCCAGCTTTCTAGAACGTGTGAGGGCGTTTCGGTAAAACCCGGTAGCGTAGACCGGTTGCTGACTGCAAGGCGGTTGGTGAGGGGCATTTCCGTCACGCCCGCTAATGCCTTTTCTGATCCGCTCGAACGATGCATTGAAAGGTGAGGTAAGTACAGTGGCTTTTGTATTTTCGCGTGCAGATGAGATGCCTTTCACTACTGGTGTCACCGTGAAGGAAAATGTTACTTTCTTGAGGTTTGGAAAATGTTAGATCATGTTGAGTTAATCCCTGTTTCCCTTTCTACTGCTCCCAGATTATCATGTTGAGCGCATCTGCCAATAAGCTGTCGAGGCTTAAGGAGCAAGCGGAAGAGTACGCCGCCTTGATCATGGAGGAGCTTGACCCCGAGGGACTTGGTTACATTGAGGTAAGCTCGTTGCTTTAATTTGGTGTGAAACATCTGTTAATTGATAAAATAATTTTACGCAATAAAAAATGAGTAAGGAAAGAAACACTACTGTAGCTGGACAAAACTGCTACTCGTTTAGGGTGTGGAGATGAGTGCATTTTTTACAATGAGCTCATGTTCTATCATAGTCGCCAATGCGTTTAGTAGTTACTTATCGTACTGCTACTTGTGTAAGTAAACCTTCGTTGCTTACTTTAACCAAGAAGGGCTTCGTTGCTTACTTTAACCAAGAAGAGTCTTTTGCTCATTTGGTGTCTTTTTAAAATGATTTAGCAAATATAAGCTCCGTATTTGAAATAACAAAAATGACATTGCGGTAGATTAGGCGGGCGCCACGTGTTCCCTACCGCGCTCCCGAAGCGCGGATGCATCCTGCCGCGCTTCCGGTCTCTGTCTGCTGGCCTCCTCATGTCGCGCTCTCGGTGCATTGCTGGAGCCTGTTGCGTTCCCGGTCCGCTGCAGTTCCTGCTACGCGCTCCATGCGCTCGATCCGCCCTCCTGCCGCGTTGCCTGGCCCAACTATAGTTACCAGAAACGTGACTCGTCCGAGTCGCGGTACGGGATTCGGGTTCGTAGTTCGCCATTTTTTTCCAGTTTCCACTGCGAACACAAATCCTGTACCCTAAACTGTTTCAGTTTCAACGAATCCGGTAACTATGGGCCCAACCTCCTATCGCACTCTCGGTCTGCTGCAGGTGCCCAGTTAACCTGGCGTGGCTGCAGCAAATGCCGTGGTCCGGGAGCGCGGTAGGGACCTGTCTAGCCTCTTGCGATGCTATTTTTGTCATTTCGGATTTTCAAAGACTATATTTACTAATTAAATGAGCCAAAAACTCACAGGAAGTCCCGTTACGTTTTAGGAGTAGTTGACCGGGGTTGTCTGTTTTGGCAAGTTAGTGGAGTAGTACCAGTAGGAGTATAAAATATACAGCCGTATCAAACTATCAATATCAACATTTTTATTTCTCTCTCACATTGCTCGGTGAGGGGTGCACCTCAACCGGCCAAACAGCCTATCTTTGAATCTTGATACGATGATTGCAATAAAAATTTGCCCGTCACAACATAAGAACTCAACTACTTGCAACGAAATGCAGCAGTCACAACAACAAAACGATGCTGGTCATCCCATAGAAACTTCTTGCCCATCATCATTTATAACGAAGTTGTTGAGCAGCTGTGGACCAGCTCGTATCCATTTCTGTTCTGCCTCACTCCCCTGCCTGGTTCAATGCCATCCTTGCCTGCCGCCCACATCTCATTGCCCCAGCACTTTCATTGGCAGAAACGTTCCATCGCGGTTCCATGATTCCTGAGTCATGCATTGTTCAGGTGCAGGGTTAGGCGAGCTGATATAAGCAGGGTAGCAACCACAATTGACCATGTACTCTCTCCATGTCGTTATATAAATCTCTATTATTGAAAAGCGTCGTCTCATAGTACAAATCTATTATGGAGATTAAAGGTGTAGTTATTGTAATATTTCCACCATATACTCCTCCTTTAATGCTGATAAAATAGATGAGTAGTTGTAATATGTCATTTGATAGGGGTGTACATGTTCAATGCCATTAATTTTTCTTATATTTAATGTCTCCTTGGTCTATGTGTATGGCGGGCTTTGAACATGTATTACGGGATGTAAACAGTAGAGTTACTTATTTTTTTGTCTTTTTAAGTTGGCATGGTATGGGGGTGTTTAGCTGGGCCATAGTGGCAGTGGCTTTTATGTTGCCATGTGATGTGTCGTGTTAGGCCACATTTGTTGTGGGTGGGAGACCATCCTCAGACCAGTCTTTGTACACCAGGTGATTCAAGTCCAAGCCCCACTTTCTAGAATTAATTTACGTGCACATTCCACAAGGTTTTAGCTTGGGTAGCGCGCTCATATGCACATTCCATGTGCGCCACCAGCTGCAAGTAAAACGAGTCAGAGGGCCACACTTCAGTTTGGTGGGACTTTATGTTTTGGGTACAACTGTCCACTAGATTGATGTGTAATGTTAACCCGCCTTGTATTTTTCCTAACTGCACAAGTAAGCATCTTATCATCAAGAAAGAATTTGAACTTAATTAATTTTACATGATTAAGATAACTCTTCTTTTTTTGAAAGGAAGCGAGATAGAACTTCACTATACCTTGGTGTAGCAAATCTGTCACGTTGGAATGGGTTACAGAACACACTAGATGTGACAGAATTGCTCCTTAAGTTCTGTCATTGAGTGAACAGCCATTTAATACTTGTTTGAATAAAATGGTCAATTAAGCTTGAGAAAGGGTTTAATAATACATTGGTTTATATGCATATTTAATAGGGCTATTTCAGGAATAATACAACTCTGTTACTTGGAATAGTTACATCATTCCTTAATCTTGATCAAATCGGGGGTTCTGAACTCCTGATCTCTGGGTACAGTATCACTATTAGTAGTACATGCACAATATCCTCCATTAGTAGTACATGCGAAGTGAGTGAGCTTATGAGCCTCTGTATTACAAGTGTGATATTCCTGCTCGAGGGACCAGTTTTTCTCTTTTTGTAAAAAAAAACCCTATAATTTATTCATAGGCTATTATTTTTATCAACTAAATGTGCTCACTGTTCCTGAATCAATGAATGTAATTCAGGAGTTCTGAAAACTACACTGTTTCTTGTTGGCATTGCAGCTGTGGCAATTGGAGACACTTTTATTGCAGAAGGACACCTACATGAACTACAGTCAGGCTTTAAGTTACACAAGCCAAGCACTGAGCCAGAACCTGGCAGGGCTAAGAAAGAAGAGTCCATTCCGCAAAATAAGCACCACTTTGAGCTACTACTTGGAGGACAATTGGAAACGTTTATGGGTGCTTGCATTGTGGATTGGGATAATGGCTGGACTGTTCACCTGGAAGTTCATGCAGTATCGCAACCGGTATGTCTTTAATGTGATGGGCTACTGCCTCACAACCGCAAAAGGCGCTGCTGAAACCCTGAAGCTGAATATGGCAATTATCCTCCTGCCAGTGTGTCGTAACACTATTACTTGGTTGCGAAGTACAAGGGCTGCACGGGCATTACCATTTGATGACAATATCAACTTCCACAAGGTTAGTCTTTAGTATGTCATTGCCCTCTCTTCTCCACTTAAATATAGACTTTCGTAGTCCAGTGATCTTAGTACTTAAATCAATGAATTTAGGCCCTGAAAGATGTGAATGCACACTTGCATCATCTGTGCATGTAGAGGTAGGCTATCAGATTTGATTTGCATGTGAGGTTGATTTGCCACATGTCTCCAGCACATAGTTACCAGAAACACGGTTCGTCCGAGTCATGATACGAGATTCGGGTTTGTAGTTCGCAACTTTTTCTTTCAATTTCCACTGCGAACACGAACCCCGTACCTTAAACCGGTTTGGGTTCAATGAATCCGGTTCGCGATTTGCGGGGTTTTATAGCGAATCCGGTCACTATGCTCTAGCAGCATAACGGGGACTCAGGTGTCAACATATTTTAATTGTTGTATATACTGCTTTCAGAATATCTGTCTAAAAGCATATCTTGCATTATACTAAAGTATTAGGGTTTTTAAGGTTCATATGGGAATAGTGGATTAGAAAGTTGACCAAATACTTCAAGTTTAGACGTGGGAATGGGAATGATGCAGCGTATGGAATATTGTTGCCACTTGCCAATTTGACCAACTCAAAACTAATAACAAGAAATTGTGTTTTTGTTGTAACGGCAGACTATTGCAGCAGCAATTGTGGTTGGTATAATCCTCCATGCAGGGAACCACCTTGCATGCGATTTTCCACGGCTTATACGTTCATCAGATGAGAAGTATGCTCCTTTGGGAAAGTATTTTGGGGAAACAAAGCCGACATATCTTACATTGATCAAAGGAGTGGAGGGCATCACTGGGATAATCATGGTTGTGTGCATGATAATTGCTTTTACTTTAGCAACCCGGTGGTTCCGGCGTAGCCTGGTGAAGCTTCCAAGGCCATTCGACAAACTGACTGGCTTCAATGCTTTTTGGTACTCTCATCATTTGTTCGTCATTGTGTACCTGGCGCTCATTGTTCATGGCGAGTGGCTGTACCTCATTCATGTTTGGTACAGAAAAACGGTGAGATATTTATGTATTTGTTTTCATTCTTTAAAACAAGTTGGATTCATAAGATTCTTATATTTTTTTTCCTTTGATGCAGACATGGATGTATCTTGCAGTGCCTGTTTGGTTGTATGGAGGGGAGAGGATTCTAAGGTTCTTCAGGTCTGGCAGTTATTCTGTCCGGCTCTTGAAGGTCAATCCACAGACATTAATAACTTGAGCATAGATTCTTTGTGCCTTGTTCTAATTCAGTGCCCTTTCTTTGCAGGTGGCCATATATCCTGGTAATGTGTTGACGTTGCAAATGTCCAAACCTCCCACATTCCGTTACAAGAGCGGACAATATATGTTTGTTCAATGTCCAGCAGTGTCGCCCTTTGAATGGTACATTGGTACTTGCGGCTCTCAAGTTTAATCGAATTATGTATGATTGATCAACTTTTAGGATAGATAATACCGGATTTTTGTACGCTTTATATCTTCAAAAGGTGGAGTCAGTGCGATCCATTGAACTTTGAACGCTTCTTTGTCTCTTGCAGGCACCCCTTCTCAATTACTTCAGCACCTGAGGATGATTATCTCAGCATTCATGTTCGACAAGTTGGTGACTGGACACGAGAGCTCAAGAGCGTATTTGCCGCAGCTTGCGAGCCCCCAGTGGGTGGTAAAAGCGGCCTTCTTAGAGCAGATGAGACAACTAAAAAAGCGTATGAACACCCCCTGTGTTTAGCAGTTAACTTTGTGCTTTGTGGACACTTCACAATTTATAATATTGTCTTTTGGCAATGCAGCTTACCCAAGCTTCTGATCGATGGACCTTATGGTTCTCCTGCTCAGGATTACAGCAAGTATGATGTTTTACTACTTGTTGGATTAGGAATTGGTGCAACACCCTTTATCAGCATATTGAAAGATCTACTCAACAACATCATCAAAATGGAGGAAGAGGAGGTATGTTATACAATCCCATATCTTCAGTCATCATGTTCGTAATCTTGTAGGTGAAATAGTATTATCATTCTTATTTTCTTTGTATAGTTTATTTTGCACTCAAGTATATATTTTTCTCTGTATTTGCAGGATGCTTCTACTGATCTTTATCCACCAGTTGGTCAGAATAAGCCACATGTTGATCTGAGCACACTTATGAGTATTACCTCGAGACCAAAGAGGGTCTTAAAGACCACAAATGCGTACTTTTATTGGGTGACACGTGAGCAAGGCTCTTTTGATTGGTTTAAAGGAGTGATGAATGAGATTGCTGAGTTGGATCATAGGGTAAGTATATCAATTGATTGCTAATTCTGTTTGCAGTGCAATTTGTTATCTTCAGAAATTTGCAATACGTTCCTGAAGTTGTACTTACAGTTACCTTTGATCCATGCTAGAATATCATTGAGATGCACAATTACCTCACAAGCGTTTATGAGGAAGGTGATGCTCGGTCAGCACTCATCACTATGCTCCAAGCTCTGAACCATGCGAAGAATGGTGTTGACATCGTCTCTGGAACTAGAGTAAGTACTGATAATACTATTAACAGCTTAAGTTAGGCTGTAAAGTCACTGCATCGAAATATTAAGTTTTTACCTCACTATTTATTATCATAGAGGGTTTAAAAATGCACATTTACCTTGTCCAATATGCAGCTAATACTTCCATTTGACTATTAGTGCACTCATTTTGCAGGTTCGGACACATTTTGCGAGACCAAATTGGAAAAAGGTCCTATCTAAAATTGCCTCCAAGCATCCATATGCCAAGATAGGTTAGTCTACATATTACAAGTCTAACTAACCTTTATTTTGATTTCTTTTAGTCATGGACATTCTTGTTAACAAGAACTTTTCTCTAACCTTTTCAAAAGTTATCTCTGTATGCATGTATATCTATGCTAGACCTATTATATGCACACAATAGTACATAAACATGCAAAACTTTCAATGAGATATCTATGGAAAGTAGAGGAGAAAATTTGAAATTCCACACCATTCACTCTTTCAGCTTCGGCACATAAATGAGCAAAACTGCAAAGAAGACACCAGCTCGGGATGAGTTAGTATTTTAAATTATATCTAGTTGATTAAAGACGATAACCATATTTGTTGCACACAGGTGTATTCTACTGTGGAGCTCCAGTCCTGGCACAAGAACTTAGCAAGCTTTGCCACGAATTCAATGGGAAATGCACCACAAAATTCGAGTTCCACAAGGAGCATTTCTGAAATCAAGTAAATACTTGACGGAAAACAAGGATATGTTATGTTTTGTGTACAGCATTTTTGTCTATTCTTCTTTATAAAGGACAGGAGAGAGCAGGTGGAGAAGCAATCAAGCTACCGCCTACACTTCTTGCCGGACAGTACTCCCAAATGAAATAAGAGCACCAACAAGAGGGATTTTGGGTAATCATGTATAATACATGTGACGTCCATCATGGCTGATGCAGCATGGACTCCCCAGTGGACCTGCGACTGCGAGGAGATTCCTCCCAGAAGGTCTGGAATGTACAGAGAGCCCACCTGAAGACTTCTCCTGAGTTTAGTGAGTTTAGTTTTGATTATAAGTAGGATGATATATAGGACATAGGAAGGGAATTACGAGTCACAAAGCTAATTAACTGTATATTTTTCATGCAGCTGAGTGTCTAAGGCCAGAAGCACGTTTCATGTTTGTATTTACATACAGAAAACGATAAAAAAAAATGAAAGAGAAAAGGTATACTTGATTTGAGTGTGTGTAATTTGTAATTATACAGTGCAGTGGTATTGATTGGTTACAGGCTGGGCTCACCGGCCACATTCAGGTTTGTTCCATTGTTGAGACTCGTGAATTGGTGACTGGGAAAGAAATAATAAGATGTAATTTTTGCCCCCTTAACAATTTTACATACACATGTGCTGTATTTATAGCTTGCCTCGGCCAATGGCAAACGTCCTTTTTATATTATGCCGCTACTGTACATGTTGAAATATGGAACTACGATGATCTCATCTGTCCTTCGGTAACATCTGCAAAACTGACGTTTTGTTTGGCCCTCGTGTACGCCGGAGGAGACCGAGAGGAAGAAGCGCGGGCAAACATGGCCGGCGCCTTGCGCTCGCTCGGGCCGCACGGTTGCTGCGCGCTGTGCCGGGTGCGCCTGCGTGCGCGATTGGTGGACGGCGCACGGGCGCTCGGGCAAGCTTTAGGCGCCGAATTCTGATCGTGGCTTGTGGCTGTGCGGCCCGTGGGGCCGGGAGGTGGGCTGTGCATCTGGCCCGCTACGGCCTGCGGAGCGGGAGAGTGTCGCGCTTTTAAGCCCATACAGGTGCAAAAATCAATTTTCTGGAGTAACTTCCAAGATGGCAGAGTAGAGCAGGTTTGGAAAGCTTTTGTGCAGCAATGCCTCGCGATTAACCAGCGTCAATCCCTAAGTCGGTCATCGGTGAATTGTCTGCGCAGAGTTCCAATCCGCAAGCACGACTTCGATGCTCTGGGACCCACATGGTCAGAATAGGACCGCTGTGAGCTATTGTCGCACCTCAAACCTCGAAACTTAATTTCCTCTCGTATCATTCGGTAACGATCTTGCACGTTGCAGTCCGAAAACCTATCTTCTTCGGCAAGAAGGTCGCGCAATATATTGCCCGGAAACGTTGCAGTCCGGAAGCCTATCTTCTTCGGCAAGAAGCTCGCGCCCTATATGCCCGTTCCGGGCGGTGCACTATTACGATACAAGAGCCACGGCGAACTACACCGAGCATTTTTCGCTCCTCCGAGCTTCACTGCCAATCAGGCGATCACCATCTCTCACGTAGGACTGGCCCTGGTAATGGAAAAAAACCAACCCATTTTCAACCTAACCCACAATGACAAACTCCATTTTTCTCAACTCAAGAGCCACGGCGAACTACACCGAGCATTTTCGCTCCTCCGAGCTTCACTCGCCAATCAGGCGATCACCATCTCTCACGTAGGACTGGCCCTGGTAATGGAAAAAAACCAACCCATTTTCAACCTAACCCACAATGACAAACTCCATTTTTTCAACTCAAATCAGATCACTTCGCACCCTTAGGACCCAGAGCCAGTTTTATTTTTTAATCCTTTTTTAAGAAATATTTTAAAGATAACATTTTCTTAATTTTATTTCCAATTCTAACCCCTTTGGTCACGTCGTGACCCGTGGTGTGACCAAACTGTGCTGTCACGCCACCTACCACGGCGTGACCAAACCTGCCAGATAACCCCCCAAGCCAACAAGCGTCCGTGTTCGGGCTAAGTCTTGTCACGCCAAGAGGAGTGGCGTGACAACACTCATTTACCACGTCAAGATCCGTGGCGTGACAACGTGCTTTTGCCACGCCACGCGTGATGACGTGACCAAAAAGGTTAGAATTGGAAATAAAATTAGGAAGAGACTATCTTTAAAATATTTTTTTAAAAAAATTAAAAAATAAAAACTGCTCTATGACCCAACCTAAACTATTTCCATGATACGTGTTCAACCCACTTTTCCAACCTATTTCAACCCCATCTCCAACCCACCTAGTTCAGGCATTCACGTTACGAATCCCAAGAGGCCAGAGCACACCAATGATAAGACAACCACGTATTGGATGTCTTGATCATGTGCATTACGAAGCTTTGCTTAGTGCCTATGTCTCCAACTAAGTTATTTTTTCTTTGAAAACTAAATGAATATATTCAAAAATAAATTCAATAAATAAGGAAAACCAAACTAAAATTCCATTTACAAAATTCAAAAAAATTAAACAGATTAGAGAAGTTCCATAAATTTCAAAAAAATGATTTAAAAAATAAATACCAAAAAAATACAAAAAAACTAGACGATTAAAAACACAAAAAAGTGAACACGAATAAAGGTGTATCTATAGGATTACATCAAGCTGCATATTCAAAATTCATAATATATGAAAGTTTTAAATAAACAACAACTACATTGCTGGAAACTCTTCTAAATAAATCAGTTCTTCTTACGAAATCCTGATGCAACTTTTGCTTGACAATCTCAGCATCAAGACACAAACGATAGTTCGCTTGAAGCATGGATGATGGTAAGAAAGGTCTAGGAACATAGCAGCATGGAACTTGGAGTTGGAGCCACAATAAACTGGAACATTGTCACTGTTTGTGCAAACCATGACACTTAGATTGTAAAAGTTAGCATTATCATAAAATCATGAAGCAATTTAGACAGCAGTAAAGAAAAGGCAAAGCAATTTAGACAACTATCCTTATTGTTGACATGATGAGTAGGTATAGTAAGAAGAATGAGTAAGAAATTTACGATGTTTTAGCATACATATTAATCTGCAATACAGTAGTAGAAACAACAGGAAAGGAAACATATAGAGCACTTCTGGTAAAAGATTCAACACCGGGCTTTTAGCATACATGTTAATATGCAATATGGTGTTTAGTCTTGCAATGTTACATTGATTTCCTGGACATGGTTCCCATATGGGCCTAGCTATTAAGTATATGTTGCAGCTACTGTACTTGATGTAAGTAAACGACCCCATTACAAATTTTCTATTGCGAAAACTGAGAAGACAAGAAAAATAGCAGAGTCCAAGTAGAACTACCATGCACAAGCAGAACTAGCAAGGAAAAACTCTCAACTGCACAAGATTTCAGCATTTTGAGTTACATATTTCAGCTTCATGGCTCTGGTCGCGTTCCACTACCACCTGTTTAGTTCATATAAATTTGCAATATATAGAAGCTCCAGAAGCAAGAGGCAACCAAATCATGGGATTACATGATTAAGAGGTAAAGGCAACTACATACGAGATATGACTAGTACAAGCTTAACTGAACAAAATCCAACTAACAAACAAAAAAAAAAACTCCCCTTGATTCTACTCCTACAATCTATGGAGGCTGCTCACCAATCAGATTCTTTGTGGACTTTTAGTTGATAGTAGAATAATATCCTCTAGCGTATTTGCACGATGCTATTGGGATTGCCCTGATCCAAGCAACCATCAAGCTAAACAGTAAACAGAATGGTATTCCCAATCCCACCGCCGCTAAAGTCAAGAAACTAAACCTTAACCACAGAGCTAAACCCCAAGTTCCCCGTCGGCAGATACAGATGAACAACCTACCAATTTTTTCTCATTGACCTCACCTTCTTTCTTTGAAGAAACCGATCTCCCCAAGTTTGAACAACATAAACAACCATCTCAAGAAAAAAGAAACATGATGAAAAATTGCCAAAACCATATGGATTTGTTCTTATTTCCTTGATCTATGGAGACAGGCACTGGCCGGAGAAGACGACGACGACGAACAGAGTGCCTACCATGTACATTGGCGGTAGAGATCCAGGGGATTCGAGGGCCGCGGTGCCACACAGAGTCGTAGAGGAGGGGGACGTGGTAGTGGAGGTGCGGGGAGGAGATAGGGGAGGAGGAGGAAGTTGATGGCGGCGACAGCGACGATGATTCACGTTGGTGCTGGAACTGTAGCCCCTCACCCTCTCTCAACTCGAGTCAGCAGCCCACCTATCACCCTTGACCCCTCTCTTAACTCGAGTCAGCAGCCCACCTGTCACCCCTACCCCTCTCTTACTCATCACCCATGCCAACCCACCCATAGAAGCCCGATATTTTTGAACCCATACCAAACTAAACCAATCTGTTTTCAGTGCAAACTCAAACTCAAACCAAGCTTTCAGCTGCCTCAACCCATTTTCACCCACACAAAATCAACCCAAATTGAAACCGAACCTATTTGGTCCATTTTAAACCAATCCATTACCACGCCTACGTATGACTCAAACGCACCATTAGCGGTGAAGATGTTGGAATTTTAGTTGTTGCTTTGTCTCTGTGCTTGTCCAGAAAAGAAATCAGCACTCGGTCCTCTACTTCGTGGGACACGCCGGTCACCTTGACGTTGACAAACGAGAGACTCGCTGCTCCCTGTCCTTGCTCTCCAAACAGCGCCTCGGTCTTCGGCTCTTCACATGAAGTAGCAAGCTTGGTTCCTGTACGCGAAGGAAAAACTCGAAGCAAACTCTTCTGGTCTCTGGACCTCCACGTGATGTCCTTGCTTCCTGCAGAAGAGACGCTTTCCGCTGGAGACAAAATGCGGGAAGGGAATCAGTTTTGCTAATTTTAAGTCGTCTGAATTTTTTTAAATTTAAATAATTTGTTGTGATTATTAAATTTATGTAGAGATTAATATATTATATGATTTAATAGATAAAAAAGATGACTTATGATTAAAAAAATTCAGTAACCTTATGAATAGACAGTCTATGGAAAAGACCTCACGGAGAGGCCTCTCCTCCTCACCGTCCGATCACCCCCACCCTTTCGCACTATTTACAGATAGACGGAGATGCTAAGAGAGGATTTATTTTCCAAAACACGAGACCTCAGAACTAAAACGGAAACACAGATCGAGATTTCTTTCGCGAGCAGTGCTTCTCTTTTTAGTGTTTTTTTTTAATTCTTCGCAAGACTGGATTGTGCCTTATAAAGGCTAGTGTTGGGAAACCATGGGCCTGACCCTGCAGTCGGCCCATTAGTGGGCGCCCCATCCCAAACCCTAGCAGGGTCGTAGCCTATAAATAGGGGGTGCTATTCATTGTAAATGACTGATCGATTGTTGAAGGAATAAAGAGAAGCAAGAAACCCCCTACATCTCTGTGTTCAATCTCTTATTCTGTTCTTGATTGTTCTTGCGTTCTTGCATTGTTCTTACGATCCTGAGTTTGTCTACGAGGTAATCGCTCGGACTGGACTCGCCAGCGACGGTTCCTCAACACGTTATCAGCACGATCGACTCTCCTCGCATCGAAAAGGTAACCGTCGATGAACGACACTCGTAGATTGAATCGTTTTCTAGATTGCTTTCAATTCTGCAAATTTGGCTTTCTAGATTGGTTTCCTATGGTGCAAATCCGCTCTAATCTACCGCGAGCCGACTTGAAGTCGCCGGCCAAGCCGATCGGTGGATTGCATGAAAGAGTAGATGATGATTGCACCGTAGGTTGTATATGCAATCGCATGAAAAGGCACCATGTGCACGGCACCGCCTGCAAGCGACTGTCGCTACCTCCGCGACACGTCACCGGTCGGCATAGTCCGCCATCACGTCTCGCCACGAGGCAACGGTGCCACGCCGCTAGCACGCGGCAAGCACGCACATGACGGCATGAAGCCGCGCCTCTGATACAATCTTGTATTATATCACATTGTATCATATACATGATCAGTATACATTGCATGAATAGCATCCATAGCAGGAACAACTGCATCACGTAAATATCAAACGCATGTCGCATGCATGCGCTGCGTGCGACACCGAGCTATAAGCGCCACCATGACCGCACGGAGCCGTCGCCTCGCGACGGGCTCCTCGCCGCGCGCCAGTAGCGCCAAGGCTCCTCACGCGCTGAAGCGCCCAACCGCCGGCACCGTGGCGCCCGACCGCGCGCAGTAGCACGCCGTCGCGCTCGTGACGACCGCCATGCATCACTCGAGAAAAAAGGGGAGCAAAGAAGCGAGGCGCGACCGCCGCGCACGGCTTGCCCCGGCACCGCCGCCGCGCCGCGTCTTGAGACCGCCGGCCCGCTTGCCCGGCGCCACCGCGCCGCGCCTTGAGACCGGCCGCGGCCGGTTTGCCCGGCGCCGCCGCGCCGCCAAGACTTGAGACCGGCCCGCAGCTCGCTTGCGCCTCGACGCGCCCCGCGCCACCGGATCCTCGCGATCCGGACGCCGCCGCCGCGCGGCGGCCTCCCGGTGCCAGCCGCCACCGGCACACGCGCGCCGCCGGCGACCTCGGCGCGCCGGCCGCCACCGCGCCGCGCCACGCAGCGCCACCTCGGCCCTACGCCGCGCCGCTCACGAAGCGAGCGCGCCGCCTCTTGGGAAAGGCAGTGGAAACCTAGTGCCCCCTTTTGGGTCTTTAACCGCGCAAGGGCCCAAGGAGGCGACCCATGAAGGTCGGCCCATTTGTTTTCCTAAGAGAAAAAAAGCAAAAGAAAAGAAAAGGAGAATTTGCAAAACAACCCTTGTAATTGAAAATTACGAAACTTTTTCGCAAATAAGGAATTTTTGGAAAACCTCCACAAATACTAAAATTGCGCAAATTCTCTCGAACCGAGATTTCGCGTGTTAACCTCTGAAACTTGCGTTTTAGCGAAAAGTCTTTTCCGTGAGAAAAGGGTCTCGGGAATTCAATTTTTGAATCGATTTTTGCATTTGAAGCATATTTAACCTTGTTATTGTTATTTCTATGCAATTTATTTATTGTATTTACTGTTTTGATTATCTGTAATTGTTTATATTGCTTTTAATCACTGGAAATAGCAGTAAATCATGAAAAATGCATAGAAAAATTCGGGATCACGAACCGTGAGTTCGAAGAGCATTATGAGAATTTTGCAACCATTTTATGCAGATTACTAGCAGTAATCTTTTGAACTTTTTGCATGAAGATGAATATGACTGGCATCACGAACCAGTAGTTCGAAGAACTGACCCAGCATGGCCAGATTTTGTATAAAATTTGTATCAGTCTTCAATTCTGTGGTAATGTAATCACAGATGAGAAGAAGATGGAGAATACTCTCTACCTTTCACCTGAATGCGGTGCAATCCGCACGCAACTATCGTCAAGATGGCTACATGCAGTATGCCTAATTAATTGACATCATGCAAGTTGCAGAAACTCATGATGATGTTCTAAGAAAGAACTATATTTCGCAGCCATCTAGTAGCAATGTTGGCCATGAAGCCACTGCTAGTAGCTACAAGGTGATGAAGCCTCTCAAGAATGAGAATGAGCAAGAAGGGTAAAGTCGTGCGTCGCACATTATTGATGTTTTTTTTTAGTCTAAGAAGAAGGGCAAATAACAGCATGTGGCACACCTCGCCATTGCAGGCATAGAGGGTCCGCATCCATTAGCTGCACTTATGGATGTGAACAGCCCAGTAACAGCCCCATCATCCCTCCCTTGGACATCGCAGCGGCCACAGCCGTAGCTGCCCAAGAGGAGAAGATCGCGCATGGAGCCGATTTAGGCAGAAGTTCCTGAATACTTCGCCTATTAGATCCAGTGCACGCATTGCACTCGGACCTTTTATAGAAACTCGCAGTTTGTAATTGAAGCAGATTTTTGAATTATTGAATAATGGTTGCAAGCTCTAGGAGAGCAAAGAATTAAATTCTTATTATGAGTCCTGCAAGGCTTATTTTCCCATCTTTATAATAGCAAATTACGTTCGATATCTCAAGTATTTTATTTATGTGTTGCTTGCTTTCACTACATATTAATAAAGTACATTATATTAGAACACGTGTGGCGCCCTATGGAGGAAGTGTGCTTAACATGTAGCTGCACAATGAATACCATCCCGAGAGAAATGGAAATTTTTCGGTCAATCAAAGAAGAATCTTTGGTAGTCTTACGACAATCGCAGACGACGATACTTGTATAATAGGCTCGGGAATGACCATAATTATACTCCCAACCGCACAACTTTGGTAATTGAAGAAGACTTGTTGTACCCTAATCGACTAGAACTCTCAAGGATATTTTGCTACGGTTTCCATGTAGAGATCAAGAAGAGTGTGGTACTGAGAATACCTCCTCATTACAAAGCGTGAAGAAAGTGAAAAATAGCACTAGAATATCTTCCTTCATATGAAATCGGGCTATACTACACTAATATTAAGGCACCGCATCTTGCCTTGAAAACCGTATTTAGAAGCTCTGAACTTATCTATCTCGGCATGATAGATAATGCCGCCTAGGTCTTAAGATAATGAGAGATATAATTAACAATTCACGGGGACATAATATGAATATAAAGAATTTTCCGAATCTGAAGATTTTTGTGTGCCCGCATGTGCCACGGAAATTAATTATTAGACCTTTTGCTCGAAGCGAAGGATGAAGTCCTGCATTCTGGATCGTATCGAGGGAGACATTTATGTCCTATACACCCTGTAAGGGTCATTTAGGTATTTTATAGTGCTCATCAATGCTTCCTGAATGGTCGCACGTATGTTTATTGTCTATGAGAAACCATGCTTTTGCAAAGCTAAATCTATGATAATTAACAATTGAAAAATAATTCCTCGATCATCACGTGAAGTCCATCACGAATGGACAACGCGAGAATGTACTCGAAGGCATCGATGATTATTGTATGAAAATGGGAATTAAAGTTGAGCATTCTATACCGCACATCCGCACCTGCATTGACTAGCGAACTTTGAAGAATTGTAATTTACCAACTATATGTTGGGACATGCGATCTGCTCGTAGTGACTCTCATCAATTTTAGACCGTCGGCTTATAACATCCATTCAACTATGCAACTAGCGCAAGGGTCAGCACTGAAAACTTCTCATCTTCACAGGTTTGGTTGCAAGGGTTATATACCTATACCACCACCGCAGCGAACTGCAATGGGTCTTCTCCGAAAGTCTGGGATATACGTTGGTTATGAGACATCATCCATAATCAAGTATTTGGACCATATGACTGGAGATTTGTATAATGCCCGATTCGCTGATAGTACATTAGATGAGGTTAGTTTCCCGTCATTAGGGGGAGGAAATCAACCCTTGATAATAATGTCGGGAAGCAATTGAAGTCTAGAAGACAATTGAAGTCCAGAAGATAATTGAAATCTATGCATATGACCCGCGCACTAGTGAAGCAAATAGAGAAGTCCAGAAGATGATTGCAGTACAGAAGATAATTGAATTAAAGTCTAGAAGACAATTGAAGTCCAGAAGATAATTGATTTGCAAGTATTAGTGAATCAACTGCCAGACTACTTTAGTGATTTGAAGAGCGTGAATAAGTAGCATTTGCCTGCAAGCAATGCACCGGAGAGGGTTGAAATACCATTAAAGGTATCCCTAATCCCGTCCAGAGGCCTCAGAATAAAAGGACGAGAACTCCGGTCCCTCAAATCCGAAGTAACCGGGACGCTGGTGAAAAAGGATAAGAAGGACTTGACCTGACCAATCACCGAAGTGCCCCGAACCGGGAGAGTCGGTTGAGACTGCATAGGTATGGAACCTTCGGAAAGGCATACTGAATTGAACATCCCCATGAAGGAGACATCGGCATGGATGTGTGCGCACATCGATTTGAAAAACTAAAGGACTTGCCCGCAATTGGGCGATGGTGAGCAAGTAAAAGTATTAGAAGAATCGCCCCTTGAAGAAATAAGTTATAAAACTTTATGACCTCGGAGAACCTTTGAATATTACAACAGCCAATGTTGACACTTATTTTGCAAAGAAACTTGCCACAATCATCAATCTTGATTGAGCACGCATCGCTCATTGAATGAAAGAAAAGATCGATTGAGAAGATTGGGAGAAGGCAATAGAAACCGAATTATTCTCTCCGAATAAAAGAAGGGCGTTTGGGCCGTAAGCGTCACGCCCCTTTGTGCACCCGTAGGGCATAAGTGGATATTTGTTCGAAGAGAAATGAAAAGAAGCAAGGCTCGTTGCATAAGGTTTCATTGAACATCCAGAGATGATTATGAAGAAACATATTCCCTGGTCATGGGCAGAAACCCCTTTAGACATTTATCTCAATGGCAGTGAACTTGAAGTTAGAAGTGAAATTGATGGATGGGGTACCAGCATACCTTTATGAAATATTGGATTCGGACATTTATATGAAGATACCTGAATGTATCATCATCCCGAATCAAAACAGAGCAAATAAAAATATGTACAGTGTGAAACTCAGAAAGTCATTGTACGAACCTAAGCAATCAGGCAGAATGTGGTATAATCGCTTGAAGCGACTTTCTATGCAAGAAAGGCTACGTGAACAATGAGAATAATCTCTGTGTTTTATACGATGATCCCAGAATGGACTTTGTATAATCTTAGAATATGAAGATGATCTGAATATCATCGGAACCCTGAAGGATATTAAGAAAGCAAGCTCTTACCTGGAGTCGGAGTTCGAAATGAAAGATTTGGGTGAAAACCAAATATTGCCTAGGCTTGCAGCTTGGGCATGCCCCTGAAGAGATATTAGTGCATTAGTCAGCCTACACTCAGAAGGTGTTAGAAAGGTTCGACTTTGCAAAGGCATACCCTTTGAAAGTGCCAATGGTCGGGAGATCTTTGCAGCAAGACAAAGACCCGCATGCACCTAAAGAAGAGGGGAGGAAGTCCGGGACCGAATTCCCACACTAAAGTGCAATAGAAGCACTAATGTATTTAGCAAACTGTACTAGAACGGACATTGTTTTTGCCGTGATCCTACTAGCAAGGTATAGTGCAGAACCTACCAAAGGCATTGGCAGGTGATAAAGGACATCTTCTGATACCTCCAAAGAAGCAAAGAATTTAGTCTGTTCTACAGAAAGAACCAAGACTTAACTATGAATGGCAATGCGGATGACGGTACTTGTAGGACCCGTGATACACCAAATCATAAACAGTCTATGAACTCCTATGTGGTGGAACTGCAATTCCATGAAAATCGTCTAAGAAATATCTTGTATCGACTTCGACGAACCACTTGGAGATCATAGCATTGTACAAGGCCTTACAAGAATGTGTTTGGCTTCAGCGGATGATTCACCACATCCAAGATCGTGTGGATTGAATACGCGCAAACCCTACTTTTGTATGAAGATAATGCGCTTGTGTTGCACAAGTACAGATGGGTTATGTGAAGAATCCTCTCACAAAGCATATCAACCCCAAGTTCTTCTGTGCTCATGAATTGCAAAGATGAACGTATTTAAAGTACTGCATACTAAGTCATGTGAGAATCTTGCAGATTTGTTCACTAAGTCACTTTCAACGTCTAACTTTGAAAGATGCATACATGAATTGGAATGATGAGACTTAGAAGTGCATGAGAATTCAGGTGGAGAACCTTCACGAACTCATTATTAAAGCTTGATCATGAAGATCGAGTACCCAAAGAATAAATCCAGGAGATTAAATGAAATTGGGTGGATTGTACTCTTTTTCCCTTGACGAGTTTTCCTGAAGTTTCTCGGCCAAGGTTTTTAATGAGGCAATTCGTGCATCATATGAACGTGTATCATGTACTCTTTCTCCAAATTTTCCCACTGGGTTTTTATGGAGTTTGTGAGACATGGACATGAAGGATGGGTGCCCAAGGGAGTGTTGGAAACCATGGGCACGACCTGCGATCGGCCCATTAGTGGGCGCCCATCCCAAACCCTAGCGGTCGTAGCCTATAAATAGGGGGTGCTATTCATTGTAAATGACTGATCGATTGTTGAAGGAATAAAGAGAAGCAAGAAACCCCCTACATCTCTGTGTTCAATCTCTTATTCTGTTCTTGATTGTTCTTGCATTGTTCTTACGATCCTGAGTTTGTCTACGAGGTAATCGCTCGGACTGGACTCGCCAGCGACGGTTCCTCAACATCCAATTCGGTGTCTACAAATAGAAACGGACTCAAACTTTTCCTACTCGGTCTCAACTAAAATTAACAACTCTTACCAAAACCAGAAATTCTAAAATCGGAAACTAACCAAAAATCACCAAAAACAAGATTAATTCCATCAGAAGACCATAGTTCTGTGCCCAGGCCTCAGAGTAGGCCACCTGGTGCCAATGGTGGAGCTGGCCAAGGTGTTCCTCCAGCACGGCCTCGCTGTCACCGACTCACCGTTGCCCTCGTTGAGCCACCCGTCAAGTCAACCAGCTTCTCCGCCGCTACCGCCAGCGCCTCGGCCTCCAACCCTTCCATGACCTTCCACGTGCTGCCGCCGCCCGCGCCGGTCGACCATTCCGAATGCTCACACACTGTCCACGGGATGTTCGCCTACCTACGCCTCATGAACGCGCCGCTCCGAGACTTCCTCAGCTCGCTTCCCACGGTACACGCACTCGTGCTTGACATGTTCTGTGTCGACACCCTGGACGTCGCTGCCGAGCTCAACGTACCAGCCGAGGCGCCGGCGACCTTGCCATCTTCCTCAACCTACCTAGGATGATGGCCAACATGGACAAAAGTTTTGAGGAGCTCGGAGGCTCGATTCTCCATCACCCCGGCGTTCCCCTGTTCAAAGCTATAGAGCTCCCGATTCAAGTGTGTGATAGAACTGAGGCCTCCAGGACCTTTCTCCTTATCGAGAGGATACCAGAGCCCAACGACATTCTTGTCAGTACCTTCGAGTCGTTGGAGGCACAAGCGGTGCGCGCTCTTAAGGACGGGCTCTACGTCCCTAGCAGTGCCACGTCGCCGGTGTATTGCATCGGTCCGTTTTGTCACGGAAGTCGGAGACAAGAAGCATGAGTGCCTCGAGTGGCTGGACGCGCATCCGGAGCACAGCGTCGTGTTCCTCTCCTGGAGCATGGGGATGTTCCCCAAGAAGCAGCTTGACGAGATCGCCATCGGCTTGGAGAAGTCGGAGCAGAGGTTCTTGTGGGTCGTGCGGAGCCCACACAGTGACGATCATAAGTTTGGCGACCCGCTTCCGGAGCCAGACCTCGACGCGATCTTGCCGGATGGGTTCTTGGAGAGGACCAAGGACAGAAGGCTCATGGTGAAGTCTTGGGCGCCGCAGGTGGAGGTGCTGCACCACAGAGCGACCGGCGCGTTTGTGACGCCCTGTGGATGGAACTCCACGCTTGAGGGGATCACAGCGGGGCTGCCACTATTGTGCTGGTCGTTATTCGCGGAGCAAAAGCTTAACAAGGTGTCCATCGTCGAGGAGATGAAGCTTGGGGTGGAGATGAAGGGTTATGACAAGGAGGTAGTAAAGGCCGAGGAAGTGGAGGCGAAGGTTAGGTGGGTGATGGAGGCTTTCGGAGAGGGCTGCGGCGGAGAGTGGTAGAGCGGCTGAGGCGCTCAAGGAAGGAGGTTTGTCTCATGCTGCTTTTGTCGAATTCCTGAAAGATTTGGAGGCCATTACTCTAACATGAAATTAATCGTGGCACGATTAATACTTACTGTATGTAGACTCTGCTACTCTTGTCATGTTGAAGCAAAATCAAATATCGGATGTGTTATAACTTGCACGAAAAGACTAACGCGCCCATGTTTGTTGGAAATCTATCGAACCAACGAAAAAAAAATCCCACTCCTCTCTTTACTTGAGTGAACTGTGAACGTCTCAGATCTCATGAAAGTAAAAAAAATATATATTGTGTTGTAAGTCTAAAATCTCGATTTGAAAGAGCGAAGTTTCTAAATTTATGTCGAAAAGTTTTGGTTGAAAGTTTGAGTGCGAGTGCATGCTGCTTGATCCCCTTTTCAAGAGCAAAAAGACGAGACCGCACGCGACAATGGAGGATAGAGCATATAGTATACTTAGTTATTACAACTCACTCTTGTACACCTGCCCTTGGCCCTTTTGGCGGATACGGTCGGTTTGCAAACTACATTTACATTTTTTACTATGCTATTTGCAGAAATGGCAACGCGGGCGTGCGGTCACCCTGCGCCCAGCGCTGCCGTGCCGCCACGTCGCCGTGGGCGCACGCCCACCCTGCGCCTGCGCTTTTTTTTTTCATTTTTCATTTTTTTCAATTTTTTTAAACGTAGAAATATTTTTTTAAAAAAATTGCTACAGTGGTGGGCGCACGCTCACCCTGCGCCCACACTGCAGCAAAATTTTTGTTTTCTGTTTTTTGTTTTTTTTAAAAAAATATTTATGTTTATTTTTTGTAAGAATTTTTAAATATAGTAAATATGGTCCAAAAATTATGAAATTTTTTATGGAGCCTTCTGACACCGTGTACTTGCTTGTGTAATATTTTTAAAATTTTATCCATTATGAATTTTTCTCAAAAATTCATTTAAGTATATTGTAAATAGGGTTTCATCATTTCATGTGACTTGGAATGATTTCATGAAATTTTGTCCATTATCCCACCGTCCCTCCTCCCTCATCCGCACATCTGTCGCCTCGTCCAGAAATTCTGGCACCAAATCTTACGGAATTCCCGGCGCCAACGCCGCGGCTCATTCTCCGCTCGGCTATAAATACCGAACTCTGGCACTCACTCGTCGCTTGACCTTGATTGATTACTTCCCCCGAATGACTGATCGATTACTTCCTCCGAAGGGCAGGTAATTTGTGCTATGTTTTTGCCGTTATTATCGTAGTTATAATTAGTCAGTCTTATTCAGCTAGTCGTAATTAGATAGTTTAGGAGTAATTAATTAGTCGTAATTAGTTAGTTGACTAGTAATGAATTAGTTTAGTAGTAATGAATTAGTTTAGTGGTAATTAACGTTGTTAGTCGCATGTAAGAAAATGTTATGGCTTAAATTGGATACTTATCTTTTCTTAATTTCAAAATTTTTTAGATGTGTTTCATGAACACTGCTACTGAGAAGGGGAGGTTTCTGTGCAGAGTTGTGGTACATACTTCAGGGTTTGGGCTACGTCCACCGACCAGAGTATCATGACTTCACTATCAACAAGTACGGCAAAGAAATGTAGCGCATCAAGGTCACCGTCTACTCGAAGAGCCATCTACGAGGAGACAGACCCTACCACTTCACGGTAGAGAGAGAGCCAGACAAGCTCGGGATGCAAGATGAAACCCTAATGTAGATGCTATTCTTTAATACTGCATCGCATTACAGGCTCGATAGGCTTGTACATAAACCAAATAGGGAAAATACGTGACGTGTAGATCATATAACGATGTATCGTAGCCTTCGAAACGCACACGAGTCGGAGGTTACGGTACATCGTTATATGATCTGCATGCCACGCATTTCCCTCAGTTGGTTCATGTACAAGTTTATCTAGCCTATGGTACAATACATTATTAAATAATATCATCCAATGCAGTGATGATATTGGATCTGATATAAAGAATATCATCCAATGTAGTGATGATATTGGATTGCCGCTGGGATGTTGTTCGAGAGTGACAATTATTCTTCCTTCCTTCAGATATCTCCAATGGAGTTGAAATGCAGCGTATTTTATGCAGCGTTTTTTTATACATTCTAAGTCACATGAAATGATGAAACCCTATTTACAATATACTTAAATGAATTTTCGAGAAAAAAATCATAATGGATAAAATTTTGAAAATATTACACAAGTAAGTACACGGTGTCAGAAGGCTCCATAAAAAATTTCATAATTTTTGGACCATATTTACTATATTTAAAAATTCTTACAAAAAATAAACATAAATGATTTTTTTTAAAAAAAAAACAAAAAACAAAATTTTGCTACAGTGTGGGCGCAGGGTGAGCGTGCGCCCACCACTGTAGCAATTTTTTTTTAAAAAAAATATTTCTACATCTAAAAAAAATGAAAAAAAAAGAAAAATTTGAAAAAAAAAGTGCGGGCGCAGGGTGGGCGTGCGCCCACGGCGACGTGGCGGCACGGCAGCGCTGGACAGCGCGGGGTGACCGCGCGCCCGCGTTGCCATTTCTGCAAATACGGTTTGCACATGGTCAAAAATGTAAATACAATTTGCAAACCGACCGTGTTCGCCAAAAATTCTTGGCCCTTGAGTGGTACAGTACTCTATGGACTATACTACAGAGGAAACTGAGAGGACGATGAGTGGGCACATACACATCGCTGGCACGCGCGTGCGCTCGGGTCGCACGGCGCGCACGCTGCGCGGCCGTGTCTTCGCGCAGGCGCGAGCGCGCGAGGGAACGGGCGTGCGGCCGGTCGGCCATGCGTGCGCGATACGTGGAGGGCGGACGGGCGCTCGGACAACTTTCAGGCGCCGATCGTGCCGTGGGGCTGGGTGGTGGGCCGGGCACCTGCCTGCGGGGCGGGCGGGTGTTGCGCTTTTCAGCCTAACCTTCCAAAACAGCCACATTTGCAATATATATAACTGATCTAAACTGATTTGCTATTTTTAAGTCGTTTGAATTTTTTTTAAGTTTAAGTTAATTGTTATGATCATTGAATTTATGTAGAGATCGATGTGTCATATGATTGGATATTGATTTAATGAATAAAATATATGACTTATACTTAATAAAATTTCAGTCATCTCACGAATAGACAATGCTCTTATCCTTTGCTCGGCAATGACTCGTGCACCCGTCACCATTCACCAGCAGCAGCGTCGTCGCGGCCCTACGTTGCTCATCTGTGAATTATCTGCAGAGTTCAATCAGCAACTGGCTCGCAATTCCACGCGACTTCGATGTCTAGAACCCGGAATGGCCACGTACATGAACGCTGAGAGCTATTGTCGCATCTCAATTCTCAAACTAGTCAGAAGAAAAGAACGGGTAAAACCTGATCACCTGAGTCAAGGAAACTTCTTCCGCACATGTCATTTGAGTGGCACCCAATGGCCACGTACATGAACGCTGAGAGCTATATATTGTCGCATCTGAAACTAGTCAGAAGAAAATAACGGGTAAAACCTGATCACCTGAGTCAAGGAAACTTCTTCTCCCATGTCATTTGAGTGGCACCCAGACCATTCTGCTAGTTCCTAATTAGGCGAATCAACATCGCGTCTTGGAGGCCCTCCTGTTTCTTTGTCGCAATTTTTCCTATCGACACCTGCATTGCATAAACAACCGAAGACGTCAGGAGCAACCCCTTCGCTTAGGAATTCGTAAACACAAATCCATTAGGATTATATTGGTCTGCCCTTATTCACGGCTTGGAGTCATCATGCTCACGACGAAAGGGAACTCTACACAGCTCGATACATGCTTGAAGGAACACGAATCAGTGTAAGTAGCGTCGTACAAATTTTTGCTTCTTCAAAGAGAATAGGAATCGAACCTCCATTTAGCCCATATTTGCTTTGAAAGAACATGAATGTATCTTCTATCTATTATCTTATTAAAATAGAGTCAAAAGAAGCTACCACGTTTACTCTCAAGGATTTGAAATTATCACTTTAATTGTAATAAAAAATAAATAAAGATCTATATCATTAATTGTGTGAGTCCAGATTATAACGGCCATTCGCTCTAAAGTGTTTGAAATTACCACTTTAATCATAGTAAAAAGAAAGAAAGCTCTATATTCACTCTTAGGGGTTAGAAATTACCATGTTAATCGATGAAAATGACTATAACATTGAAGATTAATCATCTATCAAACATTAGATCTATTCGAATATATAGTAGATACAACTCTAATTTGCATATAAGGCAGATATTCCATAAACCCCATAGAGAGGTGGAAACACATTATGTAGATCAAAAGGGTGGCATGCAGATTAACCGGGCATTCAACCCTCAGTTGGTGGATGGCGAACATAATCTTCTAACTTGCTGGTATCATACTCATTCGAAGTGATATCAAGCGGAATTTAAGGGTCTATTTGCATAAAATAGTATAATTCCTACATAAATCTTACAACATTTCATTCGCCTGGGTTTGAAGCTATCATGATATTTCCTGTGCATACTGGAAGAGTTTAGAGACTGGAACAAATGTTCTTGAAGTTGCATATCCATTCGACGTCATGCTACAAGAAGCAAACCTTTAAGATTTAAGAGGACTACTTGGGTTGAACGGCAAAATATGTTACCTTCACGACGGACACCACGGTTGTGGATGGTGGAAGGTCAGAAAGGCCAAGCTTCTCTGATTCTTCTTACTCTGTGGCACATTTGGAAAGAAAGAAATAGAAGAATTTTTCAGCATCATAGAGAGACACCGTTCGGATTGCTAGCCATTATCAAGAAGGAAGCCTGGGCGTGGGCGCTCAGTGGGGCGACCAAGCTTCAAGCCTGCCTGCTGGGCGGGAATGACACTCAGAATATAGTACAAACTTAAACGGCATTGGTTGCCGGCTTAGGTGCGGCAGCATTTATTGTTTTATTTTCTCTTTGTAACCTTTTTTGTACGTCTCTCTCTCCTTAATGCAATAGCAGCATTTCCGCCGTTTCCTCAACTAAAAAAAAAAAAGATTTAAGAGGGAAAATGGCAGAATGAGAGGGTGTTTGGATGAGGAGGATTTCTTTGGGAATTTAAATTGAACTAAATCTCAAGGATTTGATCCAAATGCCCCTATCCAAACAGGCCCTAAAAGGGGAAAAACAGTGTATATCTCACATGCTAAATAGATGAAAAGGATGGAGGAAGAAAGAAATTGAGGGAGATGCGACAGTTAGACGAGTAGGAGTTACTATTGTGAGTACTACATGAGATAAATGTTGAGCTTACGGGGTGTGAGTCGAGCTATTTTTTCATCAAAGTGCATTTGAATATTACGTTGCTAAGGCCCACAGGGTGTGAGTACTATCATGGAAGAATTGATATATTTTTTTAATCAAACATTAGCATTCAATTACATTTCCTCAAGATGTTTATTGGCTTAAAAAAATTATTGCCATTTTAAATCTTCATCTTAAAAACCTATATATATCCCAAATATCATATAAAATATATTCTAAACCACCTAAGTTGTTACTTGATACCAGAAAATGTGTACGATATCTAGCCCACCCAGCAAGTTTGTATTCAAAGACATAATTGTATTTGTTATACAACTCTTAATTAGGGTTTATCAGATTAATATCTATAAGTAACATTATTTGACCTCAAAAAAAAATTATGTGTATTTACCTTGGATTGATTCCTTATTTGCCACTAGAAGTTGACCGGATCCCTAAACTACCATCGCGAAATTGCTCGCCCATTCATTGCCATTGGATATCAATTTTCATCCTTTTTTGCCATTCTCGTTGGTCCACCATGAGTTGACTGTCAAATTGTACGCGAAAAATCTTATTTACCCTTCTACTCTTCCATCTTCTTCATCCTTTATTAGCCCACACATCACCTCCACCGCCGAAGCGTAGCCGGGACTGCCGTCGGTCCACCACCGTGCCGTAGTAGGGACTGCGCCGCCGCCACCGGAGCCCTCCTTCCTCGTCGAGACCCACTTAGCGCACCGGAGCTGAACCGCGCCAGGACTGCACCGCCACCGCACCGTCTTCATGATCTGCCGCTTTGAACATCCCCTTGCCAAACCACTCGCGTCATGAAGTACGCCTAGTCGAGTTGATTCCATCCACCACCACTGTCGGCCACCACCTTCGTTGTGTAGCGCCGTCCCCGTCCTTCTCCTTGCCGCCACGGACGCCGCCGATGCCAGTGTCCTCAGCATCCCCAACGCTCACCTCGACCACCAAAACATAATTCCCGTGTTTGGGAACGTGCCATGCACGCGCACCTCCGCCCCCTCGCCGCCGGAATCCTTTGCCGTCATGTCCGCCTCCTCTGGGACCTGCCGCCCTATCATCGCCCTTTTCCGACCTCCTCCGTCCTCTCCCGCGCCACAAACTTGAGAGAAAAACTCTCGTAAGGTCAAGTGTTTGACTGTACGCGCGACCTTCAAAATACAACAGCTTGCTCTCCACGCAATTTGCTCTAAGCCAATCAAGGCATCGTCAATCCCAAACAAAACAGTGCTCACAAGTCACGATAAAACGCCGCATCTAGAGAGATTATTCCCCCCTGGTGAACTCATCCATTACGTCAGTGCAGCGCGTACGACCGTCAGCGCCGATGCATACACTTGCATCGCTTGTGCATTTTTTTGTGGATAGATAAGATACCCAATCACGAATGCCATACTTTAGGTGGTTGACACTTGACAGGTCGAGTAGGAGTAATAGAGTTGTGTTCGATCTTGGAAGGCCCGACCGGGCCGCCAAGTACACGGCTTCGATGCCATGTCTGCATCGCGCGGGTGGGAGCTCGGAGCAATGCTTCCATGACGAGCAACGTCACGGCTGACGCAGCCCATCCCTCCCTGCACTCTCCACCGTGAGTGCACTCCAGGACCACCTCCAGCGACGGATCCCTGCCGATCCTTCCTTGTCAGAGGCTCCACACCAGAGCATCGTGACATGTGGCCCATGTGGCTATAATACTCTAGGACGTTCAGTGCGGTGAAAAGCAAACCCCACACTCTTCAGGCAAGAAAGGATCAAGTGGCTCGTTCGTATCATAGGTACGAATCGTATGTGGCGTTGAGCTCGAAACAACCCCTTGTCGTCTCGTCTCACGGTCTCACGCAGCCAAACATTGCCCAGATGGCCAGATCATTTGCGCATTATTTTGGGCCCTACCTACGTGACTTCAAATCCAAATTCGGTTGGACTTGACGAGCCCCATTATATACCCCCGGCCGGTGCATCGTTTCCAGAACCAAACCGACACCGTAGCATTTCAGCCGTGAGCACTCGAGCATACTATTGCGTTCTACTGTTTATACCAGTACCTTACCGGAGAATTTCAGAAGCGTCAAGCGATGGAGGAAACCGTCGTTATGTACCCCGGCCTCGGCGTCGGCCACCTGGTGCCGATGGTCGAGCTTGCCAAGGTGTTCCTCCAGCACGGCCTCGCCGTCACCGTCGTGCTCGTAGAGTCACCCATCAAGGGCATGGATTTCTCTGCCGTGGTCGCGCGCGTTAAGGCCTCCAACCCCTCCATCACCTTCCACGTCCTGCCGGCGCCGCCCCCTGCGCCCGCCGGTTCCAGCTCCGACAGCACGTCCACGCACCACATCATCCAGATGTTCCAGTTCCTCAACGCCATGAATGCTCCTCTCCGTGACTTCCTCCGCTCGCTGCCCTCCGTCCACGCACTCGTCTTCGACATGTTCTGCGCCGACGTCCTCGACGTCGCGGCAGAACTCAACTTGCCCGCTTACTTCTCCTACGCCTCGGGCGCCAGCGACCTAGCCGTCTTCCTCAACATGCCTAGCATGCGAGCAGGCATGAACACAAGCTACGAGGAGCTCGGCGACTCCATCGTCTCTTTTCCGGGTGTTCCTCCGTTCAAAGCTTCGGACTTACCCTCAGAAGTTTTCAACGACGGCGAGGCATCCAAGGCCATCTTGCGCATGTTCGACCGGATGACAGAGGCCAACGGTATTCTCGTCAATACCTTCGAGTCTCTGGAGCCGCGTGCTGTGCGCGCTCTCAGGGACGGGCTCTGCGTCCCCGGCCGTGCCACGCCGCCGGTCTACTGCATCGGGCCGTTGGTCTCAGGAGGCGGTGACAAGGAGCACGAATGCCTCCGGTGGCTGGACGCGCAGCCGGACCACAGCGTAGTGTTCCTCTCCTTCGGCAGCATGGGCTCGTTCCCCAAGAAGCAGCTCGGGGAGATTGCAGTTGGACTGGACAAGTCAGGGCAGAGATTCCTGTGGGTGGTGCGGAGCCCGCCCAATCCCAACCACAAGTTTGGCGACCCGTTTCCGGAGCCAGATCTCGACGCGATCCTGCCAGACGGGTTCTTGGAGAGGACCAAGGACAGAGGGCTCGTGGTCAAGTCCTGGGCGCCGCAAGTGGAGGTGCTACGCCACAGGGCGACCAGCGCGTTCGTGACGCACTGCGGCTGGAACTCGACGCTGGAGGGCATCACGGCGGGGTTGCCGCTGCTGTGCTGGCCGCTGTACGCGGAGCAGAGGCTGAACAAGGTGCATATAGTGGGGGAAATGAATCTTGGGGTGGAGATGAGGGGCTACAATGAGGAGGTGGTTAAGGCCGAGGAGGTGGAGGCGAAGGTCCGGTGGGTGATGGAGTCCGAGGGTGGCCAGGCGCTCAGAGAGCGGGTGGTGGCGGTGAAGGATGCAGCGGCCGAGGCGCTCAAGGAAGGGGGCTCATCTGACACGGCATTTGTCCAATTCCTCAAGGACTTGGATACTTCCAAGGGCGCATGATTAGTGTGTGATCTGTGTTGGATTTCTTTCATGCTACATTTTGGTATTGTATGGGTTCCTCTTTTCCTTTTTTTCAAGGGAGCTTTACATGATTACGTCTTAATCATCCACCAAAGTATATTCGGTGATGAATATACGATACAAAAAAAAAATGCAATTTCCTTAAAAAAATGCAATGTTCCTATTATAATTGGGTTACCATCTAATAGGAATTTCATATTCCTCTTTTCCTCTAATTAACCGGTAAAGACCCTCTTTGTTTAGGCTTTTTGTCTGACTTAAAAGCAAAAAAGCTCAAGCCTAAACAAAGGGGTGACTTTTTTTATCAGGCTTTTAAAAAGCTTAAGTCAATTTAAGCCTAAAAGCCATAAGCCTGAGGAGAGGTGCTTTTTTTGGTTTTTGCGGAATAGAATATCTCTTTGCCATCGAACTTCGTTAAAATTACCCTCAAAATGTCATTGGTATATAATTGCAAATCGTTTTGTTTTTTTCCCATTGTTTCCAATCTTCCCTCAAACCGACGTCCGTTCCCCATCCCGACCTCCTGCTCCCGCTCCACGTCCCGACCGCCGCCGCCTCCCATCATCCTCTCGACGGCCGCCGCCTCCCATCTCCGCGCCCCCTGACCCCCTGAACGCCGCCGCCTCCATCTCCCCTCCCGACGGTGCCGCCTCCCATCTCCCCTTCCGAACGCCGCCGCCTCCCATCCCCATCGCCGCTGTCTCCAATCTCCCCTCTCGACGGCGCCGCCTCCCCTGCCCCAACTCAGCCTGCCGACACCGTCGCCTTCCGACGCCGTCGCCGCCTCCCCTACGCTTACTCCGCCTCCCGACGCCGCCTTCTCCTCTGGAACCGACTCCGCCTCCCGACGCCGTCACGTTCCCTGGACCGACACCGCCTCCCGACGCCATCGCCGCCTCCCCTGCTCTGCCTCCTCTCACAGGTATATTGTTGTGCTATCTTTCACATGTTTTAATCTATCAATTAAATCGATCAATGATGGCATGGACTGGCATGGTTTTGCTTCGTGGTGTATTCTAGATGTGGAATTGGGGATTGGAAACCCCTACTGTTCGAGGTAGCTCCGAGAGGAATGAAACAATTGATGTTCTGGAATTCCTGGCGAAATTTAATCGAATTTGGCCAATATGTCTATCTGTTAATCTTTTAGCGTGGTGGCTTGCGTAGTTTCCTTGTTGCTACCTGCTACAATGCTGATTATGCATTGTTGTGCACACCTATGAGCTACGAACCATACTAATGCTCCCGTAGTTTTGCTCTAGTTAGTGTTGGCTTAGTGTATCTGAGTATTGCTGATAATGGTGCACATATGCTTGTTTATTATCGTCTAGAGCTTTAATTGATGGGGGCCACGCTTATGTTTTAGTGATGGACTCTTATCAATCTGGGATGTATATATGACTGACATTGAGTTTAGGTTATAGTTTCAATCAAGCATAAGTTCATGGGCATCATTCTGCTAGTGTCATGAAACTTAACTTGTAAGGTCATGTCAGGCTTTTAAGTGTCAATATCTCTGAACAATATATGAATGATAGCTTACATTTTATGTTTTGATGGCCAGTTACTGTTCATTTCTTGAGGAATGTCCTGTGTATACTTGTTCTTCATTATCAGACCTACTGTGTTGCACTACTCGAATGACAATTAGTGAATTAGTGTTGAATGAAAATATTTTATGCTGAAAATATCAGTTAGGAAGATATATTTCCAATCAATCCTTTCTAGTTACTTGATACACCACCAGTATCCCCTTCAGTATACAGATAATGTGATACCAATATACCATATTTTCTGATATCGCTGCTGCAACTAGAAAAAGGCTGCAGGGAGGTAGAATGGTGACTGGTGAGCTTAATCTCAACATTTCCATGAGGTGATGAGGATGAGTGCCTTTCACTTGCAACTGACCTTTCCTTCACTTGCAGCTGTTTTACACTTTATTAGCAGTAAAGTTGTATTGGGGTGCTTTTGTTGTGATTGCAATAGATAAAGGTAAGGATTTCATAGGTAGAATGTGAAAAATAGAGGTTCATAGGTTAACAGTTGGACTTCCTAGCCCTTAACCAGTACTAATCCCAGAATGCAAAAGAAATATCTTTAGGCTATGTGAAGAGTACAGGAAGTCCATTCAATACGAAACACCTATTACATTCCATCCTGCTCATATTAATCGCCGATTAGGCGATGTCTTGACAACAATGGGTAGCATATAGTCCTAGTTATGAAAACCGGACCAGAGGAGAGGTTCGACACGGGAAAAAACCTGGAAATGGCGCCCAGACTGGCCTGGTTCGTGTAGTCAGATTGCCCATGTAATGGGACTGCCTCAAACTGGAGCAGTAGTAGCTAAACTGGCTATGGTCAAACCAGTGAGCCACACATGAGGGTAATCACTTGAAAATTTGTTTCTAGTGGGGATAGAAACCCATGTTGTGGGCTGTTGACCAGCCCATCTAAGTGTTTTGTTGTGTCCAAACTACACACCTTGAATTAAACAAACAATAGTTATCTATAATTCCATCCTGCTCATATTACATTCCATCCTGCTCAAAAAGAACATATGTTCTGTGTTTTGATACTTTGTTATTAGTTGTAAATTGTATAGATGGAGCTAGTTGCTATCAGCAAGGCAAATTGGGATGCATTTAGCAACAGGGCATTTTGTCAGATCTGTGCTGAGGAAGTTGGTGCTGGGAATAGGCCATTGGGATGTTTGAATACCAAGGGTTACAAGAACCTCCAACTGAAGTTTTTTGAAAGGACAGTGTAAGATCGAGGAGGCCGACTAGAGGGGGGGTGAATAGGCGTTTTAAAACTTCTATGCGCTAAAACCGATTTCTAATGCGGAAGCTAATACAAATACGATTTTGCACAAATAAGGCCTAAAACCACTAGGCTTAACTAAGTGCACCAACAATACAAGTCTATTGATAATAATCAATCAAGCATTGACTTGTAAGCAATTCAATTTAAGCAATGTAAATAATACTATTGCAATCATACACAATGAATAAGCAATTATACAATGAATGTAAATTGCACAAAGTAAAGCTCAAGAATGCAAACCACAATTGACACGCGATATTTTTCCGTGGTGATCGAAGACTTGCGGTCTCCCTAATCCACGTTGAGGTAAGTTCAACTTTTGGATCGGCTCCAAACGCGAGGCAACACCTCCGAGGTAAGTCCAAACAACTTGGACCGGTTCCAACCGAACCAACACCTCTAAGTGAGATCAACCGCTTGAACCGACTCCAACTTGAACTTATCACCTCGATCCACTAGGGTTGCTCTTACTCCGCTCCGGAGATGGCGAGCACCAAGCCACTCACAAATCGCCCGGGTCTTCTCACAAGCTTCACTTGAGAAGATCACCGACGCACCACGCCTCCACGCCGTCTAGGTGTCGGCAAACACCAAGAGTAACAAGTCTCAACTTTCACTTGAACCAATCAAGTGCCAAAGCTCGTGGATACTAAATCCACCACCTAATGCAACACATGCAATAGGATTTGCCTCTCAAACCTCACTAAGTGCAACACATGCACAAATGGGAGTAGAGGGCTTGCTCTTAGCTCAAAGGAACTCAATGGGATGCCAAAAGTTGTCTCTCAACCGGCCAAGGGGGTATTTATAGCCCCCAAACCAAAAACTAGCCGTTTGGAGACGAAACAGCCAAAAACTAGCCGTTCTGACCTTTGCGGTCGTATCGCACTCACAAGGGCGGTACTACCGTTACTGCGGTACTCACAGCAGATTATACGGGCGGTACTACCGCAGCCCAATTTTCAGCACAAACGACACTCGGTAAAAAGGTCATAACTTTTGACTCCGATGTCGGAATTGAGTGATCTTGGACTCTATTGAAAGCTTATTCAGTGGGCTACACAACCCACCTATTTGATTTGATCTAAAACACATTTTATCAAATCAAAAAGCACAACTTCAAAGAGCCACTACCATGGTCTAAGTCCAAAGAGTTAGCAACAAGCAATCTTAGACCATGCCAAGGGAAAATACATGAATCCCAACAATTTGCAAAACATATTTGCAAACTTAGATCATGCTACAAGGGGTAGGTACATGGACTTCAACCGTTTGCAAAACACATTTGCAAAGTATAGTCACATGCTACAAGGATTATCCATGAGCCTCAACTATTTGCAAAACACATTCGCAAATATAGGCAACATGTTAAGTTGAGCTAGAGCAAACACAATGAGCTATCAACACATGACTAACTCAAGTTACTAGACAAGACCCCTCTTAATAGTACGGCAACCTATTCTAGCAATCCGATCTTCCAACCAAACACCAAGACCGGTAAAAGACTAGGAACACATCCTTAGCTCTAGCTAGTCATACCTTTGCCTTGACCATCCACTTGAAGCTTGATGACTCACATCCTTGCTTCATGTCCGGGTCATCGTCTTGATATGCATCAACCCATGATGCATCCTTTACTTGACCTCAATCAACATATGATGAGTCTTCTCTTGACTTGATGATCAACTCATGACCATCTCTTCTTCGAGATCTTGATATGCATCAACACATGATGCATCATCTCCTTGAACCTTGACTTGATGACGATCAACTCATGATGTCATCCAAAGTCTTCATCACCCTGGAACATAACCTATTCATCCAACTCATGGAAAATGTTAGTCCCACAATGTCATTAACATTAATTAACGAGATATACCTGCATAAATGCTTTTGAACAAGCCATTACTAACAGGTGCGGTATTACATAACTAGCATCCGTAATACCGCTCTCCGTTATACCGTTTCTCGATCGCGGTACTACCGATTTCAGAGGCTCGAGAAATACAAAAAATACCTTCTCTGGAATTTACATACCGCCAACATATTTGCGGTCATACCGCTACGCGGTAGTTCCGCCACATGAACTCCGGTACTACCGCTCCACCTCAGAGCAAACCAAGTCCAAAAAGCAATGCTACTGGAATTTTCATACCGCATGTAAATCGGTACATCATGCGTGCGGTACTACCGCGCATACAACGCCGGTACTACCGCATTTCCAGAAGCTTTTCGAAATGCAATGCATGACTCCTTTGTCTTGAGCCATGTTGATCTCTTATCACCTTTGCATTTCCTTTTCATGTCACCATTCAAACTCCGGGACTAAGCCTTGAAAACATCTTAGCACACACATTAGTCCCACAACACAATTTGCAAATAATTGAATATAATTGGTATGAGTATATATAAACACGAAGTTATATATATACTCAAGAGTTATGTTTCAAAGTAGATCACAAAGATCAATACTACTGAAACAACAAGGTCATGAGTATATACAAACTACACAAGTTATATATACTACAAGTATATACGAACTACACAAGTTGTATATACTAAATATGAGTGTATACGAACTACACAAGTTGTATATACTCATATGAATATATTAACTACACAAGTTAAAAATATTCAAGGATATATGAGCATCAATGAACTACACAAGTCTCATATGCTCATATACTCATATGAATATATTAACTACACAAGTTAAATATATTCAAGGATATGTTTCAAAGTAAAATCCTTAATATATGTGGAAAGAGAATATGGATCAATACTAATGAAACCACAAAATATAGAATGAACTCCCTAAATGTGTGCATACACAAATGTGTAATGGAAACATATGCACATATCCAAGTTAACCTTTTTGGTGGAGTTTAACCTATATTTTGGATCCGAGTAATGCAACAAGATATAATAATAAGAAGTAGAATGCATACCTCTTGTATTTTCATCTTTATATCCAAACGAGACTAAGCAATAGATAATCAATAGAATTGTTAGTCTCACAAATAGATTTGTCATTAATGAATACATACTGTTTGGATTTTTGCTTTTATATCCAAGTGAGACTAAACTTGATATAACAATAGAGTGTTAGTCTCACAAGTGCATTTGTCATTAATCACTTAATCACTTGCATGCCTTCATGATTTTCACCTTTATATCCAAATAAGACTACACAATATGTATATCAATAAAAGTGTTAGTCTCCTAATTAGATTTATCATTAATCACCAAAACTCCATTACCACATAATGGCGGGTCTAGATCTTTCAGACAGGGAAAAAGCACGACAAAAAACAATTAAAAAATAAATAGAAAACATTGAAGAAAGAATACAACTTGTGGAACGATTTGAAACAAAGCAACGGGCTTGGTTGGGATCATCAAAAGGAACTATATCGCATCTGATGCTTGGTGGAAGGAGCACAAGGTAGTTATTGCAGAAACGTCTATTTATTAATGTGTTTGATCTCATATTTTAATTTTTGCTAACTACAGTTTTTTTTAATTATCTTCAGCAATATCCTAAACATTTTCGTGATGGACCACCTGAGAACCTAGATGAGATGGATCGTATGTTTGACAAGGCTCATCTGACACGGCGTTTGTCCAATTCCTCAAGGACTTGGATACTTCCAAGGGCGCATGATTAGTGTGTGATCTGTGTTGGATTTCTTTCATGCTACATTTTGGTATTGTATGGGTTCCTCTTTTCCTTTTTTTCAAGGGAGCTTTACATGATTACGTCTTAATCATCCACCAAAGTATATTCGGTGATGAATATACGATACAAAAAAAAAATGCAATTTCCTTAAAAAAATGCAATGTTCCTATTATAATTGGGTTACCATCTAATAGGAATTTCATATTCCTCTTTTCCTCTAATTAACCGGTAAATTCTAGTGTCGTTCTTCCTTTCTTTGTAGAACTCTTCTCCTACTAAACCTAGCATCTCCAATCTCACCCGTCCATGTCCCAGTGTCCTACGGTCCCACCCACAGGGCTCCTTTGGATTGAAGGATTTTGGGAGGATTCTTTGGAAGAAATCCATTCCTATAGGATTCGACACTGGAACACAGGATTGGCTCTATTGAATTTCAAAGGATTACTGTGGCAATCCCATGAAAACACAGGAATTTCAAGGGAAAAGAAACATCCACTCGAAGCTTTTTTTCCCCGGTTGTTTCGCGTAGGATCGAGGCAAATCGTCTCTCAGCTGCCCTTGATGTCAGAGGCGCCAAGCCCGCCAAATGTCCCACCAAACGTCCGTGCGCGTGTGATGCGGTGTGGCACGGCCCACAAAGTGTAGCCCGGCCGGCCAAAAATAATCGGTCGAAATTGTATGGGTAATGCTTTGGGCCGAACGTCCGATCTGAAAGAGATACGCTCGGACGGCTTACACACAAAAAGCCATCTCGAATTGGCTCCTGATTTTCCTATCGCCCATTCCTCTCCACACAGAAACCTATCATTAGAACAAGGAGCCCTCTCCGGCATCATGCGACTGCGTATGGAGCCGATGATTCCTCCATGCTGCTCCACACCCAAATCATAATTCCATATCCTCTTCCGCTCCCAAGCTCCAACTCTCTTAACTCGCTTCCTCCAGTCCTCCCACCTCTATTCTATTCTACTCTTACTGAGAGGCAATTGGGAAAGTGAGATTATATTCCTCACTCACCAACCTTAACCATCGGCTCCCACCTCCAGCGAGACAAAGCCTCGAACCTTCCATTGCCTCGTCCGGATGAGAGCATCACCTGCACGCGACGGCAACGGCAATGGCAACGCGTCCTCGTACCCTCCCGATGTGGCAGCCGTGGTGAAGCACACGCTCGGGCCTCGCCGTGCTCGCGGCACGCGGTGCGGACGCGTCCATCCACGAGTACTCCAACAGTGGCTTTGTCCCGTGCGCCAACTCCTTCTTCCACGGTGGCAGGGAGGACCTCTATGCCTCTGACCCCTCCAACTCCTCCGCCTCCTTCATCAGGTACGCTCGGGAGCAGCCCTTCTGGACCCCTCCCCTCCCCCCGGGTTTTGCGGAGATCGAGGAGCTACCCCGATCAAGCACAGTTTGTTTGGGTTTCGGCGCTCAGCGCTCCCACACCTCTACCGCGCCTTGTCGGGGCCGTGCATCGCCGGCCGCCGCCTGCAGGTACGATTTGTTGCAGGCTTTCACTTGATGTGCTGCACGAGTTCACTCGAAGTGTTGCAGTATTTTTTTTGATTTGTTGCAATGTTTTTGTTGCATCCTTTAATTGCTGCGATGAGTATGTTGCAGCTAGAGCAGGATTTTGTTGCACGGGCAGCCACTCGTCGTTGTGTTTTGTGCTGTGAATTTTTTTGTTGCACACGTGAAATTAAAATATTTCGTAAGTTGCGAAATTTTTTGTTGCACACGTGAAATTAAAATATTTCGTAAGTTTTAAATATTGCAAGTTTCAAATGTTGCACACATAGATTTTTTTTTTGTTGCAAAAGTTGTGTCCCGATGTTGGGTCGAAGCATACGATGGGAAACTCCCCATCGTATGTCCGAGCGCTAGTTGCACCCAAATTTTATTAAGGGAAGAGAAAAAAGAGAGTAAAAGAGCTAGTAGTACAAAGAAGTCGATAAAAAAAACTGTCAACAAAGATAATCTAAACTAACAATAAGCTTAAACCAACAAAAGGCTATATGGATACAACTTTAGATAATATCAGATTGATCTGTGGTTCCACGTGACTCCTTGAAAAAACCGGCTGCCTGCCAGGACCACAACTCCTCTTTGAAGCCTCAGCTAAAGAGTACGACTTACCCTAGAGCGAAGGGTCCCGAGGGCCCTCGCTCCAGACCACCTCGAACAGAGTGAAGGGGTTCATGGAGCCTTCGTTTCGGGTCCACCTCGCATAGAGCGAATGAGTCAAGATCACTTGTGGCCGAGAGTACATGCGTGGTGGACTATGTCCATGAGAGCCTATTGTGTACTGTGGACTACGCATCAAGATGTGCAAAATTCCTAAAGCCTCTATAGTCATAAGACCATTTTAGGGGGTAGAATTGTAATATCGTATACCCTAATGTAACACTATAAATAGCCTATTTTCTCTAATGATTAAGGAGGTGACTTTTTTGACAATAAAGAGACATATTTAATACACTTCAATACTGTTTCATCATCATGTACAATGCAAAATGCTTATATACGAGTGCTTAAGGAAAGAGAATGTAGCCACGTCATCAAGTACCTATATAAAAGTTATTTCCTCCAATGTAAGTATCTGTTTTGTATGTGTTTAGATGATTGTATTATCTATTAATTATATATAGTTATATACATAAGCACCTCTTAAGCACCGGTGCTTAATCAAACATTGATGCTACAAAGCACCTCATCTATCCTACGTGACAAGAAAACTCAATTTTTCTTTACTAAACATCTCTCTAAACACCTGCATTGTACATGCTCTAAGGACTCTTGGTTTTTTCCCTTCGCATTATAGGTAGTCCGGAGGTTCCCTCGTCTACTGTCTAGGTACGACAATGCGTAGGACCCCTCCACGTCGGCCGCAGCGCGGAGAGATGACGACGCCGAGTCCGCGTGGCATGAAGCCGCAAAAACAGAGAAAATGTGAAAGCAGCGCCAAACGTGGCGCACCCGGCCGCCCCAAGCGTTGCGAGCGATACGGCGAGTGATGAGGCGAGTGATGAGGCGAACAACGCACGGGCGGACGAATGAGCAGCGTGAGGCAGGCCACCGGGCTGTATCGAGCGGCTAGCTAGCCGGCTAGGCGGACGACCTGGGGCGTGCTGCGGGCGGCAACTGGCCAGGCGCGGGAAGTGGGTGACTCGGTATGGACCGGTTCGGTGCATAGTCAGTCGTGCCGAAGAAGTCAGCTAGGTCGGGGCGATTTAGCTGAGGTGGCGGCGGGCATAGGCAGCCGGGCGAGCCGTGCCTGAAGCCTATCATGGCCTATCATGGCGAGCAGCTAGGTCCCGGAAGATACCGACGAACGCGTACGTGGCCTATCATGGCACGGTGAGATTTAGACGGATTGGGGTGTATGGAAGGTGAGATTGTGCTATACAGTCTACTCGTGCAGTAGTACTACTACCTGATGTTCGGACTATGTAAGTATGTATCGCTATACCCCGTGTTACCCACCGCCAACATACGAGGGCTTTCCTAATCTTTCGCAAAGAAAGGAGCTTGTCTATAATGAATACTTTCATAATACGTACGGCGCTAGTGATGGTTAATGATAGGGGTAAGTCTTTATTTGCTGTGGAATGTCGCAGGGAGGTGGTCCACTGTCCGTTGTATAATACAGTTACATAATCCCATCGTCTTGGTTGATAGATTTTTTAATGAAACTAGCAGAGTGTTCGTGCGTTGCAACAAAACTCTAAAAGAGAATGATTTATATCAGCAGACGAAATCCTAAACCGTATAATAAATATCAAATTTTCTTTCATACACATATAAACATATTGCATCACCTACTACTACTACCCGAAAATTAAAATTTTGAGTTCGTAGATTGTTTATCTTTGAAAGTTGAAGTTGATCCCGACTTCCTTCTCCGACGTACTGCACATTTCCAACCATTGCCGGCTGACAAGGAAGAGGGCTACGCGTCGATGGTCACCTTCTTCCACCCTGAACCTAAGTCACAACTTGGTTCACACCGCCATTGGCATCTGCAGCCCTCGCCAGACATATTGCGGCGAGGAGGTGGGAGGCTGGCGGAGGAGGCGGTGGCGACGTCGTGGTGGTAAGCAAGGAGGAGACGGCGATGCTTGCTCGGCTGGCGCGGAGCAGGAGGCGACGACAGCAAGGGAAGGACGTCTTCGTCTCTGCCTCTTCTTCGTGCACCGTCGCTGCCTCCCCTTTCTTCCCTGGCGCTGCCGCTTCTCCTTCATGGTACCACCGCCTCCCCTCCTCCCTTCCCTCCCGGTGCCTTCCCCCATCCCCGACGCCGCCTCTCCTCCCTGCTGCCTCCCCGCGCCACCACCTTCTATTCTGTCAGATCCCCTCATTTTTGTGCACGTCGCCATTACAACCCGCGAAATGAGTGCCGAAAGGGGTCGGGATCTCAGAGGCACGAAGCCAATGTCGGACGATCGCAGGTAGCGAGTCACGGCACGAGATAGAAAGGAGTGGGATGGCGATGAATTTCGGTGTGTGCATGTGAAGAACGAGTGGAGTGGCGACGGTTTGGGTTGTTGCGGAAGAAGTGGGGGTATAGATGCGCTCGTGAGTCACGGGGGATGGCGATGCGAGACTTTGTCCCTGTCAGGTTAGGTCTACATGTTGGTGCGCCTCGATGAGGAATTTGGGAGTGTGGGAGAGGTCAACCACATGCACGGGAGAAAAGACATCGTTTCACTGTGCAGGGTAAACTCCTTTAGTTAGTTAAGAAATTTTGGTCTATATCACTGCTTTAATTGCACTTTCGTTCTGTGCCATTGCTTTTTCCTTAATTCGGACTGTGTCACCTAATCGCAAAACTTGTTCGGAGAAATATCACTATGATAAAATGGATCTCACGTGCCGTTGGGTCAAAACGTCTAATCTGGACAAAATACCAGTGCTACCCTTTCAACGATTCTGAAAATGCAATCGGAAACACAACATTCATACAACTGAGTGGTTCACATAGCAACAGCAGAACACAACATAGACTCCGAATATCAAACAGATGCCCTCCATGGTCCTCTTGGCCTTGCTTGTCCTAGTCTTGACCTTGGTATTGGATACAGCAACAATGGGAAATAATTGGAAAAGTAGTATCAGCTATCTTGTGTGTTTTATTTGCAAACGCAGTAGCAAAAGAAAAGTAGAGTGCAAGTAAACCTGACCATGATGATCCTAGAGTCTTTCTTGGGTTTTTTAGCTGGTGGAGGTTTTGGAGAAGCAGAATCATTGCTCCCCTCCCTTGGTTGGTTATTCTTACAAATAAAGAGCACCACTACTAGATATGGCGGATGAGAACTACCAAATCAAGAAAACGACTACCAGATCAAGAACACCACTACCGGATCTAGAGGCGAAGAACAACAACAAAGGGGAGGGAGGGGAGTGAAATGCATCTACCATGGTCCCCGGAGGAACCCACGATCGATCCATGCCTCGATCCGCTTGCTTCCGCTCCAGATCCAACCCTCCCAGGAGCAAAATCGATCTGCGGGAAGTGGATGCATGTTAATTTTGGCCTAAAGTCAATTTATGATTGGAGTTTGGGGTTGCTTTCGGAGAGTAAAGAGAGCGAGAAAGGGGATTGGTGAGAGAGGATTTTTTTAAAAAAAATATTAGAATTTTTTTAATATAATTACAGAAATAAATACTCGTTTAATAAAATTACAAAAAATAGGCTTCTGTCGCCATTTCAAATGGCGACATACCCCTGTCGCCAGTTGGATTGGTGATAGGAACCCTGTCACCAACCAAAACAGTATTAAATATCTCTATAGCCATTTGGAATGGCGACACATTCCTAGCGCTAAACCAAATGGCGACAAGACAGGGAAAAAAATTTAGGAGAAAAATTGAAATAAATTTTGACCAAATGGTTCTAAACAAGAACTGTCTGTGATATTTGGCTTGCCGTGGCAGGAGATGGATAGCGGCATGGAGTGTTTGGATTGCCGCGGCAGGGAGTGGTGGGGTGGGCACGGCAGCTAGATGGAAGCGGTGGCAGGGAAGATGACCATGCGGATTTGTGGGGGATTTTGGGTTGTCGCGGCAACGATTGGTGGTGGTGGCAAGGAGTGGTAGCGGATGGGTTTTCGCGGCAGCGATCTGTGGAGGCACGGCAGGGATGGGTGGTGTGGCACGGCAGGGGCAGTTTGTGGCGTGGTAGTTGAGGATGGTGGCGCGGCAGATGATGATGGTGGCACGACAGGGAGCAATTAAACACAAGATGTGAAAAGACAAAGACGAAGCTACGCAAAGGAAACATGAAATGCGACTAGACAACGACGAACTAGACTCCAACTAAACTAGAATTCAGCAACTGACATGACGATGTAGCCAAAAATTCAACAAGTAAAATACCGAAAAGAAAATTGTAAAGGCTCAGATTGGTTCGACATGGATGATAGATGCAAAATTTTTAGGGCAATTTTTTGGACTCTAGGTATGAAAAATGAATCTACTACTAAGGGTACTGATTCCACACCGAAGAACTGTAGCTCTGATACCACTTGATGAACCACGGAGGTCCTGATTTTGGTCCGATTTTTCGATGAGAAGGTAAGTTCGGTAGTAGTCGCTCAACTATCACGATCCTAGCTACGAACTCGCAAGGCTCGTAGCCACGCAATTGCTGAACTGCTTGACAAGTCATTATCAACCGTGCACGAATACCCGGTTGACCAGATCACGAAGATCGATTCCTGCATACACCAAAGAAGCACACAAGAACAAGATAGATAAGCAATCTAAAATTGCAAATAGGAATTGAAATTGTATTAATAAGTGGGGTTCCGAAGAATAATGTCGCTATTGATCTTGCCGAACAAGAGGATAAAGTATAAAGTAGCAAAGGTAAACTTCAATCAACAAAACCCGAGAAACTAGATGGGGGCGACCACTATGTAAAGGGAGGAAGAGGGAGGGGCAGTGGTAGTGGCACTGTTCACATATGAATAGTGCCATGTGAACAGTACCCCCAAAACCCTAGGTGACCATATGGGCCGGGGAGGTGGCCGGCCCAAATACCATAAAGTGGTGGTTATCCTTTGGACCCAATAATTGATACAAGGCCCTCGGTTCAATGTGAGGTGGCGCAGGACCAGATATAAGTGAACTAAATTTGTTGGCACGTTGGAGTAGCGTTTGACGCAGCCAAATCGATGGCAGTAGAGTAGCCCAGTTGGAGGTGGAGTAGCGGTCGTATCTGGCGGGTTGATGTCCTCATCAGTAACGGGGGCGGCTAACAGGAAAGAATCAATAACCGGAATCTGCAGAGGTGGTATCTCCAAATCAATGCCTGGATGCAGAGGTGGTATGGCCAAAGGCAAATGCATGGATAGGGGGCGGCGAACTGGAAAGAATCAAAGAATCACTTACCAAAATTCTGCAGAGGTGGTATGGCAAAAATCAATAACCAAAATCTAAGGATGTGGTATGGAAAAACCAATGCCTAGATTCAGAGGTGGTATGGCCGAATTGAGATGTTTGGAAAGGGGTCGCGAACAGGAAACAATAAAATCATCACTTACCAAATTCTAGACAGGTGGTATGGCAAGAATCAATCACCAAAATCATCATCACGAGGCCAGTGTCATGAGGCATCAGGAAGTCCTCCCTCGTAGCAGAGATGGTCCCGAGTTGTGGCGTGATGGCCGACGTGGGCGCGAGGAGCTGGGCGGGGGACTTGGAGACGCTGAGCAGCGTGTGGATGCAGGCCTGATGTGGGCGTCGGTGCAGGTATCCTGGTCCACGACCAACGCCTAGAATGGGGGCGGTACAGCAAAGATTCTTCCCTATTTGGCGTTTAATCAATTACCAAATCTCAGAAATATCTCGTAGGATTAAACGCCAGATAGGTTTTGGATTGGGTCTCTCTCCTATCCATAATTTTCAAGCCCGTTAGGCTCAGATAGACGCAAGGATCTCATCAATGATTAAACGGTGGATGGAGAAGGAGTAACTACACCTCGGAGTATATAGTATTTTTATACACACACACACACACACACATATACATATACATATACATATACATATACATATACATATACATATACATATACATACATACATACATACATACATACATACATACATACATACATACATACATACATACACACACATGTGTGTGTGTATAACATACATATGTATGCATGCGTATGTATGCATACATATGTGTGTACATATGCATATATATGTATATGTATATGTATATGTATATGTATATGTATATGTATGTATGTATGTATATATATATATATATATATATATATATATATATATATATATATATATATATATATATATATATATATATATATAGAGAGAGAGAGAGAGAGAGAGAGATGGTATGTTACTCTTAGGACTACGTACTCTCACTTTTTATATACTATTTAAATCGTATAATGATACTTTTTTTTATCAATTTAAACATACATACATATATACATACACACACACATCACCTCTACGGACAAGTAGTGGCGGTCCCAGGATGAAAATTTAGGTTGGGCGGGAATGAACTAAACTATTATCTGATAACAAAGCAAGGTATATATAATATACGTTGCAATCACTTTCAATAGAGCATATGACACTAAATGGATCTCAAAACTACAATCCGCATCATGTGAACATACAAAGACAGGACAAATGTAGAAAATGTACCTTATCAACGAAGTTTACAAAACAATTTGCCATCAAAATACCAAATTGTTGAATTACTAGTAACAACCTGTCAAAAGTAGATGGATGGTGAGTATTCAAATTAATCCATCATAAATCATGAAAAAAATATTGAACATAACAAACAGAAATACATACCATTAAAGTACTAATTACGTTTAGTAGGCCGAGGCAATTTCATTCTCCGAGATTTCATGGCTTGAAATTGTTTCTTAATTTTATCATGATCAAGTCCTTTAAATATCTCCCGCTCGATGTAGCATACCATCAAGTCATTGAGCCACTCATCGGATAGTCTATTGTGCAAATCGGTCTTAATAATATTCATAGCCAAAAAGACTCTTTTAACAAATGCTGTTGCCACCAGTATGAGCAATGCTAACTCAATAAGGCGGTAGACCAATGGAAAAACAATGTCTTTCTGTTTCAACCATCTTGATGGCCAAACTTGCAAAATCATGACAAACAATGAAATCATCAATTCTTCGGACATGAAGAATGAAGGTTTCAAATTGATCTCTTATAGTTGCACGATCAGCAATGGAGAAATTCGTATCATAGATCTCCGCAAGTCGAGCAATCTTATCCACATCAAACTTAGAGAATGAGTCTCTTGGATCAAGACAAGAAAAGCAAACAAGTAATGTGGGCTCCCCGGATTATTGGAAATGTACTTAATTAAATTCATACAGTAACATGATTATTAATGAAGGAACAGTACTGTCCCTCAATTAAAGATCATGCTAAAGGTATAAATTCAACAAGTAACAATTCCAATAAACAGGATCCCCGGATATATATATATATATCTCACAATGGTTCCCAGGATCAATGACCATTGCATATATATATCCTTTACCAACATTGTATCATACACATACAAGTCATACATTTGCATAATTAAACATAAGCTTACATCATTTGGTTGTAGTACTACAATATTAAGTGACTTGGTCACTTCAAAAGTTTAACAATGAAGCAAAACAAAATAGTAAAGTCCACCAATGGCCTCATCCACATGAGCAATTGCGTGGAGGAAAGAAGTAGCGTTACTCGTTAGCGTCACCCTGATCGGCGCTAACGGGTACTTCATAGAGAAAACCATCCTCACCTGCAACAATAGGTGATAGCACCTTGAGTACGGAAGGTACTCAGCAAGTCTTACACAAACTAATAAAAGAAAGTAGTTATTAGAGCCTAATCAAAGGAGTAGAGTTGTTACATGCATAAGGTTACAACAGGAAGGTATAAAGGTTCAAATTTGCATAAAGCGATACATCTTAACCTACAAAAGCTAAATTTTGATAAAGCAATTCAATAAATCAAAGTTTGCTTAAAAACAGTAAGTAAATGACATAAAAGTAAACAGTACAGTGCATGATTCCCTCATGCACAGCTGAAAACAAACCGAAACCATATTTTGAAAATCAAAAGTTTCTATACAGGTGATATCAGTTCAAGTTATCGTCCATGACCGTGGACACGGCTATTCGAACAGTTTATACCCTGCAGGGGTGTACATCTTTACCCACATGACTTAGCTAGCCCGTTGCCTTCGGATGCCTCCGAATGATGACATACTTCCTTTGGTATGCCGACCGGGGAAACTAAGATTTGGTATTTTTCAACAAGCCAACACTATTGAGTTGGACCCCATGTGTGGTGATCCGCTTAAACAACGATCGATAGCATCTACCTAACCGGGCACACATGTTGCGTCGATGAATGCCGATCCAAACAATTTAATGCGAATTGGGTTCCCTACCCATAGTAGAATGCTATCGGCACCATTAAGGTATCGTATATGCGACGAGGCACATATACGCCTCACCCTCCTAAGAACATCCGTCTCGACATACAAGCTCACATGGCATAAAACGCGGTCCTCGGACTGCAGCATCTATGCCATACAAGGTCAATACACATATCCTTACTCTCCTGTTTCCAACTCAATAGTCTCAACATTTTACTTAACCAAACAGCGCCCATACACTTGCATGTGGAAGTACGTGGGGACTTGAACCGAATAGTCGAGTTCGGTCCTTAATTAACCGGACAAGTCCACCACAAAACCCAATCTTGTGCACAAAAGCACCATCACTAGCTTCCTCTTGTCCAGATCAATTTGAATTTCAAATACAAGACTGATTTAAAGAAACTGGACAAAGAGTTTAAAATAACAATAGTTGATTGTGATTCCCATGTTTGACAAGATATGCTTGTCAAACTCTAAAATCTCTAGACGCATGTCTAAGCTAAAACTGAAAATATAGCTTATGATATACGATACTATGCTAGGTTAAGTGTATGGTGACAATTGAGGTAATCCATTATGTTTGGTCATAGCTAACTACTAATGAGATCACATTTTGTACTTTGGAAAAATAGCATGCATGGCTATCACTGGATTTGTAAAAGCTATTGTACAAAATTTGGGATCAATATGGTGCAAAGAGGATGCTTGCCTTGATAGTAATACACTTACATTGCGAGTTCAAAGTTGCTCGAAATATAATCAATTGCCTCAACAGAACTGCATTCTAAAAGAAGCAATAAGATCCAATAAATACCAAAGCGACAATAAGTCCAAAATGGAAGAAATATGCATGATCAATGCGGAAGTGCATGATTACAGTATGCTTAAGCCATAACTACCCATAATAGTGATAATAACCCATTTTATTAACTCTCATTTTCAAAAGACGAAACTAGGGTTTAGTGCAAAGTCCCAATTTGATTTTAAAAGAGTGAAAACAGAGAGATTGCAATTTTGGAAAAGGAAAATAGAACATGCAAAAGTTCATAAATTAAACTTAGCATGATCTTTTAGGTAATTAATATCCCAAACCAACCTTAAGCTAACCCTAATCGATTAGATTTCAAAAGCTAAAGAAAAACCTATTTTGTCGGTTGAGCCGACAAAAGAGAACAGAGGATTTACATTATCAACCTAAATAGATGATAACAATGATTAAAAGAATAACTTGTTATGCTACTAGGTTTAGTCTAAACTCGATTAGGATAACAAGTTGACAGAAAACCCTAGGCCTTGGAAATGACATGGAAAACCGAAAGGTATAATAACAACTTTTCGGTTTGAAGCAAGTTGAAGCTACGATGCTCAAAAGAATGATTCACAGCAGACTTCTAAAGTCCTTAAGATGCTCAAGATGTCATAACCAGGGTTTTAGCTTACCAGATGGGAAAGGAGCCAAAGACTCAAACCGATGATGATTGTGAGAGAAATAAACTCGGGTTTAACCTACAAAAGATAACCAATCTTTATTGCAAGGTGGAACCGAGTTTTAGGATGGATAAGCAAAGGAACAAGAGCAAGAACTCCTTTGGCCAACAATGGAGGATGAGCGCTTGGTCAACAATGGCAACAAAGAAAAGCTAGGGTTTATATATGGATGTTGAGCTACAGGGCAAGAGGGAAAGATCTAGAGTTGATGAGGTGTCCATTTAGCTAAACATCCAAAAATTAGTGCATAATCTTTGGATAAATCCTCTCATCTGCTCACAAAAATGGCTGCGCGCAGAGATAAGGAAGAAGGGAGGCAAAATATGACATGTGGGCCCCTTTGTCATTCTCAGCCGCGCGTGCTTCACAAAAGCTCAAAAGAATATCAGCCGTCCGATTGGAAATGGGCGGCTGTGATAAATAGAGAGATTAAATGATTTGAATCGGTATCATTTAATATGGACCGCACGATCTAGATCGACCGATCGAGATTAAAACGGGGCTCAAAGGAATCTTGAGATCCACTTTCAAATCTGGACGTTGGATTAGAATCCAACGATCAGCTAAAAGAATACACGTCACCCCTTTTAGATGTGATGGCACAACACCGTTGGATTTGATTTCTACGGTCAAGATGGAAAATTGAACCGGATGGTCCGATTGCATACACTCATATGGACCTTGCGATTGAAATCCAACGATCCACCGAATTTGGGCTTTAAAGGCCCACGGTCAAAAAGGAGCGCCGTAGGATTTAGATCCAAAGGCCTATATAATCGCGCGCCTTTAATTTCAAACTGAAATAAGCGACGCGGTTAGATAAAAAATGAACGGTTGCGATCGTGAGGGGATCCGGAGTCGTCCGAATGCATACACTAATCTGGACCACACGATGAAGATCCAACGACCCAGAGGAGCGCGGGTTTTATAACACGCGGTAAAAAGGAAAAGCCGTAGGATTTGAATCTAACGGCTCAGATAAAAGCGCGCCTTTAAGTTTAAAACGAAAAGGGGTGCGCTGTTGGATCGAGAATGAACGGTGGAGATGGAAAAGGGATCCGGAGTTGTCCGATTGCACACAATGATCTCGCTCGTTAGATCAAGATCCAACGGTGGAGATTAAAGTGCACACGTGGACAGCGCGAGGGACATTGCGTCCTCGACCGTTCGATTGAAAATCGACGGTTCATATCACGCGGGGAGTTTGGGCTCGCGCCCGAACGTGACAGAGCCGGACCCTTTGCACGAGGTTGGACCCAACCACATGGCTCGAGTCGCTACAGTGCTAAGGTTTGGATTCAAACCGGTTTAGTTGACCAGAACCTTATTCAAATACTCCAAGGTTTGACTGGGCTTTTAAAAATAGCAAATAAATTTATAAAATCATGAAATTTTTACTGTAAGCTACTGGGATGATATATTTCACAGATAAATTTTATAAACCACATTATCACTTTGTAAAATACATAAATATTTATTTCAGGCCGAAAATATTTATTTAAAGACAATAAATTTTCTTTAAGCCCAAATAATTTCTAAAAATGCAACAAAAATATTTTTAGCCAAGATAATTCATCTGGGCTTTTAAAAAAAATACTTCCCAGCCATAATACAAGTGTTACCTTGTATTCCTTTAAGACTTCAAAAGGTTCTTTAGGGTTGTTGACTAAAAAGGAAGGTTTTTAATTTGTAGCATGCTGCCCAAAGTGTAGAAATGAACAGTAATGCTATGAACAGCACCTCATTACTGTTCATAAAGTATTTTATTACTGTTTATAAACTTGGGGCTGTTACAAACCTACCCCCCTTAAGAAAATCTCGTCCCCGAGATTTGGAACAAGCTAAAGGTCATGAAGAAGTGAAATGGAAATGATTTATAAGGAAATTTAACATCTGTTGTCTTGATTTCCTTCAAAGATAACAAAGAAAAACCTTACATAACAACATAGTGTCATTATTACATCTTTGTTTACATTGCTTTGTTTAAACTTTCCTTTCTTGATTCAAAGGAAAGTACTAAACAACAAAAAGATGGGGGTGCTCAATCTGCATCAGATCTTCGCGCTCCCAAGTGGCTTCATCCTCGGAATGATTAGCCCACTGAATTTTCAAGAACCTGACAGTACGATTTCTTGTCCTGCGTTCCATTGTATCGAGGATACGTACTGGTTGCTCTTGATAGGAAAGGTCAGGTTGGAGATCAAGATGCTCATAAGCAGTTGCCTCAATAGGAACACGAAGGCATTTCTTCAATTGAGACACATGAAAAGTATCATGCACACGAGAGTGATTGGTAGTTCTAATTGATAAGCTCTGACTCCTCGCTTGGCAATGATTGGAAGGGTCCAATATAACGAGGTGCGAGCTTCCTTTACAAAACGATGAGTACCCTTCATGGGTGACACTTTAAGATAGACATGGTCATCTACCTCAAAGCTTAACTCACGACGACGATGGTCAGCATAGCTCTTCTGACGAGACTGTGCAGTTTTCAAACAATCTCGAATCAGACGAACTTGCTCTTCTGCTTCCTTTACCAAGTCTGGACCATAGAATGATCTTTCACCAGACTCGGACCAATTCAATGGAGTCCTACAAGCTCTTCCATACAAGGCTTCAAAAGGTGACATTTGAATACTTGCTTGGTAGCTATTATTGTAGGAAAATTCCACATATAGCAAAGATTTCTCCCAGTCTTTGCTATAAGATAGCACATAGGATCGAAGAAGATCTTCCATCACTTGGTTCACCCTCTCGATCGACCACTAGTTTGAGGATGGTAGCGATCGAAAGAGAGTTCGTCCCCATAGCCCGATGAAGGCTATTCCAAAAATGGGAAGTGGCGAGGACCACGGTCGAAACAATGACTTTGGGAACACCATGAAGACAAACAATTCTAGCCATATAAAGCTCTTCTAGCTGCTTGCCACTGAAATTGGTCCTGACCGGAATAAAATGAGCCACCTTTGTCAAACGGTCGATGATTACCCAAATGGCATCGGACCCCTTGGAGGTTTTGGGAAGACCAGTAACAAAATCCATACCGATCTCTTCCCATTTCCACTGTGGAATAGGCAAAGGCTGAAGGGTACCAGCTGGCTTCAGATGTTTAGCTTTAACCCGTTGACAAATATCACATTCAGCAACATACTGAGCAATTTGCCTTTTCATTTGGCTCCACCAAAATGTTTTCTTCAAATCCTGATACATCTTGGTACTCCCGGGATGTAGAAAACTTGAATTATGAGCCTCTCTAAGAATTAGACTTCTTAGATGGGGATCGTGAGTACTACCAAACGATTGCGATATCGAATCATACCGCGATCATCTTGAGAAAACTCGTTGGCTTTACGCTTTCATGTTTTCCTTAATTTGGCTACCTCGGCATCGGTTGTTGGGCCTCAAGAATCTGAGATTCTAAGGTAGGCTCCACATGTAATCTGTGAGAAACTGCTCCCACCAATTCAAGACTTAAGCGTAGAAAGTCGGCACACAAGTATTTTTAGCGAGTAGAGAAGATATGCGATTGCATTGTGACTTTACGCTTAAAGCGTGCCACAACATTGGCTTTACGGGATGATAATGAATACCCATGTCGTAGTCCTTGATCGGTTCAAGCCATCTTCTTTGTCTCATATTCAAATCAGATTGAGTGAATATGTACTTGAGCTTTATGATCGGTGTAGATCTCACAACGATTACCTAGAAGGTAATGTCGCCAAATCTTCAATGCATGGACCACGACACCAATTCTAAATCATGAGTAGGATAATTAACTTCATGAGGCGCAATCGCCGGATGCATATGCCACAACTCGGCCTTCTTGCATAAGCACACAACCAAGTCCATGGCGAGATGCATCGCAATAAATGTCAAGCTCTTAAGAACACGAGAAATTCTTGTTGCTTGATCATCATGACCCCTTCAGAATATGAGCTTCACGAAAAGCTTCCACGAACTCATCCCAAGTAGGGACATGTCCAGTGGTGAATGGCAAGAAGATTATCCCACCATATGCTAGTGGCCCATCAGTGATAAGCGGCAAAGAACCTTTTCCCTCTCGGAACATTGAGCGGGTTAGTCCACAAAGTCGCAAGAGCGCCGAAATGAGGTCTGCTCGGCGGTGGTGCAACAGAGGAGAAGTGTGCGTGCAAGAATCTTGTTTGCATCACAAAAATATTTTGACTTTCGCAAATAGAGGCTCCCAACCATGGTTAACAACACAACAAGGACATACTCGGCAAACACAAACAAGTTTGCAATTAGAAAAGAAACAAATATCAGATATATAATGCATCATGTTATGTTATGCATTCAAGTTAACACCAAACCGAAACTTCACATATACACAACAAAATTTCGGTTCCAGTCTTACATTATAGTCGGCCATAATGTCGATTACAAACCGAAAGTTAAGCTACATACTCAGACAAAATACTACTCGCCCTATTACATACAATTTATTTAAGGGCAACTACTAGACTAAAAGACACTCAACCGCGAGGGTTCATCGTCGAGTGCTAGCGTAAAGATCCGGTTAAAGTTCACCGGAAACTCATTCAAAAGATGAGCTCGGGGAACGTGTCAACAGAGATCCAAAGGGCTAATAAGGCGCCTCGGGAACCCAACGGTGATGACCTCCGAGTGCGATCCGCGAGTGCGAGGAAAGCTGCGATCATCCGGGCTTGGCGACTTGTCCATAAGCAGTACGCACCACCACTTCGAAGTCGGTAAAGAGGTGGTGCGGCGGAAGTGGAGAGGTCGTTGTCACCATAAAGCACGTTGCGAGGAGCGCGGTTCATGTTGACACCAAGCGGTACTCTGGGCCTCATTAAAGCGATCTGGAGTTTCCCACAACTCCCTCACAATCAAATGATGGATTTGGTCCATGATACGGACCATCCTCGCCAACCATCCGCACTGGGGTCTTCCCCAAAGCGTATCTCATCGAACATGCTCACTTCGGAGGTGGGGCCCCGATTGGAAGTGGTCGTAGGGTGGTTGAGACAATTCAGTCAAATCATGACGAAGAAGGCTCATCATCCTACTCATGACTTCCTGAACGCCATAACCTCGAGAGGTTGCAAGTGCTTGGACACGATGAACGCAGCGCGACTACATGCCTAGCAATGACATTGATGAAGGCACGGTACTCCTCCATCCACGGTCCTCGGTCTCGTCGATAAATGGCGTACTCGGTGATAGGTGAAATTGGGCGCCACATCATGTCAGTAATCTGCTGGAACCCATCAACATCTTGACGCGAGTCGTCCCTGACCAAATACCAACCGCTCATCTATAGGTCAAAAGACAAGATAAGAAATTCACTTTTAAATAAACCAGCAGTAAAGTTGGGCAAGAAGTGACATTAAGGAGGATAAGGAATAAAAGATGTCATACTTAAGCTTTGAAAATACATTCTTTGTTTAAAAATAATTTTATCAGAAACTCTCTAATTATTTTTACAAAGCTACTTCTAACCTACGAGAACAGCGTATCCTCTGATACTAACGTGTGGGCTCCGGATTATTGAAATGTACTTAATTAAATTCATCTGTAACATGATTATTAATGAAGGAACAATCATCCCCCTCAGTTGATCAAACGTGTTTTCATCAATAAGTAATGACATGGCTCCGAACAATATTTTGATCCTTCCTTTCTCAAGAGCCGAGTCGTGAGGTCTCACATGGCATAAAACGCACTCTCGCACTGAGCATCTATGCCATACAAGGTCAATACACATATCCTTACTCACTGCTTCCAACTCAATAGTCTCAACATTTTACTTAACCAAACAAATACCATACATCGCATGGAAGTACGTGGGGACTTGAATCGAATAGTCGTGAGTTCGGTCCTTAATTAACCGGACAAGTCCACCACAAAACCCAATCTCGTGCACAAAAGCACCATCACTAGCTTCCTCTTGTCCAGATCAATTTGAATTTCAAATACAAGACTGATTTAAAGGACAAAGAGTTTAAAATGACAATAGTTGATTGTGATTCCCATGTTTGACAAGATATGCTTGTCAAACTCTAAAATCTCTAGATTGCATGTCTAAGCTAAAACTGAAAATATAGCTTATGATATCGATACTATGCTAGGGTTAAGTGTATGGTGACAATTGAGGTAATCCATTATGTTTGGTCATAGCTAACTACTAACAGATCACATTTTGTACTTTGGAAAAATAGCATGCACACTATCTTTGGATTTGTAAAAGCTATTGTACAAAATTTGGGATCAATATGGTGCAAAGAGGATGCTTGCCTTGATAGTAATACATACATTGGTGTTCAAAGTTGCTCGAATATAATCAATTGCCTCACTGAACCGCATTCTAAAAGAAGCAATAAGATCCAATAAATACCAAACCGACAATAAGTCCAAAATGGAAGAAATATGCATGATCAATGCGGAAGTGCATGATTACAAGATGCTTAAGCCATAACTACCCATAATAGTGATAATAACCCATTTTATTAACTCTTTTGTTTCAAAGAAAGAGAAACTAGGGTTTAGTGCAAAGTCCCAATTTGATTTTAAAAGAGCTGAAAACAGGACAGATTGCAATTTTCGGAAAAAGGAAAATAGAACATGCAAAAGTTCATAAATTAAACTTAGCATGATCTTTTAGGGTAATTAATATCCCAAACCAACCTTAAGCTAACCCTAATCGATTAGATTTCAAAAGCTAAAGAAAAACCTATTTTGTCGGTTGGCCACAAAAGAGAAACAGAGGCGATTTCTGTTATCAACCTAAATAGATGATAACAATGATTAAAAGAATAACTTGTTATGCTACTAGGGTTTAGTCTAAACCTGATTAGGATAACAAGTTGACAGGAGAAACCCTAGGCTTGAAATGACATGGAAAACCGAAAGGTATAATAACAACTTTTCGCTTGAAGTGTTGAAGCTACCGATGCTCAAAAGAATGATTCACGCAGCCTTCTAAAGTCCTTAAGATGCTCAAGATGTCATAACCAGTGTTTTTAGCTTACCAGATGGGAAAGGAGCCAAAGACTCTGAAAACCGATGATGATTGACAGAGAAATAAACTCTGGGTTTAACCTACAAAAGATAACCAATCTTTATTGCAAGGTGGAACCAGAGTTTTAGGATGGATAAGCAAAAGGAACAAGAGCAAGAACTCCATCGCCAACAATGGAGGATGAGCCGTTTGGCCAATAATGGCAACACAAAGCTAGGTTTATATATGGATGTTGAGCTACAGGCAAGAGGGAAAGATCTAGAGTTGATGAGGTGTCCATTTAGCTAAACATCCAAAAATTAGTGCATAATCTTTGATAAATCTTCTCTCGCCACACAAAAATGGTCACAAGAGATAAGGAAGAAGGGAGGCAAAATATGACATGTGGGCCCCTTTGTCATTCTCACCGCGTGCTTCACAAAAGCTCAAAGAATATCAGTAGTCCGATTGGAAATGGGCGGTGTGATAATATAGAGATTAAATGATTTGAATCGGTATCATTTAATATGGACCGCATGCGATCTAGATCGACCGATCGAGATTAAAGCGGGGCTCAAAGGAATCTTGAGATCCACTTTCAAATCGGGCGTTGGATTAGAATCCAACGATCGACTAAAAGAATACACGCCACCTTTTAGATGTGATGGCACAACACCGTTGGATTTGATTTCTACGGTCAAGATGGAAAATTGAACCGGATGGTCGATTGCATACACTCATATGGACCTTGCGATTGAAATCCAACGATCCACCGAATTTGGGCTTTAAAGGCCCACGGTCAAAAGGAGCGCCGTAGGATTTAGATCCAAAGGCCTATATAATCGCGCGCCTTTAATTTCAAAGCGAAATAAGCGGCGGTTAGATAAAAAATGAGCATTTGCGATCGTGAGGGGATCCGAGTCGTCAGAATGCATACACTATCTGGACCACCGATGAAGATCCAACGACCCGCAGGAGCGCGGGTTTTATAACACGCGGTAAAAGGAAAAGCCGTAGGATTTGAATCTAACGGCCGATAAAAGCGCTTTAAGTTTAAAAGCGAAAAGGGGTGCGCTGTTGATCGAGAATGAGCGGTGGAGATGGAAGGGATCGGAGTTGTCCGGTGCACACAATGATCTCGCTCGTTAGATCAAGATCAACGGTGGAGATTAAAGTGCACGTGGGATAAATGCGAGGACATTGCGTCCTCGGCCGATTCGATTGAAAATCGACGGTTCATATCACGCGAGGAGTTTGGGCTCGCGCCAACGTGTGAGCCGGACCCTTTGCGAGGTTGGACCCAACCACATGGCTCGAGTCGCTCTGATGCTAAGGTTTGGATTCAAACCGGTTTAGTTGACCGTAACCTTATTCACAATTTTGGAGAAATTTTCAATATGTTGCATCAATCCCGCCACTGACTCGTTGACGCCATCTTCATGCACAAATTTCAAGACCTCCACCATCGCCTCCCACATTGACTCAATGCGGACTAAAGTTGTGTAATGAGAGCCCCATCTAGTATCTCCAGGTCTGGCCAAGACAGTGTCTTGATGCTTCCATCTTCCTGTAAAGATCTCACCACTCTCCAACCTATCCAAAATATTCTTACGATGCTTCTCAGTTAATACATCCCTTCTCTTGCAAGACGCACTAGTTGTGGTCACAATCAAAGTCACGTTGTTGAAAAAATCCCTAATAGATGAACAACAACTTGTGACAGCGACAACTACCAACTGCAGCTGATGGGCAAAGCAATGGACATAGAAAGCACACGGGTTGATGTCACGAATCTGCCTTTGAAGGCTATTGAATTCACCTCTTATATTGGAAGCTCCATCGTATCCCTGCCCTCTTATTCTAGCAATAGGTAAATTATGCTTACCAAGCAAAGCAACCAAAGCTCCCTTCAATGCATCTGCAGTTGTATCTTTGACATGTTTCAGACCCAAAAATCTTTCGATGACTTTCCCTTTGTTGTTCACAAACTTGCAGGAATCATGATGGAACTAGTTGAGATACATGGTACAATTAGTTGAGATAAAAATAGAACACATAATTAATAACTAACTTTATAATCACGACCATTTGCTCTTTAATTGATATATCACAAGATTCATTGATAAGAACGGAGAAAAGACTACCTCCAATCTCATCCAAAATCACCTTGGTGACCATCTTTGCACAACATCTTACAAGATCCTTTTGAATCTTTGTTGAACACATTTGGACATTTAATGGACATAACTCCTTAGATGCAACCCTCACTTATTCCTTCATTTCTTTGTACCAATCAAGCATCTCTAGAAAATTGCCTTTGTTTATAGATGAAGAAGATTCATTATGTCCACGGAATGATTGACCTTGCATTAATATATATCTTGCACAATTTAAAGAAGCAGTCAAACGGGTTTTATATTTCATTTCAGAATCTTTGCTGTGAGACTCCATCTTATGAGATACACTTGCCCGTTGATTCTTAAAAACATCACTACATCTCCTTGCATTGTTGTGAATACTATTAACCCCACCAACATGAAGAGGTAGTGATGCATATGCATTCTTCCAGTTGTTGTACCCTAATTTAGTAAAGACATCATAGCCAAAATTTTCATCTAAGGGTTGCTGCCTAAAAAGAAAGCAATAGAAGCAATAAACAACATCTTTCTCTATACTATATTCCAACCAGTCGTGCCTCTTAAACCATGTTTCACGAAAGCACCTAAAATCCTTTCCATATTATTTGCGGGGAAAATTGTGACCAAAAGGTTGAGTCGGACCCTTCAACAAATAAGCCCTTCTCACTTGATCTCTAATATCCGGATGTAATTCCTCAATTGGTATGCGAAGTGCTGGATTGGCAACAATATGAACATCTGGATTAAAATCCTTAACACCTTCAGTTTCTTCCTGCGGTTGTGGTTGTTGTGCTACTTGTGCATCTTCAACTTTGACAGCTTCAACCGGTGGTACTTGCTCTTCTGTAGCTACCACAGCATTCCCATCTGCACCGGTTCTTGGGGTCGATCCACTCGACGACGACGCAATGGTAAAATAGCTCTTCAAATCTAGCAAATTCACCATGACACTATTAAATTCACACATCATCATATTCATTCATCAATATTCATTTATACATTTATAAATTATAATCACATCACAAATTCACAGTATTCACAATTCAGACATTCACAATCCAATTCTTATCTTTTCCTTTCGACTTAGGAGGAGCCATCTTGAATCAATGAATCTTGATTTCTATTTTCTAACTCAGTAACTCTTGGGAGCCTGGCATTCACAAATCTGGTCCTGGGGCCTGGGGTCTGGCCATGATCGTGAGGCGGTCTGGGCTTTAGGCAGCCACGCCCTGACCCCCACGCGCGCCCCCTTCACCCTCAGTCCCTCACCTCACTCACGGCTCCTCGCCTCCTCCTCCCTAGTCCCTGCCGCCACCCAGCCCCGTGCCTTCACCCTGGCGCTGGCGGCCTGGCCACCCGCTCCGGCTGGACCGCTTGAGTTCCTCCTGGCGCCACGCTCCTCGCTCCTCGTCGGCTTGGTTCCCCACTTACCCCTCCTCCCGGCGCCGTCCCCACGCAGACGCGCCGTGCGTGGTGCGCCCGTCGGCCCGTCAGCCAGTGGCCACCCGCTCGGCTCCAGCTGGACCGCTGGAGCTCCTCCTGGGCTCCCGACGCAACGCGCTCCTCCCCGGCTTGGTTCCCTCCCGCGCCATCCCCGCCAGCCGCCGCCAACCGTAGGGTTGGGGATTTGGAGTTTTGCAAATTGGGGATTTGGGATTTTGGGGGAACTGGCCAACGGGGAGATGTAATGAGATGTAGATGGGCTTAGCCGGCCGAGCGAGGTCGTAGGGTCTTCCTTAGGCTTTGGTGTGCTGTGTGTTGCCGCTGTGTGACGGCCTCCTCTCGACCTCTTGCCCGTCCGTCGGGACTCGAAGAAGCAAGGGACATGAGCGCACTAGCGAAGGCGATGGCGCGCGCGGGAGGAGGAGGAGGAGGAGGAGGGTAGTGTCGCCGCACCGCCACTCGGTGGCCGCCCAACCTTGCTCGATTGCTGGGCCGCCCCTGCGGACAAAATCAATAAACTTGAGAGAAAAAACTCTCGGAAGTTGTAGTGTTTGACTGCACGCGCGACCTTCAAAATACAACAGCTTGCTCTCCACGCAATTTGTTCTAAGCCAATCAAGGCATCGCCAATCCCAAAACAAAACACTGCTTACAAGTCACGATAAAACGTCGCATCTAGAGAGACTATGCCCCCCTTGGTGAACTCATCCATTACGTCAGCGCCGATGCATACACTTGCATCGCTTGTGCATTTTTTTGTGGATAGATAAGATACCCAATCACGAATGCCATACTTTAGGTGGTTGACACTTGACAGGTCGAGTAGGAGTAATAGAGTTGTGTTCGATCTCGGAAGGCCCGACCGGGCCGCCAAGTACACGGCCTCGATGCCAAGTCCGCATCGCGGGGGTGGGAGCTCGGAGTAATGCTTCCATGACGAGCAACGTCACGGCTGACGCAGCCCATCCCTCCCTGCACTCTCCACCGTGAGTGCACTCCAGGACCACCTCCAGCGACGGATCCCTGCCGATCCTTCCTTGTCAGAGGCTCCACACCAGAGCATCGTGACATGTGGCCCATGTGGCTATAATACTCTAGGACGTTCAGTGCGGTGAAAGCATTGTATGTGCATATTGGTTTACCATCTATCACGTATACTTAGGCCCTAGCAAAGCATTGTATAACGGGGACCGGAGCTGCCAAATTTGCGCTTTTGCAGCGCTCCTCCTTTTGCCCTTGCCTCCACAGCGGGTCAGCGGCGCCAAGCCCGCCAAATGTCCCACCAAACGTCCGTGCGTGCGTGATGCGGTGTGGCGCGGCTCACAAAGTGTAGCCCAACCGGCCGAAAATGACCGATCGAAATTTTATTATGAGCAGAGAAGAAAAAGAGTAAAAGAGCTGGTGGTACAAAAAAAAGTCGATAAAAAAACTACCAACGAAGATAATCTAAACTAACAATAAGCGTAAACCAACAAAACGCTATATGGATACAACTTTAGATAGCATCAGATTGATATGTGGTTCTAAGCGTTGCTTGGGTAGCTAGTAGAGGTGGTTGTACCCCCAACTCACCAGGGTTCAAACCCCAGGTTTGGCCTTGCGTGTCTCATTTAGGAGATTATTCTTTCAGTGGGAGGCGACATGCCCGTCGCAAGCGAGGTACCGGTGGTGACTTCGTTATTTCTTCGTCAAGCTCCACTCGTCCAGTCTTCCTTAGGCGCCGTGTGTGTGAGTGCGTGCGTGTGGTGGTGTGCATGTATGTCTATGTGTTGTATTGGGTGTTTCTAAAAAAAAGCGACTCCTTGAAAAAATCGACTCCCGGCCAGGACCACAACTCCTCTTTGATCACCCAAACTCCTCCTTGATCACCCAATACTACAAAGTGGGCAGCACAACAGGTCACCGAGTTGTGGGTGTCATAGGGGCGGCCCACCGGCCCCAGCGACCTGGCGAAGATATCGGGCCAGCGATACCACTTGAGCCAATCGAAGGGTACCAGGTACTCCCTCGCACAGAGCAAAGGGTACAGAAAAACTGCTAAAGGCAACCTTGGCTAAAGAGTACAACATACCCTGGAGCGAAGAGATCCCGAGGGCCCTCGCTCCAGACCACCTCGCATAGAGAGAAGGGGGTCCATGGTGTCTTCGCTTCGGGTCCACCTCACTTGGAGCGAAGGGGGTGGTCGGGACTGAAAAATACGATTTAGGAACCCTCTATGTATTCTGAACTAGTCTCAGATCAGTAGCTAGCTCACACAGGAAATAGTGATGAAATACCATCTATTTATTCGATTTAACTAAAAAAACTCAAAATACAAATAATAATAATAATTGGACCTTATACTCAACGTTTACTTAACTTGCGACGGAGGGCTAAAGAAACAAATAAACTCTTGCAGTGGAACGAAAATCTTAAAATGGCCAATCAACATACCTACATGCAATCAAGTGGAAAATGCATCCTAATCCGCAAAACCTTCCTGGTACTCCTGAGCGAAGAACACTTGAGCAATTTGATATTCTTCAACTGAATCACAAAAATTGAAGCCGTGAGCACATAAAGCACTCAGCAAGTCGTGAGAAAATAGTATGCAAATAGTATTCATGCATGGCTTGAACAAAGGTTAGTTGTATGGTTCTTTTGTAGAAAGCAACATTGTCGATAAATACAATAAATAGATTTAAATGTATAATTGAAAACGATAATGAATAAATAAACAATTGTTTTGAAACAACTAGTGAACTTTTCATTCACTTCCCAAGATAAACCACCAAGTGAATCACCTATTCACCGAACAAATATTATATTCATCACGTGAACTTCCCATTCACAATCCGACAAGAAACTCTATCTCTTGTGTGAAATCTTCGGACATGTCTATAACCGAGGACGCGACTATTCGAATAGATCAATTAACACTCTGCAGATGTTGTACACTTTACCCACAAGATACAACTGGCGTAGCGATCACCAATCATAACAAAACCTTTCATAAATTTTATCTCGACAATTGACTCTCCCGTTGTGCATATTGTCACCCCAACCTCACTGTTGGTTTGACGCACACCGTTGGACCTAGAGACGATAGCCTCGCCCATAGATGTGACCTTAGAAAAGGATACATACCTTCACCCATATACTACCTGAGTAGTAAATACCAAAATTCCATAACTTACTAAGTTAGGTTTGTCCCATGCCAGACATGTGGTTAGATGAAAAGGCCTAGTTCAATGGCGCACAAGATTAAGTTCTTGACAAGTTAGTCAAGCGAATCTACCACAAACCCACAACGTGTTAAACCACACCCTCACTACACAACCGCTCGCCTGAGCGAAAATCATTTTGTTTAACCAAGATTAATAACATACCCTGTCATGGTATACAAATTTTAATAACAGTGGCTGACCACCACGATTCCATATATCATTAAGTCAAGATTAATCATTATGACATATGTGATAACGAACACATTGTAACTAAGCTAAACTAAGCATTAACATGATACCCATATTGGTAATACAAATATGCCCAACTAAAATTAACCATGCTATGGTGACAAATGATTAATGGCATTCAAATCATCAATAGAGGCATAATGACAACAGGTAATAACTAATCCCAAAACAATTTATATAAAGATAACATGCATTTGTGTAGAATAATATACTTTTGAAATCATAGGTTCAATATGATCAAAAGACCACGACTTGTCCTAGAATAAATCTTGGGCTTGATCTTGATCATGGTGCACTCCTCCTTGCTCAAAATTCCCCGAAGTATCAATGTCTACTCACAAACAAGGCAAATAAACAAAAATAAATAGAAAACAGCGATAGAACAAACTCCAAAAATTAAATAAAAATAATAAATAGATCTTGAATTTATATGAATTTAGAAATTTTAATGTGCTCAATCGGAGTTCGGATGAAGAAGATATGGACTCTCGAAGATTGAAATCACATGAAATCATGAAAATCATAATTTATGGATATACTAAAATTATTTTTCTAAAGGAAAACAATTAATTGCGTCAACTAACGGCAGCAGAGGATTATCAGCTGAAATGAAAAAGAAAAAGAAATCGAAAATCCCTCCTGACATGTGGGACCCACACGTCAGAGACTCGGTTCACAATGATTGGGTTCATCGAGACTTGGATCTGGTTTGCGATTGGATCTGCCACATGGATGCCGATGTGGCGCTAACGCCATGCCACAAGGAGACACGAGGACAAAAAGGTTGACGTGGCTGGTGAGCTGGCACGTGAGGTGGACTCCACGACGTCGAAATGTCAGCGAAGCTCCGGTGAGCACGAGTTTTGGCAAACGACGGCGGAATCGTGCAACTGGGCAAGAATGACATGGCGAACACAACGACGCCGTCCCATCTCACTAGCAACGACCACAGAGGCAGCAGTGACAATAAAAGCGGCGGAGCGACACAGTTGAACATCGGCAAAGCTCTATGGTGGTCCTGTGGAGACACGAAGGTGCGCATCACGTAGACCACGCGATGGCGATCTCAGGGCTGGCAACGAGGGAGGCTAAGGCTCACCGATAGCGGCGCAATGCAGCGGAGAAGGTTTCGCGGTGCAGAGCTTCCAAGGCTCGATTCGACGAAACAGCTGTGAAATCCCAAAGGGCGGTTTAGGGTTTCGAAAGAGAAGGGTGGCACGGAGATTCTGACGCGGGCACGAGCTTTAAATAGCCACAGGACAGGAGGATCCGGGATGAACATGGCGCAGCGGTAGTCCAGCACAGACACGGACGTGGAGACTCCAGCTTGAAGACAATGCTGACGTGATGACAATGGTGGGCCCACCTGACAGCGAGAGGAGCGAAGGAGGCGTGGGCTGGGCTGCAATGCATGAAAAGAGGCCGAGGCTGGGCTGGGCTTCATGAACAGAAATGGGCCAAGGATTTAAGAATTGAGCCCAAGAGGTTTTCTAACATTTATATGAGGTTTTCCTTTTTAGAAAATATAACAAATTCAAATCTCAAATAGAAAATAGCAAATGAACTTGGAAAAAATCTAGAAAAATTCTAGAAAATAGCACATAGAATCCACATAAAATAATTTTGACAATAATTGATGTTGGAATTAATCATATTAAATCCTTTTTATTTATAAAAGTTTAGATTAAGCTTTTGACTTTAGCAGACCTACTTCATCGAGCCTACAAGTTCAAGAAGCATGACTGTCAAGAGAGCGCATGGACATCCAATTACCTGGATGTCGTCGATAGGTAATTGGACGTCGCTATGTTCCAAAAGTGGCATGGACGCATAGGTACTCCGACTGGAAAGTGGCATCATGTATCAGCAACCAACCATTCCTTGATGTCAAGTTCTACGGTGAGGCCATCCTTACATATAAACCAGAACTCAATTAGTTGCTTGGTGTTTTTGTTGGGTTTAAAAATAATTACATGCTTGTAATTAATAACTTGAAGTTCAGTTCTACTGCTATTACTTCTGAGGTCATAGTTCAGGAGGATTCTACAAACACTTGGAGGATTGACATGAAGCAAATCACACACTCCAGTGTGTCATGTTCAATGAAGTATGTTGTGGTTCACCTGCACGTTTGGGATGAACGCCCAAGGAACGAGCTAGCTAGCTGAATCCAGCCTCGAGTTAGCATTTTAAAGACACAAGCAGCAAACTGCTTGGAGACTTATAGAGAAGGGATCATCACAGACGATTTCATCTACAAACCATCTTGTGATACATCAGCTATCACAGACGGTTGCATCTACAACCGTCTGTGATAGTATGCATCACAGACGGTTCGAAAACCATCTGTGATGACCTCATATCATTACTGACCCATAAACTCAGATTGCTCAAGAAACCATCTGTGATGATATTTTTGAACCATCTATGATTACCTTTTTCGTAGTAGTGTGCGTGGAACCTCCTGTGGACGTCATACTTGAAATAATATGAACCAAAAAAGTCAGTGCTAACATTATTAATAATAAGAAACTTAAATAGGAAATAAAAAGAAACAATACCAAGCATACTGTAAACAGAAATAGAAAGGTAAGTGCTTACATTGTTCATAATAAGAAACGGAAATAGAAAGTTTAATACTGTTTGGAAGCAAATATTAAGCCTATTTCGAAGCAAATCGCTATTCCAAATGACGACATAAGCATTTAATACTATTTGGTAGGCGACAGGGGCATGTCGCCATTTGAAATAGCGACAAAAGTCCATTTTTGTAAGTTTATTAAACATGCATTATTTCTATAATTCTATTAAAAATGTGTTATTATAAAAATATTAAACATATCTAAAACTAAACTACACACACCTCAAAAGATGTACTATAACAAACTACACTACATAGCTATACATCTAAAACTATCTAATTCATTTAATTGTTGTACCATAAAAATATCTATATGATTAATCACGTATCTAAGACTAAACTACAAACACTTCAAAAGATGTCTACAATGAACTACACTACATAGCCATACATCTAAAACTATCTAATCCATTCAATTACTACACCATAAAAAATATTTATACGATTAACCACACATCTATAACTAAACTACATACACCTAAAACGATGCACTACAACGAATTACACAACACAAACATTATCATAGTGAGGAGACCAGACAGTAGAAAGAGGGGGACCCCCGGTGTTTGAGAGATCGGAGGGTCCTCCGGAAGGGGGGCTCGGTTGTTAAGTGTATATGTATTACCCAAAGAAAAGTCCTCCCCTGTTACATGGTGGAGGGGGCTATTTATAGCCTCCCTGTTGGGCATCTAAATTTACATTTGTACCCCTAAGAAAGTACTATAACCGTAGGGGTTGCAGGGGCTTTTATGCGCCCTATATGTAGCCTTTAGGGCACGGTGGGTCTTCCTGAACGTAGCCTATCCAGAGAGTGCACCCGGTCCACCAATCATGTTGCTCTTGTACCCCCCTGCAGAGATGACCCCTTGAGGCTCTTCGCTGGCCTCTTCGGAGGGTCTTCGGGACTACTCCGGAGGGTCTTCGGGACCCTGTGGATGGTCTTCGGGACCCTTCGAAGGGTCTTCGGGGCTCCCCCGGAGGGTCCTTAGTACCCCTTCGGGGGGGGCTTTGGGGTCCCTTCGGGTGGGTCTCTGGGGAGACCTCCAGGGATCCATGCTTTGCAGATCGTGGGGCCGGTGGGGCGCCCCTACGACAAGACCCTCGCGGTCGAGGTCCTGCTTTGCCATGGCTGAAACCGCGCTGTTCTCCCAGAGGGTCCAGGCACACCATCCACTCTATCGTGGCGAAGCATGTCGCTTGCGGAAAATCTCCCGGCACGCGGACCCTGTTCGTTTGGCAATGCTTGGGGAGCCGTGCGCCTTAATGGCCCTAGGATGCAGTGCGTCCTGACGGCGCTGGGGCGCCATCCGCTGTAATGGGGCTAGGATGTCGTGTGCCATAATGACGCTAGGCGCCGCGGCGCCGTAATGGCGTTGTAGCCCATAATGATGCCTCCTCGTATTGCGCACCACGTGATTTGGTGACATGTGGCGCTTGGTGGGCTAGCTCAGAGGGCTATAAGTAGCGGTCCGCCCCCAGCCCGTTCTTTAGCTGCTCCCTTGGTTCCCTATTGTTCAGTGCTCTCAGCGTGTGCTTTGGTTGTGGGGCTTCCTACGTCCGGGGCTTCGGATATGACCAGGCGGGCTAAGGAGGAATTTTTTTAAATAATCTAATTTTTATTATAAATTACAAATTTATTCTTGCATTTTTTATTACATGAATATTCACGTGTCGCGTAACAGTTGGGCGATTGTCTCCAGTCGCCCAATGGTTGAGCGATAGGATGCAGTCGTCCAACCGTTGGGCGCCCCATAAATGCGATCGCCCAACCGTTGGGCAATGAATGTAGTCGCCCAACGGTTGAGCGATAGGTGCCTTCAGTCGCCGAACCGTTGGGCGACTAGATGGCTTTATAAGGCCAGCACGCGGTCCCCCCGGCGCCCGAGCCCTACGGTTGCGAAGAAGAAAAGAAGAAAGAAGGAAGAAAGAAGAAAGAAGAGAGAAAGAGAGAAAGAGAGAGGAGAGGGAGAGAGGGAGGGAGAAGAAGATTTTCTTTGTGAGGTAAGTATTTTGATTTTGTAATGTATATTTTTTAGTAAGTAATTAGTTTATGTAGTTTAAATAGTAGTATCTGTAAGAGATTTTAGGTTGAGAAAAAACATTAGGATTTTAGGTAGAGGAAAAAAAATTAGAAAATGAAAGCGTAGTTAATTTGTATGTAAATAGTAGCGATAGAAAAATAGTTGATGTAGTTAAAAATAGAAGTATAAGTAACACCTGTAGGAAATTAAAGTTAGAGGGAAAAATTAGAAAATCGAAATATTATTCATTTGTATGTAAGTAGCAGCAATAGAAAACTGTAGTTAGAGACAAAAACTAGCCCGTAGGAGAGTATAATTGATGTTTATGAGAAATATTGAAGTTGTGTTGGTGCACGCGTGACCGACTATCATTGGATAAATAATGCGTGACCGAGCGCATGAGGACGATGAATTAGGTGTATGAACAAATTAGTAGAGGTAAATTAGTATGAACAAATTAGCGAGGTTAATTAGCTCAGAGAAGACCGAACGCCACTTGTAGCATTTCGGATTGCAAGTTAGCGTCGAATTAGATGATGACTTCTATGGAATAGCTCGGCTTTTAGGTTGAATCGAATATTGTACCGCATGTTCATTGTGGCCTCTGATTAGGGAATGAACGGGTCTTGATCATGATGTAGTGTAGTTGTCGACGATAGACGAAGAGCCTTACAAATGTAAAATACAATGTAGCAGTGCTTGCATGTCGTGCGTTGCGATCTGACTAGTTGCAATATTAGAAATATTTGCAGATATATACAGTAAGTCATGTCTGTACCCGCTACATTGAAAGTGCATTACGGTGTTGGCACCGTTCGTGAAGGTTCGTGCGGTGTTGACTTGAGTAGTTTTTCTCAAACCACTCTCGTACACCCAGACGGCGAGAATGCACAAATCGCAGATGTGATGTATTGGCTCACCCGTAGCTTCTCCTTGGACCCTGAGGTGTGCAGCGTCGTCATACAATGGCTTTGGAGCCGGTCTCCCACGGACATCAGATGGGAGTTGAGAACACTGATGCACACGGCTGTGTGGAAGGGCTTTATAGAAGGCTGTAGGCGCTGTGGATATAAGTGTGTAGTGCTTGTGCAACCATGCCCAAAAGAAGCTGTGCAGGGACCCGTCGTCGGATATCGTCCTAGTGGTGGAGAGCAAACTGGTGCTCAGCATGTTGGTGAAGAAGAGGAGGTGGAGGGCGGCGTTAGGAAGGGTTCGGAGGATGTTGCTTGTGATGAGCCCAACGCAGTAGATACAGAAGAGGAAGATCGGTCACCGCATGGTGAGCCTACAGGACAGGCTGATGAAGGAGAGCACATGGAGTACATATTGCGTCAAATGGATAGCGATGACCGGATGGCCTTGGCTGAAGAAGAAGCTCTACAGGAGGACGACGAGGATAGTTCCGATGAGGACGGAGCTCCCATCCCCCAAGAATGGAATAGATTTGACGTTGAGGGTGTAACTACGCATGACGAGCACAAATCGCCGTGGGAGTACCATGCTACTGAGGTTCGGTTGCACTCAATGTTTGCTGATAAGACATCCTTGCAGGATGCCATTAAGTTGTGGGCTATGTCCATACAGCGGACATTTTGGGTCATCAAATCTAGCCAGGAGCAGTACACTGTGAAGTGCGAGCAAGCCAGTTGTCCTTGGCGAGTGCACGCACATAGACCAAAGTATGAGACTCACTGGATTGTCTCGAAGGTAGAGGCGCACTCCTGCATGCTCAACACTGTTTTGTCCAAACATCGTAACCTAATGTCGACCTTCGTAGCCAATTTGATGTATGGAGAGATAGTAGAGAAGAAGGATGTGGAGGCCAAGCACATTATGGTGGCTATCGATAAGAAATTCAAGTACAAGATCAGCTACGCAAAGGCGTGGCGTGCGAAGCAAAAGGCTTTGGAAAGACGGTTTGGATCTTTTGAGGCGGCGTACAACAACCTTCCTCGTATGCTGGGGGTGCTGCAGGAGAGAAACCCGGGAATGTACACTGCTGTAAAGGACATGCCATCTAAAAAACCGCGAGGTTTTTTAATATTACAAAGGGCCTTCTTAGCCTTCGGTCCCTACATCGAGGCTTTTAGGCATATCTTTTTGTGATCTCGATTGACGGACCTTTTGACTGGAAAATACAAGGGGCAAATCCTAACAGCCATAGGCGTTGACGGGAATAATCAAATTCTGCCATTGGCCATCGCATTCATCGAAGGTGAGAATTACGACAGCTGGTTGTGGTTCCTTCAACATCTAAGGGTGGGAGTTGTTGGAGGTCGTCCTGGTGTGTGCGTGATCCATGATCGCCACACCGGGATCTCAAGGCCATAAGAAAACTTCAAGAATACCCCGAGGAGCCATTCCCTTGGTCGGATATGAGGAGTAGATGGTGCATTCGCACTTAGCATTGGTGAACTATTCAAGAAGTTCTATGCAACGGCGGTGAAGCTATTCAAGAGGCCGCATGCGTGAAGCTATTCAAGAAGCAAAAATTTGAAGCTATTATGGATGCTATGGATGAACACAGCAGAAACACGTGGACGGAGGAACCATGGACGAGTCTTAACTCGCTGGAGCGAGGCGGAGGACCTTGAGGAACATCGAGTGCTTCGTGACCGGATCGAGGGCGTGCCATTGGAGAAGTGGTCATTGCCGCACGACACCGACGGGCGAGGTATGACATAATGACGACTAAACTTGCGGAGGTGTACAAGCCCGGTTCTTAGGCCTCCGTTCTCCCCTCGCCGCCATCGTGGAAGGTGTTCTCGCATAAAGACAATCGGGCATTTCAGGAGAGGCATTCAAACACACTTCATCGCCAACCCTCAAAAGATTACGATTACGGCATACATACGAAGATAGAGAAGGGCCAGTCGCACACGGTGCACGTGATGGGCAATATGGAGCATCGTTTTGACGTGCTCCTCCGGGATAGAGCCGGATTTGGGACGACTCGTTCTCTTGTCACGCAGGAGGAATTGCTTGGAGATCATGTGAACGAACCTAGTTGTACATGCAACAAACCGAAGCTATTACACAAGCCATGCTCCCATGTCCTCGCCGCATGCGGGATTGTGCGCATGGACCCGTTGAACTTTGTGTCCGAGTACTTCTTGAAGGACAGGGTGGTGCAGGCTTGGACTGGCGAGCTTAGGGGCTTCAGGGTTGTGGGTAACTTTGCCACCTTGGACATTGCAAACAGGATTTGGATTCCGGATATTGACATGCTGAAGGGTGGCAAGGGTCGTTGGCAGAGTCGGCGTATTACCAATGATATGGACGAAGCACAAGCCGGGGCGTTGGGTCGACGCTGCGGGCTCTGCGGCCAGGAGGGCCACACAGCCAGACGATGCAAGGCACCAGCTGAGGAGTAGGCACTGCCATGGTTTGCGGCACCACTTCTTGCATGGTGCAAAGTGGGACTGTGTGTACTTTGTATTATTTATGCAACTGTTCTGCCACTATCTACTTTGTATTGTTTATGTAACTGTTCTGCTACAATATAATTTGTATTGTCATGTGTACTTTATATTGTTTATGTAACTATCCTGCTACTATCTAATTTTGAAAGTATTATCTGGGTGCCCTAGTACTTATTGGTTTCTTTGTTTACAAGACAAATTTACTCCTGTTTTACATTCGATGTTATATTTCTCCGTATTTCATAACTTCAATTTGTTTTGCAGGTATGGCTCACGGATCGGACTGGAGTTTTGGTCTCTTGGACGAGCGCATCGACTGGCTACATCGTGCGTCACGTCGTGTCCCTCATCCTGCGGGCGCGGTTGACGCGACTGTGTTGGGGGTGATCCGCACGCGGACACCTCGGGTGGCCTGGAGGCTAGACCCACGCTGGACAGCCAGGTTAGCATTCGTTAGCCTCGGGAGTACTGGCTCACCCACAAGGCGCTCTTCTTCGACATCTTTGTTGAGGACTACGCGGCACATCGTCTGATGCGCCAGTTCGGCCTACGGCAGGAGGTTCTAGTACTAGTTCGACGACCAGTGCCCGACAGCGTGCACGCGTGAGTAATCGGCATACATGCCCTGTTTTTTGCTGTCATCTACTATGCATGACTTCTAACTACATGTTATGTCTTGCAGGTTTAGTAGGAAGGGAGTTCGCCGCGGTACGAACTGGAGTGGTAGGATGAACGATCGGGTGGGCGATGGGACACCGCGCCACGGGACCGTGTGCGTGAGGACACCCTTACGACCTACGACCCACGACGCGCACTCCGTTGGTATGCTCCTGACACGCATTGAGCTCGTGACTTGCTGCAGATGAGCCCGCACCGCGTGTCCCGGCACCGACAGACACATACCCTGTGCATTTCGTGCAGGACGTCCACCGCGCGATACGTTACATCCTACTTCGAAAACTTCAGTCAAAGCCTCTACCATTACAGTTTTCACCAGGTCTTGTTTTCGATGTAGGCGAGCGTCGCTGCTGAGATTACGACGGACTGTCGCTCATGGCTTCAGAGGTTGACAGACGGTGTGGAGGGCACACGCGAGGAGACGGTCCAGGCTATCCGTCGTGTGGCTGATCAAGCCACACGTATTTTGGCCTGTTGTCGTCGCACCGTGCTCCGGAGGTTGATACGGCGGGTTGCCCGTTGGCGATCATTACGTCACTGCGCCGCCCCGTCCAGCAGCGGCCAAAGAAAGAGAGGGTCAGTTAGACCATGTCCGACACCGACACGCCCTGACGAGGCCGGATGCTCGAGCGGATCCTGTCCGCTGAGGCCTGAGGAGGCTGGAGGGTCCGCCTGGGCACAGCCCCGTACACCGGCAGCGTCGCACTACGTCGGTCCTCCACACCCCTTCACCTTCCACACTCAGTACACACAGGGCACGTACGGCGTGCCATACTTCCCTACGGACGCCTTCGCGCGCGCAAAGGTGGTAGCTGAGAGTACGTAACATCTCCGTTTGTCAGCACGCATCGTGTTTTTCTTAATTAACTGACAATACTTTACTGTGCAGGTCCAATTCCCTATGACGGAGGGTCCTCCCCAGGCTTCGCGGAAGCCCACGACTTCTTGGTGGATGACGACCCGGCACCTCAGCCCACTTCGGCTGAGGTTCTCTCCGCATCACAAAGGCGCCAGTACCAACACAAAGATCCGCCGCCCACCCCTTCGCCTCTTGGTCCTCGTCGCACCGTGGCTCTGCATCGTCTTTCCCTCGCCGGGCCGAGGCCCCGACACCGAGCACTGCAGGAGGGGCCCAAGAGAGCCCGTAGGGGAGGACACGGAGGTGGAGTGGGCCGTGGTGATGGAGGAGGGATGTCAAAAGTGCGGCATGGGCCTAGTAGGGGAGGGGATGTCAGGTACATTTGTTTGTTATGTCATACTTAAATTTTCCACTTCATATGTGATGCATGTAATCATGTATGTGATGCATGTAATACTTTGCATTCTTGTGTGTACTCGTTCATACAACACGTGTTTGTCCAATGCATATGGACTCCTATAGCTTAAAGCACGCGACAAATCGATGCAACATGTCAACTCGATAAAAGGCAATCACCATATAACCCAGCCAGCTTTTTCTGGACGATGTGACTCAACGAGCCAGCTTTTTCAGGACAATGTAACCCGACGACCCAGCTTTTTCTGAGGACATGACCAGACGAGGTAGCTTCTCAGGACGATGTAACCCGACGACCCAGCTTTTTCTGAGGACATGACCAGACGAGGTAGCTTTTTAGGACGATGAAACCCGACGGCCCAGCTTTTTCTGAGGACATGACCAGACGAGATAGCTTTTCAGGACGATGTGACCCGACGACCAGCTTTTTTACGAGGACATGACCAGACGAGATAGCTTTTCAGGATGATGTGACCCGACGACCCGGCTTTTCTCGAGGACATGACGGACGAGATAGCTTTTCAGGACGATGTGACCCAACGAGCGCCTTTTACGGATGATGTAACCCGACAACCCGGCTTTTTCTAAGGACATTACCACCGAGGTAGCTTTTGTGCCCGGCTACCACTCGTCCGCTCTAGCTATAAATACAACAGAACTCATCCAACAAGTCCACAAAGAAGACCACCAAGTATAAAACATGGACAAGGAGAAGGAATAGGAGAAAATCTGCAAACTTTTGAAGGACTGGGTGTCTTCCCATGAGACCGCCGCTCGCCATCATGCCGCTAGTCAGCAGCCTTTCACACCCAATGATTCCTGAACTAGTGGATGTGAGGAAGGTGCCTCGTAGTACGCCCAATGATTATGGGTCGAGCCGCGGCCCCCCACCAATGCCCGCGGAACGCCCTCCGGAAGGGCCCACAATAGGGGTGGCGCCACCCCTATGCTGGTGTCGGGACGCCTGTAAGTGCGTCAAATCAACCGATGAGTGGACCATTGGCCAGCGCTATTGGTGCTGCCCAAACTACGCCGTGGACTACACCGACATGCAGCCGGTAATGAAACCGTATCTTGGGGTACAATGCTCTTTTTCCTTCCGTAACGGCGTAACGAACTATCTTTACCTATTGCAGTCTCTGCCACCACTATGCGACTTCCTCTAGTGGATCGACGACAAGATCCACCCGTACGACATGTGGTGGTTGCTGACACGGAAGAGTTGGGCCAGGGAGGACATCGAGACCCATGAAAGGCGCCTCAAAGAGGTGAAAGCTGAGCAGGCAGAGCAACGTAGGCTGGACAAGCAGCGCGAGAAGCACGAGCGTGAGCATGCCAGGCGACGGGAGGCCGAGATGGAGCGGAAGAGGGCCATCGCGGCGAGAGCTAAGGCGCAAGGCGATGAGTATAACGCCGAGCTGGGCAGCAAGGGCAAATGGCCCCGTTCCACTCAGTAGTTCTACCCTATTCGTCCACATATCCCATGTATTTCTATTTCCCTAAAGGCATGCATGTATCGTCTTCGGTTCATTGTCCCGCGTGCCATGTAACCCCCCTGTTCGATGAAACGTTGTGTTCTTATTGTAATATCGCTTGACTTCAGACGCGTGCGAATCATTAAAACCGCAATCGCCCTCAAAAATTCTTACAAAATTCACCTTAGTACAACAATACACGACATATTTTAAAAGATATTCACATACCAGCTTTTGATTTTTCATGTTCCACTTAGCCGCTTTTTGATTTTCATAAAATTTAAACGGTATCAAATCATTAGACTCGTAATAACACTTTGTCATCGTAGTATGTTGTTGTACTACGATTAATTTTGGATAATTAATCGAGAACGCTTGAGGTATGAACGATTCGTAAGCGGAAGATAAGTGATATTGCGATCGCAACAGTACCTCCATTGACGCCAACTAGCGATAGGTTCCATATTTTTGTAATTTTTTATAGCGACTACATATATTTGTAATTAATTCTTAAAAAAAAATATTATTTCAAAAAAAAACGAGAGGAGAGCCCCCTGTCGCCAATCGGTTGGCGATCGCCACCGCCACCTAATGGTTGGGCGGTAGATATTGACGCCAATGATTGGGCGATCGATCCTATCGCCAACCGTTGGCGATGGATCTGATCGCCCAATCGTTAAGCGATCACGAGTATATTCATGTAATAAAAAAATCGCAAGAATAAATTTGTAATTTATAATAAAAATTAGATTATTTTTAAAAAAATTCGGCTAAGGAAGTCGTTGGGGAGGCATCATACACGAGCAATCTTGGGAGGTCAACTGTGACGGAGTCGGTACTCCGAACGCTTGTCGAGGAGGGCAAGCTGGAGAGTCTGGCGAAAGTCCGCGCTCCCGGGACGGAGACGGTGATGTCCCCTCGGGCAGATGAGGCGGTCGTCTTCGTGGCCTTTTTCGATGCCGGGCTCTGGATCCTGAGTGTGGACCTAGTTTCGGTCGTCCTCCAACTTTACGGTGTAGAGTTGGCACAATTGACGCTAAACTCGGTGGTGAAGCTGGGAGTTTTTGAATGGATGCTTCAGTGGTCGGAGCTATCGGCGAGGGCCGCCTCTTCGCCTTCCTGCATGACACCCGCTGCCAACCAAAGAAGAACAGCACCGGCAACACGCTGAACTTCGGCAGCGTGAACTTTCTGCCGTGTGAACACCATGAAATATGCTCATGATCCTAGGTGATGTTACAATTGGCAATTTGGTTGAAGGTTTGTTGGAATTCTTGTTTTTGAAAATGTTTCAGCAAGTGTCAAGATAATCGGCCATTCCGGCGTGTAAGTCGCGAGACGGCCATTGTCTTGGTTGTACCGCTTTGAAAGGTGGTAGTATCGTGATGCGTAATACCGAAAGTTGCTTGGCGGTTACAATTTTCCATAGAGCTTGTTTTTGGGGATTTTGGAATTTCTCCGAGAGCGGTACGACCGCAATGCTGAGAGCGGTACTACCGTGATGCGGTAGTACCGGGAATGACTTGGCGGTAGTATCGCATTTGCACTGAATGATGATTCTTTCAGAGAATTGATTATGGGATAGGTTATATCCATGTTTATCTTTGCATATGAGTTGCATATTACATGTTTTGAGCTAACGTGGGTCAAGTTGTGAAGAACTTGTTCCTAGAGACGATTTCTCTGTCTATTGCTGTGCAGGTGGTTTGCAGGTCAATGACGGTCAACGGCGAGAGGATCGGGACTAAGCTTGGAGAGCTGAGGTCTAGAACGATCATGGATGCCGGGTGAGGTCAAGTGGCTCAAGCGTGGCGCAGAATGGGCGAGGATGACTGAACGAGCAGTTCGGTGCGACGGGTTGATCAAGCGGCGCGGGGGTCGGTGCAAGTGCCTTGGTGGTTCCGGTGGGATCCGGACGGGAGAGACTTGCCGACATGATGAGAGCCATTGATAACCCTACACGTGGCGGAGCAGGCGGTTGCTTCGACAGGATGAGACTCAGTTCTTGGAGAAGGATCGAGAAGGGGTATTTTGGTAATTTACCGAATACCGGCTTTGTGACTTGTTGACTAAACCACAACGCATGGTGAAGTGGTTTAGGTCAAGTGGAGATGAAGACAACGCTTCAAAATATGTGCGTATGTGTCCCGTTTGTTGTTGGGCCTTAACAGGAGCCCATTAGGGTTAACTCTCCTAGATGCTAGCCTCTAGTATAAATAGAGAGGGGGCTGCCACAACAGCCCCAAGCACTTAATTGAGAAAAACCCTAGTTTGTTTAGGGCTTAGGAGATAAGGAAAGAGAGGTTAGGTGTAACATCCCAATTTTCTGAGTTTAAAAATCTTTTAATAGTTAGTAGGGAGAAAATTCACCATTTGGATTTATTTGAATTTAATTTCAAAAGCTTAATATTGGACTTTCCAATCAAAAATATTTAATGTGAATATTTCCAACTTGAACAATAGTCAAAACTATTTTATTTGGGTTCCTTGTGCTCGATATATTTTCTAGATTTTTCTAAAATTTTTCTGAATTCATTTGCTATTTTCTATTGCTTATTTGAATTTCTGGTATTTTCTAAATTAGAAAAGCTATTAAAATCTCAGAAATCCTTTCGGGCCGAATTTTCAAAGCTCTAGCCCATCTCTTCGCTGTGCCGACCCATCTCCCGCTGGCCCGCTCCTCCGCGCGCCTCCGCGTTGCGTGGACGTGGGCCCCACGCCGTCGTCCCCCGCGCGCGCTTCTTCCTCGCGAAGCGCGCGCGCCATGTTCCCCGCTCGAGTCCCGTACGACAACGCCTCCTTTCCAATTGAACCCCTTCTAGAAAACGCGTAGAATCTTATCCCCAACCTACCCGCATCTTCTCGGATCAAAATCAAACCCCGTTTCCGTTTCTAACTCCGATTTCCTCGCGAGTTCATATTAGACTCTTTTTAGGGTTCTCCGCCGCACGCCGCCCTAGCCCCTCCCGGCCCCTATAAAAGGCACCCCCGGGTTCGCCCTCTCAACCGCAACCCAGAGCTGCCACCCTTTTCCACCGTAGAGCCCTAGCGCCGCCGCGAGTCAAGGTTTAGTGTTTTCACCGCCGACCGTTCTTCGCCGATTCCGCCGCCGTCGTTGTCGCCGCATCATCGTGGAGCATGCCGACATGTTCCTCGCCACGCCTCTACCTCCGGAGCCTTCGTCGCCGCGGAACCCCATCGAGCCACCGTCCGACAAAACCCGGCACCTCGCCGCCTCGAGCTCGCCGCCGCCACCTCCGTTGTTCGACCACCCGACCTACCTCAACAGTTCGCAATAGCAAGAGCTACACGCCGGTACCACTCACCGCCGGTGGATCGCCGCGTTCGCCGTTGTCGCCGGTTTTCGAGCGCCGCCGTCCGTCGATCTAACGTGGCCGCCCACGCCGCCGACCACCTCGGCGCGCGCGGTGTGTCATCCCGAGGCGGCGCGCGGCATCCTCGTCATCTCGCACGTGTGCACCGAAGTCGGCGCACGGTCGCGAACCGCACCGACGTGTCGCACAGGATTGGTCGGCACCAGTCCACGTGCGCCCACCGGTTTTCAAATCTCGAGGCTCGTGAGACCTAGTCTACCGTGAGTCGTGTCACCGACATGTGGGTCCCACTGCCGACCAATTTTCATCCCGTCCGAACGCCCTCCGATGACGTCAGCATTGCGCAATAATCCGATTTTTCTTCAGAGAAATAATTCGGAAATTCTGGAAAATCCAAATTAGGGTTTCTTTTAGATTTAAAACTTCTAGAGCCCATAACTTTTGCATCCTAACTCCGATTGAGCCCATTCAAATTTCTAAATTTATCTAAATTCAAGCCCTATTTATCTGAGATTTTTATTTAATTTTTGGAGCTTGTTTTTCCTCTATTATTTATTTGTTTTGTTTGTTTGTGTCTCGTTTGCGAGTAGACGTCGATTCGTCGGGAAATTTTGTGGAAGAAGGAGCACCCCAAGATCAAGACCATTACATAGACCTTTTCCAAGGCAAGTCATACCTTTGATCATCTTGAACCCAGTTTTCAAATTACTTTACTTCAAAGTACTGCATGCTATTTTAATTATTTATTTAAATGCTTTGGGTATAGTTATTATCCAATTTTGTTATCACACCTTGGCCTTGTACGTCATATTTCCTTGTCACCCTAGATTGGTTTATTAGTTGGTAATATTGTAGCACCAACGTGGGTTGGTTAGATGCGAGTACAATTGCTTAGCCATGCTACGAGTCTCACATTTCATGAAAGTTGTAATTATTAAATGTGACTGAGTGACTTTGGAACTTTGTGTAAAGCTGCAGTGCTATGTGTTATTACTTCGTGATGGCATGTGTTGCACTAAAACCAACCGGGTGGTAAAGGATTTAGACCGAGGCAAGTGGTGGAAGCTGTGTGATATGGTGGACTTTGTGATGGGATTGATAATCTTTGTGACTTAGTTAGAACATGGAAGTCTTGCCTTGGTCAATTAAGGACTTAACTTTGTGCGCCATTGAACTGGCTTCATCAGACGACCACATGCCCGGTATGGGGCGGGCCTAACTTAGTAAGTTATGGATTCTCGGCATTGATGTTCGTGGATAGGTTAGGGCCGTGTGACAGGTGGAGGTGTGACTACTTAGTGGTTGCATCGCGACGATTCGCCGCTTCCCGTCGGCGGTGTGTGTTATGCCAAAGCGCTTCGTTTGGGTTGGCATAGCGGTTTGTAAGCACATCGGGAGTGTCAATGTTGAGATGAAGTTTCTGAACCATTTTGTTATGATTAATGCTTGCTACACTAGTTGTATCTTGTGGGTAAAGTGTACAACCTCTGCAGAGTGTTAAATCAATCTATTCGAATAGCCGCGTCCGCGGTCATGGACATGCTCGGGGATTTCACACGAGGGGTAGTTTTCATAAAATGTTGGGAAGGGACAGCTGTGTGATTTAAGTCATATGGTTGTGTGAAAGAATTTGATTAGGCTATGTGTCTTTGTGAAAACAACTGCTAAAGTAATATTGTCTATTTGTTTTGAATTATGCTTTCAATCTATTATTTTTATTCAATTGCAAATGTTGCATTTCTGCAAAATAACCACAGAAGTCATTTCCTTTGGAATAAGCCTGCATCTATAAACCGCATTCGTGGTATGATTTATAGTACGGTTGTGTACTCACGCTTGTTGTAAAACTTGCGCCCAAACCTACGTAAGAGGAGGAGTCTACACCGCTTTCGAGGAGGAATTCGTCAAGGTTGCCGATCGTTAAGGTCCGATCCCGCTTGGTTGCCCGTGGTGAATTGGTGGGATCTACGCTGGAGTTATTTCCGTTCGCCTTTCTTTATTTATCGTTAGCTCGCGTGGCTTAATAAGTGTAAACTCGACTATAAGGTCAAAACCCTTATTTGTTATTCAAACTAATCGTTTACTTTATTTATCGTTTGTGTGGATCGATATTTACCTATGTTGACCCTGTGTGCACTAGCGTGATCCTGGACTAGTGCAGTATACACATAGGGTTCCAAAATCGTAATTTTGGGTCCCGACATTAGGGTTCTATGGATTGATTGATTGTGTGCTCATGTATTGAGTTGTGTCCTCCTTATGGGAGTGGTTGTAACCAGCAACAATCACAAATCAATCCATGGATGATTTCCCAAAGATGTGTCTCTTTGTGTTCTTTCTTCTTGTTTTATGATTTTGAGTCCAACTTTGACGTGGATCTTCTCGATCGTCACTTGGAATAGGTTCCTGACATCCTTAGGAAGTTATGTTTCAAATTTGGTGGTGTTTGGATGTGTAGATCAAAAGTTACGTCGATTTTTCATTTCGTTTCCAGGCTGTTTAGTATTCACTCGCCAAATTTTACTGTTCATCCGGTATGACTGAAGTGCGGTATGATACTCCGGATGTTGAGGCTAATAGCAAGGCTCGAAACTTTCTGATTCAAGGGCTTAGTCGATCTGAGTTTGAGCGTGTGGCTCATTTGAGGTCTGCTCACGAGATCTGGAAGACTCTTTGTGACTATCACGATGGTTCTACTGCGATCAAGGAAGTGAGACAGAACCAACTCAAGAAAGAATACTCAAAGATCGAGCAAAGGCCTGGTGAATCTTTAGATGAGCTGTGCGGGAGGTTCTCCAAGATTATTTCTGATCTTCGCGTTGTGGATCTTGTTTTCACTGAGTCTGAGAATGCACGCCAGCTTTTGGGTGCTCTTGATGTGAGAGTTTGGGGGATAAAGATCACTTCCATCAATGACAACACTGTCATGAGTGAGCTTACCATGGATAAGCTCTACTCGAGGTTGAAGACGCATGAGATTGACTTTATCTCGCGTCTCCCCAAGACAGAGTTGATGGCTTTAGTGATTGACCCATCCAAGGGTAGCTCTTTCGATTCTTTGGACTCTAGCTCATCTGGTCTTTCTTTGTCCGCTTGGCATTCTTTAAGCGATGAGCAACTAGAGAAGATACCTGAGGATGATTTAGCCCTCCTATCCACCAGATTCTCGAGAGCATATAACAAATTGAGGAATAGGGGGAGAGGAGGCCCTGTCACCTGCTTTAAGTGTGGTGAGCCAAACCACATTCGCTCCAAGTGCCCCAAGCTGAAGGGAAAAGAGGAGAAGGACTCTTGGAGGCATCCTCAAGCTAAGGATGCAAAAGCTAAGAAGCCCAACTATCGCAAGTTCGTCAGTCGGGTCCTTGCCGCTCTTGAAAGTGTTGATATGAGCGATGTGGACTCGGGGACGGAGGACGACGACGATGACTCCCATGGCAAGAAGAAGACTCAGGACTTCACGGGCATGTGCTTCATGGCCCGGGACAGCCACGACGTCGACTCCTCCAACGACGACGATCTTTTCAGCGATCCCGATGAGGTATGTCCATCACCAGATGAAATGAAACGTGCTTTGGTTATTGCTGAACAAAAACTGAAGAAGCAAACTAAAAAGATAAAGAAACAGGACACCATGATTGAAGACTTGAACCTAGAAGTTGTTAGGCTCAAATCTGTTAATCCTACCAATGATTGTGATTCTTGTATTAGCTTGATGTTTGATTTGACCAATCTACAAACTGCTCATTCCTCTGTTGCAAATCAATTAAAAGATGTTCTAGATGAACTAGAATCCCTCAAATCTAGTCCTGTGTGCATGGATGCTATTGCTCTGGATGTAACTCCTGTAGATGCTATTCCTTCATCATGCTCAAATTGTGCTTTGCTCGAATTGAAATTAGATAGCGCTACAAAGGAATTGCAAAAATTTGATCCTAGTCACACTTGCTCTCATTGTGAGAAAAACAAGATTAAAATGAAGGAAATGGGTGAAATGGTTCTTTATTCTAAAACTGCTTCATGTGAAAATTGCCCTAAACTCACAATTGATAATGATGCCTTAAACAAGACTCTAATGGAGAAAGCTAAAATTGAACAATCCATGTTTTCTACTGCTTCCAAGAAAGTTATTGACTCTACTTGTTGTGTCTTGTGTACTGAAATAGGAATGAATGTAGATAAGATACAAGAGTCATTTAGAGATAAATTTAAGGAGCAGTTGAATAGGATTAGGGATTCCTATTGTGTGTCTTGTGAGGCATTGAAAGTTGAGGTAGCACTTCTTAAGAGTGAGTATGATGAATTCAAGTCAGGAAAGTGTGCTACCTGTGAGGATCTAACCAAAGAAATTGATTACTACAAAAAGACTCTTGAGAGATTCACTAGTGGGGAGAAGAAAATCAACATGATTCTCAATAAATCTAAGGTGAGTGTGAAGAATAGTGGCATAGGATTTAATTCCCTAGAATATTCCAAGAACCACCCACCTAAGGCTGTGAGAGCTGTTGAGAGTGACTTGTTTGAGGTAGAACCCCTTGAGCCATCTAAGATAGTTTTAGATCTGCATGTTTTGCCCAAACTCCTTCTAGCAAGCCGGAAGGGGAGAAGACCGAGGGGAGCGGCGGGCCACCGTGGGAGCTAGAGAGAGGGTGAGGTTAGGAGATTAGGAAATTAGGGATTAGGGAAGCTTTTGGGGAGAGAAAATCTTAGGAAGTGTGTGATTTCTAATAATCTAGAGAGAGAGGTGAGGTTAGGAGATTATGAGTAATGGATCGTTATGAGTAATGGATGCTGAAAATATGAACAATTTATGAATGTTTGCATCAAACAAACTAGTTATATGTTTTCGTTAATTTCTTGCATGTAATTTAAGGGGGTTTTATGTTCCAAAAAAATATCCGTGACCATATTCGTTTCGATTCGTATTCGCTCCGTATTCGTATTCGCATCCGGGGAAAAAATGAAAACAAATATGGAAGAACCATTATCCGTCCGTATCCGATCCGTTTTCACCCCTAAGTACCATTGCACCTTCTGCAAGAAGGATGTCCACATTGTTGAGTTCTGCTTCCGTAGAGCTAAGATTGAAAGGAAGGGGAGGATGAGTGCTTTGAGGTCCATTAGAGGAGTTCCTTCACCTACTGTAGTCTCTAGAGCTAGGCAGCCTGTCTTTCCTGCTAGACATAGGCCTAGGTTGGTAGATGACTTCTTTGACTCCTTTGGAGGTTCTAGGCAGCGTTCTGGTTTAGGATATCATGGGAGAGATCACGGGTAGCATCTAGACAGGGGGAGTACCGACCTTTTGGTAGGTCGATTTGGAGAGGTCTAGGTGTTTCTTGTGTGCATTCTTATGATGTTTCTCCTAACCATTTTTTTGCTGCTTCTGTTGGTATTCCCAAGCATCGTGTGGCTCAGTACTGGATTCCCAAGTCCTTTATCACTAACCCCAGTACTGAGGCACAGATGTTTCCTGCTTATGCCCTGTAGGTTCGTCGTGCGAGGAAGGAGGACATATGGCTTGTTGACTCTGGATGTTCTCGACACATGACTGGAGATTCTAGATGGTTCTCCTCCTCACACGCACCCAGCAATGAGTTGATCACATTTAGGATGCTTCACGGGACCGTGATGACTATGGGACACAAGTGTGTGTCAACAACAAGTTCATGCTTAAGGACGTCGCTTTGGTAAGTAAGTCGAGGTATAATCGCTATCTGCTTTCACCGCTTGATGAGGGTCCGAGGTAAGGTTTAAGAGTGGTGAGTGTAGAGTTCGGACTCCTCGGTGAGCATGTCTTTGGGATAACTAGGTTTGAGAGGATCTTGGTCTTGATTTGGTGTTTCTTCCGCTCATCCTAGATGTCTTGTTGCTTCTGATTCTCATGATCTAGTCTTATGGCATCGTAGACTTAGACACATAGGCTTCGACCACTTGACTAGAGTCAGTAGCAAGGATTTGATTAGAGGTTTGCCTAGGCTGAAGGCTGCTAGAGACCTAGTGTGTGCTCCCTGTAGACATGGTAAGATGGTTTCTACTTCTCATCCACCTCTTACTTTAGTAATGACTGATGGTCTAGGTCAGCTCTTGCACTTATACACTGTTGGCCCTTCTAGAGTTCAGTCTGCAGGTGGAAAATGGTATGTGCTTGTGATTGTGGATGATTTCTCCAGGTATTCATGGGTTTATTTTCTGGTTTCTAAGGATAAGGCTTTTGGATTTTTTAGAGAATTTGTCCTTAGACTAGCTGTTGATCTTCCTGGAGCTTTGAGAGTTATTAGGAGTGACAATGGGACAGAATTCAAGAACTCTTCTTTATGCACATGATGACGCCTCCGGGCGTGGGGATCTTTATGCACATGTAATTGTGATGGGCTATCGCGCAAAAAGTGTGGAGCGTGGCCCTGCCGAGGATGGCATTATGTTGGTAGGGCATCTCGACCACGTCGAAGGTTATGGTCTCCGTGCGGGATGCAAGGTGGTCGCCAAATGTGACAGCCAGTGCGATCTGGCCCAGGGTCGTCACGAGCCTACCTCCGAAGCCTACTAATGGTATGCCTGGTTGGGACAGACGATCTCTAGGGATCCTCATCTTGTCGAAGGCTTTCGCGAATAGGAGATCCGCCGAGCTCCCGCCGTCTATGAGGACACGCCTGACATCATAGCTGGCTATGTTGGCGGAGATGATGAGGTGGTCCTGGTGGGGGAAATATATTCCCCGCGCATCTTCAGGTCCGAAGGTTATTGGTAATTCGGCATATCGGGGTGGTTGGGAAGCCGGCTGGGTGGCGACGTGGTGGATTTGCCGGGTGTACGCGCGGCGTTGCCTCTTTGATGTTATGCCCAGCGAGGACCCCCCTGTGATCATGTTGATAACCCTGTGGTGGTGTCCACCATGGCCTCCTTCTATGCGTGGTTGCAGTGGTGGGGCTGGCAACTGATTGCCCGCCTCCTTCTTGTCTTCGTGCTCGGGTGGCTGCTGGCCGCGGTGCATGTAATCCTGCATGGCTGCGATGGTGTGGAATTCCGCTGTTGTGTGTGATCCCTCGCCGTGGAGGTCACAGTATAGCGGGGTTCCTGCCGCTCCGCTTCGGGTGTCCTGGTGTCGCCTACCGTGGCGGTCGTGGCCTCTTCCTCGACCACGATTTCCTCGACCACCTCGCCTGCCAGCTTCGAGGGTGTGTCCCTCGTCCACATGATAGACATTTCAGCCTTTTTGCCGGAAGTTGATGCGCGCTTTGTTGGTGGTCGGTACGGTTGTCATTTCCACCTTGGGCGGCTTGTCCGATGGTGCGGTGTTCGGTGCGGCTTCCTTCCTCCGGCTACTGTCTTCCTCCGCTCGGGCGTATTCTTCTATTTTGTCGAAGAGTTTTGCGACCGTGCGTGCTGGCTTACGAGCCAATCTCTCCGATAGGGGGCCTTTTTGTAGTCCGCAGATTGCGGCGTTTATGATGGTGGTCTCGTTGACCCCTTTAACTTGGCACTTCACCTCTGCGAATTTCTTGAAGAAGCTGCGGAGGGACTCGCCCGGGGCCTGCTTGACCGCGAACAAGTGTCCGCGTCCTTCGGCTCGCTGTAATTTCCTTGGAAGTTGTTGCGTATGTGGTCCCGCAACTGTTCCCAAGCGTATATAGACCGGGGGGGAATGGTAAAGAACCACATTAGAGCGACGCCCTTAAGGGCCAATGTGATAGTCTTCGCCTTGGTCGTGTCATCCCCGCTTTGACTGCTATTTCGTATACGCGCAGGAACTCCGAGGGGTCTGTGCAACCCTCGAAGGGTGTGATCTCCAGCATTTTGAAGTTTTTTGGCCAGCATACTGCTTCAAGCCCGGCGCTCAACAGGGAGTTGGGGTCTCCCCGGAGTTGCGGGCCCGGAGTTGGGTCGTCTGGGATTGCCCGGGCCCCAGCGTCGGTGTGTTGCGCGGTGGGCTGTGGCTGGGTGGCGGTCACGAGGGCGCCTCCCGCCGACTGCCGGAGGTTGAGCATCTCCCGCCGAAGGTCCACCAACTCCTGCTGAAGTGCTTCATAGACTTCGCGAGCTACGCCTGTGGTTCCCGCGGGCTGGGTGTTTGGCAGGGACGCTTCGGTAGGCGGGGCATCGCCTCCCACGATGTCCCCGTGCGTGGAGTTATTGGCTTCCTCCTCTGCGGCCCGGGCGGCGGCGGTGATCGGTGCGGTCCGGCTCCGCTTTGCCCTCGGGGTGCTCGGGGCCGCAGCCACCGCTGCTGCCTTGGCCGCTGAAACTTTGGGTGTGGCCCTTCGGGGGGCCATTGACTTCCTTGGGTGTGGCTTTCCTGCCAAACCCCACGGACGGCGCCAACTGTCATAGTGAGGAGACCAGACAGTAGAAAGATGGGGACCCCCGGTGTTTGAGAGACCGGAGGGTCCTCCGGAAGGGGGCTCGGTTGTTAAGGGTATATGTATTACCCAAAGAAAAGTCCTCCCCTGTTACATGATGGAGGGGGCTATTTATAGCCTCCCTGTTGGGCATCTAAATTTACATTTGTACCCCTAAGAAAGTATTGTAACCGTAGGGGCTGCAGGGGCTTTTATGCGCCCTATATGTAGCTTTTGGTGCACGGTGGGTCTTCCTGGACGTAGCCTATCCGTGGAGTGCATCCGGTCCACCAATCCTGTTGCTCTTGTATCCCCTACGGAGATGACCCCTTGAGGCCCTTCGCTGGCCTCTTCGGAGGGTCTTCGGAGCTCCTTCGGAGGGTCTTCGGAACAACTCTGGAGAGTCTTCGGGACCCTGCGGAGGATCTTCGGGGCTCCTCTGGAGGGTCTTCGGAACTCCTCCGGAGGGTCCTCGGGACCCCTTCCGGGGGGGCGGGGTCCCTTCGGGTAGGTCTATGGGGAGACCTCCGGGGATCCATGCTTCGTCGGGTCGTGGGGCCGGTGGGGCGCCCCTACAACAAACATACATCTAAAACTATCTAATCCATTCGATTAAGGATGTACTAGTTTTTTTTCCTTACCTACCAGGGTTTCGAAATTAAATATAAAGTTACAAAAAAATTACCTACAAGGTGGGTGACCGGATCTGCTCCTCCCTCTCTCCCCTCCTCCGCTACAGACGGACAGCGCTTCGCTAGCTCCTCCCCTCTCCTCTCCCCCTCTTTCTTTCTTTCTTTCTGGATAAAAAGTGAATTTCGACCGAATTTTTGGGTCTTTTATAGGGCAGCTTTTGTCACCATTCCAAATGGTGACAGGAAGCTGCACGGTCTCTGTCGCCATTTGGAATGACAAATTGCATCTATTTCGAAGCCAATCGTCATTCCAAATGGCGATAGAGACATTTAATATTGTTTGATGGGCGACACGGCTCCTGTCCCAATCCAATTGGTGACAGAGACATGTCGCTATTTGAAACGGCGACATAAGCCTATTTTTGTAATTTTATTAAACATGTATTTTGTTTATGTAATTCTATTAAAAATGTATTATTAAAAAAAATCAGTGAGATGGTCCGAAAATATTTCCGTGGCATCTTTACTAAGGGGCATTATATATGGGGAAATGAAAAAAATGTCACATGTTTAAGACTCCACTTAGACGGAGAGTTCAAAAAGGCCAAACAAAGTTTTAGAAACAAGTTTTGCATTTGGGTGGCATAGACCAAATTAGACAAAAAAAAATAGTGCCATAGATCGAAAGTGCAATTGAACCAATGGCATAGATCGATTTTTTTTTTCATTTTTTAATTCTTGATTGAGTAAAGTTGAATCTCTACGATGTCAAGATGTATGCCTCCGGGGTTTGGATGCGCGAACGTTTATGTTTCATTCAACCAATTGAATGAATAAAGACTCCAAGGACAGGTGTGGTGGGAGCGAGGGTGTTCATTTTTACCCACATGAATTCAATCATTAGGATCAAGATGACGCACCTTATTTAATCATAACATACTTGTGTACGTGTGTAGTGAAAAAGTGAGTGTTCACGTTCCGTGAGTCCCTTAAGCTCCGCAAATTTTCGAGCGTGTACAATGGACGCACAGCGTGTGCGCGCGCATCCTACTTTGTACTCTCTTAGAAAACGAAGGCTCTCCAAACTGAGAACGGGAGGATTAGCTAAAGAATTGGCGGAAGAAAAAAAAAAACTAGCTCTATTGGCCCTTTTGCAATGAATTTTTGTTGAGTAGTTGCTCTTTTGCGACGGGTTGGCTACTTGTAGTGCAAGCACAACCGACTCCCAACTGCCTTCTGTAATGACACTCAAACCTGCTTGAACAAGTGTTTGCTTTGCTTCGTCCGGAAGGTACCGAGTTATCCAATCAGGAAGTAGTTAGGAAACATCCTCCCACTCCACTGGCTACCTGCCATAAAAAAAACACTTATCTCGAGGTAGATTCCGAAATCATCTCTCTATCGACCCTCCCTTACCTTTGACGGTTCCCAACTTTCACAAGGCTCGAAACAAGTCAACCGCTTCTTCTCCGGCAAAGCAACACTCAGGAAGCAGTTAGGAAAAAAAACACTTATCTCGAGGTAAATTTCGAAATCGTCTCTCTATCGATCCCTATTTATCTTTGACGACTCCCGACTTTCACAAGGCTCGAAAGTCGAAACAAGTCAATCGCTTCTTCTCCGGCAAGGCAGGACGCAGCTATAAGTCGCGCGCACCACAACATTTTCCACTCCACCTCCAACTCCCAACAGCGCACAGCATCTGTCTTCTTTTCCAATCTTGCCCGAGTCCTGATAGTTAACTAGCCACCTTCCACAGGGACAAGACAGCTGCCATGAAGCAGACCGTCGTCCTGTACGCCGGCGGTGGCGTCGGCCACGTCGGCCCCATGACGGAGCTCGCCAACGCCTTCCTCAAGCACGGCTACGACGTCACGATGGTGCTCCTCGAGACGCCCTTCAAGTCGTCCGACTCCGGCGACACCGTTGTCGAGGGCATCGCCGCCTCCAACCCGTCCATCTCCTTTCATGTCCTCCCGCCCTCCCTGCCCCCGACTTCGCCACCTCCGGCAAGCACCCTTTCTTCCTCGTGCTCCAGCTCATGCGCCAGTACAACGAGCGTCTCGAGACCTTCCTCCGCTCCATCCCCCGGCAGCGCTTGCACTCCCTTGTCATCGACATGTTCTGCGTCGACGCCATCGACGTCTGCGCGAAGCTACGCGTCCCGGTCTACACGTTCTTCGCCTCGGGCGCCTCGGCCCTGTCCGTCCTGACCCAGTTGCCGATGTTGATTTCCCACAGGCAGACGGGGCTGAAGGAGCTGGGGGACACGCCCCTCGATTTCCTTGGCGTTCCGCCGATGCCGGCGTCTCATCTCGTCAAGGAACTGCTCGAGCACCCGGAGGACGAGATGTGCAAGGCCATGATGGACGTCTGGAAGCGCAACACGGACACCATGGGCGTTCTGGTGAACACGTTCGAGTCCCTGGAGAGCCGGGCGGTGCAGGCTCTCAGGGACCCGCTCTGCGTCCCCGGCCGGGTGCTGCCCCCGATCTACTGCGTCGGGCCCTTGGTCGGCAAGGGCGCGAAGGATGACGACAAAGCGGAGAGGCACGAGTGCCTCGTGTGGCTCGACACGCAACCGGAGCTGAGCGTCGTGTTCATCTGCTTCGGAAGCAAGGGCGCGCTCTCCGAGGACCAGCTCAAAGAGATCGCCGTTGGCTTGGAGAGGTCCGGGCAACGGTTCCTGTGGACCGTGCGCACGCCAGCCGCCAGCGACGATCCGAAGAGTTTCTTTGAGCAACGCCCCGAGCCGGACCTCGACGAGCTCCTGCCGGAGGGGTTCCTGGAGCGGACCAAGGACAGGGGCCTCGTCGTCAAGTCATGGGCGCCGCAGGTGGACGTGCTCCGGCACCCGGCGACCGGCGCGTTTGTGACGCACTGCGGGTGGAACTCGACGCTGGAGGGCGTCGTGGCGGGGGTGCCGATGCTGAGCTGGCCGCTGTACGCGGAGCAGAAGATGAACAAGGTGTTCATGACGGAGGACATGGGCGTCGCGGTGGAGCTTGAGGGATACAATTCGCGTTTTATCGAGGCGGGCGAGGTGGAGGCGAAGGTGAGGCTGGTTGTGGAGTCCGAGGAAGGGAGGGAGCTCAGGGCGCGAGTGGCGGCGCGGAAGAAAGAGGCGGAGGCGGCGCTGGAGGAAGGAGGCTCTTCGCTGGCGGCGTTTCTCCAGTTTGTGTCGGACGTGGAGAATCTTGAGAGCAGCTCAGCTAGTGACGAATTTTCAACTGCTCTTTGTCATCTATACTAATTAGTAGGTTGGCCCACGGCTAGATTTTTTTTCGAAGTCTTTAGTATCGAATGATATAAATTAAATGTTTAATAATATATTTATGAGATTGTCTATTCGTAAGGTGACTGAAATTTTATTAAGCATAAGTCACATGTTTTATCTATTAGATCAATATTCAATCATATGACACATCAATCTCTAGACAAATTCAATGGTCACAACAATTGACTTAAACTTTAAAAAATTTCAGACGACTTAGAAATAGCAAATCCGCATATTTATATATCTTGTAGCCTATTTACCTTTTTAAGACATCATGAACATTAAAAATAACAATAAAAGCTTGAAGAAAAATACAACTTGATAAACGTAATTGAAGTATGAACTTTGATAGAAGAAAATAATTGAGCATAATAAATTGTTAGAGTTCTTAGAAACGTAATCACTCTGCATGTTGCATGGATGATGTAGTTGCATACCGTTACTCTTCCTTCATTAGTTACTCTTTTTCCAAAATGTATGCACGCACATATACATCTATCAAATCTCAAGTAATATGTTGATTATGTGTACGACAAATTATCTTATTAATTTATATTGTATTAAATTGTTGTAATATCCCAAAAATTCAAATATGGAGTTTACTGTACTGAGAATAGATATTTAATTATTTTTCAAATATGAGTTTACTGTACTAAGAATAAATATTCAATTATTTTGAGTATGATTTTTAAATTTTCCTTAAATCAATTATTGCATTTGCATACAAACAGTGGCCTTAACAGAATTTTTGAGAAAAATTCAAGGCATATAAAATTCTAAAAAAATTACACAAACAATTACACTGTGACATACGCCTCCACAAAAATGTTCATAATTTTTGGAGCTCGTTTACTATATTTAAAAATTCCTCAAACAATCAGCCTATTCAAAATATTCCAAACTTGTTTCCTTTTTCCCGCCACTCCAATGGGCTGAAAGCTCAGCTCGGCCCACCTCCACTCGTACTCGCCAGCCTGCATCTAAGGCCATCTTGCGGATGTTTGACCGGATGACAGAGGCCAACGGTATTCTCGTCAATACCTTCGAGTCTCTGGAGACGCGTGCTGTGCGCGCTCTCAGGGACGGGCTCTGCGTCCCCGGCCGTGCCACGCCGCCGGTCTACTTCATCGGGTCGTTGGTCTCAGGAGGCGGTGACAAGGAGCACAAATGCCTCCGGTGGCTGGACGCGCAGCCGGACCACAGCGTAGTGTTCCTCTCCTTCGGCAGCATGGGCTCGTTCCCTAAGAAGCAGCTCGAGGAGATTGCAGTTGGACTGGACAAGTCAGGGCAGAGATTCCTGTGGGTCGTGCGGAGCCCGCCCAATCCCGACCACAAGATTGGCGACCCGTTTCCGGAGCCAGATCTCGACGCGATCCTGCCAGACGGGTTCTTGAGAGGACCAAGGACAGAACAAAGTCGAGATCCCGAGTCGGATCGATTTGCCTCCGTAAGATTGAATCATAGTATCGAATCGTATAATCGATGATTCTACAGATTTATAAAAGTACACATATTTACCATCTATACTATAAATTTGTATTATTTTTATAAAGTTTACCACTTACTTATTACCAAAAAAGGGGCAAAACACTTCTTACCACACAACAGAAAAACATAATGGTTCTGACATAATGGGTGATATAGTTCTGAACTACAGGAGAACAGTATTACCACACTGATATAATATTTTACATGCTCCTTGTTTATTTATAGTTTCATTCTAAAAAATTAATATCAACAAATTTTGCTCTAAAACAAAATATCAACAAAGTCTGGCCTCTAAAAAAATTGTAAATTTTTTTTGCCCTAATACTCTACGAGTAGGATCAACGTAAGATTTGGATCGACGAGCTATCGTGGGTTTGTAGAATCGTAAGACTCTAAGAGTTAGGTCGCGATTCTAACTACCTTGCCAACGACAGAGGGCTCGTGCAAATCCTGGGCGCCGCAAGTGGAGGTGCTACGTCACGCAGGCGACCAGTAGCGTTCGTGATGCATCGCGGTGGAACTCGACGGTGGAGGGCATCACGGCGGGGTTGCTGCATTTGTCTTGGCTGCCAGACGCGAGAGAGCAGACCGAACAAGGTGCATATAGTGGGGAAATGAATCTTGGGGTGGAGATGAGGGGCTACAATGAGGAGGTGGAGGTGAAGGTTCGGTGGGTGATGGAGTCCGAGGTGGCGGGCGCAGAGAGGGTGGTGGCGGTGAAGGCGCATCATGCCATACAAGGGGGCTACCACACGGCGTTTGTCCATGAAAGACTTGGATATGAAGGGCGCATGATTATAGTGTGATTTGTGATGGATTTCTTTCATGATTAGTCTTCTTTTTAAAGGGGCTTTACATGATTACGTCTTAATCATCCACAAAAGTATATTCGGTGATGAATATACGATACAAAAAAAAAACGCAATTTTCCTTAAAAAAAAATGCAATGTTCCTATTATAATTGGGGTACCATCTAATAGGAATTTCATATTATTCTCTTTTCCTCTAATTAACCGGTAAATTCTAGTGTCGTTCTTTCTTTCTTTGTAGAACTCTTCTCCTTCTACTAAGGGAGACACTAGGAGTCGGACGTACGGTGGGAAACTCCCACCCGTACGCCCGTCTCGTGTCAGCGCCCATTTATCTGTTATAGCTAACTCCCTCCGTGAAGTAGACTAGTGCTTGTAGTATACTATGTGTCACTAGCTTAGCTAGGGCTAAGTGCCCAACTAATACTAGCTAGGGCGCACTTGTTTAGTCGGCCTAAGTGATCTGATTAAAGCATCGGTGCATGCAGCAGGATGCTCAATTATGTTGTTCTGGTATACGTACGTAATGCAAAAGTTTATATCGATAGAGTCTTGGTGTTGTGGCTTAATTGTTCTTGTGTATCATAGAACAATGGTTGCAACATCTCTAGACAACGGTTGTAACATTATAAATCAAAAAACAAAACATCTGGAAAAAAAAACGTGTTGAAAAAAATTGCACCATCATCGTGAATAGTATGCAACATTTTTTTTTCTACGGATGCAATTTTTTTTGTACAGATACAACACTTGCAACATCCCCGGACAACGGTTACAACATTGTAGGACAATGGTTGCAACATCATCGGACAATGGTTGCAACATCACAAATCAGAAAACAAAGCATCTGGAAAAAAATACGTTGAAAAAAACTGCAACATCACCGTGAACAGTATGCAATATTTTTTTTTATAGATGCAACATTTTTTTCAACAGGCCGCAACATTTTTTTTATATAGATACAACATCACAAAGAAGTATGCCGCTGCATGCAACATCTCTCGAACACGGTTGCAACATCCCCGGACAATAGTTGCAATAACCTCAGACAACAGTTGCAACATCCTAGGACAATAGTTGCAACATCCCCGGACAACGGTTGTAACATCCTAGGACAATAGCTGCAACATTCTCGGACAAAGGTTGCAACATCACAAATCAAAAATAAAGTATCTGGAAAAAAATGTGTTGGAAAAAATTACAACATCGCCGTGAACCGTATGCAATATTTTTTTTTCTATAGATGTAATATTTTTTTTCTATAGATTCAACACTTGTAATATCCCCAAATAACGATTGCAACATCCCCGAACAACGGTTGCAACATCCCCAGGCAACGGTTGCAACATCATATGACAATGGTTACAACATCCCCAGACAACGATTGCAACATCACCGGACAACGGTTGTAACATCCCCCGGACAACGGTAGTAGTTTGTGCACCGACGCACGGTGAGATGGCATGTCACACCATCGGTTGGGTTCCATAAGAACAGCTCAACTCTGCCTGCTGGTGTGTTTGTGTTTTCTATGTAGTAATTTCCACGAATCTGTATGTGTATGCAACTCTACCTTGTTTTACCTACGATTTTTAGTTTTAGTTTTCTTAAAGTAACAAAGCACAAGGTGCTGGACATAAAGTCATAATAAGCTTTTTGTGTGATCAAGATTATCGACTAAGTCAAAATATTTAATGTGCTCAATATTTTTTCTATAGCTTTAGGGAAGTTTAATAAATTTACATGGATGGTAATCCATAGAGATAAGATACAGCAGACCTGGTAATGTAAATTTGGTAATAATGTATTTTATTGCCTTTAATTAAGCTTGTCCACGTGCTCGTGATCTTTCATTATAAATACGACACATGCGTCTTTGGTGTGAAAAGAGGTGAGCAAGTACTCATCGTTGGATCGCACCGTCCGATGGAAAACGGCCGATACGGACGTCTGCTAGTGATCATTACCCTTCTACAAAACCTAGCATCTCCAATCTCACCCGTCCATGTCTCTGTCCCACGGTCCCACCCCACAGGGCTCCTTTGGATTGAAAGATTTTGGCAGGATTTTTTGGAAGAAAACCATTCCTATATGATTCGACACTGTAGCCGCCTTGTGATTGGCTCTCGAATTCCAAAGGATTACTATGGCAATCCCATGAAAACACAGGAATTTCAAGGGAAAAGAAACATCCACTATTGTTTCGCGCAGGATCGAGGCAAATCGTGTCTCAGCTGGCCTTGAGATGAAGCATTGTTTGGAACGGCTTCTGGTGTTTTGGGCGAAAAGCCAAAACCGAAGCTATCCCAAACACGGCCCAAGAGCATTGCTAGAGATGAAGCCAAAACCTCTCAAGTTGACAACCGTGGTGATGGGTGCCGGATCTCGATGTTTTGGTCGGGATCCTCCTTTTTATGCCTTCTCTTGATGCATATAGACATATAGTGGCTAGCCTATGTTGCATGTGCATATATATTGGTTTACCATCTATCACGTATACTTAGGCCCTAGCAAAGCATTGTATAACAAGGACCAGAGCCGCCAAATTTGCGCTTTTGCGGCGCTCCTCCAGTTCCCCTTGCCTCCGCAGCGGATCAGCGGCACCAAGCCCGCCAAATGTCCCACCAAACGTCCATGTGTGTGTGATGCGGTGTGGTGCGGCCCACAAAGTGTAGCCCGACCGACCGAAAATGACCGGTCGAAATTTTATTATGAGCAGAGAAGAAAAAGAGTAAAAGAGCTGGTGGTACAAAGAAGTCAATAAAAAACTGCCAACGAAGATAATCTATACTAACAATAAGCTTAAACCAACAAAACGCTATATGGATACAACTTTAGATAGCATCACATTGATATGTGGTTTCAAGTGACTCCTTGAAAAAACCACTGCCGGCTAGGACCACAACTCCTCCTTGATCACCCAAACTCTTCCTTGATCACCCAAGACTACAAAGTGGGCAGCACAATGGGTCACCGAGTGATGGGTATCATAGGGGTGGCCCACCGGCCCCAATGACCTGGCGAAGATATCAAGCCAGCGATACCCCTCGAGTCAATCGAAGGGTACCAAGTACTCCCTCGCACAGAGCAAAGGGTACAGAAAAACCGCAAAAGGCAACCTTAGCTAAATAGTACAATATACCCTGGAGCGAAGACGTCCCGAGGGCCCTCGCTCCAGACCACCTCGCATAGAGCGAAGGGGGTCCATGGTGTCTTCGCTTCAGGTCCACCTCACATGGAGCAAAGGGGTTGTCGGGACTAAAAAATACGATTTATGAACCCTTTATGTATTCTGAACTAATCCCAAATCAGTAGCTAGCTCACACAGGAAATAGTAATGAAATAACATCTATTTCTTCAATTTAACTAAAAAGGTCTCAAAATACAAATAATAATAATAACTGGACCTTATGGTCAATGTCTACTTAACTTGCCACGCAGGGCTAAAGAAACAAATAAACTCTTGCAGTGGAACGAAAATCTTGAAATGGCCAATCAACATACCTACATGTAATCGAGTGGAGAACACATCCTAATCCGCAAAACCTTCCTAATACTCCTGAGCGAAGAACACTTGAGCAGATTGATATTCTTCAACTGAATCACAAAAATTGAAGTCGTGAGCACATAAAGCACTCAACAAATCGTGGGGAAATAGTATGCAAATAGTATTTATGCATGGCTTGAACAAAGGTTAGCTGTATGGTTCTTTTACAGAAGGCAACATTGCAAATAGTATTCATGTATCGCCACACCTGTGCAGCCCACTCTTCTACCCACGTTGTTTCGTGTCCCAGAGCTCCTGGGAGCAATCCCCTCACTCTGGTTTTGTTGTGTTTCACAAGAGCCACCGTCTTCCTTTTCTCCTCCCGTCCCGGCTGACCCCTTCACCGCCGGCCTCCTTCGCCCTGGGCTGCGAGCTTCCTCATCGTCATTCACTGTCCGCCGACCCCCTTTGGCTTCTCTTTCGGTCCTGGTGAGTTACCCCGTAACCTGGTCTCTCTTATTCCTTTCGGCCAACTCCCTGCCCCGTTCGTGCCCCATTCTCTTTTCTTTGTTCTTTCTACCACGTCGAGCCGTTGTGTCTTTCTTTGTTCTTTCGACAACGTTAAGCAGTCGAGTCTTTCCTCTCTTTTGACCGTGGTTGAGTAGTCGAATATCTCTTCTCTTTCGACCACTATTGAGTAGTTGAATCCCTCTCATTCTTACGACCACGTTGTGTAGTCGTATCCTCCCACGACCATATTGAGTAGTCATATCCTTTCTGCGACCACGTCGAGTAGTGGTCAAACCCTCCTTCCGACTAGGTAGTTGAAACCTCCTTGCGACCACGCGAAGTCGTTGGGCGGTACTCGAAACCAAATCTTCGAGGACTCCGTTCTCTTCCGTTATAACTCGATTATAGCGTTTCTTGTTCCTAATTTTGTCTAAATCCAAGATCTTGCTTTTAGCTCTGGTCTTGTTTAATTTGGAATTCTTTTGGTTAGTTCTTGAGTATTTATTTGTTCTCTCTGCTTGTTTGATCTTTTCCGGTACGCTCGTGCGAGTAGAATTCGAAGAAGCAGGAGATCTCCACTTCGACCAAGCACAAGACCTCCAAGACCCTCCTGCCTTTTTCCAACATGAGTCAATACTTTGATCATATTGCGCCTACATTTTTCGCAAATTATACATTTAAATTACTGAAAATGCATGCTTTAATTCTTTAAGCAAATGTATGTTAACTCTTAAGGTAGTTAAATACTCATTTGATGATTATTATGTATTATACCATCCTTTGACATTTGAATCCATTACTCCATGTCACCCTAGTAACGATGCGTAACTTAATATATATAGGTTGTACTTAAGCGACATGCCAGTCTTGCTTAAGTACCAGGGCACCAAGTGTCCTGATCATCATCGCTTAAAATCATAAAATTATTTTGGAGCAGTCGTGGGAGGTACATGGCTGCAGTATTTTGGGATAAATTGGTTTTCCTCCTCAAAACCCCACCTTCTAACATCACATCTGGGCGGATGGTATGACGGTAGATGCGGATGTAGCACGAGCTTAGTGGGAATGTGGTATGAACCGCCCAGACGACCCTAAGGACTTAATCCGGTGTTGGCCTCCCTTGTAAAACATGTGCAACCACAAGTCCGTAAAGTGCAACTTGGCTTAGTAAAGTAATCAAACTCTGAAAGTCATCTCGCTGGAGAGGATTGGGGCAGTACAAGTGGCGGGTGTGTTCTGGCTTGAAAGGGACACCGTGGTATGGTGAAGTTGCCAGCTGTGTTAGTCATTGTGGTGAACATCCCGCACAACATATGGGCGTAACCCCATATAGGTGAGATGATAGAAGGGGCGAGATGATTCGAAAAGTTACTGTGATGGTCTCTCAACTACATGACTGAGGAATCGTGTGGGGCTACGAGTTGACCATCTCTTGTGGGTAAAGTGTACAAACCTCTACAGAGTGTAAACTATTTAAACAGCCATGCCTATGGTCAAAGACGGACATGGGAACTTTACTAGAGTTAGTTCTATTTCAAAAACCTTTGTGGATGGGCTAAAAACTGGTCGGGCGGATGTAACCCGTACCTGGTGTTGTTCCTGAGTGGTCGCACCCAGTGTTGTTAAGTGGCGGATGTAACCACAATCAAGTTAAGCATAGGTGGAGGTAGCCTCAGCTGATATTTACTATTGCACATTTACTCTCTTTCATAAAATGCAATTTGGTTAAAATACTAAGTAATAGGAAGTTCTAATTATGATAATTGAAAACCTTACTTTGGCAAATAAAAGAACTCGAGCCACCCTTGATAAGTCATGCATGTATACTACTACATTCTATGTGTTGGCTCGTGAGCACGGAAGTTGTGCTCATTCTCGCTCTTTGCCCAACCCTTCAGATCCAACGGATTAAGGAGACTACGACTACTACGAGGACCTTGAAGTCGCTGGGCAAGGCGGCGATGAAGAGTAGTCTTGACCTCGCCTCAATATAGTTGACTCGTCGGCACCTGCGTACGATCGGTATTGTCCAGGTCCCTGGTTAATACCAGTCGTACACAAGCTGCCCAATCGCTGTCTGTGGAGAGTTGTGCTCTACCCCCCTCTTTTCCTTCCACTGTAGGTTCTGTTGTATTTTGTGTAATGTATTCAGTTTGGCCTGTTCGGTCCTCCTTGTAAAACTCGACCCGACATGGTCAATGTCACTCTGGTGTTTGTAATATATTGAATGGTTTGGTCTTTACAACATGTATGAATTGATTCAGCAATGTGCCTGTGAGTGCTATCTACTGATCCAAGGAATAGCATAGAGTTTTACAGAGGACTCAGGTTTGGGTCCGACAGAGGATGCGGCGGTGACAACAAAAGTGGCGGAGTGGCGTGGTTGAACGGCGCAAAGATCTACGGTGGTCCTCTGGAGACACGAGGTGCGCATCACCTAGCTAGACCACAAGACGGCGATCTCAGGGCTGGCAACGAGGGAGGCTGAGGCTCACCGACGGCGACGCAATGCAGCGGAGAAGGTTTCGGTGGTGCAGAGCTTCCAAGGCTCGATTCGACGAAACAGTTGTGAAATCCCAAACGGCTGTTTAGGGTTTTGAAAGAGAGGGGCGGTGCGGAGATTTTAACGGGCACGGGCTTTAAATAGCCACAGGACGAGAGGATCCGAGATGAACACGGCGCAGCAGCAGTCGGCTCGTACACGGACGTGGAGACTCCAGCTTGAAGACGATGCTCACATGGCGACAACGGTGGGCCCACCTGACAGCGAGAGGAGCGAAGGGAAGCGTGGGTTGGGCTGCAGCACATGGAAAGAGGCCGAGGCTGGGCTGGGCTTCACGAACAGAAATGGGCCAAGGATTTAAGAATTGATCCCAAGAGGTTTTCTAAGATTTATATGAGGTTTTACTTTTTAGAAAATACAACAAATTCAAATCTCAAATAGAAAATAGCAAATAAACTCGAAAAAATTCTAGAAAAATTCTAGAAAATATATCCAAGTACATAGAATCCAAATAAAATAATTTTGACAATAGTTCATGTTGTAATTAATCATATTAAATCCTTTTTTATTTATGAAAGTTCAGATTATGTTTTTGACTTTAGCAAAAATTTCAAATGATTATTTTATTTTTAAAACTTCAAAATAGGCCTACTTCATCGAGCCTACATGTTCAAGAAGTATGACTGTCAGGAGACCGCATGGACATCCAATTACCTGGATGTCGTCGATAGGTAATTAGACGTCGCTATGTTCCAAAAGTGGCGTGGACTCGTAGGTACTCCGTCTGGGAAGTGGCATCATGTATCAGCAACCAACTATTCCTTGATGTCAAGTTCTACGGTGAGGCCATCCTTACATATAAACCAATACTCAATTAGTTTCTTGGCGTTTTTGTTGGGTTTAAAGATAATTACATGCTTGTAATTAATAACTTCAAGTTCAGTTCTACTGCTATTACTTTTGAGGTCATGGTTTAGGAGGATTCTACAAACACTTGGAGGATTGATATGAAGCAAATAACACACTCTAGTGTGTCATGTTCGATGCTCATATATATATATATATATATATATATATATATATATATATATATATATATATATATGTGGTATTTACACATTTTCAGGGGTGGTATGTACAATTTTTTAGACATACTCCTTTTTATGTGTGAATATGAAGGTATTTACAGAATATGCTAAAAACTATGGACTCTCTTGTAAATTTTTCGTGTGATTCACATTGGAGTATCTTATAATTAGTATATGAGTATACCCAAAGTGATAATGGAGTATGTCAAGTACTTTTAGGTGGTATATCAAAGGTGGGAGTAACTATTATATATATAGGAAAATGGTATGGTACTCTGAGAATGAAAAAGTAGAAAGTATTTTTCAATCTATATATATATATATATATATATATATATATATATATATATATATATATATATATATATATATATAAAAAGTGGACTTTAACTAATTTTTTCATAGAACTCACTTTGGAGTATCTTATAATCATTATTGGAGTATGGTCAAATAGATAGAGAGGTATCATTACAATTTAAGTGGTATATGAGAGGTGGGAGCACGTACTCCCAAGAGTACCATATATATATATATATATATATATATATATATATATATATATATATATATATATATATATATATATATATATATATATATATATATGAAGCAGTTTTAAAGGCACAAGCAAAAACTGTTTGGAGACTTATAGAGAAGAGATCATTACAGACGATTTCATCTACAAACCATGTGTGATACATGAGCTATCACAGACAGTTGCATCTACAAACCGTATATGATATATCAGCTATCACATACGGTTCTGAGTTAATAGTCGTTTGTGATAGTATGCATCACAGAAGGTTCAAAAACCGTCTGTGATAACCTCATATCATTACTGACCCATAAACTCAGATGGCTCAAGAAACCATCTATGATGTCGTTTTTGAACCATCTGTGATTACTTTTTCTATAGTAGTATGCGTAGAACCTCCTGTGGATGTCATACCTAAAATAATATGAAACAAAAAAGTCAATGCTTACATTATTAATAATAAGAAACATAAATAGAAAATAAAAAGAAACAAAACTAAGCATACTGTAAATAGAAATAGAAAGGTAAGTGCTTACATTGTTCATAATACGAAACAGAAATAGAAAGTTTAATACTGTTTGGAAGCAAATATTAAGCCTATTTCGAAGCAAATCACCATTCCAAATGACGACAGAAGCATTTAATACTATTTGGTAGGCGATATGGGCATGTCGTCATTTGAAATAGCGACAGATATCCATTTTTGTAAGTTTATTAAACATGCATTATTTCTGTAATTCTATTAAAAACGTGTTATTATAAAAACATTAACCACATATCTAAAACTAAACTACACACATCTCAAAAATGTACTATAACAAACTACACTACATAGTTATATATCTAAAACTATCTAATCTATTTTATTATTGTACCATAAAAATATCTTTTTTTGACCGAAAACAGGAGGGGGTAGCACCCCTACTGTGTACCATAAAAATATCTATATGATTAATCACGTATCTAAAACTAAACCACAAACACTTCAAAAGATGTCTACAACGAACTACACTACATAGCCATACGTCTAAAACTATCTAATCCATTCAATTACTACGCTATAAAAAATATTTATACGATTAACCACACATCTATAACTAAACTACACACACCTAAAACGATGCACTACAACGTATTACACTACACAAACATACATCTAAAACTATATAATCCATTCAATTAAGGATCTACTAGTTTTATTTGCTAACCTACCGGTATTTCAAAATTAAATATAAAGTTACAAAAAAATTACCTGCAAGGTGGCGATCGGATATGCTCCTCCCTCTCTCCCATCCTCCACTACAGATGGACAACGCTTCGCTAGCTCCTCCCCTCCCCTCTCCTCTCCCCTCTTTATTTCTTTCCGGATTAAAAACGAATTTTGACCAAATTTTTTGATCTTTTATAGGGCAGCTTTTGTCACCATTCCAAATGGCGACAGGAAGCTGTGGGGTCTCTGTCGCCATTTGGAATGACAATGGTGACAGAAACATTTAATATTGTTTGATAGGCGACAAGGCTCCTATCCCAATCCAATTGGTGATAGGGGCATGTCCCCATTTGAAACGGCGACATAATTCTATTTTTGTAATTTTATTAAACATGCATTTTTTTTATGTAATTCTATTAAAAATGTATTATTAAAAAAATGGGTGAGATAGTCTCAAAATATTCCCATGGCATCTTTACTAAGGGGCATTATGGGGAAATCAAAAAAATGTCACATGTTTAAGACTCCACTTAGACGGAGAGTTCAAAAAGGCCAAACGGAGTTTTAGAAACAAGTTTTGTATTTGGGTGGCATAGACCAAATTAAACCAAAAAAAAAGTGTCATAGACCGAAAGTGCAATTGAACCCGTGGCATAGATCGAATTTTTGAATTTTCAATTCTTGATTGATTAAAGTTGAATCTCTACTATGTCAAGATGTATGCCTCCAGGGTTTGGATGCGCGAACGTTTATGTTTTATTATATTCTTATTTTGAGTAGTTGCTCTTTTGCGACGGGTTGGCTACTTGTAGTGCAAGCACAACTGACTCCCAACTGCCATCTGTAATGACACTCAAACCTGCTCGAACAAGTGTTTGCTTTGCTTCTTCCAGAAGGTACCGAGTTATCCAATCAGGAAGTAGTTAGGAAACATCCTCCCACTCCACTGGCTGCCTGCCATAAAAAAAAACACTTATCTCGAGGTAGATTTCGTAACTCTACCCCCTTATCTTTGACGACTCCCAACTTTCAGAAGGCTCGAAACAAGTCAGCCGCTTCTTCTCCGGCAAGGCAGCACTCAGGAAGCAGTTAGGAAACATCCTCCTGCTCTGCCCATAAAAAACACATATCAAGAGGTAGATTTCGAAATCATATCTCTATCGCCCCCCTATCTTTGACGACTCCCAACTTTCAGAAGGCTGGAAGCAAGTCAACCGCTTCTTCTCCGGCAAGGCAGCACGCAGCTATAAGTCGCGCGCACCACAACATTTTCCACTCCACCTCCAACTCCCAACAGCGCACAGCATCTGTCTTCTTTCCAATCTTGCCCAAGTCCTGATAGTTAACTAGCCACCTTCCACATGGACAAGACAGCTGCCATGAAGCAGACCGTCGTCCTGTACGCCGGCGGTGGCGTCGGCCACGTCGGCCCCATGACGGAGCTCGCCAACGCCTTCCTGAAGCACGGCTACGACGTCACCATGGTGCTCCTCGAGCCGCCCTTCAAGTCGTCCGACTCCGGCGCCACCGTTGTCGAGGGCATCGCCGCCTCCAACCCGTCCATCTCCTTTCATGTCCTCCCGCCCCTCCCTGCCCCCGACTTCGCCACCTCCGGCAAGCACCCTTTCTTCCTCATGCTCCAGCTCATGCGCCAGTACAACGAGCGTCTCGAGACCTTCCTCCGCTCCATCCCCCGGCAGCGCTTGCACTCCCTTGTCATCGACATGTTCTGCGTCGACGCCATCGACGTCTGCGCGAAGCTACGCGTCCCGGTCTACACGTTCTTCGCCTCGGGCGCCTCGGCCCTGTCCGTCCTGACCCAGTTGCCGATGTTGGTTTCCCACAGGCAGACGGGGCTGAAGGAGCTGGGGGACACGCCCCTCGATTTCCTTGGCGTTCCACCGATGCCGGCGTCTCATCTCGTCAAGGAACTGCTCGAGCACCCGGAGGACGAGATGTGCAAGGCAATGATGGACGTCTGGAAGCGCAACACGGACACCATGGGCGTTCTGGTGAACACGTTCGAGTCCCTGGAGAGCCGGGCGGTGCAGGCTCTCAGGGACCCGCTCTGCGTCCCCGGCCGGGTGCTGCCCCCGATCTACTGCGTCGGGCCCTTGGTCGGCAAGGGCGCGAAGGATGACGACAAAGCGGAGAGGCACGAGTGCCTCGTGTGGCTCGACGCGCAACCGGAGCTGAGCGTCGTGTTCATCTGCTTCGGAAGCAAGGGCGCGCTCTCCGAGGACCAGCTCAAAGAGATCGCCGTTGGCTTGGAGAGGTCCGGGCAACGGTTCCTGTGGACCGTGCGCACGCCGGCCGCCAGCGACGGTCCGAAGAGGTTCTTTGAGCAACGCCCCGAGCCGGACCTCGACGAGCTCCTGCCGGAGGGGTTCCTGGAGCGGACCAAGGACAGGGGCCTCGTCGTCAAGTCATGGGCGCCGCAGGTGGACGTGCTCCGGCACCCGGCGACCGGCGCGTTTGTGACGCACTGCGGGTGGAACTCGACGCTGGAGGGCGTCGTGGCGGGGGTGCCGATGCTGAGCTGGCCTCTGGACGCGGAGCAGAAGATGAACAAGGTGTTCATGACGGAGGACATGGGCGTCGCGGTGGAGCTAGAGGGATACAATTCGCGTTTTATCGAGGCGGGCGAGGTGGAGGCGAAGGTGAGGCTGGTTGTGGAGTCCGAGGAAGGGAGGGAGCTCAGGGCGCGAGTGGCAGCGCGGAAGAAAGAGGCGGAGGCGGCGCTGGACGAAGGAGGCTCTTCGCAGGCGGCGTTTCTCCAGTTCTTGTCGGACGTGGAGAATCTTGGAGAGCAGCTCAGCTAGTGACGAATTTTCAACTGCTCTTTGTCATCTGTACTAATTAGTAGGTCGGCCCACGGCTAGATTTTTTTTAAAAGTCTTCAGTATCAAATGATATAAATTAAATACTTAATAATATATTTATGAGATTGTCTATTCGTAAAGTGACTGAAATTTTATTAAGCATAAGTCACATGTTTTATCCATTGGATCAATATCCAATCACCTGCAGATAGGAAAGACTTCGACTAGTTAATGTTCGTTTCTCCGACCAGGTTAACCAAATCATATAGATCAACAAACTTGTTTCGATTGTCATGTACTGGTAGCAAGAGTTAGAGACAGCGCGATGCTAGGAAGTTCCTTCTAGTGGGCAGGACTACGTGCAGAAAGAAAAGATTTCGACTAGGTGGTACACTTCCTCCGACCAGTTTAATCGAATCGAGAGTTTTTAGTGGAGTCGAACAAATTATAATTTCAAAAAGAGCTTGCCGTGAATTATTTCGATGACATTTTGTTGAATCTAGTTTCTTTATTTTGGCAGCAAAAATTAGGAACAGGTCAACGCTAAAAGTCCCTTCTAGTGGGCAGAACCACATGTAGAGAGAAAAGACTTCGACTAGGTGATGTTACCCTCCTTCGACCAATGTAAAGAAAACCAAGTGTGTAAAAAGTGATCAAAAATCAAAGGGTTGCTTAATAAAAAAAATACAATAAAGATTGAAGAAAACTGAAATTTTATTGAGAAAATAAGAGGTTACACATAGAATTTGCATAATTGTACCAAAATTGGTCGTGTAACTTCGACCACTGTGTAAGGAGGACATTCCCGCTTGGAGGAAAGTTTGTTCCAATTAGACTGGGATTGAATCTTCTTCGATACCAAGTCACCTACTGCAAGACTACAAGGCTGGACCTTACGATCGTAGTATTTGCGTAGGGCTTGTTGATAGACTACTGAACAGATTAAGGCTTGGTTCCTCTTCTCTTTGAGTAGGTTGATGTCATCCGCTCAAAGTTGTTCCTGGTTAAAGTCTTTGAAATTTTTGACCCTTGTCGACCGAATATTTAGTTCTGCTAGAAGCATGGCTTCAACCCCAAAAACTAGAAAAAAATGGTGTTTCAACTATTACCCGACTAGTAGTCGTGCGAACCGCCCATAATACGGAGGGTAATTCCTATACTCAAGCCCCCGAGCGCTTTACAAGCTAGTTGAAGACTCAAGTTTTAATTCCCTGCATAATTTGGCCATTTGCTCTTTCGACTGCCCTATTGCTTTGTGGGTAGGCGACAGAGACATAACACAATTTGGTACCCAACTCGTCGTAAAATTCTTGAAATTTTGCGCTAAAAAATTGCTTACCGTTATCTATAATTATTCGACTTGGCACACCAAATCGAGTAATCACGCTTCTCATCATGAACCTCTTAGTAGCTTCTGTTGTTATTTCAGTCACAGGTTCGGTTTCAATCCATTTTTGTGAATGTGTCAATAGCCACAAATAGGAACTCGAAGCCCCCTGGTGCTTTTAGAAGCGGTCCTAGGATGTCAAGACCCCAGGACGCAAAAGGCCAAGATAGAGGTATAGTTTGTGGTGTCTGAGCTGGTTGGTGTATTTGTCTGCCATGAAACTGGTATTGTACACACTTTTTAACCAACTCCTTAGCATCATGAAGGGCGGTTGGCTAGTAGAAACCTTGTCGAAAGGCTTTTTCGACTAGCGTTCTATAAGAAGCATAAGTTCCACAGATGCCTCCATGTATGTCGTGAAGGAGATTTAGTCTTTCTCTCTGTGATATGCATCGCATGAGAACGCCTTGAGTACCCCATTTAAAGAGGACTCTTTCGACCAAAGTATACATTTTAGCCTTTCGGGATAGGTGATCTGCCTCGAGATTGTCATCGGGCACTGTACCCTTCTGAAGATACTCGTAGATGGGATTCAAGTATCCTCGTATTCCACAAAGTTTGTCTCAATAGGAGACGTTTCTGGTGTTTCGACCAGAGACAACTTCTGGAGCTATTCCAAGAAGACTCCTTTTGGTGCTTGTGATCGGGAAGAAGCCATTCGAGCTAATTGGTTTGTGAGGAAATTATCCTTTCGAGGGATATATTGTACCTTGAAACCGAAAAGTACTTTTTAAGCTTCCGTACTCTTTCTCTAAAATGACACCATTTCGGGCAACAAAAACTTTGTCCTCTTCCTTGTTGTAGAAGTAATATCCTTTGGTTTCCCTAGGATATCCTATAAAGAAGCATTTATCAGACTTGGGTGTGAGTTTATCAGACGTCAAACGTTTAACATAGACATCACATCCTCAAATCCTTAGAAAAGACAAACTAAGACTCTTCCCAGTCCACATCTCATATGGTGTCTTATCTATTGATTTTGATGGTAACTTATTTAAAGTGAAAGCGGCAGTTTCAAGAGCGTAACCCCAAAAATACAATGGCAGATCAGATTGTCTCATCATCGACCGAACCATGTCCAACAAGGTCCGATTACGCCGCTCGGACACCCCATTCCATTGTGGAGTGCCCGGTGGTGTAAGCTGTGGAACAATTCCACATTGCTTCAAATGATCACCAAAATCATGGCTCGAAAATTCACCTCCACGATCAGATCGTAAAGATTTGATTGTCTTGCCAAGTTGATTCTCAGACCTCACTCTAGAACTCCTTGAACTTTTCAAAGGATTCGACTTGTGCCTCATTAAATAGACATATCCATTTCTACTATAGTCATCGGTGAAGGTAATGAAGCACGAAAACCACCTCTAGGTATCGTGCTCATTGGTCCACATACATCGGTATGTACGAGTGCCAACAGTCGACGCCCTCTCACTCGACCGATGAAAGAAGTCTTGGTCATCTTTCCGAGTAGGCAAGATTCAGACGTTTCAAATGATTCTAAATCAAATGAGTTTAGAATTCCATCATTATGGAGTGTCTTCATCGTTTCTCACTTATGTGACCCAAACGACAATGCCAAATAAAAGTGGAATTCATATTATTAGGCCTAAGCCTTTTCGTTAATATTATAGACGGTGCAACATCAAGATTCAAAATAAACAACTCATTCAAAACAGTGCATAGCCATAAAACACTTCATTCAAAATATAGAACAACCATTATTCTCAATAATGAATTTATAACCTTCTGCCATCAAACATGAGGCAGAGATAATGTTTCTACTCATGGCTGGAACGTAATAACAATTATTTAATTCCATAATAAATCCTGAAGGCAAAAGTAATGGCAAGGTCCCGACGGCTAATGCAAGAACCCTTGCTTTATTCCCGACGCGAAGTTCTATCTCGCTCTTGCAACTCTCCTAATCCTTGTTAGACTCTGCATTGAATTGCAAATATGAGCAACCGATCCGTATCAAATACCCATGAGTTAACGGAAGAATCAGCAAGAAAAACATCTATAACATTAATACCTGAAGTGGAAGGTTTAGTCCCACCATTCTTTTTCAGATCAGCCAGGTATTTCTTGCAGTTCCTCTTCCAATGGCCTAGCTCTTTGCAGTAAAAGCATTCATTCTCTTGAGTCGGGCCAGACTTAGTCTTGGGCTTAGGCTTGTTGGTTTGGATCCTATCCGAAACTTTAGCCTTGCCCTTTCCATTGACCTTAGTCTTAGCCTTCTTCTTGAAGCTCGTACTCTTTTTCACCATCATCACATGATCATTGCTTTTCTTAATGTCGTCTTCCGAGCCTTGAGCATCATATGCAGTTCGGTGAGATTCTTGTATAAACTATTCATATGGAAGTTCAGAATGAACGGCGCATAGCTTGCAGGAAGCGAAGCAAGAATCAAATCTATAGCCAACTCTTGACTAAGTGGAAAACCAAGTTTTTCCTAGCTCTGTGTGTAACCAACCATCTTGATTACATGTGGGCTCACCGGACTACCCTCAGCTAGCTTGCACCCAAACAATTTCTTTGAGATCTCATATCTCTCAGTTCTTGCCTGTGTCTCAAACATGCCTTTGAGCGCCACGATCATATCGTAGGCCTCAATGTTCTCAAACTGCTTCTGAAGATCTGAGTTCATAGCAGCAAGCATGAGATAGCTAACATCAAGGGACTCATTACATGCCTTTTTATAGGCGCTTTTAAGAGCAAAGAAGCAGATTTTCAAGTGAGCACATCGGGAATTGGTTCCTCTAGAACATGTTCCTTTTATCCCGCCTAAGAACAATTCTTAGGTTGCGGGACCAATCCATAAAATTTGTTCCATTCAGTTTTCCTTATCAAGTACCAAACGTAAAGCAAAATCGATGTAGGTACAAAGATTGGTGCCATGATCTACAACATAAAATATGCAAAACTAAGACATATGTTCAAAAAGTAAGTTGTATTAAACAATTTAATAAAGATACTCCCACTAAATATCATATTCCTCTTATGACATTATAGTGATTCAAGATCCATAATTAATTAATCTCCTAGTGAGCTTTGGCATCACTGCTAGAAGATTAGTGAATATGGTAAGCAACCCGTTGCTAATCATATCTCTATATGACTCTTGTTGTTGGGCAACATCTCTATGCTCTGGCACCCAACCCTATGCCCCAAAGTCCATAACCGTTATGATGACCTTGTCAAGTTAGACCAATGCTAAGCGTGTAAGTGTCTGACACAAACCCATCTAGTCAAGGAGAGTTAATGGCACTCTGCTTTGGAAGACCTACCATTAAAATACAAAACTTTGGATAGTGCAGAAATTGGGAGGGCATCAATTTTAACTAAATATTAAGTGAGGGAATTTTACTTCTACCATGTCAAGAGCATTCAAAGAAATTAAATAACATGCATAGAAATAAAAGAACAAAAGAAAGGCATTCACAGACAATCATATTGTATTGTGATATAGTATGACCCTTCCACAAGGTGAACTCCATTGCCGTGCTTCCTGTGCACCATGTGTCAGAACTCGGGATTAATATCCCAGATCCTCTCTGCATTTCTGAACTAGTCCCATGATCAGTCGCTAGTTCACACAGTAAACAAACATGGTTACAAATTCATATCACAACTTTATTAATAATCAACAGAGTTTATTACAAAGAAGGCTTACAGGCCAACAATAAAATAAACACAGCGGAAGACGAAGATGTAGTAGGGTCGGTTAACCGCCACGCATAATCGATGGGTAGCGCCTAGTCGTCACGATCCACACCTGAAGTGAAGTCCTTCTCCTCTGAAATTTTGTTTGCATAAAGCAAGTATGAGCACAACTTCCGTGCTCGCAAGTTACACCCGTCAAGTAACAGAATGACATGCATATATGGATGTAGCAATAGAAAGGCTTATTGGTTTATTTGCATAAAGCAGCATTTCCTGTAAATACTTGTACTAAGTTCAAAAGCAGATACTTTATAACTACAAATCATTTATAAATTCTCAGTTTTATAGTCAGATAACATTCACACATGAATGGTGAAGGATACCCTCCTATCACATGGCTTCCTGCCCAATTCCCATTTGGATAAACCAGTTTTGAAGAAGTCTTTTTCCGACAAAACCAAAGTCTAACTTTGAGTAGTTCTGATAGCATGTCCATGACCGTGGACACGGCTATCCGAATAGTTTTACACTCTGCAGAGGTTGTACAGCTTTACCCACATGACAAGACTTCTCTAGTTTGTCCGGCATATATCTATGCCACCGCTCACTACCTTTGGTAAGTGGTCTAGAGTACGTGTCGAGGCCTTTACAATGTTCTATCTTAATGTATTTATGCCCGCTAAGGTTTCGCTACCATTGGACTGACCATCCTCCGGAAGCCCCCTTCTGCGCCAGATGGGTCTACTGTCTGACCAACACCCATACCAACAACATAGCACCAATGACACTAAGACATCACAAATTATTTAGCCAAGTCCCGCCCACACAAGACATGTGGTGGTACGGTAGGGCGTAGCATCATGCGCTCGAAGACCAGTCCTTAACTGACTTGGGCGACTTTCCATAAAACCCCGGGCCTTAACCTAACCAGTTAAGCCCGTGCATAAACCGCACTCCACCAATCATCCATTTCGCAAGTCCAAACCCATTTTTATTTTATTTTCCAAGTCATTTGTAAAACTCCCATGACACACCAATGCCAAGGGTACAATTTAAACAATAATTGATGGTTGGCTGAAATTCCCCAAATCAGACAAGTTTGGTCTATAAGCTTCGCTAAGCAATACGTTTAAATGATCCTAGTTCATACTCTCGTATCAACTAGGTTTTATCTATGGTGACAATATGTTTGCTTCAATTTACCAAAGTTGGCCATACAAAGGATTTTAGGCATAACTATATATTTAAAACAGGAATTTAAGATACTGATATAAATAACCATGCTGTAATAATTTAAAACAGAATATAAATAATTTAACATAATAGGATCGATATGATCAAGGGTATAACTTGCCTCGCTTGAGGTGATGTTGTTTTCCTTAACAGGTCACCTAGTACTCACAAGTACTTTCTTCAGGTAGTACAAGTGTACAATCACGATGATCATACAGTCAAAATCAATCCTCTTATGTTGCTCTTCAATCGGCGTCGAAATCTAATTCTCCGAAGTCGTCGAAATCTAATCGTGAAAATACGACCAATTCACTCAAATTCAAATAAATTCAAAAAGATAGATCAAATTAACTCCAAATAGAAATATTTTGTTTTAGCTAGCTAGATAATAATTTTATAAAGATTTTGCAACTTGAACCACCCAATTTGGAGTTCAAATGCAAAATATATGAATTTATAAGTTTGAATTTACATGGAATAATGAATTAGGGTTTAAAGGAATTATTGGTCAAATTAACTCAAAATTAAATAATTTTGGTTTAGATAGCTAGATCTTGATTTTATATGAATATAGAAATTTGAATCGACAAAATCGGAGTTCGTATGAGGGAGAACGAACCCCGGGAAGTTCTAAATCTCAATAAAACCCTAAAATTAGATTTTATTGAATTTCTTGAATTATTTTTCTAAAGGAGTGAGATCGGGCGCGAGGTCGGTGGCGATGAATGCGGAGGTTCCGGCGATCTCGCACGCGGACGAGAGGGCAACGACCGGAAATGGGGAAGGCGGCGTTCGGGGGTTTTAATGCGCGTGATTCCGGGGAGAATAGAGGCGAAAAACGCGGCGAGGACGAAGCTCGTCGAGGCGCTAATGGCGGCGGAGCGAGGCGGCTGCGCGGAGAAGAATGCGGTGAGGGAGAAGGGCTGCGCGCCATTGGATTTGCATCCAACGGTGCGGGGAGGTAGGGTGGCGTGGAGCGGGGGTGGCCGTCCGATGGGGATCGAGCGGTGAGGGAGAGAGGGTGAGTGCGCGGGAGGAGCGTGCTGGCTGGGCCGGCGCGCGGAGGAAATGGGCCGGACCGAGGAGGCTTCGGCCCAAGAGGTTTTCCGTATTTTTAATTGATTTTCCAATTTCAGAAATGGAGATAAATCAAAATAGCTTCTAGAAAATAGCAAATAAAATCCAAGAATTATGGAAAAATTCACAGAAATTCCCTTATTTATTTTAGAATTAATAAAATAGTTCCAACTCATAAGTGGCTATAGTTTTTGCACATAAATTTTTTTGGCTTTAAATTACTTAGGAAAAAGCTTTTAAAAACTCAAAAAATTCTATAAATTAATTAAGATTTTATTTTTCAGGTCAAACCAACTAAAACTTCAGGAACTTCAAGTAAATTTTAAATTTTGACTTTTAAAACTTCAGGAATTCAAATAAGGCAATCAAACTCTTTCAAATTTCAGAAAATCTAATAACTTTATTTATTTTATTTTGGTAACAGCACTTTGGGATGTTACACCATGTCTCCAGGTAGCGAAAACCTCCAAGTACTCCCACTAAACCATTACTGATAATAGCACTAGTGATAAAATACAAAGAGTGAAAAGGCATCACAAGTCGACACGTAGGCCGTTATACAAATATATATAGCCTTGGGCTGCAATAAGCATGACACGTAGGTCATGAGCATTACACACATACATGCATCTCATACATTATGGGTCATACTATTCACAAAAACCTACAAAAACAAGTTAGGCATAGAATCGCATTCTATCTAACGTATGACGAGAATTAGCGATACCAAAAACCAAGTTAAGGTCCTAATCCATAGGAGTGGTAACAGGTCAACGCTAAGAAGTCCCTTCTAGTAGGCAGGACCACATGTAGAGAGAAAAGACTTCGACTAGGTGATGTTACCCTCCTTCGACCAATGTAAAGAAAACCAAGTGTGTAAAAAGTGATCAAAAATCAAAGGGTTGCTTAATAAAAAAAAATACAATAAAGATTGAAGAAAACTGAAATTTTATTGAGAAAATAAGAGGTTACACATAGAATTTGCATAATTGTACCAAAACTGGTCGCGTAACTTCGACCACTGTGTAAGGAGGACATTCCCGCTTGGAGGAAAGTTTGTTCCAATTAGACTGGGATTGAATCTTCTTCGATACCAAGTCACCTACTGCAAGACTACAAGGCTGGACCTTACGATCGTAGTATTTGCATAGGGCTTGTTGATAGACTGCTGAACAGATTAAGGCTTGGTTCCTCTTCTCTTTGAGTAGGTTGATGTCATCCGCTCAAAGTTGTTCCTGTTTAAAGTCTTTGAAATTTTCGACCATTGTCGACCGAATATTTAGTTCTGCTAGAAGCATGGCTTCAACCCCAAAAACTAGAAAAAATGGTGTTTCAACTATTACCCGACTAGCAGTCGTGCGAACTGCCCATAATACGGAGGGTAATTCCTATACCCAAGCCCCCGAGCGCTTTAATTTAGTTAAGGGAAAAGCTTTTGAAAATTCCACAAAAATGCACAAAAATAATTAGACTTTATTTTCAACTGGAATTTAAAATTTGGGCTGTTACAAACCTACCCCCCTTAAAGGGAATCTCGACCCCGAGATTCAGGCTTGGTTAGCAAAAAGATCACGATAGTTGGCCTTGAGCTCTTCTTCATTCTCCCATGTGGCTTCACTTTCTGGATGACGACTCCACTGCACCTTGTACGATCTGATGATTCTGCTTCTGGTAACACGTTCTGCGACATCCAAAATTTTGATTGGTCGCTCCACGTAGGTGAGATCTTCTTGAAGGTCGAAGCTCTCCAGGAAGGTATGGTCTTCTGGCGCTCGCAGGCATTTCTTTAGCTGCGATACGTGGAAGACATTATGCACTGGTGACAGGGCTTCTGGCAGCTCTAGCTGATAAGCTACTTCTCCACGTTTTGCCAAGATCTTGTACGGCCCGATATATCTGGGTGCGAGTTTGCCTTTTGTCTGGAATCTCCTCACACCTCTGAGTGGGGTAACTCTGAGATAGACAACATCTCCTACCTCAAAGTTTAATTCCCTCCGACGGTTATCGGCATAACTCTTTTGTCGGGATTGGGCTACTTTCAGACGCTCCCGTATAGTTTTCACTTTACTTTCAGCTTCTTTGATCAACTCAGGTCCAAAGAGCTGACGCTCTCCTACCTGATCCCAAAGGAGTGGGGTTCGACATTTCCTACCATACAGAGCTTCAAATGGAGCCATCTGCAAACTGGCTTGGTAGCTATTATTGTATGAGAACTCCGCATATGGCAGATCCTTGTCCCAACCTTTCCCGAAATCTAAGGCACAGGCTCGAAGCATATCTTCAAGAACTTGATTGGTGCGTTCATGCATCCATCGATGCGGGATGATACGCCGTGCTGAAATTAAGTCTGGTTCCCAAGGCTTCATGGACTTTTCCAAAACCGAGAGGTATGGCGAGAACCTCGGTCAGACACAATCTTTTTGGGTACTCCATGCAGGCAGACGATCCTGGCCATGTACAACTCTGTTAGCTTGCTGCTCTGGTAGGTGGTCTTGACAGGAATAAAGTGAGCTACTTTAGTTAACCGGTCAATTACTACCCGGATGGAGTCGTATCCCGATTGGGTCTGGGAGTCGGTGATGAAATCCATACCAACTTCTTCCCACTTCCACTGGAATTGGTAATGGCGCATGCACCGGCGGGTCTTTGGTGTTGTGCCTTGACTCTTTGTGACGTCACAACGAGCACAAATCCACAATTTCACGCTTCATGCTGACCCACCAATATTTTTCTTTTAAGTCCTGATATATTTTGGTACTACCAGGATGAATGGAGTATGGCGACTCATGTGCTTCTTTCAAAATTGAGTCTTTTATCTCCTGCTGGTTAGGCACACAGATGCAGTCTCCGAACCACGCTGTCCTTTGTTCATCCTCAGAGAAACCTGGGGCTTTGCCTCTTCTCATATTTTTCTTGATTTCTTGGATGTCTTCATCTTCTAACTGCTTTGTTCTGATCTGATCCTGAAGAGTCGGTTGAACTTCCAAAGCGTTTACGCAACCTTGATTGACAATCTCCAGATTCAGGTGCTTCAGCTCTTCATACAGCTCTGGCTGATTTTGTTGCACCGTGATAGTGTTGCAATACGCCTTTCTGCTCAAGGCATCTGCTACCACATTGGCTTTGCCCGGATGATAATGGATTCCGAGATCGTAATCCTTTATCAATTCCAACCATCTCCTCTGTCGGAGATTGAGCTCGGACTGTGTGAATATGTACTTCAGGCTTTTATGATCCGTGAAAATCTCACAGCGGTTACCAATGAGATAATGCCGCCAGATTTTCAAAGCGTGTGTCGACGATCAAGACGTCGATCTTACGAAAATAGAAAGGAGAAAGTGACGTGGGAAATCTCAGGGAATAATGGGACTGCTCTTTATTTATATGAACCTGGAATTTACAAGGTATATCCTAAGGACTCGCTGCCTCTTGCTAACTCGTAACTATTACACGAATCTATCGCTTGTGCTCTTGTCTTCCTTCTTCTGCTGCTTCTCTCCCCCTTCTTGATCCGTCCAGGTTCCATCTTTAAATAGCCCTCAAAGAGGTGGCGATTACTTCGGAGAAGGCGCCCGTCGCGGCGTATGCGTGCAGTCGAGTCAAGTGACGGTTGATCTGAGAATCAACCGTTCGCGGTTATATGTCTATGAAACATATAACCGCACGGAGGTTGTTCACTGGTGTGTCTTGGATAAGATATGTTGTATGGTATGGAATATGCACGTGTTCCATTCATCATACGGTAGAGAATATACCTTGGAATCAGTTCATACCTTCTACGAGCAGTTCTCCTGGTTGGAAGCTTGGCTTAGGCTTTGTCCGACCAGGGTACCCATTATCTAACCTCTGGAATTTCTACGACCGGTGAGGTCGTGCATCTCAGGGTTACGACCATGAAGACGTATGGTCTTTTATATATTAAAGATAATATATAGAGGTTTTAATCCTCGTCAGCTAGCCCCCGAACTTTAAATGAATAGGTCGTGTGAACACCTTTCTTCCGATGAAGTCGTATCGGGATGACGCTCATTAAATGCAAGGGCATTTGAAGCGATTTGTATTCACTTTAAAGTTGAGAACTTTGCCTTGGGAATTGAAGAGTTTCTGTGTCCGTTGGACTTTTTTGGGTAACTCCTTATTACGGTTTAGGAATTGTGAAGTCTATAAAACCCTTTGTACTCTTGGGGTTTTTTCACTTCCTCCTTTCCTTCTTCATCTCCCGAGTAAAAAAAACTACCTCCGACCTCCTTTGCTTTCCTCACCCAAAAAGAACCTAACCATGTCGGACCAAATCACCAACTGGTCGGTTTCCGACCTGAGTGAGAAAAAGTTGGAGAATCTGGAGAAGATTGGGATGCTCCCCAGCAACGATATGATTTTTTGGAGATCCGCAGCCGGAGAACATTCCCCGAGTAGCGAAGATGGAGAAATTCCTGTTTTTCTTGCATATATCGAATGCGGATTTAGACTACCGATTCACTCCTTCTTTCCCAAAATTTTGGAGTATTATGGAGTCGAATTGGTGAATCTTGCTCCCAATGCTATCGCCAATCTCAGCATCTTTGTGTATCTCTGCGAAGCGTACTTGGGGATTCCAGCAGATCTGGATCTATTCAGGTACTACTACAGGATGACAAAGTCCGGGAAGACGATTGGGACGCCTAGAGAATGTACCTTGCGCCTCCATGACGAAAAAGCTGATGAGTACATTTTTATGTACTCGAAATCTTCGTGGTCGTCATGGAAGAAGAGTTGGTTTTATACGAAGATCACGAAGAAAGACGACCTTTATTATTCCGGTAAGAAGGTGGTCGAGAATCCAAGATGGCGCTCCTCTACGGAGAAAGAGAGAAATGTAGGAAAATAGGCTGAAGCAATCAAGCTTCTTAGTGTCAAAGGTCTAACATCTTGGCATGTGGTGAAGGATTTTTTCACGCGCCGGGTTAGCCCTTTGAAGGCCCGAGCACATAAGATGCTCTGGTACATTGGTCGTGACGATACGACCAGAGATTCCAAAGATGGTAAGCCATTTAATGATTCCGACCAGTTCACCTATTTCAGTTGATTTTTTTTAATTCTTTCATTTTACCTTTACAGCTCTATCTACTGACGAGATTAGAAGCCGGATCAAGATGATCTGCGCTGAAGAGCCTGGCGACAAGGCTAGTTTTCCTCGGATCTTAGCGTCCGTTTCCGCTGAAGAAAGGATTGAAAGACTTAAGGTAAAGACATCAACTGCTGTCTTGTTATCGTACATATTATTTTTGATCGGTATACCATAAATCCTTTTTGATGTGTAGTCGGTTGGGTTGAGAATCAACGAGGTCACTGAAAGATGTGAGCCAATTGATGATCCGATCTCCCCTTCGACCACACAGGATGTCAGCCTTCCAGAGGTGGGTGACCGAACACAAATAATATTTTGGATAAATTATGTTTATCGCCTAACTATCATTGACGATGAATTTAGGCGGTCGTCGTACCTTCCAGCAAGGTCACTAAGGACTCTCTAGTGCCTGCTGAGGTCACTGTTGTGGAGGTCGACGAATCTACACCCTCTGACCCGGTAATCAAGGACCTCGATCAAATGGTCGCGGATATCGCTTCTGATTTCCGATCAGTGGATGTGCAAGACCTAGTCAACCCTACCGGTTTAGAACCAGTGAGATCAGTTGACAGGAAGAGGAAAGCTAGCGCAACGAACTTTAGTTCAATGCGCTACAAGGGTAAATTCAGGAAATCAACAAGGTACACATATTAAATGAAAAGGTCATATTTATACATACATTGGATCTTCCTTACCTTCTCTTTGTTTTTTTTAGATCTTCTGGTGTTCCGGTCGTGTCCGACCAGAGCACCCTCAGGAAAAAGTTCCTGAAGAAGAGGTGGTCGTGGAGGTTCCTGATAAGGATACTCCTAAAGCCAAATCTACCGAGGATGAAGCAGTGAAAGAAGCCCCAGCAAGGTTTCAAAGATCCGCTCAGATCCTCTAGTAATCCTTACTCCTTCTCCAGGAGGTAGTCATCCCAGAGACACTCAACAGTTCCACCTCCTCCGAGAAAATACTTCTCAGGTTAACAAATTCCCTTTTTCTCCCCAATTTATCGAGGATAAGGAACTTGATGAAGCCTGGGGAAAGATATCGGACCATCAAGTCGAGATTGTTCCAGATACAATCTTTTCTGAGTATAACGACATGTCAATTCGGGTAAGTGTTCTACGACCATCCTTACAACTCTTTCTTTTTTGAAGAGCTTATCAAAGAAAGGGATTTTTGTATTTGTAGCACATGGTCGAAAACTATCTTCGTGGTCTGAGGATGACCAAATAATAAAAACTTTGTAGCAAAAACACTCCGATCTGAGAAGTAAGAACATTTCTCTTTTTTTGACCTCCTAGGTTTCATTATCTTATTTCTCTTTATAGCTTAATTTTCTCTTTCTATCATATTTGACATATTTAGAGAAAATTAAAGAATAGATTGTGGCTAAGGAAGCCATAATAATAAAACTGAGGGAAGAAAATCAGAATAAAGACCGGTCGATCGAGCATGCGATGACCAGACAAAAGGAGGTTTTCGACTCCTGTGAGAAGAAAATCAAAGGTAACTGGTCGTAGACGTAACCAGTATTCCATAACTCCAATTGTAAAGAGTACATTAATTTTTTTTATCTACTCGTGCGTAAAAATCAAGCACTTGAACGAGCTGAGAAGACCTCGATTTTGAGCGTGGCCAAAAGCGTACTTGTATTTGGCCTTGATGAGAAGATCATGGCCCTTAACAAAATGATCTTTGATATGGGATCAGATCAAGCTTGCCTTCATTAGGAGATCCAACGGAAAAGATGATCTACTTTGGTCAACTTCAAAGATCCAAAGGCCCGCTCAAAACTACGAGGAAAACTGCACTGCACAATGCGAGAAGCTATTGTAATCGGAGTTAGTGTTGCTTTAGCAAAACTAAAGGCTTCCGACCCTCTGTTAGTCTTAAAGTCGTGGAAGAGGACTTCATCTCTCAAGGTGAAGCAACAAAACTTCTTGAGGAAGTAAGACCTCTCGGAGAGAAAGTTGCAGAAGAAATGGAAGTCGGATCTCCATCATATAGCGACCAGTCCGGTGGTCCCAACATGTAAATGAATGTAACATTAGACTATGTAAAATGAAAACTTACCTTTTATCAAAGAAGATCCTCCTTTGTCTTATCAATGTTGTTAAATACTCATATATCTCTAGCCCCGATCGCTTATGTTAGTTGATGAAGCGTTACTAAAAGAAAGCAGAGACTGTAATTGAGTAATAACGATGACCATGGTAAGAGTGTCGATAATGTGTATGACAATGATCTAGGAAATACTAGGAAATCATGTGGTCGGAACCAACTGACGACTTCTGCTAGTCTAGATTTTGCCCATTATCAAAGTACTATGGAATACCACTTGTAGTCAGAAGACATAAGAAAGACCGGATCTTGCTGGTAAGAAGATATGCATTAAGAATGTATGCAAGAAATGAAATGAAGAGATAAGTACCGTTGTTTAAGAAATATTCGGATCTGGTCGTATCGAATCTTAAGAACTGAAGATTTGTAAAATATTTCGCGAAACGTTCTCATACTCAAATCCGACTGGCAACGAGGATCGTAGGAAAAGGACCGTCACTAGGAAGCTCCTTCCAGTGGGTAGGACCACGTGCAGAGAGGAGAGACTTCACCGCGGGCTTTCGTGTCCCGACCAAGAGCCAAACTTGAGTAGAACAGAGTGTTGAAATAAAATAACGATCTTCAAATTCAAGAAAGAAACGAAACCAAGTAAATAAATCGAGTTGGTACTCCTTATACTCGTATGATTCTTTAAGAAAAGAATGTCTGGTCATGAGTGTGTATCATTGAAGCAATGATCACGGCTAAAACCAATGTGATTGGTGATATTTAAGTCAACAACCATGAGTAGTGGAGATCCCACGAAGGAATATCGGAGAGAATGAGAGTCTTCTCCACCAACCAAAGAACGGAATGGCATACGACCAGATGCAACAAATAATAAGTATAAACAACCATACTTATCGTTTTTAAGGAAAAGCATCTTTATTGAAAAAATGAATGAAAATGAAATACATGAAATTAAACATAAAACTTACGCAATTGATCAATATTCCAAGAATTAGACAAAACTTGCCCATCTGTCATAGCTAATCGTACCGATCCTGGCCGGGTAACTTCGACCACGTGTATGGACCTTCCCACTTAGGTGAAAGTTTGTTGCGACCGCTTGGTTCTCGAATTTTCTAAGAACCAAATCACCTACTGATTAAGGTCAGCGAGGTTGCACCTTACGACTGTGGTACCGACGCATGGCTTGCTGGTAGATCGCCGATCGTAGCAAAGCTTGGTTTCGTCGTTCTTCAAGGAAATTGATGTCATCAAGTCGCTGCTCACACCGATCACTTTGAAAAGAAATCGGTTCGAGCAGAACCAATTTTAAGTTCGGAGGAAGCATGGCTTCACTCGTAAACCATAAAGAATGGTGTTTCACCGGCCGCACGACTAGTTGTGGTACGAACGACCCATGTCTGAAGGAAGTTCTTGAACCCAAGCCCCGACCGTTGAAGTAATCCGGTCGAACACTCGCCGCTTAATCCCTTGCATTATGATACCATTGGCTCGCTCAATCGCTCCATTGCTCGTGGATGAGCAACGAAGTTAAATGTATCTTGATACCTAGTTCTTCACTGCACTTCAAAATTGCCGCTTGAAAATCGGCACCGTTATCAGTGAGAGAACTAATTTTCAAGGAGGCCCATGACTCCAAGTTCTCTATCCACCCAGGTAGCACCAAGATGTACCAAGATCTTAAGAAGCGGCTATGGTGGAGCCGAATGAAACGACACATCGCTCAATTTGTTGCCGAGTGTGATGTATGCCAAAGAGTCAAAGCTGAGCATTTGAAGCCGGCAGGTACTCTACAACCCCTGCCCATTCCCAAGTGGAAATGGGAAGAAGTTGGCATGGATTTTATCACCGGCCTTCCAAGAACCCAAGCTGGGTCTGATTCTATATGGGTGATTGTTGATCGTCTGACGAAGGGTGCCCATTTCATTCCGGTCAAGACCACTTACCATGGGGATAAGTTAGCCGAGCTTTATATCTCCAGAATTGTTTGTCTCCATGGTGTACCAAAAGTCATCGTTTCGGATAGAGGTCCTCAGTTCACATCTTACTTCTGGAAGTGCTTACATAAGGCAATGGGGACCAATCTATCTTTCAGTTCCGCTACCACCCACAAACAGATGGGCAGACTGAAAGGGTGAATCAAATTTTGGAAGATCTTCTCCGAGCATGTGTGCTGTCCTATAGCAAGAACTGGGAGAAATGTTTACCATTTGCGGAGTTCTCCTACAACAATAGCTTCCAATCAAGCATTCAAATGTCGAGATTCAAGCATTGTATGGGAGAGCTTGTAGGACACCCTTGAACTGGTCAGAAGCCGGGAGAGGCCATTTTATGGTCCAACCTTGGTAGAGGATGCGTAAGAACAAGTTCGTGTCATCCGCGAACGACTTTGACGCTCAATCTCGCTGAAGTCCTATGCCGACCGTCGTCGCCGTGAGTTGAGCTTTGAGGTGGATGATCATGTCTATCTTAAGGTTTCTCCAATGAAAGGAACGATCGCTTTCAAGTCAAAGGCAAATTGGCACCTCGCCACATCGGACCTTTCGAATTCTAGCAGTTGGGACCGGTGGCTTATCAAATAGAATTGCCACCATCACTTGTGGATGTACATGATGTCTTCCATGTTTCACAACTGAAGAAATGCCTTCGTGTCCCAACTGAAGCTTCTGAGCTAGAAGAACTTGACTTACAGCCGGATCTTTCTTATCGGGAGCACCCGATTCGCATTCTTGAAGAAAAGGAGCGCAAGACGCGAAATCGCAACATCAAATTCGTCAAGGTTCAATGGAGCAACCATACTGAAGATGAAGCAACTTGGGAGCGTGAAGATCAACTACGAGCTAGCTATCCAGATCTTTTTCCTTCTACCTAGCGTGTCTTCAAATCAAGAAAGGAAAGTTTAAACAAAGCAATGGGAAGAAACATTGTAATAGCCATTCCTTGTAACCTTACAGAGATATCATAGTACTATCTTTGAAGAAAATCAAGACAACGGATGTGATGTCTTCTTGTAAAACTTTTCTATCCAATTTCCACCCGATCGATCTCGGGGTCGAGATCTTTTGTAAGGGGGGAGGTTTGTCACATCCCCAAATTAATAAAGAGGATTATTATGCATCTCATTAGCATGTATCATGATTTGAAACTTTTTATTTGCATATTGTACTTGGAAAATCTTTAAAGACATTTGAAACATACCCTTTAAATTGAACTCCAAACTTAAAACTGAAATAAATGCTACTGAAGATCCTCTGGAAATAATTTATTAAAATACTATATTAATTATCTTGAATTAACATAATTTTTCCCAAATTTTTGGGATTGGGTTAAACTCTATAACAATTCAAACACAATTTAAAGACTACCTTTATGTATGAATTTAAATTATACACCTTATATCATGAACAATAGGTTTCAATAATTTTTATGGGCACTAGGCTATCCCAGGAACCACCAGAAATTATTTCATAATTTTAGGAATTTTATTCCTATTTTTAAGCCTCTGGTCAAAGTGGATAAACAATTTAATTATCAGTCAAACTCCAAAACCCTAAACCGGCTGCTACTGTTCCTTGGGTTCGAGCCAACCGCACCCTCCGGCTAGGCCTAACCCCCTAAACGCACTGCGCCGAACCCAACCGAGGTCTACCGTCCGATGAGGATTCGATGGTCCAAATCGCGTACCTCTTCGACCCTTTCCGACGCCTCCTTTAACTGGAGCCATCCACCCGAGATCCAACGCGCGCGCGATCCACTTAACTCACACTCGCGCCACGCGCTGAGTCGCCGACACAGTGGGTCCCGCATGTCGTGGTCGTCTCCCACCTCCCGCCAGCCTCGCATCTCGTGCCACGCGGCCGAGCTCTTCCGACGCGCTTTCGAGCAATGAGTCCACGCCGCCAATCCGCCGCATCCGTTGGCCAGTCCCGAGCTACTCCGTCTCACGCCGCCTCCATCTCCGTCATTTCCCGGGCATAATACCCCCTCGGCACCCCTCTTCTTCCTCACTTCTCCTCTGTTTGACCGAGGAGAGGGAAGCTCGTCCTTGCTTTCTACGCAGGTAAGCTCCCACCGGGTGATGCCATTCTTTCCTTGTTCAATACCTTATCCATTTTTGCTCATACCGCTTCTATCTTGCTTTGTAGCTCCCTGACCATCCTCGCACTCTAGATCACGTCGAGGCGCGCACCGGGGACATCGTCTTGTCATCCTTGTTTCCGGTGAGATTTGTAACCATTCTTTCGTGTCATAACGTGTATTAGGTATTTTAAAGCTTTCCCTCAATCAATTTCTTGAATGCACGACAGATCTCGGTGAATTGAAGATTTGACCATTTTCTACAGTAGCTCAAACTCTTCATCTCCCACTTGATCCGGTAAAGCTCTCATAAATTCCTCGCTTCTATAGTTTCCTCAGACGATCCGTAGGCCATCTTGATAATTCATTTCACTCGGTTTTGCTCAGGGGATCCTCTCCTCGCGAAGCCGCATTGCCGCCACTCTTCTTCTCCGGCGCCGACGCAGCTCCTGCATCTCCAAGTTTCCCCAAGCCCTCTCCTAGCTCAGGTAGCTTATTCTTAGTCCTTAGGACCTCGTGCACCACCGTTTGCGCGCGGAGCTCGCTTGTCTTGTACACGCTTGCCGATTATCGCCGCCGCTAACTCCCGCTAGCCACGGTGACAGCGGCTCCGCCGTCGAGACCACTCTCATTAGGAGCGCCACCCTATTGTGATTCTGTTTATGCCTTTGGTCGACGCCGCGTGGCGTGTTCGCGAGCGAACCGCCGCAATCAAGACGGGAGCGTGTCGACTCGACCGCATCGTAGCCGGAGTTTACGACAAAGGATGGTCATTAAGACCTAATGATTGGTTTCGCCTTTAATTAGCAACACTGATGTTTCACTTACACGCGGGCCCCACGCACAGAAAACGGGGGCATTGAGTTTGCAGCCGCAGTTCCTGACAGGTGGGACCAGCGGCGTAAGTACCGTGCACCTGGGCGCGTGAACCTAGTCCACGGGACCGTCCCACTGACGGCGGGTCCCACACGTCAGAGCTAAATTTAAATCAAAGTTAAATTAGAAAGCACGCAGTTCACCGGGCCCGCTGGTCAGTGACCGCGGCTAGGCTAGCGCTCGGTGAGAAAAGGAGTAAATACTTTATAAAATCCAAAAACGAATTATCTGTGCACTGTGAAACATGTATAATTTTGAAAATGCATAACTAATTCATCTCAACTCCAAAATGTGTGAAACCACTTCTGATAATTTTCATATTTAATGAACTTTATATTAAAATTGGTTTCAAACATGTCCCTGTAACAGAGAGCATTACTTTGGAAAAAGAGCCTTTAACGCTATTATTTTTACATAAGAAAAAGGCTGATCACTTTGAAAATTCATAAGTAATTCTTGAAAACTCCAATTGCAGCAAACTCAACTGTGTTAAACTTATAATAATATTTCCTATTTATCCATATAATCTATGTATTCACCACTGTTCTACAAAATTTCACTTCATAATTAAATTACATAAATGAAGGCTTATTGAAATCTGAAATTCAAACCACCATAACTTCCGCATACTAAATCAAAAGGAAATAATTCTTTTACCAAAAACCATCTAAAATCATGACTTAGCTACTGTAGAAAAATCATGCATTTTTGAGCATTTTGATTTTTGGAGCATTTCTCGATGTTTATTCGGTATTGTATTTATCTAGATTCCGAGCTTATTGATATTGACTCCTACGCCACCGAGAGCGAACAATTACTTTACCAGCAAGGCAAGCATCCTTTGAACTTTCTTTTTGCATCATATTTGATCCCAATTTTTTTAGGGTAGATGCAATGATAATTGCTTGCATGGTAGTTCTATAATGTCGCTATTTTTGTGATGAGTGGTCAGACACATCCTATTATGTTGTCATTGTGGCTATCCATGAATTATTCCATTACTGAAATGTTATGATAGGAGGTGTGAAATTATATTGTTCGAGTTTGCTTAGCCACGCAAGTCTAGAACTAGTAGTTTGATTGTCGGGAATAACCCGACAATTATGGGATAAACACAACTCTCATTATATACTTTTGTTTCAGATCTTTGTATCTGTTTTATGAGATAAATTTTGTCATTTTAAATGAGCTTTTGGTCTGAACAAGTGTTGGTTAGTGATGGTGCTTTGTGCACGAGCTTTGGGTAAGTGGTAGACTTGTCTGGACAATTAAGGACCGAACTTTGGGTTGTTGCAATTCGAGCAAAACTCGTGCTATCACGCGCGGTATATGGGTGCCGTATGGTTAAGTAGGGGGAAGGTTTTATTGTGTTGAGTCCCACGGTGGTGAAATTGTAAGGGCATGGGACCGTGAAATCCCGTGTTCCTTTTGGGCCGATAGGATGGGGGCGTTAACGTCTTGTGTTTCCTAGATATATAGGATGGAGGCGTTAACGTCTTGTGTTTCCTAGAGCCATGGGTTGAGGACTTAGCTCAATGGGATCTTCTTGCTAAAACGACCATATCTTGATTTGCGGCACGGCATACCATATGAAGTATGCTATATTGGAGGCATCCGGAGGCTTACGGGCAAATCAAGTCGTGTGGGTAAAGTAATACACCCCGCAGGGTATAAATCTATTCGAATAGCCGTGTCCACTGTTATGGACGACAACTTGAAATCTGTGGTCGCTTATTGTTAGACTTGAAATTAAAATTGTGGTTAAACTCGGTATCGCCATGAATGGGATGTTCATGCTTGTTGTTGTATCAAAGTGGACCGCCACTTTGTTTTGGTATGATTCATTTATTATTGAAATTATCACTTATTCACATGTTTTACTTCTACTTCAAATCTGAATTTGAAATGGCACTTGAAAACTAGTATGTGTAGGTTGTTCAAGATTGCGTCGTTGCGCAAAACTAAGCCAATATGAGCCCTTCCTTTGAATGACCTTATGCATAACTATTTTTATTTGTGTAAGACTTATAGTACTCTTTGTACTCGGCGGATGTTTCTTGGCTTTACGGTGAGGACGATCATTGAAACCGACGAGCTTGTCGGTGTCGATTTAGGCGACACCGATGAGTAGTTGCTATCATCTAACTCCCAGTTGGTTGCCGATGGGTTATGGGGCATACCATTGCTGGTCTTTTGGTCTATTTATGTTTTCCGCTGCTACTTAATACTCTCTTTTAAATTTGGCCGGTCGGCCACTTGTATTAGATGTAAACTTGGAACTATGTTGTATGTCTTTTGAACTATTTATGTATGGATGTTGTATGGATGTGATCAACATTGAATGAGAGTATGATTATATTGGTCGCTGATCTTGGGAGCCAACATAAGTCATACTCGCTGATTATGGCTTCCTATTTAACCCACTAAGTGTAGTGCTTGACTTGTTGGAGAACCGACAATCATGTAGTGCTCGCAGAGGAGTGGCGCACATGATCGTCGGGGCTCTAGTTTTCAGTCAAGCCTCTCATTTAGATTGAGTTAAGTTGGAATCCATTTACCGGAGATCCAGAGTTATGTCCTTAAGACCATGCTTAGTCTCGGTCCTATGGAGATAACTCCGGGGTCCCCACAAATTGTTTGCAAAGCTTGAGACGGCTGATGTACTTGTCGACTATGAAACTGACATTGTACGCACTTCGTCACGAGCTCTTTTGCATCATGAAGGCGATTGGCAAGAGTATCCTTGCCTAAAGGCTTTACCAACCAAAGTTTCAGAGGAATGATGAGCTCCACAGACTCCTCCATGAATTTTGTTAGCAATTTAATGCCATCCGATTGAGATATGCATCTCATCAACACTCCGTGAGATCTCGCTTATACAAGGTACGTTCGGTGAGAGTGTATGATTTGGCTTTTCGTAATACGATCGGCCTCTACATCATCTTCTCGAATTAGGTCATGTCAAGATAATTGTAGATTGATGTCATCCAATCTCTACCGTGATCGTGATGACGCCAACCATCATCGACTGTGGAGCATCCATGTTTGCGAATCAAGGTGTGCAACCTCCTTGCTAACATCTATGTCCTCGGAAGGCTCGACTAACGAGGGTGAATCGAAGTTTCTCGAGAAAAACTCCGGCGGGGACGGATGTCCGTGTGGAAGCCATCCGCCAATCTGTTCGCGAAAGTTTTCCTTTCTAGGAATGTGTTGGATCCAAACCGAAGAAATGCTTTTCGAGTTTCCGCATTTCGCGGATATGATGACATCTTGGTACTAGAGCATTGATACTCTTTCCTACTTGATTCGCTACTAGTTGAGAATCGCCTTTCACTAGCAATCTGCGAATCCCGAGCGAACGAGCTGCTCAAGTCCGCCAATAAACCTTCATATTCGCCACATTGTTAGTAGCGGGAAAGTTAAACCAATGGCGACTTTATTTGTTCGCCAAGAGGGGAAATCAAGACGACCCACTTCGAGCCATGCAACATCAAGGAACCATCGAAGTACATTGTCCACTCGCCGTGGTGCTCGCATCGCCCTTGGGTGGGTTCGAGGTTTGTCCATTCGGCAATGAATTCGCTATTGCTTGGGACTTGATTGCTGTTCGTGGGACAAAATGGAGATCGAACGCCCCAAGCTCAACCGCCCATTTTGATATTTGTCCTGATGACTCCCTGTTTCCCAGGACTTGACCAAGGTGATATCTAGTAGGTACGACCACTTTGTGGGCCTGAAAATAATGTCTTAGTTTCCTTCAAGCCATAAGGAGACCATAGAGCAATTTTTGTACCTGCGGATACCTTTCTTTTGGTCCATGTAAGACTTCACTTACGTAATATATTGGTCGTTGAACATGGTCTCGTTCTACGACCAGCACACCACTAACCGTTTGTGGCGTTGTAGCCACGTAAATTAGTAATGTTTCTCCCAATCTTGGAGAAACTAAGATTGGGGACTCATAAGGTACCGCTTTAATTCTTCAAATCGCCGCTTGCTTCTTTAGTCCATTGAAACTTCCATGTTTTAGAGTTTAAAGAAAGGTAGTCTTTTTCGCCTAATTGTGCTATGAAACGACTTAGCCGCCATACAACCGGTTAATTTCTGAATTTCCTTCTTTGTGGTTGGATCGCGATCCGATCGATGGCGCGATTTTGTTGGATTTGCTTCGATGCCTCTGGCGAAACTAGGAACCCAAGAAGTTTTCCGACTGAAACACCGAACACACATTTCTCTGGATTTAACTTAAGGTTATGACGCCTTAAGTTATTGAAAGTCTCTTGTAGGTCTAGAATATGATCCCCAGCCGTTGATGCTTTTACGACGGATCATGAACGAGGCTTCAAGATTCCACCTACACCGAGGGCTAAAAGTTTTTGCATCAACCTTTGGAATGTTGCACCAAAGATTCTTGAGACCAAATGGCATTTTTACATAACAAGAAGTACTATATGGGGTGATAAAAGAAGTTTTCTTCATCTTGTTTACTCATATTGATCCGTGGTACTCGAATAAGCATCCAAAAACTTAACAACTCACACCCGTAAGTAGAGTCTACAAGTTGATCAATGCGAGGAAGGGGAAAGTCATCCTTCCGGACAAGCTTTATTAAGATCAGTAAAGTCAATACACATTCGCCATTTCCCATTGGCTTTTCTAACCATTACAGATTGGCGAGCCACTCGGGTGGTCGACCTCACGAATGAACCCGGCTTTGAGAAGCTTGTTAATCTCCGATCGATTGCTTCTTTTCGATCAAAAGTAAACACCGTAGCTTCGCTGACCGGTTTTGTTAGGTCAGAGCTAGCCTATGCTCGATCACCTCCCTGGGGACTCCGGGCATGTCGGACGCCTGCCATGCGAATACGTCCTGATTAGCTCGGAGGAAGGAGACGAGCGACTCTTCCTATTTAGGGTCGAAGTTCGTCCCGACTAGTATCTTGGCATCCTCGGAGAAGTGCTTCCGCCGAGTTGCACCTCTTTCAAGCTGGTCGGAAGGCTTTGGTGTCATCTTCGGTCTTGAATTTTTGACCGCATGTTAATCGGTGTTAGTTCCCCGGTCGGGAGTTCATCGACCAATTCTAAACACTTCCGATCGCATACGAGGCTATCTTACGATCGCCTCGACCGTAATTACACCTTTTGGTCGGCATTTTCAAACTCGATAACCGTAATGCGTGGCTATCGTGAACTTTGCTAAAGCGGACGACCGAGAATTGCATTGTATGCGATCTCAAGTTTACCACATCGAAAGAAACTTTTCTCGCTCGGAAGTTGTGGGTTTTCCGAACGTAACCAGGAGGGACAAGTGTCCTATTGGTTTAGCGGTAGACCCAGGAACTATGCCATGAAAGGCATATTTCATCGTTTTACCTTAAATTTGGGAATCGCATGTCTTCCAAAGCACTTGCAAATAAAATATTCAAAGAACTACCCCATCTATCAAAACCCGATTAACCTTGCGATTATTAATAGTAGGCTCAACGACAATTGGAAACCTACCTGGTCGAGTTGAAGTAATGGGGCAGTCTTCTTTACTGAAGGAGATTATTGTCTCCGACCACCTTGAAGGTTTAACGGCGATCGAAGGTTCGGTAAGGTTGACCTCTCGCTCCATGGCTTTCAGGTGACGTCTCGACTCGTATGAAGAAGATCCACCGAAAATCACATCAACGGTGTCTTTGAGGTTCTGGTACTCCATCTCTTCGTCACCATCCTTGTCCTTCTTGGAGCTTGTTTCCGAGCTCTTGAATCGACGGAGTGGTCCTTACCCGCATAATAATCTTCCAGCTTCTTTTGCCAAGCGCGACAATTGCGCAGATCGTGTCCTGCTTGCTGGTGAAGAGGACACCATTTTTTGTTTCTTTTATAGTCATTGGTCGGAACTCTAGGTTTGCCGCGACCAGTATAATCTTTTCTCCCTTTGGTAAATTTTTCAGGAACAACAAGAACCTCTTTGTCGTTGGCTCTACCATGCTTCTTTTTCTTGAGAGTCTTCTTTTGTTTCTTTTCCGTCCTATCCAAGCCCCGGTTGAAATTTTATCCTTTCGATCAACAAATTGCTCCACTCGACCGCTTCACCGGCCGTAGTGCACTGCCACCATGTCGAAGAGCTCGATGGTTGTTCGTGGGGATGTATAGCTAAATCCTCCGTAAACCTTGGTTTCTTAATCCCGCTTGAAGGCTTGGATAACGGAAGATTCGCAACCTCCGTATTGAGTTACGGACTTGGCTAAATCTTTTAATATATTTAGGAGAGTCTCGCTTGATTTTTGCCGTATCCTATGGAGATCGCCTTCCTTTCGAGCGATCATACGTGCCTCGAAAATTTGCAATCAAAAGGTCGTAGAGTTGCTCCCAAGCATACACGGATCCGAGGAAGGTTACAACCAAGATCGGGTTGATCCTTCTAATATCAGAGGAAGATAATTCGCCATTACATTTTCATCACCACCGCTGACTCGAGAAGCGGTGGTGTATATCCGAGAAATTCAAGGGATTTTGGGTCCCATTGAATTTATCCATATTGGCCGATCGGAACTGTTTGGCCAACGCACACCGAGCCCTGGCAGAAAGCTCGACATCCTGTGATAGTTTCGTGGCGCCGTCTTTGAAAAGGCGCCGGATTGTAATCGGTTGGAGATCGATTTCAGGAACGGATTGACGATGCTCCAATGTCACGATCCGGCCGCGGACGTTAGTAAACGCCCTCGACCGCTTGTTCGCTTAGGTGATGTCGAAGATCACTGTGTCCAAGCGATGGTTCCTCGGCGAAGTGATGGCGAGGATTCTTGAAATAATCTCCTCCCCTCGTGACTTGTTGGTCGGAATCGTCGAGGTGGCCGCAGTGTCAACTGATCCCCAACACGACCATGTAGGCCTCTGCTTTGGGAAGAATGTTGTGATGACGTCATGGTCTGACTTTGCGGGTGCCTTCGTTCCCGATAAGCTTCTGTGCGCTGCATTGTCTGTTGGATAATCTCCGATACTTGACCTGCGAGTTGGGCAAAACCTAGAGTCTCTGCGTAAGGTGGAAGTATTTAAAATATCCCCGACTCATTGCGGGTTTTGTATAGTTCTGAGAAGGTCTCGAGGATTTCGCCGTAAGAAGGTGTTTGATGGCTTACATCCTCCGACCTTCCGGTCGATCTTGCCCATCCCTCATATTGGTTTGGGAAGGATCGAGCGTATTAATCGTGAACGCCTACCAGTTCCTCACCTCCGGCATTTGGTGCTTGACCACCCGCATCATCTCCATTAGGACGTGGTGGTGAGGCAATGTGGAGGACCGTGACACAGCATTGTGATCCGTATCTCCGATCGCATTGACCTCGTGCTTCCAAAGGCGGTCCTCTCGATGAGCTTCCATTGTAATCAACAGAGAGCCTCTCGGAGCTTCGCGAAGCTTCCACGACGAGAGCGATCGGTGATCATCACCTCTTGAGGTTTTTGGAAGGACCTCACCGATGCCGAGAATCGCGATCGAATCGTCGAGCTTTATCATCCCCACCGGGTTTACGACCAATGGAGGTTTCATTGACACCGCCACTAAGTGTCGGTTGGCTTCGAATTACTAGAAGCCGTGAGTACCTATCAACCATGATCGCATCAAAGGTATGTTGAACCTCGGGTTGCGGTGTTGAATTTACGCCACCTTTTTGCGGCTGAAAGGTCCGGCTTGCTTGAGGCTTTGGGTGTTCCAGGCGGTGGAAACACTTCCTCTGAAAACGCCGCTGATTGTAGCGGTGTGTCTTCATCCATCCGGTCGTCTTCGCCGATTTCTGCCCTGGGCGAGCCGGCAGAGGAGGATGATGAAGAGATTCTGTTTTCCTCCATGGCGCGAATACATACATCCATGTCGAGGTCGGCGTAGTCCGCCAAGTCGAACCAATTTTCTTCATCCCAACTTCCCGCCATAACCGCATCAGTGGTCACAGACGGGGGATGGTGATCAAGAATTGATGAGCAGAGAAATTTTTCTGAGATTCTACGCCGCGATCCCCACGGTCGGCGCCAGCTGTCGACGATCAAGACGTCGATCTTACGAAAATAGAAAGGAGAAAGTGACGTGGGAAATCTCAGGGAATAATGGGACTGCTCTTTATTTATATGAACTGGAATTTACAAGGTATATCCTAAGGACTCTGCTTGCCCTCTTGCTAACTCAGAACTATTACACGAATCTATCGCTTGTGCTCTTGTCTTCCTTCTTCTGCTGCTTCTCTCCCCCTTCTTGATCCGTCCAGGTTCCATCTTTAAATAGCCCTCGAAGAGGTGGCGATTACCGGAGAAGGCGCTCGATGCGCGTTGCGTGCAGTCGAGTCAAGTGACGGTTGATACAGATCAACTGCTCGCGGTTATATGTCTATGAAACATATAACCGCACGGAGGTTGTTCACTGGTGTGTCTTGGATAAGATACGTCGTATGGTATGGAATATGCACGTGTTCCATTCATCATCTGAGAGAATATACCTTGGAATCGTTCATACCTTCTACGAGCGCTTCTCTGGCCTAAGCTTGGCTTAGGCCTTTGTCCGACTGTGGTACCCATTATGTAACCTCGGAATTTCTACGACCGGAGGTCGTGCATCTCGAGGTTACGACCATGAAGACGTATGGTCTTTTATATATTAAAGATAATATATAGAGGTTTTAATCCTCTCGCCGCGCACAATTGCCGCTAACTCCAGATCATGAGTTGATAATTCCTTCGTGTGGCCTCAACTTCCGGATGCATAAGCTACAACCTTGCCTTCTTGCATCAAGACGCATCCAAGGCCTTGACGGACGCGCCTGAATATCTCAAAATCCTGCGGATGTCCCAGAAATTAACACCGTGCCGAGACTAGCCTCTTTTCACTCCCGAAACTTTCTTCACAGCGCTGACCATTCAAACTTCTTTTCTTTCTTGAAGTTGAGTCATGGGTTTTGCAAGTTTAGAGAAACCTTCGATGAACCGCGATAATAGCTCGCCACCGAGGAAACTTCTCACCCGGTGATCGATCAGGTTGTTTCACCCACATCGCCTCAACTTTGGCGGGGTCTACTGCAATTCCTCCTGTGGATACAATATGTCCAAGGAATGCAACTTGACTTAGTCAGAATTCACTCTTACTGAATTTGGCATAAAATTGGTGCTCCCTGAGCTTGTCTAGGATCATCCGGAGATGCTCTTCATGCTCTTCTTCATCAATAGATGAGGATATCGTCAATGAAGACAACCACAAACTTATCCAGAAATTCCATGAACACCTTGTTCATCATATTCATGAAATAGGCCAAGGCATTTGTCAATCCAAAGGACATTATCAGAACTCGCATACCCATATCCGTGGTGAAGCGGTCTTCGGATATCTTCCGCCCGATCTTGATTGGTGATAACGGATCTCGACACTTCGAGAAGACACTTGCTCCTTCACCGATCGAGCAGATCGTCAATTCGGGCAACGTATTTGTTCTTGATTGTTACCGTTGAGTGATATGTAATCGATGCACATTCTCATACTATTGTCTTTCTTCTTGACAAATAGTGCTGGGGCTCCCCATGGTGAGGCGGGTCGAATGTACCTTTGCTTCGCAGCTCTTCGATTTGCTTCTTGCCTCGCTAACTCGTTGGCAGGCATTCTGTAGGGCCACTTCGAGATTGAAGCTGTCCCGGGGACTAGATCGATTAGGAACATGATGTCCCTATCCGGTGGCATGCCGGGTAGATCATCCAGAAAGACATCGGGATATTCTCGTGCCACGGGTATGTCTTCCAGTTTAACTTCCTTCAAGCTGGTGAGTATGGAACTTCCTCCGGTGCGGGTCTTCGGTTTGAAATCAACAGATAGGCCTTGCTCATTTGTGAGGGTAATAGACCTATTGGCACAGTCTATTTGACTGTGGTTTTTGGCTAGCCAGTCCATTCCAAGTATTACATCCAGACCTTGAGAATGTAAAACTATCAGATCTGCTAGGAAGGATACACCGGATATCTCAAGAGTAAGATTCGGGCATAGAGAACTGGTTCTCATTTCCGAGCCCGGGGAATGGATTATCATGGGGGTAGCTAAGGAGGATATAGGTAACCCATATTTTCCCACAAATTTATTTTACACGAACGAGTGTGAAGCTCCAGAATCAAATAGGACATATGCTGGTATCGAATTAACTAGGAACGTATCGAGAACAACATCTGGCGCTGCCTGAGCTTCCTCGGTGGTGACATGGTTCACCCGTCCCTTGGTGGCCGCTCTTTGATGCAGTGGTGCGCGCGATGTTGGAACTCCCGAGGTTGGCCTTGCTGGTGCCATACCTTGCTGCTTCTTCGGGCATTTATTGGCGTAATGCCCCGTCTCGTTGCAGTGGAAGCACGTGACTCCGGAAGCTGAGGAGGTAGGGTGCTTCTGCGGAAAATGTCCTCCCGATGAAGTGCCACGGAAGTTGGAGAGGTTGGAGCGTGTGGCGGTGCCGTAGTACGAGACGTGGAAGATTGGAACTTCCCACATTGCTGCGGCTGCGGTGTGATGAGGCGAGGTTTGGGCAGACCTCCTGCGTTGAACCTCTGAGCGGCCATCCTCCGCTTGCGGTTCTCCATTTCTGCGTGTTTGGCCTCCTGCCTGATTGCTTTATCCACCAACTGCTGAAAGTCGGTAAAATTCTGAGAAATGAGTTGGACAGAGATATCGTCATTTAAGCCTTCCAGGAACCTTTCCTGTCTGTCCTCATCTCTAGCTACGTCAGCTGGGGCGTAGCGGGCTAGTTGGCGGAAGCGGTGAAGATATTCATTCACTGTATGGTTGCCTTGGCGCAGTGCGTGGAACTCCTTCTTCTTCAGTGTCATCATCCCTGCCGGGATGTGTGCATGACGGAAGGCTTGCACAAAGTCGGCCCATGAAATGGATTGGGCATCATTATGGGCGATGCAGTAATTGTCCCACCATTCCGATGCGGGACCAGTCAGTTGGTGAGAGGCAAACAGAACCCTCTCACGGTCAGAGCATTGACTGATGTCCAGCTTCTTCCCAATGGCCCGAAGCCAGTCATCGGTGTCCATTGGTTCGATCGCTGAGAATGTCGGCGGCGATCCTCGAAACTCGACATGGTCAACCTGCAGTTGTCGCGGGGTGGGGCGAAGGCTGCCGCCGCCAGAGCGGCCGAGCGCTCAACATTCTGCAGTGATTGGGCAAGAAGGTCAATCAGATGGGTCTGATTCGCCATCATCTGGTGCCGATCGGTCCTTCGCCACGGTGGTGGCGCCGCGAACGTGGTTATCCTGGTGATCTGCCTGATCGTTTCCTTGTCCGTTGGCGATGCTGCTGCCATTGCCGTTCCTGCGGGTGGTCACCATCTGCGGGATCCTCCAAGGATTTAGAAGAGATAGCAAGGAATTCTAAGGGGGATAAATCTAAAATAGCCCAAGAACCAATAAACACACAACAAAGAACCAACTTTTCAAAATAGTTCTTTTATTCATTTATTTTATTAATGGATTATGGCTATCACAAGGGTAATTGATAGCTCATAATTCGCGACTAACGTACGGACTAATGAAAGCATCTATGGTGTACTGGGGGTATAGTCTATCTCATTGGAGCTACCCTCGCCGGCCTTGTAGATAGCCAGCTCTGCTTCCAATGCCTTTATCCTTGCTTCTGCGTACTCCAAGCCATCTTGAGCGGTACGTAAGTCCTCCAGGGTATTCCCATAGGCATAGTCCAGTGCCTTTGTTAAGTCCACCTGGTGCGTCAGCTCGGGGGAGTCTTCTTTCTTGGCGGTGCGGAAGACGCTGTCGAGTCTGGTCGGAAGATGCATCGGGTAATAGTGAAACCCGGTGCCATTGAGGTAGTGGTCGTAGGTATGGCGGAGTCGACGAACTGCCTCTCTCGCTGCATCCTGAATGCCATCAGCGAAAGTGTCGCGTCGGATCGGAGCGTGAAAGGTGTGGAAGACCGTGTTTGGCGACAGATCGGAGTAGATCAGCACTTCCACCCTCCAGAGACGTCGTTCTCCCACCTTGTACCGATAGCCCCGAACGTTGGCCTCTTCTTATAGTCCAAGTCCGCATCACTTCCCAGAAGCTCGGCCTAGTGTCCAAAGAATGACTCGTGAGAGATAGCGCCCAGCACTTCTACCATCTACGATTTTGAGAAAGAGATGAGTCAAGAATCGTTTTAAAGAGAAGGGTTGAGAGATGACTCTGGATAGACTCAAAATAGTTTTAGTTTTTTAAAATAAGTCCTTAGGACATTGTGGGGCCACGACCTACAGTCGATATGGCTCTGATACCACTTTTGTCGAACCCGGGAGCGAAGGATCCCGAATTCTCTGTGTTTATACACTAGTCCAGGATTTCCAGTGCACACAGTCAACAAAAGTGATAGCAAAATCATATCACGCTCTTTATTATTAATAACTCAGAGTTTATTACAACTGGGCCTGAGGCCAAATGGAAAAGAAAATAACACAGCGGAAAAGTAGTAGTAGGCCACACGACTTGCCACAGGCAATCGTATGGGGACGTAGCCTATTCATCAAGATCCTCACCATCCTGATAGAGGTCTTCTCCTGAATAAAGATTATTCAGCAAGAGTAAGCACAACTTCCGTGCTTGCAAGTTACACCCAATATTGAAAGTTAATGCATGCATAAGGTAAACAAGGGATAATGGCAGGGTTGTTTTGCATAAACAGCATCTTCAGGTTAAATACCATTAATAATTTTCTAAGGCCATTTTTAATATTATAACTGAAATCAGTGATTAAGATGACAATGAATAGTGGATAACCTCCATTGAATGAATGGTGAATGATACCCTCCTATCACTTGGCTAACCGCCCAATTTTACCATAGGATTATCCATCCTAAAAACATATGTGGAAAGCATTTTATAAACCAAAAACAAGTCTAACTTAGAGTGGCTTTGCTAGCATGTCCATGATCATGACGCGTTATTCGAATAGTTTCTACTCTACTGAGTTTGTACGACTTTACCCACACGAGATAATATGCTTTAATGTCGGCCAAAGCACGCTCCAAGGCGTGTGACTAAGCAATTATCATGAGGCCGTTACAAGCGGTGTCTTAATGTATTTATGCCCGCTAAGGTTTCGCTACCATTGACTAACCATCCTCAGGAAGCCCTCTTACGCCCGGTGGGACTAATGTCTAACCAACACCCACACATACAACATAGCACAAATAACACTAAGACACCACAGATTATTTAGCCAAATCTGTCTCATTCCAGACATGTGGTGGTATGGTTAGGCGTAGCAAAATACGCTCAAAGACCGGTCCTTAATTGACTTGGGTGGCTTTCCATTTAAATAAACCCATGGGCCTTAATCCTAACCAGATTAGGCCCGTGCATGAACCTGCACCCACCATACATCCATCTCGCCCAAGTCCAAACCCATTTTATTTTATTTAGAGTGAAAACCTCTTAATAAGCCTTTCGTGGTAAAACAATACCACCGAGTCAAATTTAAAATCAAATTATAAACGATTTGGCTAAACCTTCCCAGGTAAATGTGATCTAAGCATGGCTAAGCATATGGCAAAATTTAGTAGTATTTTGCCTAAGGGTGACATGGTGTTCATATTCAATAATCAAATTGGCCACACAATGGATATTGGAATAACTATATACAAACAGGACATTTAAACAATTATATAAACATATGCATGCAATAGTAATTTAAAGACAGAAGTTAAATACTTTAAAATACTGGGAACAACATGATCAATAGTGTAACTTGCCTTCGTTGAAGTCTTGAAATTCTAAATCGTCGGAAGGATCTAACTCTCCGGAGTCGTCGAGGTCTATACGCGAAAATACGATAAATTACTTCAAATTCAAATAAATTCAAAAGGACAATTCAAATTAACTCCAAATTGAAATATTTTGGTTTAAATAGCTATATTATGATTTTAGACAAATTTTGCAACTTGAACCACCCAATTTGGAGTTCAGATGCAAAAGATATGAATTTTTGAAGTTTTAAACTAAAATCTGCAATTTAATTGAATTCTCTGAATTATTTTTCTAAAGGAAATTCTATTTATTGCGCAATGCTGACGCCAGCGATGAATTTTTGGAAATTAAAGGAATTAAATTAATTCCTGACATGCGGGCCCCACGTGTCATAGACACGGCCTACGTGAACCAAGTTCACGGGCTCTGGCTCGGGAGGTTTATACCGACGGCGCCACGCTGCGCGGTTGGCGACGTGGCGCACATGTGGTGGTGAAGTGGTGCCATGGTGGCCTGCGCGTGGCCATGCCACGTAGGCACGAGGCCGGCAGTGCCCCGGCGAGTGGCTCGCCGGCGTTCTACGCCGCGGCGAGCCCTACGGGTGTGTGCAAAACGAAGAGGGGGGCATCGCGAACTAGGAGGTTACCAACACGGCGGCAGAGCTGGACGGAAAGGTCGTCGGTGACGGCGTTTGGCGGTGGCGGCGTGCGGTCGTCGACGAAGAAGATGATCCCGAGGTCCTCCGGCGAAGTGGATGACGGCGGCAGCTTCGCACGGGTGAGGTGATGACGATGGTGCCGACGGCGGGGACGGAGGAGCTCTGGTGGCGCCGGGAGTGGAGAAGAAGCGAGGGTTTTCGCCGGCGGGGATCTTCGGAATTATGGCGCTACGGTGATGGAGGCGAGCTGTGGTTGGTGGCGGTGTGTTGTGGAGGGTGCGGCGGTCCTGGCGCACCTATTTATAGGGCGCGGGCGTGGCCGGAGCGGCGTGACGCCCAAGAAGGTCCCGGCGAGCCCGGGGAGGAGAATCGGGGATTCACGACGAGAGAAAGGAAAGAAAGGGCCGTGATGGACGCGGCGATGATCAGGGGTTTAAATGCGCGCGGCGATCATGGGGATGCGGCCGGATTCGCCCAGCTTTGGAAGGTCCCATTCGGCATCCATGGCGGATTCGGGGGAAGAAGAAGGAAAGTGGAGGGGAAGAAAAGGAAAGGAAGACGATGGCGGTGGGCGTCCGATTTGATCGGACGGCCGGGAATAGATTGACGAAACGGTAAGTGGGGTTCGGGGTAGCCGTTGATCTTGATCGAGCGGCGATCAAATCGATCGCGCGGAACCGTAAGTGGAAATCGAGGGTTGCCGTTGGATTTTAATCCTACGGTTGACGGCAATGGCGCGGTGAAGCAGGCCGTGTGCACGCGGGAGGGATGTGGGCCGAGCTGGGTTTCGGCCCACCGACTGTTTGGTAATTCTTTTGATTTTCTAATTAATTTAATACCGATAATTCAATTAGGCTTTAGAATATAGCAAATTAAGTCCAAAACTTTTGAGAAAATTCACAGAAATTCTCTGGAGCATTTAGGACTTAAATAAAATATTTTCAGCTATTTTGTGGTAATAGATTTTGCACATAAATTTGTTTATCTTTAATTTAGTTAAGGGAAAAGCTTTTGAAAATTCCACAAAAATGCACAAAAATAATTAGACTTTATTTCAACTGGAATTTAAAATTTGGGCTGTTACAATTTGCCTGCCATGAAACTGGTATTGTACACACTTTTTAACCAACTCCTTGGCATCATGAAGGGCGGTTGGCTAGTAGAAACCTTGTCGAAAGGCTTTTTCGACTAGCATTCTATAAGGAGCATAAGTTCCACAGATGCCTCCATGTATGTCGTGAAGGAGATTTAGTCTTTCTCTCTGTGATATGCATCGCATGAGAACCCCTTGAGTACCCCATTTAAAGAGGACTCTTTCGACCAAAGTATACATTTTAGCCTTTCAGGATAGGTGATCTGCCTCGAGATTGTCATCGGGTACTGTACCCTTCTAAAGATACTCGTAGATGGGATTCAAGTATCCTCGTATTCCACAAAGGTTGTCTTAATAGGAGACGTTTCTGGTGTTTCGACCAGAGACAACTTCTGGAGCTATTCCAAGAAGACTCCTTTTGGTGCTTGTGATCGGGAAGAAGCCATTCGAGCTAATTGGTTTGTGAGGAAATTATCCTTTCGAGGGATATATTGTACCTTGAAACCGAAAAGTACTTTTTAAGCTTCCGCATTCGATAAGTACCGAGACATGGTCGAATGAGAGCACTGATACTCTTTTCTGATCTAATTCACGACTAATTGAGAGTCTTCTCTCACGAGTAGTCGTTGAATCCTGAGCGATTTCGCTACTCATGTGCCAGCCAATAGTCCTCCATATTCTGCCAAATTGTTAGTGGCAGGGAAGTTTAATTGAATAACATATTTTAAGTTCTCTCTTGTCAGAGATTCCAGGACCACCCCAGCCCTCGAGCCACTTAGCGTAAGTGACCCCTCAAAGTACATCGTCCTCTGCTCGTAGGAATTGTACTGGGGATACTGAACAAGTTCAGGATTTGTCCATTCGACAATAAAGTCTGTTAAGATCTAGGATTTAATGGCCTTTTGGGACACAAAATGGAGGTCAAACTCCCCAAGTTCAACCGATCATTTTGCCATGCGTCCCGCTGATTCCCTGTTCTAGAGAACCAATCCTAAGGGAAACTCAGACGGTACAATTATCTTGTGCGCTTGAAAATAATGCCTCAATTTCCTCCAAGACATGAGGAGTGCATATAAAAAAAATTAACCTGAGGGTATTGCTCCTTAGGTCCATGTAAAACTTCACTAATGTAGTAAACTAGTCGTTGGACGTTTTCACATTCAGCAACTAGTACTGCGCTCACTACCTGTGGCAACTAGATATATTAAGAGTGTCTCTTCTGGTTTCAGAGAAACTAGAACAGGAGCACTCGTAATATATCTCTTGACATCTTCGAAGGCATTGTTTGCCTCCTCTAACCACTCGAAACCATCGTGTTTCCTTAGAAGTTTGAAGACATGAAGTCTTTTTCTCCGAGTCGTGCAATGAAATGACTTAAAGTCGCCATGCATCCTGAGAGTTTTTGGACTTCTTTCTACATGGTCGGAGGGTGCATTTGCTTAGAAGCCTTTATCTTCTCAGAGTTTGCTTCAATTACTAATGCAGAGACAAGAAATCCAAGCAATTTTTCTGATGGGACTCCGAACACACACTTCTTGGGATTGAGTTTCAAACGGTGTTTCGTGAGATTGTCGAAAGTTTCCTACAGATCTGAGATATGATCAAATCGCTTGATGCTCTTTATGACCAGATCATCAACATAGGTTTTCAAAATTTGGTCTAGTTGAACAGAGAAGGTCGTTTGCATCAAGCGTTGAAAAGAAGCGCCAATATTTTTTAGACCAAATGGCATTTTGATATAACAAAATATTCCGAAAGGTGTAATAAATGCAGTCTTTTTCTCATCATCTAAACACATACTAATCTGATGATAACCAGAATATGCTTCTAGAAAACTTACCATTAGACTTTCTAATCATTGCAGGGTTAGCCAACCACTCTAGGTGATCAACTTCTCTTATAAAACCCGCTTGAAGTAGTTTGTCCAATTCTGATCTAATAGCATCTTGTCGATCAGATGCAAATCTCTGTAATTTTTATTTTATGGGTTTCTTATCAGGCCGAAGAGTTTGAAGGATCGTGGGAAGGCTATGATAGCACAAACAAAAATTTACCGCGCAACCAAGGAACCACCGCAAGTAATAGATCACGAGATTACCACTAGACGCGCCGACTCGTGGCGGAAGTAGAGTTGATGTAGCGAGTTGAAGCAGTCGTAGTCGTACTTGCCGCGCGCCTTCTCCTCCTACTCCGATGAACGTCGTGAGTCGTGGATCGTCCTAGTGCTGATGCTTCGCAACAACACCTCCAAGGTATCCACACGTACGGGGCAGGGACACCACGCGCAGGAGTGCTAGCGCTGGCGACGTGGTTGAGGAGAGCGTGGCTATTAGGGTTTCGGGATTTCTTCCAGAAAGATTGATCAATCATACCCCATGCCACCGCCCCTCTATATATAGGCATCCATATTGGGTCCTCAACCTGTGGCCTATTAGGAACTCGTGGCCTATAAAAATTCGGATCTCCATCCAAATCAAATCCTAGCCCTTTAAGTGTGTGACCCTATAGGTTCGTGTGTAATCGGTTGTGACTCGGAAACTCTTTCCCGATCACGAGTCGTCAATGTACCTAACAAAGACATAACGATTCCTAACACACACAAAATATATCTGATTTAACTTTAATGCAATATGATCTACGACTGTGTCCTTATCACTTACGACGATTCAGATTTAGTCACGATCACCCATAATTAGTTACAACTAGTTCGTAACTCCTTACGACCAGTTTGTAACTCGTTACGACCAGTTGGTGATTATGTATTTATGTTGGAGTAGTCTACGACTAGTTCGCATCTCCATACGACTTCGACCAGTCTACGACTACGGGAACTGAACGACCTGCTTGTGTATTCTCCCTTTGCCTCACGACATCTGGTTGAACTCCAGGTGAGATGTGGTGTCAACCATGGACTGTTCAATACTTTCTCGATCAAGTGTCGAATAACTTCATGTGGACGACACTTCGACCACTAGTGGCATGGACATGCACTTTCTTTATTCGACCACAATGAGGGGCCCAGAGATATCTCTCCCGTTATGTTAGGAGGGGCAAATCCCATATCCGACCAGTCACATTCCTCCGTATGTTTCATAGCATACCCAAAGCTACCTTTATAACTACCCGAGCATTTGAGTACCGCTTGGCAACCCTTAAGAGTGCTATTACACATGTAGGAAACCATGCTGATCTCAGGTCTAAGGATTATACATCATCATTGTTTGAGACCAACTAACGACACATAGAATCATAACAATCTCAATAGTGTCTCAAGGTGGGTCTTATCCAACACTATGTTCTCTAACATGTGTCCACATTATTGATTCGATATCTCTATATCCATGACCGTGTAACATGGTCATCAATCAATACATGTCTTGGTCGAGAGTCACCGTGTTCCGATCGGTGACATTCGACTGAGGATGCTTTAGAACGACATCATATAAGATAAAGAGTTTCACCAACAAGTCACATACTCATTGATCTATATAACTGATAATTAATTCAAGGAACAAGATAACATATTATCAAATGTTGTGAACATAATGAAATATAATCATCTCTATGATTGCCTCTAGGGCATATTTCCAACAGAGTTAGCCTATGCTCGATCACCTCCTTGGGACTCCGGGCATATCGGATGCTTACCACGTGAAGACATCTGCGTTAGCTTAGAGGAAGGTGACGAGGGCGTCTTCCTATTCAAGGTCGGAAGCGACCCCAATGTGAATAGTCTTCGAGGGCTCCTCTAGATTCAGGGGAACTTCTTTGACTTTATCATTCGGCTTTGGTGCAGATTTAGGCTTCGACTGCTTGGTCGAAGGTTGACTTTTGGTTACTTCGTGAGTTGGTATCTGACCAACCATCTTGAGGGATCTGTGGTCGCATGTAAGCATCATTTTTTGCCACAGCGGACTGTGATCACTCCTTTGGGACCTAGCATCTTAAGACATTGATAACCATAATGAACAGCCATTAAGAATCATGCCAGAGTTGATCATCCGAGTATGGCATTGTATGTCGTGTCGAAATCGATCACATCAAAAGAGATCTTCTCTGTCCTAAAATTGCTTGGAGAACTAAACGTGACAGGGAGAGAAACTTTGCCAATGGGTTTGACCGAGGACCCCGGTATGATCCCATGAAATGAGTATCATACATGTTTTATCCTGGTCCGAGGTACTTGCATCTCATCCAAAGCACTCGTGAATAAGATATTCAATAAACTGCCACCATCAACTAACACTCAATTGACTCAACAGTTGTTGATGGTGTGCTCGACCACGATAGAAAACCGACCGGGTCTAGTTGAAGGGATCAGACAATCACTCTTCTCGAAAGATATGGTGACTTTCGACCACTTCGGTAATTTATTGGCAAGGAGAGGGTCAATGGAGTTTACCTCACGCTTGACAGCCCTAAGCTGTCGCTTTGACTCATATGCCAAAGATCCTCCATAGATGTTGTAGATGGTGTGCTTCGGATCTTGGAACGATATCTCCCCATCGTCATCTGACTGCTTCCGACCGCTTGTTTGTCCTACCTCCTCGAGTGTAGGAAGAAGTCATTTGCCAGAGTACTAGTCCTCTAGTTTTCGTTGGAAAACTTGGCAATTGCGAAGGTCCGTGTCTTATGATATCCCCATGTCTTATGATATCCACAAATACTCTTGTCGAAGCTTGTGTACTAGACCTTCAGTTGCCTGTCCACATGAGCAAGCCACAATAATATCGTCGACATATACCAGAACATACATGACAATACCATTGTGCACAAGAACAAACAAGTAAATGTCAGCTTTTGACGCCATAAAGCCAAGTTCTTGAAGCTTTAGACTTAATTTAGAGTACCAAGCGCGAGGTGTCTGCTTAAGCCCATATAATGCCTTCCTCAATTTGCAAAGATAATTGGGACATCTAGAGTTCTCATACCCTGGTGGTTGCCTCATATATACTTCTTCTTCAAGCTCCCCATGTAAGAAAGCATTCTGTACATCCAATTGCTTAATATTCTAGCCTCTTGATACTGCTATTGAAAGGATAAGTCGTATTATTGTTGGTTTAACTAGGGGACTGAAAGTGCCCACATAATCCACACCATATTTTTGTTTGAATCATTTTGCAACTAATCTTGCCTTGTGTCTTTGAATACTCCCATTTGCCTTTTTCTTGAGTTTGAAAACCCACTTGCAGTCTATGATGTTCACACCTCGACATCATGGAACTAAGCACCATGTCTCATTTTTTATCAGTGCCTTGTATTCCTCATCCATTGCTCCCATCCAATTCCCATCTTGAAGTGCTTCTATGTGGTCTGTTTGCTTAACTAGCTTTGTGTCAGCTAAAAAAGCTCTTCGGTTTATAGGATACCGAACAGTGTCATCTGTGTACTCCTTGGGTTTGATTGTGTGATCTCGTAATCTTGTTGTCATTCTGTGCGCCAGTGGAGGAATAGTCTCAACAGGTGTTGGAATCACCAGGTTTCTTGTCTCAGCATTAGATGCAGAGTTTGCCGCGACAATTGAATTACTCCTCACGATAGCTAAATCGCTTGTCGTTGTACCTGAGTTTTCTACCTGTTGTAGTGGCGAGACTAGACAGTAGAAAGTGGAGGCCCCCTGCACTAGAAGAACAGGGGGTCCTAGAAAAGGGGTTCGGATTTCATTTGCAAAAGAAAAGCCTCCTTCATTACATGGTCCAGGGGGCTATTTATAGCCTCCTGATAAGGTATCTGAAAGTACAAAAGTGCCCCTAGCTAAGTACACTGATCGTAGGGGCGGCAGGGTATTTTGCACCCTACTTGTAGCCTCCGATGTATGGCGCGCTCTCTTGGACACGGTGTATCGTGGGGGGATACACCCGGCTTATGGTTCGTGCGGGCCCCGCGCCCCCTTCGCTGCCCTCCGCCTTCTTCTCGGGGAGGAGTTCCCGGGATCCTCCGGAGGGTCTTCGGAACATCCTTCGGGGGGCGTCGGGGCCACTCCGCGAAGGCCTTCGGGCCATCCTTCGGAGTGCTCCGGCCACCCAAGGGTCTTGATCTCTCCGAGGTCTTCGACATCCTTCTGAGTGCTTCGGCCACCCGAAGGATCTTCCAAGTCTTCCTTAGGGTCTTCGGTCACCTCCGGAGGGTCTTCGGTCACCTCCGAAGGGTCTTCAGTACAACCTTGCTTCGCCGGGTCGTGGGGCCGGTGTGGCGCCCCTACGACAAGCCCCTCGCGGTCGAGGTCTGCTTCGCCATGGCTGAAACCACGCCATTCTCCCGTAGCGTCCAGCGCACCGCCCTCCGGCGTGGCGGCTTCGCCCACGCCAAGGCTTTGTCGACAGGCTGATGCGGCGCCTTGGGCGCCGCGCGTCTTGGGTGGTGATGTGCTGCCATTTATGACAACGGCGGCTGGGGCCGTCATGCGCCATACCGGTGCTTGGGGCGCCACGCGCCGTTATGGGCCTTGATGACGGTGTCGCTGTGTGTGTGCCTGTCCTCGCACTTGGTGCCCGTTGTATTGATGACGGGTGGCGACGGTTGGGCTAGCTTGCCCTCTATAAATAGCTGCCTCTGCCCCCCCCCCCGCCTTAGGGCTTTACTCCCGGTTCTAGTTCGTGCGATTTTCAGCCGTTGTTGTGATGACGGCGACGAGGCGCATATGCGGGGAGAGGCGTCATACACGAGCGACCTGGGGAGATCTACGGTGATGGAGGCGACGCTCCGGACTCTCGTGGATGAGGGTAAATTAGAGAGTTTGCGGGTGGTCCGGATTCCCGGGGCGGAAACGGTGCCATCGCCTTGGGCGGACGAGGCGGTAGTTTTGTCGCGCTCGACGGGCCGCGGATCCCCGCGTTGGTTTGGTGAAGGACGCCCCATACCGTGATGGCGAGAACTAGCACAACTTACGCCCAACTCGCTGTCGTTGGGTGTCTTCGAGTGGATGCCGCGCGGCGAGCTGGGCGAGGGTCATGTCTTCGCTTTTTGCACGATGCTCATTGTCACCAAAGAAGAACAAATGGCGGGAAACGCTAAATTTTGGCAACAGAACTTTCAGCCAAGTCGCGCTACCAAATGTATCTACCGCCTGCCGCCGGAATCCTGGAGAGCGGCTTGACACGGAGGTGGTTCTACCATACCTCCGTTCCTGAAGACGGCCTGCGATCCCGGGGCGGACAGATACAGCCCATCGCGAGCCCTGACACCGAGCTCACTTCTCGTGAGGAGTCTCACCTGCGGCTTCTCTTGGATGCGACGAGGCGCTTCTCCACCCGCGACCTGGTGGAGGAATTTTGTGCCTTCGGGGTGTTTCTAGCGCCGGGGGGAGCCCCGCCGCGGCGGTTGGCAGAACGACCTCGCAGGTACAATGGGCGATGGGCTCTTTTGATGTCATCGGGCTGGACTCCGAGGGCTCCTCAGATAAAAGTACTCCTTCGAATGTTTACGCGGGCCAGGATGCTGCGGACGAGGTTCCTCCTACTCGGTGGGTGCCTCACGGTAAGTTGCGGTTCGCGCTAGCCTTGTGGTGCTTGTTTTGCTCTGTGCTGACGCTGCTAAAGGCTTCGATTTTGCAGCGGGTGAGGCCGAGGGGGAGGATGGCTCCGGTGGTGGTGGTGGTCGCGCCTTGTCGTTGGTGGTTCCACCTGCCTGTTCAGCCGATGTGCGGTCGAGGGAGCGGGGGCCCGCCCGCAACCCTAGGACGGTGGACGTGGGGCCTATGTGCCGTGCTGACTTCCGAGTTAGCGAGGGTGCCTCGCGGGTTTGCGGGGCTGTGGCTAACTTTGCTTCGCCACCTCTGCTTCGAGAGCTCTTCGCGCGAATGCCTTTACCTGAGATGCTTCGAGGTGTCGAGGCCAACGCCGCCAAGGTCGTAACTGATGATTGTGTTTTTCTCGCGTTCTTTTTTTTTGTTATCCTGCTAATTGAAGTTGGTTATGCAGAGTATAATGTTGGCGAGGGCCATTAACGACGATGTCGCGTCTGGCTTTACCGAGATTCAGAGGCAGGTTGAGGATGGACACGCTCGGAACGAGGCGCTTAGGGGCGAGCGCGACGCTCTGGCTGCGAAGGTGCAGGCCTTGGAGGCGGTTAGCGGCGAGCGCGACGCCGGTCGCTAGGGTGCGCACTCGAAGATCGGTGAAGACTTCGCGTGCGAAAGTCAGGCTTGAGGAGGAGGTCTGCACCGAGCGCGAGCTGTCATCCTCCATTGGATAGGCCGCTTGGCAGCCATGGAGGTCATCGGCGGGGCCGTTTCACGCCGCGCCGCGCTCCCCGGGCGAGGGTTCACCGTCCGTCGGAGATGGACATTACCCTCGGAGGCTTTGCCGCACCGGAAGTGTGCCTCCCGCCGCCTCGCCAGACTGAGACCATTGTGCGAAGGCCACTGTCCGCGACCTTTGCCTCGCTCGACAAAGCCGGGCGCACATATTGATGGCCTCGCCGCGGATCGCTGCGGTGGCCACGCCGAGGAGGTGGTGGCCGCCGAATCGAACAAGGAAGGCCGGAGGGTCTCATAAGATTACCGGTCTCTCCGGCCATGATGACGCGACGGAGTCCTTCCGGTTGCGCAGCGCAGAGGAGAAGGGAAGGCCTCGCGAGGATACGAGGTCGATAAGCGGGGTCCACCCCACAGATAAGGTGTGACCCCGCCTTTGGGTTATAGTGTCGTTAGGGTTTTTTTTTGAGTGCCCGCTTTTTGCTGGTTGTAAGGCGCTTTGTAGGAGGGGAAGCTCTTTTGTGTAACACCTCCTGCTTTTTAAATGGAAAGAAAAAGGTTCGCTACGATGGTATGGTTCGCATTTGTGATTGTGCTTCGATGTACAGAACGGTTTTTGGTGAAACGAATCTGGCGAGGTCTCGCTCCCTGGCCGCGAGGCGCAAAGAAACGCTCGTCGCCGAGGCTTGAAAGATGAGCGGTGTGCGTGCCCATCCGCCTTTGCGATCGCGGCACGGGGCGAGGTACCATGGTGCGGCGGCAACGCTGAAATTGGCGAACCCGACCGCTCGATGAGGGACTTTCATCATGCACCTAAGAGGAAGGCGCGAGGCGCGCGCGGAGATTCGCGGCGCTTTGGAGGCGTCGCGAGGCGATGGTCGCTGGTGTTGGCGCGACTCGCCAAGTCTTGCGCTGAGTCCGCGCTCACCTGCCGCGGTCGAGTGATAGCTCGTCGGAGTCCTTGGACGCATACGAGGTTACGGTGCGGGAGTTGTCGGAGTTGATAGCACGCAGTGCGTTGGATGAGGAGCTGCTAGAGTGGGCGACGCGCGTGGAGGAATGGGACTTTGTTCCGCAAGCTTGAGTCCGCTTGACACTACTGTATTGTATTTGTATGGGTTGCCTTTATTATGCGCGGAGGCTGTAATCTGTTGAGATTGAAGTAATAAAACTGTGAGGTGTTCTTTGAGAAGTGTATGTGTACGTATGTATATATATTTTGTTTTTGATAGGGCTCGGCGGAGCCCTGTATATATATTTTGTTTTTGATAGGGCTCAGCGGAACCCTATCTATATAATTCTTCCGAAGGGGGAGCGGCAAAGCCGCGTGCCGTCCCCCTACCTTTTTTATAGGGCTTCGGAGGAGCCCTGTGTATATAATTTTTCCGAGGGGCGCGCGGCCGCGCCGCCCCCTACCTTTTTGATAGGGCTTCTGAGGAGCCCAGATATGTAATTTTTCCAAGGGGGCGCGGCCGCGTGCCGCCCCCTACTTTTGGATAGGGTCAGAGGAGCCCAGATATGTAATTTTTTCAAGGGGAGCGCGGCCGTGTCGCCCCCTACCTTTTTTATAGGGCTTCGAGGAGCCTCAGATATGTAATTTTTCCGAAGGGGAGCGGCGGCCGCGTGCCGCCCCCTACTTTTTGGATAGGGCTTTGAGGAGCCTCAGATATGTAATTTTTCCAAGGGGAGCGACGGCCGCGTGCCGCCCCCTACCTTTTTGATAGGGCTTGAGGAGCCTCAGATATGTAATTTTTCCAAGGGGAGCGGCGAAGCCGCGTGCCGTCCCCCTACCTTTTTTGATAGGGCTTCGGAGGAGCCCTGTATATGTAATTTTTTCGAAGGCCATGCGTTGTTTTTTTATATACATGGGCCCGCGGAGGGTTTCCATGTGCACCGGGGCCGAAGGCCATGCGCGGTGTCATTTTTTTTATACATGGACCCGCGGAGGGTTTTCCATGTGCACCGGGGCCGAAGGCCATGCGCGGTGTCGTTTTTTTTTATACATGGACCCGCGGAGGGTTTCCATGTGCACCGGGGCCGAAGGCCATGCGCGGTGTTGTTTTTTTTATACATGGACCCGCGGAGGGTTTTCCATGTCCACCGGGCGAAGGCCATGCGCGTGTCGCTTTTTTATACAAGGACCCGCGAGGGTTTCCATGTGCACCGGCCAAGGCCATGCGCGTGTCTTTTTTTTTGTTTTTTCATCGCGAGGGTCCTCCGCATACAGGTCTTTCATTTCATTGGCGCAAAACGCCCAAAAGAAAGGGGCTTACAGTGGTTCAGCATAAGTCCCCTCGCTGTGGGTTAGGATCTGTCCTGGCCGCACTGCCTTTTTTTATTTACAATAGACCTCCTAGGGGTAGAACTTGCGAAGGCTCTTTATGCTCCATGTATGGTCGAGCCGTCCCTTCCGTGTGGCCAAGTGGTAGGAGCCTGCTCTGGTGCTGTGGGTGATGATGTAGGGTCCTTCCCATTTGGACTGTAGCTTGCCAACTGTTGCGGGGTTTGCCACTCGTTTCAGGACCATGTCTCATGGGGCGAGGGAGCGAATCCGGACCTTCTTGTTGTACGCCCTCGCGACTCCCGCTGCGTAGCTTGCCATGTTTGATATGGCCGGGTCGTGGGGCCGGTGTGGCGCCCTACGACACTACCACTGCAGCTGGTGGTGACACAGCTCCATCAGCAAATCTAGAGTCTGCTAAGTACTATCATAATATCCATGAGTATTATGGAGAAAGGCAAGAAGAAGAACATCAGGAGACAGTTTAGGAGTTGGTTTATTTGTTGGTGTTTGAGAAGAAAAAGGATAGATGTTCCATTCTACGACACCATGTTGTTGATGCGTGTACGGGCAAGGCCAATCTTCTGGAAGAAGGCATGAAGTTTCTGATACTTACCACCCCCAATCCGTTTGCATAGTGATAATCTTTATACCCAACATACGTTCAACATGTGTTTGGAATTGTAAGAACACGCTTTGCACATCAGCTTTGCTCTTGAGAAGATACAGCCAAGTGAATTGGCTAAATGAATCAATAAAGCTAACATAGTATTTATTGCCATTCACTGATGCGCAAGCAAGATCCCACACATCTTAGAACACAAGTTCAAGAGGAGCTAAAACTGCATTGTGTGATAAACAATACGGTAATTGATGACTTTTGGCTTGCTGACAAGCATCACAAACAACTTAATTAATTGTGATATAAGGAATGAAAAAGGCTATTATGCTAAAGAACATGTTGAATTATTTGTGGAGAAGCGTGACCGAGATGACAGTGCCATCGTTCTTGGGGAATTTTGGCACTATGGTGGACTTCTTTGGATGCAGGTGGACCAACTGATACAGATGAACCAACAAAGTATAGGGCCCCTCTTGTGGTACATGAAGGATGTTCTCTAGTTGCAATGATCTAGTCAGGTTGGAGAGAAAAGAATGGCCAATATGATAAATACTTGTACCTCTTCCATTGGCTGCCTAAACACGATCATTGTCGTGATATTTCTCTTTCATAGTGAGCTAGTCGAAGTTGTTTGTGATGTGATCGGTTGCACCAGTGTCGGCATACCAGTTGGTGTCGATATTGTATGTTGGTCTTGTTGCCACTGCAGCTAGATGTTCTTCATGATATGTGTGATCAAACCTATGATAGCATTTCATCGCCGTGTGTCCTGGCTTGCTGCAAACTTGGCAAGACAGGCGACCCCCTTGGTTTCCACCATTTGCACTTTGTCTTCCAGGATTGAAGCTTCCTTTACCGCGGCCACGGCCTCGACCGCGTGCACGATCTCCACCTTTGTTGTTGAAGTTGTTCGGAAGGCACTATTCACAGAGGAGCCAGACTCAAAACCAGTTTTGTTCTGCTGCTCTTGTCGCATTTCAAAACTGAGTAGATGCTCATAGAAGTCACTGAGGAGCATCCCATCTACTCTGGTTGTAGTGAGGTAATCAGAGAGTCATAGGTGTTGTCAAGGCCGGCAAGCATGTAGGTCACAATCTCTTCTTCAGAGAGAGGGTGCCCCATTGCCGCCATTGTGTCAGCCAGTGACTTCATCTTGTTGAAGTACATCATGGCTAAATCATTTTTCTTATTTGTGTTGGTCAGCTAGATGCAGATCTGAACCAGACGTGCCTTCGAGCGAGAAGCAAACATTCATTCCAACGTAGCCCATACTTCAAAGGAAAATGACATAAACAATACCTGTCCGAGCACCTCCTCAAACAGAGAGGAAAGGGGAATGCTCAGCAGGGCTTGATCCTTCTCCAACCATTCTAGATAGGCGGGATTTTCTTCTTGTTTTGCTCCGACTCCGTCGATGTCGTGATCAGCGGCTCTGGGCTTTTGGAGGACCCATGTATGAAGCTAAGGAGGTGTTGACCTCTCAAGTAGGGGAGAAGCTGAGCCTTCCACGAGAGGTAGTTCTCATGGGAGAGTTTTACGCTAATCCGGTGGCTAAACGAACGTGTTGGAAGGAGACCAGATGAGGAAGAATTGAACAAATGGGAATCGGCGGCTCTGGAAGAAAAGGAAGTTCTCGGTTGACATCTCGGTGGCGAGATTTTTAGGCTTTGATTCCATGTAAAACTAGATAAAGAGATTGATTTGGTTTCCTATACTCTGAATCAGAGTCGGATGCTTGTATATATAAGCGTTGTCAGATATGCAGCAGTAGTATCTCGGTAATACAGATTACAAAATTCAGTTAAGCTCAGTTACAACAGTTTGGTGCTTATCTCAAGTAACCGATAGATTTGTTGAGGAACCGTCGCTGGCGAGTCCAGTCCGAGCGATTACCTCGTAGACAAGCGTAGAATCGTAAGAACAATGCATGAACACAAGAACAAAATAAGAGATAGAACACAGAGATGTAGGGGGACTTCTTGCTTCTCTTTATTCCTTCATCCATCGATCAATCTTTTACAATGAATAGTACCCCCTATTTATAGGCTACGACCCTGCTAGGGTTTGGGATGAGGAGCCCACCTTGGGCCAGACTCTGGCCCCGGCCCGGCTTCCTAACACTCCCTTGGGCACTCATCCTTCATGTCCATGTTTCATCAAACTCCATAAAACCCAGTGGGAAAAATTTGGAGAAAGAGTACATGAATCATGTTCTGCTATGTCACACTAATTGCCTCATTAAAAACCTTAGCCGAGAAACTTCAGAAAACTCGTCAAGGGAAAAAGAGTACAATCCACCCAATTTCATTTAATCTCCGTGATTTACCTTTTGGGTACTCGGCCTCGTGATCAAGCTTTAGTAATGAGTTCGTGAAGGTTCTCCCCGACTCGTCGCACTTCTAAGTCTCATCATTCCAATTCCACATATGCATCTTTCAAAGCTAGACTGGAAGTGACTTAGTGAATAAATCTGCAAGATTCTCACATAACCTAGTATGCAAGATTTTGATTACGCTCATCTTTTGCAATTCATGAACATAGAAGAACTTGGGGTTGATATGCTTTGTAAGAGGATTCTTCACAATAACCCATCTCGCACTTGTGCAACACAAGCCGCATTATCTTCATAGATAATAGTGGAGTTTGTGCGTATTCAATCCACATAACCGCTGGTGTAGTGAATCATCCGCCGGCCAAGCACATTGTCATGAGGCCTCGTGTAGTGCTATTGTTTCCGAGTGGTTCGTCAAATCGTACAAGACACCGCTTAGACGATTTTATGGAATTACGGTTCCACCACATAGGAATACATAGCCTGCTTGCTATTTATCGTATGCGGTCCTACAAGTACACCGTTATCCGCATTGCCATTCATAGTTAAGTCTTTGTTCTTTCAGAGAATGTACTCAAGTTCTTTGCTTCCTTAGAGGTATCAGAGATGTCCTTCATTCCCGCCAATGCCTTTGGTAGGTTCTCAGACTATACCTTACTAATAGGTTCACTGCAAATGCAATGTCCGGTCTAGTACAGCTTTATTCAATACATGAGTGTTTCTATCACACTTAAATATGGGAATTCCGGTCTCAGGACTTCCTCCACCTCTTTTCTAGGTTTGTGCGGGTCCTTGTCTTGCTGCAAAGCTCTCCCGACCATTGGCACTTTCAAAGGGTATGTCATTTCAAAGTCAAACCTTTCTAACACCTTCTGAGTGTGGGTTGACTGATGTACTAATATCCCTTCAGGGGCATGCCCAAGCTGCAAGCCTAGGCAATATTTGGTTTTCACCCAAATCTTTCATTTCGAACTCCGACTCCAGGTAAGAGCTTGCTTTCCTAATATCCTTCAGGGTTCCGATGATATTCAGATCATCTTCATACTCTAAGATTATACAAAATTCATTCTGGAATCGTTGTATAAATACATGAGATTATTCTCATTTTTCGTAGCCTTTCTTGCATAGAAAGTCGCCTAAGCGATTATACCACATTCTCGCTCGATTGCTTAAGTTCGCATAATGACTTTCTCGAAGTTTCACATCTGACATATTTCTATTTGCTCTATCTTGGTTCGGGATGTGGATACATTCTGTATCTTCATATAAATGTCCGAATCCAATATTTCATAAAGGTATGTCGGTACCCCATCCATCAATTTCAATTCTAACTTCAAGTTCACTGCCATTGAGATAAATATCTAAAAGGAGTTCCGCCCATGACCGGGGAATAGGTTTCTTCATAATCATCTCCTGGATGTTCAATAAAACCTTATTCAACGAGCCTTGCTTTTTTTTCATTTCTCTTTCGAACAAATATCCACTTATACTCTACAGGGTGCACAAGGGAGACGACGCTTATGTGCCCAAACGCCCTTCTTTATTCTGAGAGAATAATTTAGTTTCTATCGCCTTCTTTCAATCCGATCTTTTCTTTCATTCAATGAACGATACTGAGCTCAATCAAGATTGATGATTGTGGCAAGTTTCTTTGCAAAGTATATGTCGACATTGGTCGTTGTCATATTCAAAGATTCTCCCGAGGTCATAAATTTTATAGCTATTTCTTCAAGGGGCGATTCTTCTAATGCTTCTACTTGCTCATCGCCGCTTCCAATTGCGTGGCAAGTCCTTTAGTTTTTCAAATTGATGTGTGCGCACACATCCATGCCGATGTCTCCTTCATAGGGATGTTCACTCGCATGCCTTTTCTCAAGGTTCCATACTAGTGCTAGGTCTCAACCGGCTCCCTTCTAGTTCTCGGGGCACTTCGTGATCGGCCGTGTCAAGTCCTTCTTATCCTTTTTCACCAAAGGCCCCTGCATTTTGATTCGAGGTCGAGTTCTCGCCCTTTCGCAGGCCTTAGGACGGATTAGGGATACCTCCGCCAGTATTTCAACCCTTCTCCTGCATTGCTTGCGTGCAAATGCTACTTATTCACGCTTCAAATCACTAAAGTAGTCCGCGCTTGATTCGCTAATACTTACAAACCAATTATCTTCTGGACTTCAATTGTCTTCTAGACTTCAATTCAATTATCTTTTGGACTTCTCTATTTGCTTCACTAGTGCTCGGGTCATATGCATAGATTTCAATTATCTTCTAGACTTTAATTGTCTTCTAGACTTCAATTATTTTCCGACATTATTATCAAGGGTTGATTTCCTCCCCCTAATGACGGGAAACTAATCTCATCTGATATACTATCAGCGAATCGGGCATTATACAAATCTCCAAATATAGGGTCCAAATACTTGATTATGGATGCTGCCTCATAACCAACGATATCCCTGCACTTTCTGAGAAGACCCATTGCGTCACGGTGATGGTATAGGTACATAAACCTTACGACCAAACCGCGAAGATGAGTAGTTTTCTGCCGAATTTTACGCTAATTGCATAGGTGGATGGATGTTATAGACCGACTGTCTAAAATTGATGAGAGCTGCTACTAGCAGATCGCGTGTCCCCAACATGTAGTTGGCAAATTACAATTCTTCAAAGTTCTGCTAGTCCATTCTGGGTGTGGACATGCGGTACAAAATGCTCAACTTTAATTCCCATTTTCATGCAATAATCATCAAATGCCTTCAAAGTAAGTTCTCCGGCGTTGTCCATTCAGGTGGACTTCTCATGATGATCGTGAAAACATTTCTAATTTTAATTATCTCATGAGATTGGCTTTGTAAAAGCATGGTTTCTCGTAGACAATAAACATACGTGCGACCATTCTGAGGAAGCATCGATGAGCACCATAAAATACCTAAATGACCCTTACAGGGGATGTATAGGATCGCAAAAAGTTCTCCCTGGATACGGTCTAGGGATGCAGGGACTTCATTCTTCGCTTTCAGAGCGAAAAGTCTAGTAATTAATTTTCCGGTGGCACATGCGGGGCACACAAAATCTTCCTGATTCGGGAAATTCTTTACATTCATATTATGTCCCTGTGAATTGTTAATAATATCTCTCATTATCCTAAGACCTAGTCGGCATAATCTATCATGCCAGAGATAGAAAAGTTCAGAGCTTCTAAATACGGTTTTCAGGGCAGTATAGGCTGCAGGTGCCTTAATATTAGTGTAGTATAGCCAATTTTCATATGAAGGAAGATATTTTAATGTTATTTTTCACTTTCTTCACGCTTTGTAATGAGCAGGTATTCTGTACCATACTCTTCTTCAGTCTCTACGTGAAAACCAAGTAGCGCAAATATCCTTGAGAGTTCTAGTCGATCTGGTACAACAAGTCTTCTTCAATGACCAAAGTTGTGCCCATTGGGAGTATAATTATGGCCCTTCCCGAGCTTATTATACAAGTATCGCTCGCGATTGTCGTGAAGACTACCAAAGATTCTTGCTAATTGACTGAAAATTTCCATTTCTCTCAGATGGTATTCGCCGTGTCGCCACCGCTAAGCACACTTCCTCCATAGGGCGCCACACGCGTTTCTAAAATAATGTACTTTATTAATATGTAGCGTAAAGCAAGCAACACATAAATAAAATACTTCAAATATCGAACATAACTTGCTATTATAAAGACGGAAAATAAGCCTTGCAGACTCATAATAAGAATTTAATGCTTTGCTCGCTAGAGCTTGCAACCATTATTTAATAATTCAAAATTCGCTTCAATTACAAACCTGCAGTTACTATAAAAGATTCGAGTGCAATGCGCGCACTAGATCTAATAGACGAAGTATTCAGAACTTCGCCTCAATCGGCCCATGCGCGATCTTCTCCTTTGGGCGCCTACTACGCGACCGCGATATCCAAAGGAGGGATGATGGAGGTTGCATGTGGTTGTCCACATTCATAAGTGCAAATAATGGATGTGAATCTTCCGCTCGCAATGGCGAAGTTGTGCCTCATGCTACCATTTGTCCATCTTCTTAGACTGAAAAGCATCAATAATATGCGACTCACTACCTTGCCCTTCTTGCTCCTCTCATTCGTGAGGGGCTTCATCACCTTGTAACTGCTAGAAGTGGCTTCATGGCCAACATTACGACTAGGTGGTCGCAAGATGAAGTTCTTCTAGAACATCATCTTGAGCTCGCAACTTGCATGATGTCAATTAATTCAGATACTTCATGTAGTCGTTTTGACGATAGTTGCGTGCGGATTACACTGCATTTGGGTGAAAGGTAGAAAGTATTCTCCATCTTCTGCTCATCCGTGATTACATTACCACAGAATTGAAGACTGATATAAATTTTATACAAAATCTGACTATGCTGGGTCAATTCTTCGAATTCCTGATTCGTGATGCCAGTCATCTTCATATTCATGCCAAAATTCATAAGATTACTGCTAGTAATCTACATAAAATAGTTGCAAAATTCTCATAATGCTCTTCGAACTCCGGTTCGTGATCCCGTATTTTTCTATGCATTTTTCATGATTTACTGCTATTTTCAGTGATTAAAAGCAATATATAAAATCACAGATAATCAAAAACAGTAAATACAATACATAAATTGCATAGAAATAACAATAACAGAGTTAAACATGCTTCAAATGCAAAAGTGATTAAAAAATTGAATTCACGAGGCCCTTTTCTGCTGGAAAATATATTTTCGGCGAATTCTGCAATTTTCAGAGGTTAAAACACAAAATTGCAGTTATGAGAAAATTCTCACGCAATTTTCAGTAGTCCCAAGGGCTGTTTTGCAAAAATAGGTTTTTTTTTCTTTTCCCCTTTTTTTTCTTTCCCCCGTACGGCCCTTTTCCTTTATGAGCCTCTGCTTTCTTTCGGCCCATGCATGTCCTTGCTTTCACGTGTTTACAAGTGTTAGGGAAAGGCACATTGCATGGCGGCGCTAGGAGCATGCGGGCAGTGCATGCGCGTGGGACGTAATTGGGCTTCAGGCCGGCCGTGGTGCGCGCGTGCAAGTCTATGCATAGACTATTACCCCGTGACGTGCATAGCCACATGCATATTCTTTTAGCAACATGTCATGCACGATTGGGCTTCAGGCTAGCCGGAGGCCAGCGGTGCTGCAGGCGCGGCGGCCGGAGGGCGGCACGGGAGCTTCACACGGTGGCGGCGACGAGTGGCTTCGGGCCGGAGGTGACGCTCCTGTGCAGCGGCACGGCCGCGTACTGGCGGTGCGATGACGCGGGTGCGCGCGGTGCGGCTTCGGACGGCCGGCACGCACATGGAGTAACGCGCGCGCGGCAAGCCGCCGACGATACACGGCGGCGCCGATAGGCAGCGGCCGAGCCGACAGCGGGCGCAGGCTCGAGATACATCCATGCACGCCTCCACGCATGGATTTCTCTCACACGCACAATCAAAACGATCTCCTATTTTCATGTGTCCTTTCCTCCTTGCTTGCTGTTTGACGCATGAAGCAGCCAAACAACTAACGATTCCTTTTATTAGTGCATGGATGCATCAACGTTTCCTTGTCTCAGCAAACATAGTAGCATGCATGTATCAACGACGTGCGGCAAGGTTTTGCACGGGATGCCCCCGGTGTCGTGCCTGTGCGGACGCCGACGGCGGCATGGCCGTGCGGGGCCAGCGATGGCACGCTCATGTGTGCCGACGTCGTGAGCAGGTGGTGTTCAGGCTGGGCAGGCTTCAGGCCGGTGCAGCCACATGCAGGCGGTGTGGTGGCACGCCACCCGTACATCGTTTTTCTTTTGCTATTTATGCATGATGTACGGTACAATCAACATCATCTCTTTCATGCAATCCAACCGATCGGCTTGGCCGGCGACTTCAAGTTGGCTCGCGGTAGATTAGAGAGGATTTGCACCGTAGGAAACAATGTAGAAAGCAACAATTGCATAATTGAAAGCGATCTAGAAAGAAAACGATTCAATCTACGAGTGTCGTTCATCGACGGTTACCTTTTCAATACGATGAGAGTCGATCGTGCTGATAACGTGTTGAGGAACCGCACGGCGAAGTCCAAATCCGAGCGATTACCTCGTAGACAAGCGTAGAATCGTAAGAACAATGCATGAACACAAGAACAAAATAAGAGATAGAACACAGAGATGTAGGGGGACTTCTTGCTTCTCTTTATTCCTTCATCCATCGATCAATCTTTTACAATGAATAGTACCCCCTATTTATAGGCTACGACCCTGCTAGGGTTTGGGATGAGGAGCCCACCTTGGGCCAGGACTCCCGGTCCTGGGCCCGGTTTCCTAACAAGATTGATTAGCTAACAACTGTATCAAGGAGATATTGTACAGTATATCTACTTGTTTAACAATGAATTTATAAAGAGGATGATTTATAAAGAGGAGATACTGTATGCTGGCGCTTTGAAGACCAAGAAAAACACCATATCCAGAAGTGGAGCGATGTGTGTCTGGACAGTCGGCCCAATCAGCATCAAAGTAAGCAACAAGAGAAGCAATGTTCGTGCGATGAAGGTGCAAACTGTGGTCCAAAGTGCCATGGAGATACCGAAGAACACGCTTGACCAAGACATAATGTGGCTCGCGAGGATCATGCATGTGCAAGCAAATCTGTTGAACAACATAGGTGATGTCTAGGCGCGTGAAAGTAAGATATTGAAGATCACCAGCTAAACCTCTGTAATGTGTAGGATCTAACACAGGATATCCTTCAGTAGCAGATGTCTTGGCACTAGTATCAACTGGCGTGGTGCAAGGCTTATAGCCAGACATCCCAGCCCACTCAAGAACATCGAGAATATACTAGCGCTGGGAGAGGAATTAACCATCATCATGTCGGGAGACCGAGATACCCAAAAAATGATGTAAAGGACCAAGGTATTTCATAGCAAACTCTCTCTGAAGGGAGGCAATAACCCGATGCAAAAGGGACTCAGAGGAAGCAATTAGCACAATGTTATCAACATAAAGCAGCAAATAAATTGTGTCACTACCTCGACGGTAGATAAAAAGGGATGTATCGGTCTTTGCACTAGTGAAGCCAAGAGAAAGAATATAGGAAGCAAACCAACTGTACCATGCACGTGGAGCCTACTTCAGAGCATAGAGAAATTTGCTGAGACGCATGCATATGATCCGGTGAGAACCACAATAAAACCGTAGGTCGAACACAGAGATGGGCCTCGTAAAGAGTCCTGTGAAGAAATGCATTGTTGACATCAAACTAATGAATAGGCCAATTCTACGAAAGCGAAATCGTGAGAACAGTCTGTATTGTAGCAGGCTTGACGATAGGACTAAAGGTCTCATCAAAATCAATGCCCGATCACTGAGTGAAGCCCCGAAGAACCCATCGGGCTTTGCAGTGATCAAGAGAGCCGTCAGAGCGAAGCTTGTGACGAAATACCCATTTGCCAGTAACAAGATTGGCCCCTGGAGGTCGATGTAACATCCCAATTTTCTGAGTCTAAAAAAATCTTTTAATATAGTTAGTAGGGAAAAAGTCACCATTTGGATTTATTTGAATTTAAATTCAAAAGCTTAATATTGGACTTTACAATCAAAAACCTTTAATGTGAATAATCCCAACTTGAACAATAGTCAAAACTATTTTATTTGGGTTCTATGTGCTCAGATATATTTTCTAGAATTTTTCTGAGTTCATTTGCTATTTTCTATTGCTTATTTGAATTTCTGGTATTTTATAAATTAGAAAATGTATTTAAAATCTCAGATAACCCTCTAGGCCGAATTCCCTTCCTCCAGCCCATTTCTCCTCTGTTTCGGCCCATCTCCGCGCTGGCCCAACTCCCGCGGCGCGCCGCCGCACCACCGACGTGGGCCCCGACGCCGACCGCCGCCTTCCTCGCGTCGTCGTCTTCCTCACGTACGCTCGAACCACCGCCATTGTCGAGCTCCAAGTCTCGTACGACAACGCCGTTTTTCTATCTAAACCCCTTCTAGAAAACGTGCCAAATCCTATCTCTAACCTCTCCACGCCCGTTTTTGTTAAAATCTTATCCCGAATCATATCCTATCCCGGATTTCCGAATTTGGTTTCGTGTTCTTCTCGGACTCGATTTGGGGATTTCTTATCCAGTGCCGCCCCGGCCCTATAAAAGGCACCACCGGGTTCGCCCTCTCGACCGCAACTCAGAGCCGCCACCCACCTCGCCCCGAGAGCCCTAGCGCCGCCGCAATCGGAGTTTTAGGGTTTTTCGCCGCCGATCGTTTTCTCCGCTTTGCGCCGCCGTCGACGTCGCTCTGCCCTCGTGGTCTGCACCGCTAGGTTCGCCGTCGTCAGGGCTACCTCCAGGAGCCTTCGCCATCGTCGGAACCTCGCCGGAACCCCCGTCCGACAAAACCCGGCGCTCCGCCGCCAACCCTCGCCGGCCGCCTCTCATTGACCTTGACCACTCGGAGTTGCACCCAGAGGTTCGCAATAGCGTCCTCTACACGCCGGTACCACTTACCGCCGGTGGATCGCCGCCGTTCGCCGTTGTCATTGGTTCCCGATCGCCGCCACCTGCCGAGCTAACGTGGTCGTCCACGTCGGCTGCCACCTCAGCGGCCGCGCCTGCGTGTCATCCCGCGTGGCGTCGCGTCAGCGTCCTCGTCAGCGCCGCATGGCAGTCCACCCCACCCCAAAACCCGAGGCTCGGTAGACCTAGTCTATCGTGAGCCGTGTCTCTGACATGGGTCCCACATGTCGAATTTCGTTATTTCTTTTAATTTCCAAATTCCTTGTCGACGTCAAGATTGCGCAATAATCCGATTTTTCTTTAGAGAAATAATTCGGAAATTCCAGAAAATCCAAATTAGGGTTTCTTTAGATTTTCAATCTTCCAGAGCTCGTAACTTTTGCATCCTAACTCCGATTGAGCCCATTCAAATTCCTAAATTTATCTAAATTCGAGCTCTATTTATCTGAGATTTTTATTTAATTTTTGGAGCTTGTTTTACCTCTGTTATTTATTTATTTTGTTTATTTGTTTCGTTTGCGAGTAGACGTCGATTCGTCGGTGAATTCTGTGGAAGAAGGAGCACCTCAAGATCAAGACCAATACATAGACCTTTTTCCAAGGCAAGTCATACCTTTGATCATCTTGAACCCAGTTTTCAAATTACTTTGTTTCAAAGTATTGCGTTGTACTTTAATTATTTATTTAAATGCTTTGGGCATAGTTATTATCCAAATTGTTATCGCACCTTGGCCTTGTATGTCATAATTCCTTGTCACCCTAGATTGGTTTATTAGTTGGTAATATTATAGCACCAACGTGGGTTGGTTAGATGCGAGTACAAGTGCTTAGCCATGCTACGAGTCTCACATCTCATGTAAGTTGCAAAAATTAAATTTGACTAAGTGACTATGGAACTTGGTGTAAAAATATGTGCTATGTGTTATTACTTTGTGATAGCATGTGTTGCACTAAAACCAACTGGGTGGGAAAGGATTTGGACCGAGGCAAGTGGTGGATACTATGTGATATGGTGGACTATGTGAACGGGCTTGATAATCTTTGTGACTTAGTTAGAACATGGAAGTCTTGCCTTGGTCAATTAAGGACTTAACTTTGTGCGCCATTGAACTGAGCCTTACTGTACGACCACATGCCTGGTATGGGACGGGCATAACTTAGTAAGTTATGGATTCTCGGCATTGATGTTCAGGTGGATAGGTTAGGCTATGTGACAGAGTGGAGGTGTGACTACTTAGTGGTTGCATCGCGGGACGGTTCGCCGCATCCCTGTCCGACGGTGTGTGTTATACTAGTTCTATGTGAGCTGGTCTAGCGGGAAAGCACATCGGGAATGTCAATATTTGAGATGAAGTTTCCGAACTGTTTTGTTACGATTAGTGCTTGCTACACTAGTTGTATCTTGTGTGTAAAGTGTACAACCTCTGCAGAGTGTTAAACAATCTATTTGAATAGCCGCGTCCGCGGTCATGGACATGCTCGGGGATTTCACACGAGGGGTAGTTTTCATAAAATATTTGGGATGGGAGCTATGTGATTTAAGTCATATGGCTATGTGAATTAATCTGTTTAGCTTTGTGTCTTTGTGAAAATAATTGTTAAATTATTATTGTCTATTTGTTTTGAAATATTGCTTTCAATCTATTATTTGTATTCAATTGCAAATGTTGTATTTCTGCAAAAGAACCACAGAAGCATTTTCTTTGGAATAAGCCTACATCTATAAATTGCATTCTGTGGTATGATTTGCGAGTACGGTTGTGTACTCATGTTTGTTGTAAAACTTGCGCCCAAACCTACAGAAGAGGAGGAGTCTATGCCTGCTTTCAAGGAGGAGTTCGCCGAAGGCTGCTTATCGTTAAGGTCTGGATCCCAGTCGGTTGCCTGTGGTGAATTGATGGGATCTAGGCTGGAGTTTTTTCTGTTCCGCTACTGCTTTATTCTCTGTTAGCCCTGCGTGGCTTAATAAGTGTAAACTCGACTATAAGGTCAAAACCCTTATTTGTTACTCAAACTAATCGTTTACTTTATTTATCGCTTGTGTGGATCGATATTTACCTATGTTAACACTGTGTGCACTAGCGTGATCCTGGACTAGTGCAGTAAACACAAAGGGTTCCAGAATCGTAATTTTGGGTCCCAACAGTCGAGGAACAAGATCCTAGGTATGATTGGCATGGAGAGCAGAAAATTCCTCATCCATAGCAGCACACCAATTGGGATCGATGCGCCACGGTATGTCTTGGGCAGCGGCGAGAGAGACGCCACATGTAAGTCGTACGGCAGGCGCGACTGATGAAACCTGGCCTTACCACGGGTAACCATCATGTGCTGGTTGATGAAGGGAGGAATCTAAACTACATGGGCCGGCAGAGGCGCACGCTACGAGGCGCGCGGCTACAGGTCGACATCAGAGGGGGCCGCGCACGGCTGTGTGGCGGTACATGACAAGGCCGCCGTGGGCATCACGATGACACCACGAGGTGCCACGGGCACCGCACACGGAGCGAGCACACTCGAAGACGGAGCCGTGGCGCGCAGCAGGCTGGGACGGCCCACATGAATGCGAGCTCGCGGGAGCGCTCACTGGCCCACCAGAGGAGGTCATGCGCTCAGTTGGGCCACCAGCTGCGGCAAGCTGCTACGGGCTCGTCGGGGATGGTGGATGGGCGACGCCGCTGGCAACAACCTGTGGCGATATGCCAACAGGGGCAGCGGAGCCCGCCAAATCATGCGCCAAGTCAATCGGGTCAAGATGCGCTGCAACAACTCGCGCAGAAGCGCAGAGGCGAGGGGCCGAGATGGCGAGGACCAGCGACAGGGGTACCTACAAAAAAGATGGGTGCCAACAGGGAGAGACACATAATCGAACTCGAGAGAAAATCAAAGCTAGAGGAAGGCGGGGAAGAGGAGAGCTCAGCAAAGCGAAAGGAGGATTCATCAAACGTGACATGACGGGAGATGATGATTCTATTGGTGGAAAGATCAAGACACCAATATCCTTTGTAGTCGAGTGGATAACCGAGGAAAACACAAAGGGTGGAGCGAGGGAGAGCTTATTAGTAGTAGTGGCAGAGAGATTGGGGTAGCATTTGCACCCAAAGACACAGAGGTGAGAGTAGGAGGGTTGGACACCATAGAGAGCAAAGTATGGCGTGGAAAAGCCTAGTGTCTTGGTAGGATGAAGATTAAGAAGACAGGTAGATGTATGAAGAGCTTCAACCCAATAGGACTGCGGTAAGCTGGCCTAAAACATAAGCGAGCGCATAATATTGTTAGTGGAACGTATGATGCGTTCAACTTGGCCATTTTGGGATGAAGTGTGAGGACACGACATGCAAATGGTAACACCACGAGTGAGAAAGAAAGTGTGGGTAGTCAAGTTGTTAAACTCACGCCCGTTGTCACATTGGACGCTATTGATGGTGGAACCAAACTGAGTAGTGACATACGAGAAGAAATGAGAAAGGGTGGGAAAGGTGTCAAACTTAAAGCGAAGAGGAAACGTCCAAAGGAAGTGCGAGCAATCATCAAGAATAACGAGGTAATATTTGTAACCGAACACACTAGCAACAGGAGATGTCCAGAGATCACAATGTATTAAATCAAAATTCTTGGATGCACGAGAAGTAGAAGTAGGGAAAGGAAGATGTATATGACGACCAAGTTGACAGGCATGACAAAGGGTCTCAAGCTCATTTTTATTACAAGGAATAGTAGCTAATGTAGAGAGGGCTTCATGACCAAGATGACCGAGGCGGCGATACCAAAGGATGGAGGATGTGCCACTAGCGGTGAGAGCTTGAGACGGAAGTGCCAATGGGTGGAAGGGATAGAGATGCCCAGAACTATTGCACATGACGATCACGTTCTTGGAGTTGAGATCCTTCACGGAGAGGCCATAAGGGTCAAATTCCATAGAACAGTTATTGTCAATAGTGAATTGACGAACAAAGATAAGATTTTTAATAATGTGAGGGGAAACAAGAACGTTACAAAGGTGAAGAGTACCATGGGCAGCAGGAAACGACGTGGAACCAGTGGAGGTGACAGGCAGATGTGACCTGTTACCGACAATAATATTTGAAGGAGAGGAAAATGTAGGCGGGTGAGAAAAAGAAAGATTACCAGAGTGCGGTGTCATATGCGAGGTGGCACCCGAATCCAGATACCACTCTGTGTTTAGCGGTGGCGTAAGCGTCATAGTGTTGAACGAGTTTGCCAAAAGCTGCTGATCCCAAACCGCGATAGCAGGAGGCGGCGCCCACATTGGAGGTTGTGGCCAACCGGGAGGAGGAAGCTGGTGCAGAGGTGGCAGCGACACCAGTGAGCCGCCTGCCATGCCGCCTGAGACCAGACGGGCTGAGGAGGGGGCGCGCACACCGCTGCTTGGTGCCCAGACGGGCGAGTGCCGAGAAGGCCTAGAGAATGGTGTGGATCCACAAGACCGGGCCAAACCTGGAAGGTCCCGGTCCATGGATTATACGTCGGTGGCCACTCGTAGTTGCCGCCGGTGGAAGTACTGGAGGTGTCATTGCGGCGTCGATTCCGACCATTGCCGCGAGAGGATGTCGTGCTTCGTTGCCGCTAGAGGTACCATGGCTGCCAGAGCCGGAGTTGGCGCTACTGGCTAGTGCTGTTGGCGCTGCCGCTGCCAATAGGGGGCGGGAGGCGGATAGCAAAGTGGCGACGAGGACAGTCGACAATGAATTGGGCTTGGACGTCATGGTGATCTCTTCAAGCAAAAGATCATAACGCACCTCAACAAAGGACGAAACGGCTTCTGGCGTTTGAGGAGGGTGGCCATGGAGAGGACAAGCGTGCGGTCAAGGACTGTCTCGCTAAGGTCCCCAAGAGCATCGGCCATACACTTGATCTTGCGGCAATAGTCGGAGATCGAGAGATCTCCTTGCACGAGCATGCGAAATTGGGCATCGAAGTGGAGGGCACGAGTCTCCTTGTTCCCAATGAATTGTTGCTCCAAACCCATCCAGACCAGGCGAGCAATCGAGGTGGGCGTCATGACGACCTCAAGGAGTTTCGGGGAGATGGTGCCGTAGACCCACGAGAGCATCGTGCAATCCATGCGCTTCCAATTTGCATCATCGGGAACGGCAACGTCGGAGAGGACATGATCGGCAAGGTCGTACTTGCCGAGGGTGTTGAGGAAGAGGTCGCACCACTTGCTGTAGTTGGCGACGCGAGGTCGAGCACGATCGGGATCAACGCCTTGATGTTCAGGACGGCGACGACCTGCGCATGCAGCGCGGCGGTGGCGGCCTGAGCCTAGGCGGTGGTGAGGACAAGCAGGCACCTCTCTTCGTCCTGATGGGCAACATCTTCATCGGCCAAACGAGCAGTGTCAGCTGCGACACGGGCCGCGGCCTAGCGAGTAGCATCGTTGTCGGCTAGGGATGGAGAGGGGGCGGAAGGAAGGTCGCAGGAGCAAACCAATCTGATACCATGATAACGGATGAATCACGCGATGTGTATTACGATGGAATACATATATATATATATATATATATATATATATATATATATATATATATATATATATATATATATATATATAACATGTATTACTCCTGTGTAGTTACTTCTCTCTATCCACTCTTAATCCTTCATGAGATGCGCGTCTTTTCAAGCCTAATGAACTTGAAATTCATGGATAAGAGAGAACCCGATCCAATAACTGTCAGGCGATGAATCCTGGCGAGATATATCTGGGATTTTGATTATTGTTACTTTCCTGCTCACCACCTCCGTTCCAGACGTTGGTTGTTCCGTACCACCTCTGTAAATTTTATTAATTGATCCTTTCCTCTTCGCCTCCTCCGTTCCAGGATTTTCCTTTGATTGCCGCCCCCGTTCTAGCCATACACTCACTCCAGATACCCCCTCCTCCTCCGCGTCTGCATCCTCGGCTCCCTAGGGTTCCCCCCGCGGCGGCCGGTTCCCTTTGCCGGCGAGCTCGCCGGATACCGACCTGCCCCCGGTGAGCTCCTTCTCCTTCCCTGCATCCCCGATTCGCTCTGCTAAGTTCGCTTCGTAGTTCGTACGATATAGTACTGGAAGTATGCTTGATGGTGATGTTTGTGCCCCGTGTGCTTGTTTCGGTTAGCGATGCTGTGGCTAATGTCGCTGGCCTGCTTGGTAGATCTGAAGTGGCAGCTCTGCGGAGATCTCTTCATGCGGGCGGGATTCGCGTGCCATGAATTGGTGGATTCGGTTGCTGCTTGCTAGGAGGGGCGATTGTTTGCTTCATGATAAACTGCGATTAGTGCAATTTTAGTTAAGGACTAAGGACGCTAGCTAGCTTGAATGCTTGATGAGCTCTGTTCGCGCTTCTAGTTTTAATTCCCCTTGGCAACGGTGAGGTTGGGAGTTATAGATGAGGATCATGCTAAGCAAGTTTCCACCTTGAGCAGCTAAGTACTGAACGAGGTCGTTTTATGAGTTTTACGGAAGGGTCTGGGCTTACACGCATAAATTTCAATTTGGGATGCAAGTTATTTGAGTAGCATACTTTAGAGCAGGTTAGTCGAGCAGTTTGACATTGAACGGATTGCGCATAAGATAATTGTCAGGACACTTGCTTTGTTTAGACTTTATACTAACGTAGAGGAAAACTTAGCTGCACGTCATGCTTGGTGTATTTTTTGTACATGATTTGTTTGTTTACTACCATCGTTTAACTGATTTTAGATACTACCATCGTAGGTCATGGATAATACTGATACGGCCAATTTTTACAATGTATGCTAATTTTTTACAATGTAATGCATGTTTATAACTGATACTGCTTTTACAAAGTATTTATAACTGAAACTTATCATACCACTTCAAACTACATTTCGGTTTCTAATACTACTTTTACATACTATACCATGTCATACTCCTATTACATGTAATACTCCTTTTACATATGCTGCTAATTTTAAAACTCATACTAATACGACTAATTTTTGCAATTTATGCTAGTTTTTTTACAATGTAATGCATGTTAATAACAGATATCGCTTTCACAATGTATTTAAAACTGTAATTTCGTGTAGCACAACTCAAATCACTGACATTTCCTACTGCTGCAGCTGTGAATTGTGATCACCAAACTGATCAAATCTTTGTACCCCACTTAATAATTGCTTATCACGGCTTTGCAATTTGCAATGAAACCATAAGCCCAACTAAAACACCTTTGCCTTAAAACAATCTGGTGGCAAGATTGATTGGCACACCAGTTGTACTTAACTAATCCAGTTATATTAACTGTACTGGTACCGGTTTGCTACTTTATACCAAAGCACACTCACACCACAACCTAGGAGTATGCTCCTTTTACAGATACTGCCCATTATAACATATACTGATACTGACACTGCTAATTTTACAAAGTATGCTATTTTTTAACAATGCATTTCAAACTGTAACTTATCATACCACTTCAAACTACATTTCCTTTTCCTTTTAAAGATACTGCCAATTATAATAGATACTGATACTGCTAATTTTTATAACTGTTACTGACACTGCTAATTTTTGCAATGTATGCTATTTTTTAACAATGCATTATATGTTTACAACTGATACTGCTATTACAATGTATTTATAACTGTAACTTATCATACCACTTCAAACTACATTTCGATTTCTATTACTACTTTTACATGCTAACACATGTCATACTCCTTTTACGGGTAATGTATTCTATAATTTCTACAATGTAATGTATATTTATAACTGAAACTGCTTTTACAGGTAGTATTTCATACATATGTGGACATTGAACCCCCAAGCTTCGATCTCGGCATCACTCAAACTCCTAGGGAAAATGCTATAGAGTATGTAGCCCAGAAAATCAAGTTGCGTCCAATTTAGAAGAAGATTTCAACAATGCAGCCATGGCCGATGCAAGAATAGTTTGAATCCTAACAATGCAGCCATGGCCGGTGCAAGAATAGTTTGAATCCTGGAACAATAAATTCAAAGCAGCAATTTTGATTTAACATTCTTTTCTGTCAGGAATGGCAGGAGGAGTTGCACTCCACCATTTTGCCTAATTTAGGTCTAGCCCTTTTAGCGTTTGTGTGCCCACAAATACTATTTGTTTGCTCACCTTAAATGCATTCCATGATTGATATCTATATAGGATTAAGTAGTATGTGTTCATTTGCAATAGCACGAAACCACCCCATCCTACATACTCCCTTTCCAAAACCTCCAGTACTACATACTTAAACAAGGGGATTAATTCGTTTCACCATACTCCCGTCCAAAATTTAGAGAATACATTAATACCATCCTACAGGCTACTCCATACTTAAACAATAATACATTAATAACATGCTACACACTCCCGTCAAAAATTAGAAAAAAAACTTAATAGAAATATTTCGAAAATTGCATACCATGGAATAAATAATTGCAAAAAAACATGATGGCACGGTCAAAATTAGGCCTAGGAGGCCCATGCTACTTGCAGATGATTCAAATACCACCCATCATCACAGGTATCTTGGTCCTGCACATTTTCTTGTTCCAAGGCATGACATTTCTCCATTTTTCCAAGCCGGACGACGAAATCTCTTTTCTTCTCGCTTGAGGACGACGAGGAAAACTCAATGCAAAAAAAAAGGTAGCAAATCAACTATCATCGGACACTACAGGCAATACGTCCAAGACTAGTCAAGGCCGAAAATTACGGGAGAGGTTCCCAACATCAAAGCAAATTACATGTACATGGTGATTGCATATTAATGCTGATTATTTTTGCTGGATATGTTATGAAGTATGTTAGCGGGTTGCTAAAGACTATTATGCAATAGTATCCGTCCTAATAATCTAATCAAGTATGTGGTATCCAAGACAAATGGACGATAGATATAATGGGAGTAACTGCATCTGAGAGTAGCAAATAGGCTTCCTATATATATATATAAATCTCATGCAATCAAAACCGACTGACTTATAGAATCAATGGCCGGTGGTTTAGGCGTGCATGGAGGGCAGGAAACGCACGGAAACTAGTGCTAAAGATGGCAGGAATCCTAACCAATTAAGGTAGATATCAATCCTAACCAAACATAGGTCAAATCAGCTAATGATAGACCAAGAATATCTTTCACAAAATTTCAGCATGACATCGTCCCGAATTCGGATGCCACACACAAATGGCTGCTCTTCCAAATTCGGATGAAAAAAAAACTCTTCGCGTCAGGGCAGGTCGTAGCCGACTCGCGTCATCTCATCAATATCGTGAATGGGATAAATAAAGGGCATATAGCTTGTCGTTCCAACTTTGCTGCTGCTAGTCGCCGACGACAACGAAACATCACCACAAAGGCACAAATACTTGCGGCTACATAAACATCTCCACATCGCATGCCTCTCGTTCCAGGACACAAGCACGCATAGAACATTACCAAATAGAACAATGGGCAGAGCTGTCGTGCTGTACACATGGATGGTCAGGGGCCACCTCCACCCCATGACTCAGCTCGCCAACCACCTCGCCGGCCATGGCGTCCCCGTCACCGTCGCCGTCGCGGACGTTCCGTCATCAGGCAAGTCCCCTGAGACCATTGACCGCCTCTCTGCCTCCTACCCTTCCGTCCCCTTCCACCTACTCCCGCCGGCCACAACCCGTTCAGGGGACGCGGCAGACCCCGACGCCGACCCCTTCATCACCCTCATCGCCGACCTCCGCGCCACCAACCCCGCCCTCGTCGCCTTCGTCCGCTCCCTCCCGTCCGTGAAGGCCCTCGTCATCGACTTCTTCTGCTCGTACGGGCTCGACGCCGCCGCGGAGCTCGGCGTCCCAGCCTACCTGTTCTTCACCTCCGGCGCGTCGGCCCTTGCTACCTACCTGCACATCCCCGTCATGCGCTCCGCCGTCTCCTTCAGGGACATGGGGCGCTCCTTGCTGCGCTTCCCGGGAGTCCACCCAATTCCGGCGTCCGACTTGCCGGAAGTCCTTCTCGATGGCGACAACAACCAGTACAAGACAACTCTCGGTCTCTTCGAACAGCTGCCCAGAGCGAAGGGCATACTGGTGAACACGTTCGAGTGGTTGGAGCCCCGCGCCGCGGAGGCGATAAAACAGGGGAGTCCCCGCCCCGGCGAGACGCTACCGAGATTGTTCTGCGTCGGTCCATTGGTGGGCGAGGAGAGGGGAGGCGAGCAGAAACAGGAATGCCTGAGGTGGCTGGACGCGCGGCCTGCGCGGAGCGTGGTCTTCCTCTGCTTCGGGAGCGCGAGCTCGGTGCCGGCGGAGCAGCTAAAGGAGATCGCCGTTGGGCTGGAGAGGAGCGGGCACGCGTTCCTCTGGGCCGTGCGCGCGCCCGTCGCGCCGGACGCGGACTCGACGAAGCGGTTCGAGGGGCGGGGCGAGGCGGCGCTGGAGTCGCTGCTCCCGGAGGGATTCCTGGACAGGACACGTGGCCGCGGGATGGTGGTCACCTCGTGGGCGCCGCAGGTGGACGTGCTGCGGCACCTGGCGACGGGCGCGTTCGTGACACACTGCGGGTGGAACTCGACGCTGGAGGCGGTCGCGGCGGGGGTGCCGATCGTGTGCTGGCCGATGTACGCGGAGCAGAGGATGAACAAGGTGTTCGTCGCGGAGGGGATGAAGCTTGGGGTGGCCATGGACGGCTACGACGAGGGGATGGTGACGGCCGAGGAGGTGGACGCGAAGGTGAGGCTGGTCATGGAGTCCGAGCAAGGGAAGGAGATCAGGGAGAACATGGCGTTGGCGAAAGATATGGCCGCCGAGGCGCTGGAGATCGGCGGATCGTCAACGGCAGCATTAGTTGACTTTCTCGACAATTTGAAGATCTCAACGCACGATTGAATCGGTCAAAACGGAGGCATAGTTCTATCGAGCCACAAATATTCCAATTTCTCTTTCGCCCCTACGCCTTTTTCCCGTGTAGTGTCTAGTGGAATGTGTTAAGTGGAAATTGAGCTAGACCGTTTAATAATCCGTATGGGCAGAATAAAAAAAAATCAAGTGTTAATGCCTCAGAGTTTTGCAACGAAGATTGATGAGCACTGCATTTTGCATCACATGGGTATTGGGCCCTTTAAAAAAATTGTCATTTAAAAAACACTTTTATTTTGACCATGTATTTTTTAAAAAAATGAAATTTTGACCAAGTAACAGCTACAACAAAATAACAAAGCTGGTAAAAATTCCATGTTTTTTTACAAAAGTTCTCCCCGTTTCTATTAATAGAAACCAGATTACAAAAGTTCGAAAAACAACCGAGAAACAGAAAAATGGTTCCAACAACCACATGACACCCTCGAAGAGAAGTTCAGACAAAAAGAAAGTGAAAAACTAAATGAAGATAAGCTAATCGTAGCAAAAGGAAGCCGAAAACGTCCAGACTATCATCCACCTGGATCCTCTCCATCTTCTAGTCTTCTAATCCATGGCGTCTATCTTTCCCTTACCCCAAAAATCTCATTAGCCACGGCAAATCACCCTAGCGCCCCTGACAAGCAACTCTTGCTCAGCCTTCTTGATACGGGGGGAGGCCCGATCTTCTCAGTGAGGAACCGTGGATAGTTGATGCGAAGTAGACGATGTCGCTAGCTGAACACTCGCGCCAATGCACGAACCCTCAACTCTTCGGAATACGCCCAAAACACACCGGGTAGTTGTTCGTCGCGAGACCACGAACATTTAACGCCAAGTCCCAATTCCCAATGGAACGACGGCTTGACCTTGGATTGCGTAACAAAACAAATGGATCGCCTAATTTCTCTCAAAGTCCTCGCATGAACTCGGTGTCGAAAGAACAAGCAATAGCTATGTTTCGGTCTTATGCATAAACCGGTCTACCTCTATGGTGCGCCATGGGGTTTATATAGCCTCCCACGCAAGCACAAAGCTCGGATGAACAGAACCGAGTGCTACAAGAATCCGAGTCCGACATCGTTCACTACTACAAGATTCGAGTCCGACATCGCTCACGTGAACGAGAATCCGATTCAAAAACGTCCTACTTTAATTTGGAAATTTAAACTAGTCTCCTCTCGGTTTCCCTTGTATTGTGAGCTTTCCTTCTCTTAGCTTGCGCGAATTTGTTCGATGCACTTGATGCTTCTTTTTATGCCAATGTAACCCTTGTTGCCATGTCACCATATGTCTTTCTTGACCGCTTGCATGTGCTAGGGTTTTATCCCGAGAGCACGTTCCTCTCGTTGGCCACATGGGTTTCTTCTCCCTTGTTGGCGCATGTGTTTCTCCTCCATGAATTTCTTCCCGCCTCCTCTCCTCCTCTCGGTTCCAAAGTCTTTAAATTTGTCAAACCTGAGAATGCACCAAGTATTGCTTTAGGTAGTAACCAATTCTCATTGGCAACAAAAGGAAATTCATTAAGAAACAAATGCACCTGTTGTTTGAGAAGTTTAGCTCCTGCTTCACGAATAACCTCATAAGTAGTAGGGACATCCTCATCATCCTCCCTTTCTTCAAGAAAAGCCGTCCTCGGCTTTTGATAGCCTGAAGATGTGCTAGACAAATAATACAACGTATATGCATGATATATATATTTGTCATCCAAACTCCTTTCGCTTAGCACATGATGATTTGCTGAAAGTGTAATAAACAAAAAGAACAACGTATATACGTGGTATATGTATGCATCAATTGTTGTGACATTCTCGTTGTTTCGCACAAAATAATTAGGATCATAGCAGCCATAGGATGTATTTGATATATACATTGCGATACTTTCATTCACATCATTCTCCCTCCCATGAGAAAAAGTCGTCCTCGACTTTGGTAAGTACATGGACAAGATATAAGAGGGGCCCACTAGATCAAGTTGTTCAAATATTGGAGAGAAAATTTTTAGTTTCTTCCATGCTTCAACTCGACTACGTTGTTTACAAGCATAGGAGAAACAAGTAGGCATCATATTGCGTTCTAAACAATAGGCACTTGTATTAAAATACATCTCAAAATGACCATGATATTTCTCAATAGATGGTTTGCGCAAAACATGCAAGTTTAAATCAGAAAGATTATCACAGGTAATGCATATTCGATAAACATAGAACTTGTCATCCACACCATAATCTCCAATCAAATTGAATGTATATGTGTAGGCATAAGTACTAACGAGTGATTTTAAACATGAAATTTTAGCAAGATTCTCAATCACACTAGATAGCTCTCTATGAACATCGAACATGATATAGTATAAAAGATCATCAACAGATATTCTAGTAAGAACGTCCTTATGGGTAATCAATTCCACATTATGTAAATTGAGCGTACAAATTTCAGAACATAGAATATTCAAAGGAACACTAGAGATCGAACTCGTACGTACCTCTTCTTGATGAGTATGCAATTCAACACCATTACTGTTACCTTTACCATCCTCCTCGGTTGTTGTAGGTGTTGTAGATATCAAATCATCATCATGAAACCATTGGATCGCAAGCACTCTATCCCCCACCGTGGTTATCTCCTCGTCTTTCACGTCCAACGGTCCCGGTTGTTCAACTTTCAACTCATTTTCTTTAATATCAACCTGCACAATGTGAGAAACAACACTAGAAGTAGAAAATAAATCGTGAATTTCAGTAGTAACCTCACTTTGACTATCATCTACTTCTCTCTTTTCTGTTGGTGCATCTTTCTCACACTCAATAGAGATGCTCTCAACCTCACATATGGTGGAATCACACAGCTCACTCTCTTTATCATTCTCACTCAATTTGGCTATGTGGCACTCAATCTCATATGGGTTTGGATACATCCCGTCCCCAAAGATTGTGGGTCAACAATTGAGCAATTACCAATAACCACAAACTCTTCATGAAGCAATGGGGCAGCACTACGAAACATGTACCGAAGGGAATGTCCCATGCTCGATCGCCTTCACATGTGATATACTAGCGGCATTTAAACCTTTTCGTGGACAAGTCAACTTGTCAAGTAGAGAACGCTTGTAGTGGCGAGGTACAAACGCGCCCGAAATGCCGCTTCATCCGCTCCCACGTGATAATCGGCAATTCATGGCGCTCCATACGCTACGAATAAACTGCTCCCACCAATGTGTGGCATAATCACCAAGCCACTAGACGCAAGTAAGAGCTTCCTCTCATTGGTATAGTTGTGCATCGAAATAGAGTATCAATTTCTAGCTCCCAAGTGAGATATTCTTGTACATCATGCATCGACCGGAAAATATAGGGATAGAAAATTTGGGCTTATCGTGAAAATCCTTACGATGCACGTTTGGTTGATTGAACATGGCGTGCAACTCCAAGAAGTTGTTGTTGATGTCCGCACGTAGTTGCGTAACCTCCTCTCCGAGGTTGTTCAATCCAATCGAACGGACCCGAGCTCATCGCGCACACCATTATCACGATCATGAAGTTGCTTTTGTAGCGCCCCACACAACAAGTGTATACTCCGTCCACGTAACGGTGGATTCTCCGATGACCGACATGGATACAACTCACAAATAGCAAACGAAATTATATCCGGGTTAGTAAAAAAACTTGCTCTCACGCCGCAACTCACCATCACGAACACAAGACAAGCTTACCGTTCCAAAATGAATCAAGGACGGCAAATCGACAGGTTGTGACAATGAGCGACCTTAACCCGTAATGTATGAGCGTAACCAAGAGCAAGGAGTACACAAGCGGGTGTAGGTGGAGCTCGGACAGGTATGTGTATATCCTATGCAATCTGATATTGAAGGTATTGTAAAGCTAAGTAATGATCCAAGCTAGAGTATTTTGCCTATGTCTGATCCAAAAGGTTTAAGCGAAGTGTATGAACGCACAAACAAAGATAAATGTGACTTAATGCAAACAAAGGAATGAGCTAGTGAGAGACAAACTGAAATTGAGATGAAAACTAGCTCGCTTTTGCACCAAGTACTATGAGAGACGCTAGCCAATTGCAAAGATATCAATGTTAGGGCACAAGATTGCTCAAATAGATTAAATACACAATCTGAAATTGTGGACTAAGGTTTACTCTTCCCAATTTCGCCTGACCCTTTTTGTTTTTGTTTTTTTCTCAAAACCGCATGAACAAAGCTCTTCGCCCTTCGGCTATTAAGGAAACCGAAAGGAAAAATTTGGTATTGGTATTTGCGGGTTTGATCTTTTGTTTTTAATACCTTTTCAAGCCGTGGCTTTTTCTTGTAACCGTGCCTTTTCCTCTTTTCTTATTGCAATGGCCGAAATAGGGTTTGCTCCTCTTGATTGCACAAGTCTCACAATTCAACAACGGGTAAATAAACCAAAGAACAGCCCTAGTGCAATGTACAAAAGCTAGTCTCAAGGATGAAAGAATATAAGTGAAGCTCAAGAAACCCAAAGTGTTTCTGTACACTATCTCTTTTGGGTGCTAATTGAGGAGTTCAATCGACAATTTGGTACGGTTTATGTGAACACAACGATTAAGCAACGCAAAAGGAACACATGGATCAAGACTAAAAACAAAAACTCTAATGGATGAAAACTTAACTAAACGCACAAGAAATAGCAGTTAAACTACGGTTTTGGTATTGCAATTTTCGGTTTATTGGACAATAGGATAGAAAACGAATCTAACTACGGTAAAGAAATTCTCACCGAGTAAACCTAGAATCGATACCATATGATACGGGGAGGCCCGATCTTCTCGGTGAGGAACCGTGGATAGTTGATGCGAAGTAGACGATGTCGCTAGTGAACACTCGCGCCAATGCACGAACCTCAACTCTTGAATACGCCCAAAACACACCGGTAGTTGTTCGTCGCGAGACCACGAACGCACGAACGCCAAGTCCCAATTCCCAATGGAACGACGGCTTGACCTTGGATTGCGAACAAAACAAATGGATCGCCTAATTCTCTCTCAAAGTCCTCGCATGAACTCGTGTCGAAAGAACAAGCAATAGCTATGTTTCAGTCTTATGCATAAACCGGTCTACCTCTATGGTGCGCCATGGGGTTTATATAGCCTCCCATGCAAGCACAAAGCTCTGATGAACAGAACCAAAGTGCTACAGAATCCGAGTCCGATTAATCGCTCACTACTACAAGATTCGAGTCCGACATCATTCACGTGAACAGAATCCGATTCAAAAACGCCCTACTTTAATTTGGAAATTTAAACTAGTCTCCTCTCGGTTTCCCTTGTATTGTGAGCTTTCCTTCTCTTAGCTTGCGAATTTGTTCGATGCACTTGATGCTTCTTTTTATGCCAATGTATCCCTTGTTGCCATGTCACCATATGTCTTTCTTGACCGCCCGCATGTGCTAGGGTTTTATCCCGAGAGCACGTTCCTCTCGTTGGCCACATGGGTTTCTTCTCCTTGTTGGCCGCATGTGTTTCTCCTCCATGAATTTGTTCCTGCCTCCTCTCCTCCTCTCGGTTCCAAAGTCTTTAAATTTGTCAAACCTGAGAATGCACCAAGTATTGCTTTAGGTAGTAACCAATTCTCATTGGCAACAAAAGGAAATTCATTAAGAAACAAATGCACCTGTTGTTTGAGAAGTTTAGCTCCTGCTTCACGAATAACCTCATAAGTAGTAGGGACATCCTCATCACTTCTTCTGCAATTTGGCTCAAAGGTCAATCCGGCGACAAACAACAAAAATCACCGTCACAGGTTCTGCATGTCATTTTCATTGGAAATATACTACATTGTACACTCTCCACATGCTCCAAATAATGGCTGCTAAGCCAATTAATACCAGTTTCTTTGTCTTCCTAGCAAAACCATCAAACCAACTGATCATCAACCGGTGAATATTTGCTGGAGGACCAGGTAAGCCAAAGGTGCAACAAACAACGTTCCAAATGAATCTCGACAAAGGGCAAACCAAGAATAAATGGTTGATGTTAGAAATAATGCACGGATCAAGGGAGACAAGAGACACGAATTTTACGTGAAAAACCCTTACGGGAAAAAACCACGGGCGCCAACCGGCGATGATCACTATATGTGGAGCGATTACAAAACGCCGGGGATTACAAAGAGGCGTCAGGCGTCAACTCTCCCCGTGCGGCTTGCAAGAGGTATATAAAGGGACAAAATGACTTAGAGTCCAAGTAAGAAACTAATCCGCTAATATGGTAACTAATCCGGATACTTCCATTTTAGAAATTCGGATCACATATATTCCATATTCAACAATCTCCACCTTGAGACGAATTTCCTCTTGTAGCATAATGAAGAATCTTCAATCATCAAATATCTCCATAATAAGATAAAAATCACCGTGCGCCAACTAGTCTCTAGGACTAGACTGTAATACCAACTAAGCTTGAGCAAAGTTCAAACTTAGTAGTAGGGACTGGCTTTGTCATCATGTCAGCTGGATTATCATGGGTACTTATCTTGCACACTTTGACATCACCTTGAGCAATAACACCTCGAATAAAGTGACATCTCACGTCAATGTGTTTTGTTCTCTCATGGAACATCTGATCCTTTGTAAGACATATAGCACTCTGACTATCACAAAATATAGTAGTGCAAGAATTATCTCCACAAAGCTCAGTGTACAAACCTCTCAACCAAATAGCTTCTTTACAAGCTTGAAATAACCATATATTCCGCGGTGGTAGATAAAGCAAATGAGGTTGCAAACTTGCCTTCCAACTAACAAAGACAACCACCAATAGTGAAAACATAACTGTGAGAGACCTCCACTTGTCCAAATCACCAAGATAATCGAATCAACATAACCAACAAGTCCATCTCTAGAATTCCCAAACTGCAAACAAGCATTAGAAGTGCCACGCAAATATCCGAATATCCACCGAATCGCTTTCCAATACTCTTTTCCGGATTAGCCATGTATATACTAACAACACTCGGTGCATGAGATAAATCAGACGAGAATGTACCATGGCATACATAAGAGAACCAATCTGACTGGAATATGGAACTCTAGACATGTACTCAATATCATAATCGACTTAGGACATAAAGTCAAGATAATCAAATGCGGCTAATGGAGTACTCACGGTTTTGCATCATGCATATTAAAACGACGAAGAACCTTCTCAATATAACCTTTTTGACTAAGGTATAACTTGCCAGATTTCCTCTCTCTGATAATCTCCATGCCAAGAATTTTCTTTGCTGCACCTAGGTCCTTCATCTCAAATTCATTACTCAATTGCGCTTTCAGTTTTACTATTTCTGCCTTATCTTTTGCAGCAATCAACATATCATCAACATAGAGAAGCAAATAAATGGTTGAACCATTAACAGTCTTTAAATAGACACAGCTATCATAATCAGGCCGTTTAAAATTATGAGAGAGCATAAAAGAGTCAAATCTCTTGTACCATTGCCTAGGAGATTGCTTCAAACCATAAAGATATTTCTTTAATCTACAAACAAGGTGTTCTTTTCTAGGGATAACAAAACCCTCAGGTTGGTCCATATAAATGTCTTCTTCCAACTCCCCATGTAAGAATGCAGTTTTAACATCTAATTGTTCAAGTTCATAATCATACATAGCAACAATACTGAGTAAAGTGCGAATAGAATTATGCTTCACAACTGGGGAAAAGACATCATTAAAATCAATACCTGGAATTTGACTATATCCTTTAGCAACCAACCTTGCTTTATACCTTGCTGGTTCAGTAGAAGAAATACCTTCCTTCCTTTTGTAAATCCACTTGCAACGAACAGGCTTCTTCTACTTTGGCAATTTCACTAATTCCCAAGTGTCATTCTTTTCAAGTGACTCCATCTCATCATTCATAACAATTATCCACTTTTTACAATCAGTGGAGTTAATAGCCTCAGAGTATGATGAAGGTTCTGCATTACCTTCAATTTCTTCTGCTACACTCAAAGCATAAGCAACAATGTTAGCTTCTTCAATCAACCTCTTAGGTGGATTAATATCTCTCCTAGGCCTGTTAACTGCAATAGACTGTTGTGGTTGCTGCTCAACAATAGGTGCATCATGAACAATGGTATTTTCTTTATCTGATGTGTTACCTGAACCAACAGAGTGCTCTACCTGAACACTTGAATTCTTCTCACTCTCAACAGGAACGTTAGTAGGCAGTTTATCAGGAAGCATAGCATATTCATTAAAGACAATATTTCTGCTAATCACAACCTTCCTTGTTTCAGGATTCCACAACTTATATCCTTTAACACCAGATTTATAACCAAGAAAAATGCACTTAATAGCTCTAGGCTCTAATTTTCCATTATCAACATGAGCATAAGCAGTACAACCAAAAACTCTCAATTCTGAATAATTTGCTGGGGAACCAGACCATACCTCAATTGGAGTCTTCTTTTCAATTGCAATATTGGGTGACCGATTAATAAGATAGCAAGCAGTGGAAGCGGCTTCAGCCCAAAAACGTCTATGCAAACCTGCATTAGACAACATGCAACGGGCCTTGGAAATGATGGTTCTGTTCATACGCTCAGCTACACCGTTTTGTTGAGGAGTACCAGGAATGGTGTAATGCCTAACAATGCCTTCAGTCTTGCAATATGATTCAAATTAATCAGGACAGAATTCCATCCCATTATCTGTGCGAAGTTTCTTTACCTTCTTTTCAGTTTGTCTTTCAATCATAGTCTTCCACTCTTTAAATGCTGAAAATGCTTCTGACTTATGTTTCAAGAAATAAGGCCACACTCTTCTAGAATAATCATCAATAATTGTTAGCATATAACGAGCACCTCCTAGAGATGTCTTACGAGATGGCCCCCATAAATCAGAATGCACATAATCCAAAATACCTTCTGTAGTATGAACTGAGGTATTAAATCTCACTCTCTTGTGTTTGCCAAACACGCAATGCTCACAAAATTTCAGCTATCGATGCTATATCCATCAAGAAGTCTCTCTTACTCAATTCTCGCTAAACCAAGTTCACTCATATGCCCAAGACGATATGCCAAAGATTAGTAGCATCGTAATCGGATAATGAACTTGAAATTACAGCAACATTACACGATATTGTAGTACCTCGCAGATGGTACAAATTGGCGATTTAATATCACTTTCATCACAATAAGAAAGCCTTTTGATACCTTCAAAACTCCACCTTCACTGAATACTTGTACCCTTTAGTATCAAGAGTACTCAAAGAGATGAGGTTTCTTTTCAAATCTGAATGTGCCTCACATCCACAAAGTTCTGACAATACCATCAAACATCTTGATCTGAATTGAACCAATTCCTGTAACCTTACAAGATGAGTTATCACCCATCAATACAGTACCACCTTCAACAGGTTCATAGGTGGCAAACAAATCCTTATTATAACACATATGAAAGGTACAGGCAGAATCAAGAATCCATTCATCATTGGTCTTAGCACATCCAGCAAAGGCAACAAGAATTTCTCCATTAGGACTATCATCAGCAGCAAGAGAGGCTTTACCTTCATCATCTGGTTTACCTTTTGGCTTATAATGGCCGGTTCTCTTTTCTTTATTTTGGAGCTTCCAGCATTCAGAGATGTCGTGCCCACTTTTCTTGCAATATTTGCACGACTTGTATTTGGCTCTAGATTTCGACCGGTTCTTGTAGCCGTACGAACTTTTGCCCCGTGATCCATTGTTTGAGTTCTTCTCCTTTTGCCTGCCACGAATAAACAAGTCTTCTCCTTTCGAGCTTGAATTTTCAGAAGGTATCATATGTTTCATCTTTTTCTTAGCATGCAAAGCTTCATAAACTTCATTAAGAGTGAGAGTGTCTCTACTATATAATATGGTATCTCTGAAATTTGAAAATGAACTAGGCAGGGAACACAAAAGAATAAGACCCAAATCCTCATCCTCATATTTTACCTCCATCGACTCTAGGTCGGCAACGATCTCCTTAAACGCCGAAAGATGATCAAGCACAGATTCTCCTTCTTGCAATTTATGAGAGTACAACTTCTGCTTGAGATGCATCTTGCTGGTAAGATCCTTTGTCATGCAAATTTTTTCTAGTTTCAATCATAATGCAGCAGCTGTCTTCTCCTTCAAAATATCGTGTAAAATATTATTTGATAGATGAAGATGAATCTGAAATAAAGCCTTACGGTCTTTACGTTTGTCATCTGCGGTCCATACGGTAGGTTCTTTTGCAAAACCTTCCAATGCATCATCCAAATCCATCTGTGCCAACACAGCCTTCATCTTGACTTGCCACAGTGAAAATCTTGTATCACGATCCAGGAGTGGAAGATCATACTTCAAAGTCGCTATGAGGAATAAAACCTAAAAATTGCTGGTACTGATATGTGTAAACCTAGCAAAAATCACGACCTGTATGGTACACCTTCTGTATACGCGGAACAAAGATCTTCAAACCTCCTGGTATGCTTCTCGGGTGGACAAAGCAAAAAATCTCCAAAAAACAATTCACGTGAAGAAACCTTGAAGTTTGCTGTGAGATTTAATAGAAAGCAATTCTTCTTGGGACTTGTACTTGCTGACCTTTGCTATTGCCTTTTGGTTTTGGTCTGTTGGCCTTGATATGCACGCGTGAGTTCGGCTGCTGGTCCTTAGACCGAGCACACGCGCTCGTCTCGAATCGAGGCGAGGTGCTGGCGCGTCGACCAAGACGAAGCTGAGGCAGGAAGGACGATGCGCGACGACGGCGTAGGACCGAAGGGCCAACGCGAGCGTTGCTGCTGATTCGCGCGACGAAGGACCGACGCGCGACGAAGACTCGCGGACGAAGATCGCTGCGTGACGACGGACGGCAGATTGGATCTGCACGCGACGGCAGCGCACAGACGAGACGGCGAACCGATCTCTGTTTTTTTTTCTTATCTCTCTCCAAACCCTAAACTCCTGTGCTCTGATACCACTTGTTAGAAATAATGCACGGATCAAGGGAGACAAGAGACACGAATTTTACGTGAAAAACCCTTGCGGGAAAAAACCACGGGCGCCAACCGGCGATGATCACTATATGTGGAGCGATTACAAAACGCCGGGGATTACAAAGAGGCGTCAGGCGTCAACTCTCCCCGTGCGGCTTACAAGAGGTATATAAAGGGACAAAAGGACTTAGAGTCCAAGTAAGAAACTAATCCGCTAATATGGTAACTAATCCGGATACTTCCATATTAGAAATTCGGATCACATATATCCTATATTCACTGAGCTTTGTGGAGATAATTCTTGCACTACTATATTTTGTGATAGTCAGAGTGCTATATGTCTTACAAAGGATCAGATGTTCCATGAGAGAACAAAGCACATTAACGTGAGATATCACTTTATTCGAGGTGTTATTGCTCAAGGTGATGTCAAAGTGTGCAAGATAAATACCCATGATAATCCAGCTGACATGATGACAAAGCCAGTCCCTGCTACTAAGTTTGAGCTTTGCTCAAGCTTAGTTGGTATTACAGTCTAGTCCTAGAAACTAGTTGGCGCACGGTGATTTTTTATCTTATTATGGAGATATTTGATGATTGAAGATTCTTCATTATGCTACAAGAGGAAATTTGTCTCAAGGTGGAGATTGTTGAATAAGGGATATATGTGATCCGAATTTCTAATATGGAAGTATCCGGATTAGTTACCATATTAGCGGATTAGTTTCTTACTTAGACTCTAAGTCCTTTTGTCCCTTTATATACCTCTTGTAAACCGCACGAGGAGAGTTGACGCCTGACGCCTCTTTGTAATCCCCGGCGTTTTGTAATCGCTCCACATATAGTGATCATCGCCGGTTGGCGCCCGTGGTTTTTTCCTGCAAGGGTTTTCCACGTAAAATTCGTGTCTTTTGTCTCCCTTGATCCGTGCATTATTTCTAACAGTTGATACTCATCCATTCCACACAAAAAAACACAAGACTTATCGTCTAACCAGCCTTTGTGAATAAGATTATCTTTAGTCAATATCATTCGCTTAAGAACTAACCACAAAAAGACCATAACACTCAAAGTTAGTTTAACCCCCGATAAAACGATAAGGAAAAGCAATATTCCGGGTTCTTAAAGCAGTGTAAAAAAACTTCACAGATAAAACTCCAGATGAAGACAACATCCACACCAACTTATCACATTCCTCAACTTCACACTACTGCATTCTTTTAATAATTGGCACCACAAGACTAGATTGTCTCCTAGAAGAGTTCTTCTAAAATTAATGAAATTCAATCATTTCTTAAATACATTTGCCACCGTGTCTGATAAAAGCAAGGTTATACAACCTAGCATATTTCACAGATAAAGGAGTATCTCCTATCTATAAGTCCTCCCAAAACCTAGTTTTAGTACCATTTCCCAGCTTCCTCTTACAGCAAGAGAAGAAGGTATCCTTAATCTCCATTAAGCCTTTCCAAAAATAAGAATCTCCAACATTAGCTTTAACTTGAGTCAGAGTATTCTTACACAAATATTTCTTTCTGATAATTTCTTGCCAATGACTCTTCATGTTCTAACCTCCATAACCACTTACTTAGCAAAGCTTAATTCATGGTTTTGAGGTCAAGAACACCTAAGCCCCCTTGGTCCTTTGGCAAACAAACCACTCGCTAACTAACCAAATGGTAAAAATTCCATGTAACTAACCAAATTGTACCTCGCAATGAAGAGATGTGATATTGGCAATGTACAGAAAAAATTGTCCACGGTTAACATAGCCCACGCAACCCAATCATTCGCAAATATAAACTATGTCCATCACCATTAGCTTAGCTATCGGAGAAATCCTCGACTAGCAATGGGAACCAAGCTTTTCATAATATCAGCTACAGGAGGAATTGTACATACATAAGGCACTTAGAATATGTAGTATGAAATAGAATAGTTGGCCTGTGAGCCCCTGGAGTAACAAGTTCCTACATGTGTCGGGCAACGAAGCTAATCTGTCCATCGTTGTTTTGTACATCTACTCGCTTGACGATGTCCACCGCCTAACTTGAAATTAAGGATTGCCTTTTTGGTTTGTGAAAGCGTGTATTGTTTGGGAGATCACTTGAGAATATACAGTACAAATACAATACGAGAAATAATGCATAACGGGAAGGTGAGATTACATGCCAAAGATAAAGCAATCTATTTAGAATTAGTTGTAATCTCTGGGAGATCAATCCGGAGACCCGTGCCACCGTGATCTCATCTCCCTGCGGCGTGACCGCCGTGGTCTCTTTGATCCGGATGGGATATGTGCATGAGATATGCACGTATACGTGTAACAGTTTGCATCACAAGTTCTTTATCAGCGATCACACAAGAACTTCCAAAGTCCAGCATATGGTCACGTTGAGGCAACGTGTACTGAAATGTTGCCGATCGATTTCCGATCCCCAGCAAGGCCATGGTGATGTCATATGTCAAAATGGATTTGAACATTAGCAACGGTACAAATGTGGCTGATGTGAGAACCGACAAAAGGTCAGTTGGCTAGGTACGCTCATTGCGCCGCTCGCTCACCTCCTTCAAATGGTGCCATAAGTTTGAGAACCATATAAAAGTTGGGAAATAAGTAAACGAACAATGACATGAATGTTGGATTGATCTCCCTCCCAATTAGCCCAACGATTAATCGGGGCCTTGATCCGCGCCCTGATCGGGGGCGCCCAGACCATCTATTGGCTTGTGGGCCCCCGTCGCGCTGCGCAGTATATAAAGGGGTGGGGGCCGGCGGCTCTAGTTACGAGGTTGGCCTGAGCCGTACACCCCACCTACACTGAAACCCTAGACCGATCTCCGGGGGCGCAGTGAGCGACGAAGCTTCACCGTCACCGCCACCGGATCCGGACCGCCACCGCCTTCTTCTTCCACGACCGCCGCCGCCGCGCCATGGCCGGCCTCCTCCACGCAATCGGACGGTACTCCTCTCCTCTCCTCTCTCTCTCTCTCTCTCGATCTAAACCCGATGCAAAACAAGAAGAGATCAAACAATGGTATCGAGCCCGAGTTTTATCAAGACGGCCGCCGGCGCGCTGCTCGCTTCGATCGCCGCCCGCGGTGAGCGCAGCCCGCGGCGGCGCGCTTTCCTCCCGATGGCGCGCCGCCGCCGCCGATCCACGGCCGCAGCTCGCGCGCTTTTGGAGTGCCGCCGGCCGCTCCACTCGAGCGGGTCGCGCCGTGAGCTGGTGAGCCCGCGCGCTCGGCGCCTTCCACGCGCGAGACGCCGCCGGCCGCCCGCGCGAGCCACCTCCGCCGCCCACCCGAGCGGTCGCCGCCCGTGAGCGGCTGGTGAGCCAGCGCCGCTCGGCGCCTCCCGCCTCCCGCGAGACGCCGCCGCCGCCGCGAGCCACCTCCGCCGCGCATCCCTCTCCTGCGCGCGCTGCCTCCTCCTCCTGCGCTGCGCCGCCGCCGCCACTCACGCGGCGCGGCGCGACGCCGCCGCCTTTGCGGTTTTTCGGGTGAAGGTTGAATGGAGGTTGCAATGGATAGGGTTAGGGTTTTGCTTTTGTTCACGCGATTTTAGCTCCGAGCCGTCGGATTCTTTTGGGTGGCCGAGATCCGGTGGGAACTAATGGGCTGATGGTGGCTGTGGGCTGTGGGCTGTGGGCCACGGCTGCGCAAGATGGGCCAAATGGCCATTTTGAACAGTAAATCCGAAAAAGGGTTTTAATGTTTTTCAGAAGCTTTATGAGTGAATTTGATTGAATTTTGATCCAAAATCTCTGTAAATTTTTGCACCAACGTGTTAATTTTTCAGAGATTAAAAGTGTACAGTATAATGCTTCTGTATAGTGAATTATTTTAGAATAATTACAGTTTCCGCTGCAAAAGTTAATGTTGATTGTTTTTTCATTATTAAATTCGAACCAACGGGAGAATTTAATTTTGGAAAAATAGATATAATTTTCAGAAATTTATGATATTGTTATTTTCTGACCAACGTTGATAATAACAATATTATAATTTTTTAATTGATGTTTTATGCGTTATTTCTATTTCGCCAACGGTGATGTAGATTTAATGTATAGATAAAATTGATTTAATTGTATGTCGATTTTTACCAACGTTGGAAATAAGGCATATAATTTTAATGTTACGTTCTCACTTTATTTGAACTTTTTCAAAGTGGATACAACTTGATGAGTTGTATCGAGAGATCCCCACTCAAAGGAGATAATTACGAGAGTGGAAGAAAAAGATAGACTTAGCGCTTATCTTGGCGAGGTGGACCGGGTCCTCACTACAAGACGCCCCACCGAGCCTATGGCACCAGTGAGGATCAAAATGAGGATGATATCGCTTGGCGAAAAGATAGAGGATCATGCTCCCTGCGGATGTCTTATGACCTTGAGCATAAGAATGGACCACGACCAACAAGAAATGTTTGGCCGTGATAAAGAACACGATTGAGCCCGCAATTGTGGGCTCAATCGCAGAGTGTGACATCACACAGAGTACCTTGAGAAAATAAAGAGTCGCCATCGGCTCTTCAAAGACATACGCTACACGGTGATTAAGCGACTTGTGACATGTAAAGGTACTCTGGCGGTGGCATAAGAGAGCACATACTAAGTGTAAGGACCCGGATTAACACCCTGCATCTTCGTGTATAATCGAACTAGTCCCATGATCAGTGGCTAGCTCACACAAGAAACAAGTGTGATAACACAACCATAAACGCTAAAAGTTATTAAATAACAACAGAGTTGATTACAAGATAGCCTTACAGGGTAACATTAAATAAACACAATGGAAGACGATGAAGAAGTAGTAGGGTCCAGAACCGCCACGTGCAATCGATCGTAGCGCCTAGTCGTCATGATCCACACCTGGCGAAGTTCTTCTCCTCTCAAATTTGTTTGCATAAAGCAAGATGAGCACAACTTCCGTGCTCGCAAGTTACACCCACAATTAACAAAATGACATGCATAAATGGATGTAACAATAGAAAGGCTTATAGGTTATTTGTGCAAAAACAAAGATTTGACATCGAATACCATAATAAGTTCAAAAGCTTAAGTGTTATAAAATCTAAAATTGAACTTGAATTGATAACGATAGTGCGTGCACCAACCTAACACCAATATAAACACGCACCAACCCGGGCTTCAACCCATAACTTTTCTCATGGATACCCATCCATGTCAAACTGCTTTATAAAACATTTTGAAATCAAAGTCTAACTTTGAGTGGCTTTGCCAAGATGTCCATGATCGCAGGCGCGCTATTCGAATAGTTTGACACTCTGCAGAGGTTGTACAACTTACCCACAAGACATGAATTTCTAGTTGTCCGGCATCCGTCGATACCACCGCCACTACCTTAGGTAGCAGCCTAGAGCACGTGTCAAGGCTTTTACAATGCGCTATTCCACCATAGTCTTCCTCGCTAAGGTTTCACCTTTGACAACCCGTCCGCAGGTTCGAGCCCTCTTGCGCCAAGTGGGACTAACAAAGGTCCCGAAGACCACCCACCGCATCACAGAACGACCATGATGGAACTTTGCAAATTAATCACCTGTGTCCCGCCCATACAATACATGTGGTAGTACGATGTGGCTTAGCAAGATGCGGCTCAAGACCGGTCCTAATCGACTGGGCGACAACCAACGAACCCGGGCCTCAACTTACCGGTTGAGCCTGCATAAACTCGCACCCACTGCATAAACATTTCGCCCAAGTCCAAACCATCATTTTATTTTATTTTTCAAGCATTTGTAAAACTCCCACGACACATCAATGCCAAGGGTACAATTTAAACAACAATGCGCTGCCACGTCACCTCGGCTCCGGCGGCGCTCGGGCCCCAATGGTACCGGCGAGCGGCGGCCCGGCGAGATCCGGCGAGGGTGTTAACGTGTAGTGGAGATCACGAGGGTTGTGATGCTTACCACGTCGGCGCAAGAGCGTGGGAGGAACGCCGGCGGCGAGGTGAGAGGCGGCGGCGAAACTTCGGTCACGGTGGCGCGGCGACTCCGGTGGAGCTCCGGCAAAACCAAGGCAAGCACCGGGTGCGCAAGATGGCGGTGATGACGACGGTGGCGGCGGCGAGGACGCGGTGACGATGGTGGCGGCGCTAGAGGCGGCGGGAGAAGCTTCGGCCGGCGAACTTTGACGACAAAAATCGGTGGCTAGGGGCGGAGAGGGGCTAGGTGAGAGGCGGGAAGGAGATGAGGAGGGAAAGGGGCTCACCGTGCTCCATTTTATAGGCCAAGGGGTGCCCGGGAGGTGGAGATCATGCGCGGTCGTGGCGGCGACGGCGGTTTGGGCGCGCGGCCGTTTCGGGTGAAACCGTCGTGAGAGGAGGGGAAAGAGGCGGGGCGAGGGCGGTTAGAGGCGGCGAGTCGTGCGCGCACGCGGGCGGGGGACGCGGGAGGTAGGGGCGGTTTGACCGAGCCCATGCGCGAAAAAGGCGAGCGTGCGTGTGCGGGAGGAAGAAGGAAGGAGGAAGAAGGCGCGCGGGCACACCAGCGCATGAGAAGGCTACGAGCCAGGTGGGGCCGGAGTGAGAGAGATAGGGAGCGGGCGGGCGAGTGGTAGGGGGCGCAGGAGGAGAAGTGGGCCGGAGTGGGATTTCGGCCCAAAGGGATTTTCGGATTTTAAATGATTTGGCAATTTAAATAATCAGTTAATTACTTTTGGCTTTTTAGAAATAGCAAATAAAATCCAAAAATTATGGAAAATTTACAGAAATTCCCTTATTTATTTTTGGACTTAATAAAATTATTTCCAACTCAAAGTTGGCTTTTATTTTTGCAAATAATTTTTTTTTGGTTTTAAAATATTTATAAAAGGCTTTTAAAAACTCAGAAAATTCTAGAAATTAAGTAAATTTTTATTTTCCAATTCAAATCCAATAAAACTTCAAGAACTTCAAATAAATTTTAATTTTGACTTTCAAAATTTCAAAGATTCAATTAAAGCAATAGAACTCTTTCCAAAATTTCAGAAAGTCCAATAAAACAATAACTTTATTTTAATTTAATTTAGGTAACATAACCTTGGGATGTTACACTAAGGATGAGCAACTTGGCATCCAAGCTTAAACCAATGGATTTGGCTCTCAAGGATGAGTTCCTAATTCATTTGATTTTTGCTTCCTTGCCAGAAAAGTTTGACACCTTTGTTGTCAACTACAATATGCAGCCCGAGAAATGGGACTTAGAAAAGTCCATAGCTATGTGTGTCCAAGAGGAGGAAAGATTTAAATCCTCACATGGTGGTTCTATCAACTATGTGAAGGACAACAAGAAAAAGAACTTCAACAAGAACTTCTCCTCAAGGAACAAGGAAAAGCCCATGTCCATCACCTCAACAGAATAAGTTTGCAAAGAGAAAAGATCGTGCCTTCATTGCAAGAAAAGGGACATTACAAGAAAGATTGTCCCGATTTCTTGAAAATGATTATGTCAAAGAAAGGTGAGGACATTATTACGCTCATAAATGAGTCCTGTATGTACAATATTCAAAATCTACTTGGTGGATTGATTCTGTGCAACTGCTCATGTTGCCAATAATATGCAGGATTCCGCTCGACGAGGAATACGCAAAGAAAAGAAAGATGCATTAAAGTCGCAAATGGAGTCCAAGTGAAGTTGAAGTCGTTGGCGATCTTTCATTAGAACTAGCTGATGGCTTCACTCTCTTACTTAGAGATGTTCTTTATGTTCCTCTTACAGAGGAATTTGATTAGTGTTTCATGTTTGGACAATGATGGTTATGATTGTCATTTTGGAAATGGCAAGTGTGAAATAATGTTTAATAAAGAATGTGTTGGTCTTGCCATCTTACAAAATGAGCTTTATTTGTTATCATTATATGATGATGTGAATGTCGTATGCGATAATGGGAACGTCGCGTGTAGAAAGTGAATGAATCCTCGTCTCACGAATGTAAACAGAAACGAAAGAGAACTCTAGATGCGTCGTCGAAATTATGGCAATCGCTGCTTAGGCCATATTTCGAGGGGGAGAATAGAAAGACTAGTTAAGAATGATATTCTTCCTCCATTAGAGTTCTCAGACTTAGAACAATGCAGAGAATGCATTAAAGGAAAATATGTAAAGAAAATCAAGAAAGACGCCAAAAGAAGCACAGAATTCTACAAATTATTCACACAGATATTTGTGGTCCTTTTCCGTGAAAAGTGTGGATGGATATGACTCGCTCATAACATTCACCGATGATTACTCCGTTATGGATATATTTATCCAATCAAAGAAATAAATGAAGCCTTGGATAAATTCAAGATATTTAAGGTCAAGTTGAAAATCAACACGATTTAAAGATTAAGATAGTCCGATCGACCGTGGGGAGTACTACGGTCGACATACCCCATATGGACAAGTTCCCGGACCTTTGCAAGGTTTTTACAGAAAATGGTATAGTGGCCCAAGATTCTACACCGCGAACCTCAAAGAAATGGAGTAGTTGAAAGACGCAACTGCACTCGATGGATATGGTGCGAAGCATGATGAGCTATTCCACACCGCCATTGAGTCTATGGATGGAGGCGTTGAAAACCGCCATTCATATTCTCAACAGAGTGCCTAGTAAGTCGGTGCCCAAAACACCGCACGAGTTGTGGGCAGGAGAGTTCCTCACTAAACCACTTGCGTGTGTGGGGAGTCTCACTGAGGCTAAAGTATTTAACCCAAACCTTGGGAAGCTTGATCCCATAATGAGAAGTTGTCATTTCATTGGCTACCCCGAAAAGTCAAAAGGTTTTCGCTTCTACCGCCCGCATGATATACAAAGTTTGTAGAAACGAGACACGTTGTCTTCTTAGAGGATGAAATGATGAGAGGAAGTATGGTAGCTCGTGAGATTGACCTTGAAGAGAAGCGGTGTATGCACCCACTCGATGATTCAAGAGCCATTCTTCACACTACTCATTGCCGCCAGACCGACGTGCAAGACATCATGGTGCAAGACTGTTATTGTTCCTCCTCCGCAACAATGAATGAGAATGAGGAACCTGTTCTTCAGATCCTATAGAACCCATTGCCACAGATGAGGGGAGCAACAACACCTCAAACAGTAAGATGTACCAAATGAGGAGGCCTGAGGAGGTCTCAAAGAGTAAGAAGATCACTATTTCGATGATTATCGATTTATCATACAGAGGAATTTCAAATGGAGGATGATCCCATCTCATTTGAAGAAGCCATGAGAAGTTTAAAATTCTCAAAATGGCTTGAGGCCATGGAAGAGGAGATGAGGTCCATGAAGACTAATAAAGTGCGGGACTTGGAAATTATTCCTAAAGGAGCCAAAACAAGAGGGTCAGAATGAGTCTACAAGACAAAGCTTGACTCCCAAGGAATGTAGAAAGATACAAAGCGCGACTTGTGGCAAAAGGCTTTACGCAAAGAGAAGGGATTGATTACAATGAGACCTTTTCTCCGCCTCATGTAAAGATTCTTCGTAATCATAATGGCATTAGTAGCACATTATGATTTAGAGTTACATCGATGGATGTAAAGACGACATTTCTTAATGGGGATTTGGAGGAAAATGTTTACATGGCACAACCGAAAGGTTTTGTCGTGGAAGGAAATGAAAGAATGGGATGCCGCCTAAAGAAATCGATTTATGGGTTAAAGCAAGCTTCAAGACAAAGGTACTGTGTTTATGCAAAGTTTAAAGATGGGAAGTTTATCTTCCTAATCTCGTATGTGGATGATATTCTACTAGCTAGTAGTGATGTCATCACATCGAGACAAAGAAGTTTTTGTCCTCAAACTTTGATATGAAAGATCTTGGTGAAGCTTCGTTCGTTCTAGGATCGAGATTCACAGGGATAGAAACAAGGGGATATTGGGACTCACAAAAGACATACATAGAGAAAGTCTTAAAGAAATTTTGTATGCATAAATGTAGTCCTTCACCGCACCTATAGTCAAGGGCGCATGATATGGGGATTTTCAATGCCCCAGAACCAAGACGAGCTCGATCAAATGAAATCGGTTCCATATGCTTCACCGGAAGCTTGCAAAGATGCTCAAGTGTGTACGCTACGACTTAGCGCTTGTTACCTGGGTTATTTGGCGATTCCGAGCAATCTCGAATAGAACATTGGAAATTGATAAAGAAAGTCTTGCGTTATTTGCAAGGAACAAAAGGCCTCATGATGACATACGTAAGATCGATTCACTCCATATAGTGGGGTATACAGATTCGATTTTATGCGGGAGATGATAGAAAGTCTACATCCGGATATGTGTTCACTCGCCGAGGAGCTATATCGTGGAAAAGCTCAAAGCAAACCGTCACTACATCGCCCACAATGTATGCCGAGTTTGTAGCATGTTATGAGGCTACGGGCGGTGAACAAGCAAAGAAGTTCATACCCGGTTTAAAAGTGGTTGACGACATCAATAGACCACTTAAGTTGTACCGCGATAATGAACCCGCATAACGTATGCCCACAACAATAAGTCAAGTGGTGCTTTGCCAAACACATTGACATAAAGTACTATGTTGTGAAAGATAAAGTTCGGGATCAAATTATAAGTCTTGAGCATATAAGTACCGCAAAGATGCTAGCGGATCCGCTTACTAAAGGCTTACCACCCAACGTGTTCAGAGAACATGTAGCCGCATGGGTTTAAGGGAAAGCCTATGATTCTGGACTAAAAGATGGTCCAAAAGATTAAAGTAACTATTTGAGCAGAGAGGTGTATTGTAGTCGTTAAATCTATCGGCGATTGACCGTGATTTATGAGACATGCTCTATGCACTAACTGTGATGGAATGAGTAAAGTCAAAAGTAATTAAAAGTTAAAGCATAGAGGAGATCAAGGGGGAGAATGTTGGATTGATCTCCCTCCCAATTAGCCCAACGACTAATCGGGGCCTTGATCCGCATACGATCGGGGCGCCACCATCTATTGGTGGTGGGCCCGTCGCACACGCGCAAAGATATAAAGGGTGGGGCCGCGCTCTAGTTACGAGGTTGGCTCGAGCCGTACACCCCACCTACACCGAAACCCTAGACCGATCTCCGGGCGCAGTGAGCGACGGACGCTTCACCGCCACCGCCACCACACGGATCCGACCGCCGCCACCGCCTTCTTCTTCCACGACTCGCCGCGCGCCATGGCGCTCCTCCTCCACGCAATCGGACGGTACTCCCTCTCCTCTCCTCTCTCTCTCTCTCTGATCTAAACCCCAGTGCAAAACAAGAAGAGATCAAACAATGAAAACAAACAAAACAGATATCCTTTTCAGAGCAGTGCCTGTCACACTAAACCAAAGTGGTAACCTCGGCCTTAGGCGAATGATCACGTTAGTAGGATTTCCACTGTTCCACGAGCTTCAGCAACGCCGTATTGGACATCCGCCGTCGCTCAGCGCCTCCCTCGTGGCCGCCAGCGTCCGCTCCCTCCCACCGTCTGAATCCATCAGCCACCTAACCTTCTCATCGATCTCCTCAGCCGTCACGAACTCACGATTGCTCCTTCCTCGCGCCCTTCCACCGCCACCGCCACCGCCAGCCGCGTCTCCTCCACCAAGAACACCCTGTCCATCCGCTGCTCCACATAGAGCGGCCACCCCAGCATGGGCACACCCTCAATGACCGCAGTGCGTCCCGAACCCGCCCACTGCGTCGTGCCGCGGCACGTCCCGCTGCGGCGCCCAGGACTTGACCACCAGCCCCATGTCCTTGGTCCGGTCCAAGAAGCCCTTCGGGAGGATCGGCCGGCTGCTCGTCGCCCGGCAGACTGCGCAAGACCCACGCAAATCGTTGCCCGCTCATCTCCAGCCCGCCACCATCTCCTTGATCTGCTCGGCACTGAACCGGCCCATGCTACCGAAGCAGAGGAACAACACGGTGACCTTCGACTGCGTGTCCAGCCAAGCGAGGCACTCCTTGCCGCGCTTCTCGATTACCTCCTCTAACTTTTATCAGCAGGCTGATGCAGTAGACGGGTGGTGTCATGTGCCCTGAGGGTGCAGAGGCCGAGAGACGACGTCATGGCATGCGGCTCCAGGGAGCGACAACTGTTTGTTGTGGCTACTAACAAAACAGTAAGGGGAAGGACCTCTGGATCTCCCGGCAAGGAGAAGGGGCGAAACCCCAAGGTCTCGGAATCGGTACTAGTAAATAGGTCCTTTTTTTCTATTCAAAAAGATTCCCCCATGACACAAGGGGAGGGACTATTTAAACTATTACATCAGGGGTATAGGATATTACAATGCTACCCCTAAAAGGCCCTATGATTACAAAGGCCTCGAGGTCTTTGCACTCATCCGCGTGTAGCTTTGGTGCACGATAGACCTTCTTGGACCTCGTCCACCATGTCTTTTTTTCTGGTCCACAAGTAGTCTTGATTCTCTTCAGTCCGTACGAGGTGGTGTTGGAGCGAAGTTCCCTTTGCCGGAGATGAGGTATCATGCCTCGCGATGGGGGTAGCGTGGTGCCGACTTCATATACCCTCTTCGCTCAAGGATATTTTGTACCCATTGCTTTATGCGAGGAGGGGTATTGTTGTACCATTCGGTCAAGGCTGTTGTGTAGACCATTCTATGCCCTTCGCTTCGTACGAAGGAGTGCATGATACCCTTCGACTTGGTCGAGGGATGCCCTTACTTGGTGTTTTCGCTAGGTCGGTAGGGCCGGTGGGTTGCCCCTACAACAGGAGGACCTCGCGATCGAGGGCTTGATTCGTCATGGCTAAACCTGCGTCTTGTTGCTCCAAATGGTCTAGGCACGTTGTCCCCTTTAGCCTGGTTAAGCGTCATGATAAGTGTTCAGCTTCTGGTCCGTGCATGGGCGGTTGGAGTGCCCCGCTCACGTGGTCTTCCAAACCCTGTAGAGGGGTTATTGCGCTAGAGTAAGTAGTGCACTTGGAAAGACTTAGATTATTTAGGCTTGAATTGTAAAATTATATTTTATATCTTTAAAATTGCTAAAATCTATTTTTAGCCTAAAAGTTTTAAAAACGGTCTATTCACCATCTCTTTTTTCGGTTATTCTTGATCCTACACTAGCCTCCACTATATAAGGGGTGGTGTAGAATTTGCACGCACATCTAAGCCAAGGAACTCTAATATGAAAATTAGGGGAAGTGGAGAGAAGAGGAGGCTAAGGTTTGAGAGAGATGAGAACACTTGTGTGTATGTTGCCCTAGTGACTTTATCCTTCCAAGAGAGTGATTGTAAACATTCATCTTCAAGAAGAAATCAAATCTCCAAATTCGTTCAAGTCTTTCTCTTATATGTTCAAGTGTTGATTTCGTAATTTTGCTTAGTTTTTAGTGTTCCTTCCTCTCCTCCTCATCTTTCTTTGTACCTAGGACGTGTAAGTGATGGATATATCTCTTGGAGACCAGATATCATCCATTAAGATACTTTTTATTGCAATTTCTTGAGTTTGCCCGATTTTATTGGAAGAAATGGTGATCTTTGGGGTTTTTCTCTTGAGGGCTTCTGGCTGGATTCTTGCTACGATTGAGAGTGCTAGAACGTGTGGGAAACCATTCTTAGCCACATTGAATTATTGCTCCCACGAGCTCCTCTCAATCACTATTTTCGTATTTGGCTCGGTCTTTTATGCAACCTTCACTCAAACAGAAAAATATCAGAACTTTGGCAAAGATCTTCAAGATCTTTAATTGGAATGGGATCCTGAGATCCTAGATAATGTGCGCTTTAAGTTTCATGAAGTTTGGAGTTGTGGATCAATTTGTGATTTTCAAATCAATTTGTGATTTTCAAATAGTGCTAGAATTCAGTTATGTGCTGATTTTAATGTTCATAAGGTCAGCCCACCACTGTTCACCCGATAACACCGCACTATTCATTCCGGTCATACTGCTACTATTTACCTAGTCAGACGACACTATTCATTCCGGTCAAACAGATACTGTTCACCTTGTTAGACCGGTTCAAGCGGAGATTTGGCGGATCTTGATTCTCTTGTTGGCTAGTTCTTGTTTGAATGATTTTCTTTGGTAGTGAATAACCTTAAACTTTTGAAGGCAAAAGTTTTTGAAAAGATCGTTATTTGTGTGGTATCTATTCAACCCCTTCCAGCTCTATCAAAATTTTCGAGGTCGGCAGTCGATCCCCAGGCCTCCAAGAACAGTGCTACTTCAAGATTTCTTCAGTTCAGTTTCTGGAAGAGCGAAGCATTATCATCAAACCATTGCATCTTTTGTCATGAACTGAAGAGTTCTTCCAGTGGGATGCATTTTGCAGCAAACAGTGCAAACACGCATAGCTGCTTGTGGTATTTCAACAGCACAACAATAGTTTTAAAAAAAAATAAAGAACAGTACAAAGAACAGAGATAAACTCTGTCTCTATGTAGGTCACCACAGCTTTTTGTAGAAGATACAGTTCATCTAGTTCGACTTTTCACCTTTTTCGTTAGCGTTTTTCCACTGTCTCACAAGCTGCAGCAACGCTGCTTTCGACTCCCCGCCGTCGCTCAGCGCCTCCTTCGCCCGCCGCATGGCCGCCCTCGTCCGCTCCCGAAGCTCCCTCCCTCCATCGGAGTCCATCAGCCACCTCACCTTCCCGGCCACCTCCTCGGCTCTCACCATTTCTTTATCGTACCCTTCCATGGCCACCGCCAGCCGCATCTCCTCGACCAAGAACACCTTGTTCATGCGCTGCTCCGCGTACAGCGGCCACGCCAGCATCGGAACGCCCGCCATGACCGCCTCCAGCACCGAGTTCCACCCGCAGTGCGTCACGAAACCGCCCACCGCACTGTGGGCCAGAACTTCCCGCTGCGGCGCCCACGACATGACCACCAGCCCCCTGCCCTTGGTCCGGTGCAGGAAGCCTTCCGGGAAGAGAGCGTCGAGGTCCGGCTCGGCCGGCTGCTCTTCGCCCGGCGGGCTCCGCACGACCCACAGGAACCGCTGCCCGCTCATCTCCAACCCGCGCGCCACCTGCTTGGTCTGCTCCGTGCTGGACCGGCCCAAGCTGCCGAAACAGACGAACACCACGCTGGCCTTCGGCAGTGCGTCGAGCCACGCAAGGCACTCGTGGCGATTTGTGCCTACCTCCTCGGGCTTTATCAGTGGTCCTATGCAGTACAGCGGTGGTGTTCGACGCCCGGGGAGCGTACAGAGGCCGGCGACGATGGCGTCCGTGGCGCGCGGCTCCAGGGAGCGGCAGCTGTTTACAATAACGCCCTGGGAGTTGCACAACTGCTCGGATAAGGACAGGAAGAGCCTATTGCACAAGCTATCGCGGTCGAGGACAGCCGCGGCGAGGTGGTCTGCCGGTATAGGGGGGAGGCCGGGCGCGTGCACAAGGTCACCGCCGAGGTCTCGGAAGCTCAGAGTGGTCTGCCCATGGAGCACGGGCTGGTAAAGCAAGAAGGCGACGCTGGCGATGCAAGTTGTGAGGAAGAAGTACGTCGGGATGCCGAGCTCAGCGCCGACGTCGACGGCGCTGCAGCAGAAGAAGTCGATGACGAGGACGGCCGGGGATGCGGACCGGAGGAAGTCACGGAGGTCGGGGTTGGAGGCGCGCGCGAGTTCGAAGGCCTGGGCGACGTGATCACCGGCGGGCACGTCGGAGGGGAGCTTGACGCGCGAGAGGCGGTGGAAGGACAGCTCGGGGTTGGCGGCGGCCTCAAAGCCTGCGTGGAAAGAACCGGTGTGATCATCAGCCTGCCCGTCGAGGACGATGGCGACCTCGAGGCCGTGCGCCACGAGTAGCTTGCCGAGCTCCACAGCGGAGACCAAGTGGCTGGCCATCATCTCCGGCGCGGGGTAGATGGCCACCAGCTTCTTTGGCTTGCCGTCCTCGCTCTTGCCTGGGCCTCTCATCTTGGGATAAGTACAGCGGGGCAGTCAGTGGGACGGAACTGACTGCCTGCGTTGGCTCTGACTTCTGAGCGCCGTGCTGCTTCCGCCGAGTGACGATATTAATACCGGGTGTTTAGCCAGTATTTGTTTGTTTTGTTGCTAATTAAGTATTTAAATTTTGAACTTTTAAATCTAAATTCAATATATGAGATTAATTTGTCTTTTTCTCTCATAAGATATCATCAAATATAATATAAATAAATAAACTCAAATACTCACAAACCCTAAAAACACTTTAATACTCCCTATCAAACCCCATTAATACCGCGGTCTGCTTCTTTTGGAACCGCAACTCCTACCAAACCAGTAACCACATACGGTACCTACTAGTCGAGTGTCAAACAAACAGTTGGACATTGTGGTTTTCGTTTTGTCCGCATGTTCCACGCCAAAGCCAACATGAGTACTGCGAGCCTATTTTTGTTACAGGTGTGGCGCCCGTTGAGGCCACTACAAAACTGTGGTTGGGGACCTCTAATTTGAGATCGACCAGACCGTGAGGAACTCACGGACACCCTCCACACGTCCCCCCTTCCCCTCCCCTCTAACACACATGAAAAAAAACTCGAAATTTTCAACTCGAAAAAATTGAAATTGGGAAAAATTTCAACTCAAGTGATTGATTTTCAAATTGAAAAAATTCCTACTTGAATCTGAGGCGATTCGATTTGGAACGATTTCTACTTAGAATCAAAAAAATTCAGCTCAATCCAAATTAGGATTACCTTCCTCCAAGGCGACGGGCGACGCGGGCTCCACCGATGGCGGCGGCGGCGCGCGTGAGCTTCATCCTCCAGCGCGCCACGAGCTCCATTGTCGGCACAAGGCTCAACCTTTTAGAGTGTGTTTGGTTGCCTGCATGTCCTTACCTTGGCCTATATATGTCATCAAAGTTAAACCTAATCAGTTTTATTCCTGTCAAAAAAGATACACACCAGTTTTATTCCTTTGCTCTGGAAAGAAAAACACTCAAGATACACTAGTAAAACTGAAATCACACGCGCTATGGAAAGCAAAATACTCAGGATACACTGGTAAAACTGAAATAACATGGGTCTGCCACGCCACTGTGACTGTGACTGTGCTAAGCATCTAGCACACTATACACACGCACATCAACGATTATAGCCAAGTAAACGACAAAGGAGTTAAGGAATGTGATGCTGCAAGCCTGCAATCCTGACCCAGCTCACATGCTTTGCAAACCGCAATGTCCCACCTGTCCGGGCCATCTTCGTGCCTGCGTGCGTCTCCCAATCTACAGCCCAATAAAGCCCACCCACGGCCTCGTCTCCCACTCTTCCACGTGATCAAGCGCTTCTCCACGCGTCCACCAACCGCGCCAACGTCGCCTCCAACTCCCCGCCCTCGCGCAGCGCCTCCTTCGCCCGCCGCACGGCCGCCAGCGTCCGCTCCCGGAGCGCCCTCCCCCCGTCGGAGTCCATCAGCCACCTCACCTTCGCCGCCACCTCCTCCGCCTTCACGATCTCTTTGCCGTACCCTTCCACCGGCGCGAGGTGGAGCTCCTCCTCCAGGAACACATTGTTCATCCACTGCTTTGCGTACAGCGGCCACGCCACCATAGGCACGCCCGCCATGATTGCCTCCAGCACCGAGTTCCACCCGCAGTGCGTCACGAACCCGCCCATCGCGTCGTGGGCCAGCACGCCGCGCTACGGCGCCCACGACTTGACGACGAGCCCCTTGTCCTTGGACCGGCCCAGGAAGCCCTCCGGGAGAAGCGCATCAAGTTCCGGCTCGGCCGGCTGCTCGTCGCCAGGCGGGCTCCGCACGACTCACAGGAATCGTTGCCCACTCGTTTCCATCCCGACGGCTACCTGGCCCACCTCTCTGATCAGCTCCGCGGTGAACCTGTTAAACATATAAGCACATGTAGGTTCAATTTATTCCATAAATTAATCATGACATCATGCACGCAAAATAACAGAACCATCACAGCATACGCATCTAGTCATGTCAACCAAGAAAAGGAACATGAACAGATCTAAAGCGGAGAACATGACCGATTACGTATCAATGATTACGTTACGACGGTTTGTCGATGGTGACACTGCAGCGCGGTGTGGATGACACGGTCGATGACGATTCGCCGGCCGGCGCCGAGGAAGACGAGCGAGCTACAAGAAGCGATCGCGCGAGCGCTTCCCAAAACCTTATTCGCCTCTCGGTGCGAGAACTCGGGCGGCGGCCCGAGACCGCTGCTCCCGAACGGCAGCACGCCGCGAACGGGACGAGTAGACTACGAGAACGGCGAAGACAATGGAAGAGGCGAAAACCTAGATTGATTTTTCGTCTGTATGGAGGCGGCGATTGAAGATTTATGGAGGAATCGGACGTGTGATCAAGACGCCGTGACGTTCTCCATAACTCGAATCAAACGGATTAGTCTCAGAATCGATCCGGATTCACCGCCACACAAAACAAAGAAAAGATAAAACCGCAAAGGAAGCCGCGTCTGCGCAAGCACTGACGCCGATTTGGGCGACCATTCACGCAGTGCCGTGCGTGCGCGCCGCCCGCCCCGCGCCCCGCCGGCGAGGCGAGGCGAGCGCGCGTGTGTGTTCCTCTAGTTCTCTCCACACATGCCTCAAGTGACTAGGAGTGCACCATCCCTTTAAGGTGGTCTTCCTCTCCTAGAACTAGCAATATGGTACTAAAGTTCACATGCAACCTTCCTTTGCATGAGTGGACCTTTGAGATTTAATTTAGGAATTATTCTTCTTGTATGGGCTAGCCCACATAATCCAACAATCCCCACCGATCTCAAAGTCCCACAGAGATTTGCTCAATTCCAATGTCTTGTTTTATATATCGGTGTTTGATGGAGACCAATTAAGGTTGAACATCCACCTAGAACTCCAAGCTACACTTACTCACAACTTGAACAATGGACTATGCCTTGAATTGCAAGTTTGGTGCAAGCAAGCTTCACTTGAAGTCTTAATCGATACTAGGCCGCGATGAGGCTACCCTCGGTTGGAGCGTATAAGTCATACTCCTTGGTCTCTTCGTGAGCTTAGTAGGAGATTTCCCTAAAATCTTCATAGACTGCGACTAACAGTCGGACTCATATAGGTGTGTTCTTTCAAGAACGTTCTGCAGGATAACGTCTTTGCTTCTGAGAGTCAATGGAACACATTAAGGCCTTAACCAACCTGCCTTGCAGTTTTTTGAGAGTATTGCATCTTCACATAGAGAGGGTTGAAATTACTCTCCTCTAGTTAACTGATGGCTTGTTTTTCTCAGATCCTAATTCACGGGATCTCCGATCACATAGGTTGGGTTACTACCATAGATAACTCACATGGGTCTCATACCCATCTCCTTCGAGGTACTATCTATCACATTTCGTGATAGTCCCTTTGTGAAGGGATCTGCCAGGTTTCTAGTTGTTTGGATGTAATCCAAGGTTATAACTCCGGAGTTTCTCAATTTCCTGACAGACTTCAATCGTCTCTTGACATGCCTAGACGATTTCATATTATCCTTAGAACTGTTCACTTTAGCGATAACGGTTTGATTATCACAGTTCATGAGGATAGCTGGCACTAGCTTTTCTACCGTAGGTAGATCCATCAATAGATCCCGTAGCCATTCTGCCTCAACAATAGCAGTGTCTAGTGCCGCAAGTTCTGCTTCCATGGTTGACCTCGTCAAAATGGTCTGTTTGTAAGACCTCCATGAAACAGCACCACCACCAATAGTGAAAACATATCCACTAGTGGCTTTGATCTCATCAAGATCGAGATCCGCTTGGAATCACTATAACCCTCCAAAGACCGACGGTACCCAGATAGTGAAGTCCAAAGTTCGAGGTACCTTTCAGATAGCGCAACACTCGCTCAAGTGCCTTCCAGTGATCATCTCCTGGGTTAGATGTAAACCGGCTCAACTTGCTCACAACAAAAGAGATGTCTGGCCTTGTTGCACTAGCTAGGTACATAAGAGAGCCAATTATCTGAGAGTATTCCAGCTGATTCCTAGCAATTTTCTTATTCTTACGAAGTAACACGCTAGGATCATAAAATGTTGGAGAAGGCTTGCTATCAGAAAAACCAAAACAGCTCAAGACCTTTTCCACATAATGAGATTGCAAAAGTGTAATCCCATCCTCACCTCTAACCAATTTAATGTTTAGAATAACATCAGCCACTCCCAGATCTTTCATATCAAAATTTTGAGACAAGAATAATTTGACTTCATTTATCACATCGATGTTTGTCCCAAAAATCAGGATGTCATCCACATACAAGAAGAGAATAACTCCCTCACCCCCACCATAGCGATAGTATACACATTTATCGCCTCATTGACAAGTGCTCTGCAGATGTCACTGTTCTATCGAACTTTTCATGCCACCGCTTAGGAGCTTGTTTTAGACCATACAAAGATTTCAACAGCTTTAACACCTTGCCTTCTTGACCTTCTACTACAAATCCATCAGTCGTTCCATGTAAATTTCTCATCCGACTCTCCGTTAAGAAAAGGCATCTTAACGTCCATTTGATGAACGAGAAGACCATGTGAGGCAAAGAAAAGCAAGTAGTACTCGATCGTGGTCACCCAAAGAACAGTGAGTAAGTGTCAAAGAAATCTTCGCCTTCTTTCGAGTGTAGCCCTTGGCAACAAGCCGAGCCTTGTACTTTTCAATAGTATCATCGGGCCTAAGCTTCTTTTTGAACACCCACTTGCATCCTACTGTGTTTGCACCCATAAGGTCTATCTGTCACCTCCAGATTGCATTAGTGATAATGGAATCTATTTCACTACTGACTGACCTCCTTCCAAAGTGAGTCCGCATCGAAGATGAATATGCTTCTAAAATAGACTTGGGAGTGTCGTCCACAAGGTACACAATGAAATCATCACCAAAAGATTTGGTTATCCTTTGTCTCTTGCTCCTTCTAGGAGCTCCACATCATCCTCCTCATTGACAAGTTCATGTGTATGTTCAAAAGGTTGGTGGTGTGATTGAACTGGGAATTATTTCGAGGGTTGGCTAGTAGTGTTATGTGTATCCTTCATTGGAAAGATATTCTCAAAGAACGTTGCATCTCGAGACTCCATAATTGTACCAACATGCATGTCGGTACCTCGTTTTAACTATCAAAAATCTATAGGCAATACTATGATTAGCATATCCCGTAAAGACACAATCCACGCCTTAGGTCCAAGCTTGCGTTTCTTAGTTATTGGCACATTGACTTTCGCCAAACACCCCCATGTACGCAAATAAGAAAGTGATGGTTTTCTCCCAATCCATACCTCGTATGGTGTTTTGTCCTTATTTCATTAGGAACTCTATTTAATACATGATTAGACGTTAGCAAAGCCTCCCCACCATGCCTTAGGTAAACCCGCAGTGTCTAACATGGCATTCACCAAGTCAGTCAAAGTGCGGTTTTTCCTTTCGGCAATCCCATTTGACTCGGGAGAATAAGGAGGCGCCCTCTCATGTATAATGCCATGTTCCTCACAAAATAAGTCAAATTCGCTTGAGAAATACTCTCCACCACGATCCGACCTAAGTCTTTTATCTTTCTGTTTAATCGGTTTTCAACTTCTTCCTTATAGATTCTAAAATAGTCTAAAGCCTCGTCTTTCGCTTTCAATAAATACACATAATGTAACCTAGTTGCATCATCAATCAATGTCATGAAATATCGTTTTCCACCCTTCGTTGACATTCCATTCATCTCGTAAAGATCCGAATGCGGGAGTTCTAGTGGTGCCAAATTTCTCTCCTCTGCGACTTTGTGAGGCTTACGAGGTTGCTTTGATTGCACACGGCTATGGCATTTAGAACCTTTGGTGATGGAAACGTTTGGAATTAAATTCATCCGAAAGCCGAGACATTAAACCAAAATTAATATGACATAGACGTGAGTGCCAAACGTTAGCCTCATCATCCACACCGCCACAAATATGGATCACGGCTTTATTGCGTAAACTGAAAGGGAAAAGCGGAACAAGCCTCCGCACTCATAGCCTTTACCAATAAAATGTCCATGTTTAGACACGACTACTTTATTAGACTCAAATATCAACTTAAGCCCGTCTCTACATAAACGGGAGCCACTAACGAGATTCTTGTCTATAGAAGGGACATGTCGACGTTCTTCACCGCACGATCTTTCCAAGTAAACTTGGATCTACCGTGCCAACACCATGAACAGAGCATGTGACCCATTCCCATTAGGACGGAGGAATCGGGCGCACTGATAAGAGAAAACAACGAAATATCGGCACACACATGTACATTAGCTCTGTATCAATCCACGGTTGGTAGATTGACTAAGCGAAAGAAACGAGAGGTAAATTACCATACTCACCCCATCTCCGCCTTGCCAATGGTCACGTTGATGCACTTAGAAGTCTGTCCTACAGGTGCCTTCTTTCCTTTGCGTTGTGGGCACTTCTTGGCCATGTGACCAGGCTCACCGCACACAAAGCAAGTTCTATCATCCTGATTGTTGTTCTTCTTCTTCTTCTTCTTGAAGTTGGTTGTCTGTTGGACTTTGACAAATTTCCCTTTGTTCTTGCTTGAGGGTTTCTGTACCACATTGGCATTGGAGTGCCCTCCATCACCCTTAGACACAGCGTCCTTTTCCGAGCTTTCTCCTCAATTTCAAGAGAGCTAATTAGACTCTCAACAGAGTGCTCTTGTCTCTTGTGTTTGAGTCTTTGTTCAAATTCCTCCATGAAGAAGGTAATTTCGCAATAATACATCCACCAAAACTTGTCGGGTAAGGCACACTTCAGAGTTCGAGTTCCTTGCCAATGGATCAGATCTCATGAGCCCGATCTACTACGAACGGTTATTAACCATCTTGTAGTCATGAAATTGCTCCATGACATACATGTCATTGCTTGGCATCGAGCACCGTATTTGGAATTGATGCATCCCATAACTCATTTGCGTCCATCATGTGCATATACACCTCGCCTGACGATCAAAGAAGAACACTAAGAATGCATCCAACAAAGAGAGTAGTGGCGTCTCGAATTCTTTCGCCAAAGATCAAGAATACCTTCAGCTTGCCATTACTAACCTGAATACATTCATAGCAAGAAGCCACAAAGTGACCCCGACCGCCATCTCTTAAAGTGCACAGGAGAACTTCTCCGCCTCGGCATCGGCAAATCCACCATAGTAAGACCACGTGCCTATAATAAGGTTTTGGATTGTTAAACATATAAGCACATGTAGGTTCAATTTATTCCATAAATTAATCATGACATCATGCACGCAAAATAACAGAACCATCACGGGCATAACAGATCTAGTCATGTCAACCAAGAAAAGGAACATGAAGCAGATATAAAGCGGAGAACATGACCGTTATGCATCGATGATTCATTCGATCGGTTTGTCGATGGTGACACTGCAGACACGTGTGGATGACACGGTCGATGACGATTCGCCGGCCGAGCGTCGGGAAGACGAGCGAGCTACGAGAAGCGATCGCGCGAGCGCTTCCCAAAACCTTATTCGCCTCTCCGGTGCGAGAACTTGGCGGCGGTTCGAGACTGCTCTCCGACGCGGCGGCACGCCGCGAACGGACGGAGTAGACTACGTGAAACGCGCAAGACAATGGAAGAGGCGAAACCCTAGATTGATTTCTCGTCTCTGTATGGAGGCTCAGTATTTATGGAGGAATCAGGACGTGTGATCAAGACGCCTGCACGTTCTTCATAACTCGTAATCGAAACGGATTAGTCTCGTAACCTATCCGGATTCACCGCCACACAAAACAGCAAAAGATAAAACCGCAAAGGAAGCGCGTCTGCAAAGACTGACGCCGATTTGGGCGGACCATTCACGCATGATGCCGCGGCGCGCCCTTCCGCCCGCCCGCCCCGCCGCGCGCGGCATGCTGCGTGTGTGTTCCTCTAGTTCTCTCCCACACATGCCTCAAGTGACTAGGAGTGCACCATCCCTTTTAAGGTGATCTTACTCTCCTAGAACTAACAATATGGTACTAAAGTTCACATGCAACCTTCCTTTACATGAGTGGGCCTTTGAGATTTAATTTAAGAATTGGGCTAGGCCCACATAATCCAACAGAACCGGCCGATGCTGCCGAAGCAGAGGAACACCACGCTTGCCTTGGGCTGCGTCTCCAGCCACGTGAGGCACTCCTCGCCGCGCTTCGCGCCGACCTCCTCCGACTTTATCAGTGGCCCGATGCAATAGACGGGCGGCGTCGGGACGCCAGGAGGCGCGCATTGCCCCGCGGCGACGGTGTCGACGGCGCGCCGCTCGAGCGAGCGGAAGGTGTTGACGATGATGCCCTGGGAGCGGCAGAAGTGAGTGAACTTGTTCCAAAAGCCCTTGTAGGCCTTGTCGTCACGGTCCATGATTGGCAAGAAGACGTGCGTCGCCGGAAACGCGGGAATGCCCGGCACGCGCACTAGCTCTTCTCCCATGTCTCGGAAGCTCGTCGTGGTTCTGGCGTGCAAGACCGAGAGGTGCAAGGAGAAAGCGAGAGCCGCGGCGCCCGAGGTGAAGAAGAAGTAGGTGGCGATGCTGCAGAAGAATTCCACCACGGGGACGGCCGGGGATGCACCAGTTTGGAAGTCACGGTGGTGCGGGTTAGAGACGCAGACGCGGATGGTCTCGCAGGTGAGGGCCTCCTTGTGCTTGGACGCGACGGTCGGGAGCGTGACCTGCGGGAGACGGTGGAATGATACAGACGGGTTGGCGGCTGACACGCTGGCGAGGAAGGGGCCGGTTGCGCCGGCATCGTACGGCTGGTCGATGATGACGACGGTGACGGCAAGGCCGCGGGGGGTGAAGAGCTTGCCGAGCTCGATCATGGAGACGAGGTAGCCCACGCCAGGCGAAGGGTAGAGCACCACCGGCTTCTGGGGCTTCGCGTTGTTTACAGGAGCCGCGGCGTCCATTGCGAGAGATACATTTGCTGCGGAGTGGGGTTTGGAGGGCACGTTTTGTAATGGTGAGACGAGGATACGATCGGACGAGACTACATTTATAGAGGCAAGGCAATGTGTAGCCACTGTTTTACTGGCCAGTCCAATGGGAGGCAAGGCATGCAAGTTGCTTAGATTTTTTGTTAACTATAAGCCGATTTTTTATTTAAATTAGCTTTGAGATGTGTGTATTTGACTATGGATTAAGTCAATACTAGTTCAAAAACGTGATTTATACTTAAGAAACTTATTTTTTGCTATGACTGATTCACCATGCATATATATCATCCACAAACTCATCCTTCTAGTCTCCAACAGTTACGAATCAAGTTGTAAACACATAAGAAGACGAACTATACATTATCAGTTTCGCAGGTAGTATTGGAGCCCTGTAAGTTGTAGTTTTTTTATAAAAATATTGGCCATGAGCTATGACATTCATTTAAGAAAGAGGTACACTCCTACAAACCAATCCGAGTGGGTGAGGAGACGACGCCACCTCTTAACCAACCAGGGCAGCTGTGCACGTGGTTCAGTACTTGGGTCCTTGGAAGTTATGAATGAACCAGCGCAATCGAAAGTACATGTGATAGCACACATCCAGAGTTGTAGAAGATTCATCCTAAGCACGGATCGATACGTCCTCTGCCGTCCCCATTATAACGGAAACGTCGCGCGCACGCAGAGAAAGAAATGCCTTTTTAGCTTCGATTCTTTGGTGATTCTTTCAAGAGAAAAGGAGACTTCAGTTCGGAGATTGTGCTCTCGGAATTCTGATGGTAAGAACGGAACAAGCATTGATCAGTTTTGCCAGCAGCGAAACTGCTAAACATGTGAGTCGGTAAGAGCCGGCAAAAGGCTTGCTATGGTCGTACAAGCTATGGTGGATCCAAATCGAGTGATCGACAGGCACTGCGATTGCATGTAGCAACCATGTTAGTTATTTGTAGTGATTTCATTTTGGTACATATGGATGTACTTTCCTCGTACTGTTCTGGAGGACTGTCAAGTTAGATCCGAGGGAAAAAAATAAGTTGCTACGTGTGCATCATGCAATGGTTACTTGCTCTGCATCAAACTTGCTCAATTTCCCGCACAATTGCGAGCCTAGACACTAAAATACATGTGTTTATATCGAAACATAAAGTTATACTTGTTATACAATTCTAATACTTATGATAAAAATATATGTATATTTCTTATACAACTGTAACAGTTCCCATACTTCTGTTTAATCTACATCGTCATAATTTGGACCCACCAAAATCGACGGTGTTCTTAAGTTAGGGCTGAAATTCACCTCCATGGCCCTGTGCACGCATGTTTTGCATCCTGCGTGGCTAGTTCGGTCGCCTAGGGGAATCGTAGACGTTCGGTGCCATTCGATCCACCACGAAAGGGCCAGCGCAGCTATGTTGCCCCAGGTCGGTGTCGTAGATAGTGTTTTTGGGCCAACGGTTGTCGTGTTTTTTGTCTTCACGGGGGCATCAGGCCACGCTGGTGACAATGCGGGGCCACGCACGTGATTTTGGTGTTCATGTAGGTGATTCGTGTGATGATTCAGCCGATCTGAGCCAATCAGCCAAGGGTAAAATGCACCTCAGTGGCCCCGTGTACACGCAATTGGCATCGTGCGTAGCTAGTTCGGGTGACTAGGGGGCACCGTGCACCCTCGACGTCGGTCGAACTAGCATGAAGGGACCAACGCAGCTATGTCGGCCAGGTCGGGACCCATCGACATCGTTTTTTAGGTCAGCGGTCGTCAATGTGTTTCCGTCGCCACGGGGGCATCATGCCACATTGGTGTCGATTGGGGCGTCGCACACGCGATTTCGCCCTTCACAAAGGTAATTCATGAGATGATTCTGCCGATCCAGGCCGCTGCTTATTTTTTGAGCCAAGGATGGAATACACCTTTTGTGACCCATGTGCGCGTATTTGGCATCGTGTGTGGCTAGTTTGGGTGCCTAAGGGACATTGAGCATGCTGGGAACTGGTAAAACCAGCATGGCGGGGGCAATGTAGCTATGTCACCCCAGGTCGAGACCCGTTGACGTCGTTTTTTGCGCAAGAGGCCGTCAGTGCGTTTATGCCTCCACGAGGGTATCAAGCCATGTTGGTGTCAGTAGGGGTGTCAACAGATCGAATACGAAGCGAATAGTGATCTTCCCGTATTTCTATCCATATTTTCTAAATGAATACAAATACGAATTCGAATACGAATCAAATATTGTGACGAATACAAATCGAATACCTACTCAATTCGGTCGGATTCAGATATCTTCATAACCTACGTAATAGCAATATATTTATGATACTTTATCCTCGTACATAGAACACTAAATCATTCTAGTTTATCTATTTCACCTAAAAATATGAATTCATATTAAACTAAACATACTCATCAAACTAATTAGCCATACTGTAATAAAATATGTATATTATTTTATCGAATTCGAATATAAATACGAATAGTGCAGATAAAATAACATTTCGGATGACAAAGTCCATACCATATTTGTATCCATATTTTTTTTACGAATGTGAATACGAATAGGGGAGAAATTGTTAATCAGATGGAAAAAAATCTAAACCATATCCGTATCCCATCGAATATGGTAGACGAATAAAAAAGATAATTCGTATCTGATTGACACCCCTAGCTGTCGGTGTGGGGGGGTTGCGCATGCAATTTTGGCCTTCACGGAGGTGATTTGTGTAGTGATTCTATCAATCAGGACCACTGGCTTATTTTTAAGCCAATGGTGAAATCCATCTCTGTTGCCCCGCGTACACGTGCTTGGCATCATGCATGGCTAGATTGGGTTCCTAGGAGCCACCGCGGACGATCGGCGTCAGTCGAACTAGCACGAAGGGGTCGACACAGGTATGTCGTCCCTAACCAAGGTGCATCGATAGCGTTTATTGGGCCAACGGACGCTAGGGTGTTTCTGTCTCCATGTAGATCGGGGCACACTGGTGTCAAATGGGGGGATTGCGCATGCGATTTCAGCCTTTAAGGAGGTGATTTGTGCAATGATTCTGTCGATTTGGACCGTCGACTGATTTTTTTTATGTCGTGTGAAATACACCTTTGTGTCCCCGCATACGCGCGTTTGGCATTGTGCATGGTTAGTTTGGGTGCCTAGGAGGCACGACAAACACTCAGTGCCGGTCGAACCAGCACAAATGGGCCAGCCACCTATGTTACCCTCGATAGGGACCCGTCGATGTCGTTTTTTTTACTAGCGGTCATTGGTGTGTTGTCTCCGCGGGAGCATTAGGTTTCATGGTGTCGGTTGGGGGGTCGCGCATGCAATTTTAGCCTTCACGGAGGTGATTCATGCGACAAATATATGAATCTGGGCCGCTAGCTTATTTTTTAAGTCAGGGGTGAAATCCGCCTTCATGGAGCCGCGTACGCGTGTTTGCCATTGTGCATGGCTAATTCGGGGCGCCTATGGGCATCACGAATGCTCAGTGCCAGTCAAACCAGTGCTAATGAGTCATCGTAGGTATGTCACCCCCTGGTTGGGGCCCGCCGATGGTGTTTTCGACCTTAACGGAGTGTTAAGCCAGGGGTGAAATCCACCTCTATGACCCCATGTACATGTGTTTGGCATCATGCATGACTGGTTTGGGCGCGCGCCTAGAGGGCACTGTGGACGCTCGATACCGGTCAAACCAACATGAAGGGTCCAGCGGTGGTATGTCACCCTCGGACGGGCCCATTGACACTATTTTTTGGGTCAGCGGCCGTCGATGCGTTTCTGTCACCACGGGGGCATCAAGCCATGTTGGTGTCAATTGGGGGCCTACGCACGTGATTTCGGTCTTCACAGAGGTGATTTGTGTGGTGATTTTGTCGATTCGGACCATCAGCTTATTTTGTAAGTCAATAGTGAAATCCACCTCTGTGGTCCGACATACACGTGTTTGGCATCGTTCATGGTTGGAATAGGCGCCTAGGGGGAACCACGAAAGCTCGGCACTAGTCGAACCAGTCCGAAGGGCCAACGCGGATATGTCGCCCCGGATCGGGGCCTAACTGATTTCTTCAACCCTTTCGATTTGAGGGTTCTAGAACATGTAGGAAACCATCCTTAGTCACCTTGAATTATTCCTCTCATGAGCTTCCCTCAATCACTGTTTTCGTATTTGGCTCGGTTTTTTATGCAATCTTCACTCAAACAGGAGAAGGTCAGAAGTTTGACAAAGATCTTCAAGATTTTTAATTGGAATAGGATCCTGAGATCCTAGATAATGTGTGCTTTAAGTTTCATAAAGTTTAGAGTTGTTGATCAATTTGTGATTTTCAAATAGTGCTGGAATTCAGTTATGTGCTGATTTTAATGTTCATAAGGTCAGCCCGCCACTGTTCACCGATAACATCGCCCTATTCATTCCGGTCAGACTGCTACTATTCACCTAGTCAGACAACACTATTCATTCCGGTCATACAGGTATTGTTCACCTTGTTAGACCGGTCCAGCGGGGATTTGGCGGGTTTTGATTCCTCTTGTTGGCTAGTTCTTATTTGAATGATTTTGCTTGGTCTTCATAGCTTGGCATAACTATTGGAGTGAAATAACTTTAAACTCTTGAAGGCAAAAGTTTTTGAAAAAATCGTTATTTGTGTGGTGCCTATTCAACCCCTTCCAGCTCTATCAATTTTTTCGAGGTCGGCGGTCGATCCCCAGGCCTCCAAGATTTGATGTAACAGTGCTACTTCAAGATTTCTTCAGTTCAGTTTCTGGTAGAGTGAAGCATTATCATCAAACCATTGCATCTTTTGTCATGAACTGAAGAGTTCATCCAGTGGGATGCATTTTGCAGCAAACAGTGCAAACACGCACAGCTGCTTGTGGTATTTCAACAGCACAACAATAGTTTTTTTTTTTAATAAAGAACAGTACAAAGAACAGAGATGCACTCTGTCTCTGTGTAGGTCACCACCGCTTTTTGTAGAAGATACAGTTCATCTAGTTCGACTTTTTACCTTTTTCGCCAGCGTTTTTCCACTGTCTCAGAAGCTGCAGCAACGCTGCTTTAGACTCCCCGCCGTCGCTCAGCGCCTCCTTCGCCCGCCGCATGGCCGCCCGCGTCCGCTCCCGAAGCTCCCTCCCTCCATCGGAGTCCATCAGCCACCTCACCTTCCCGGCCACCTCCTCGGCTCTCACCATTTCTTTATCGTACCCTTCCATGGCCACCGCCAGCCGCATCTCCTCGACCAAGAACACCTTGTTCATGCGCTGCTCCGCGTACAGCGGCCACGCCAGCATCGGAACGCCCGCCATGACCGCCTCCAGCACCGAGTTCCACCCGCAGTGCGTCACGAAGCCGCCCACCGCACCGTGGGCCAGAACTTCCCGCTGCGGCGCCCACGACATGACCACCAGCCCCCTGCCCTTGGTCCGGTGCAGGAACCCTTCCGGGAAGAGAGCGTCGAGGTCCGGCTCGGCCGGCTGCTCTTCGCCCGGCGGGCTCCGCACGACCCACAGGAACCGCTGCCCGCTCATCTCCAACCCGCGCGCCATCTGCTTGGTCTGCTCCGTGCTGGACCGGCCCAAGCTGCCGAAACAGACGAACACCACGCTGGCCTTCGGCAGGGCGTCGAGCCACGCAAGGCACTCGTGGCGATTTGTGCCAACCTCCTCGGGCTTTATCAGTGGTCCTATGCAGTACAGCGGTGGTGTTCGACGCCCGGGGAGCGTACAGAGGCCGGCGACGATGGCGTCCGTGGCGCGCGGCTCCAGGGAGCGGCAGCTGTTTACAATAACGCCCTGGGAGTTGCACAACTGCTCGGATAAGGACAGGAAGAGCCTATTGCTCAAGCTATCGCGGTCGAGGACAGCCGCGGCGAGGTGGTCTGCCGGTATAGGGGGGAGGCCGGGCGCGTGCACAAGGTCACCGCCGAGGTCTCGGAAGCTCAGAGTGGTCTGCCCATGGAGCACGGGCTGGTAAAGCAAGAAGGCGACGCTGGCGATGCAAGTTGTGAGGAAGAAGTACGTCGGGATGCCGAGCTCGGCGCCGACGTCGACGGCGCTGTAGCAGAAGAAGTCGATGACGAGGACGGCCGGGGATGCGGACCGGAGGAAGTCACGGAGGTCGGGGTTGGAGGCGCGCGCGAGCTCGAAGGCCTGGGCGACGTGATCACCGGCGGGCACGTCGGAGGGGAGCTTGACGCGCGAGAGGCGGTGGAAGGACAGCTCGGGGTTGGCGGCGGCCTCAAAGCCTGCGTGGAAAGAAGAACCGGTGTGATCATCAGCCTGCCCGTCGAGGACGATGGCGACCTCGAGGCCGTGCGCGACGAGTAGCTTGCCGAGCTCCACCGCGGAGACCAAGTGGCTGGCCATCATCTCCGGCGCGGGGTAGATGGCCACCAGCTTCTTTGGCTTGCCGTCCTCGCTCTTGCCTGGGGTTCTCATCTTGGGATAAGTGCAACGGGGCAGTGGCACGGAACTGACTGCCTGCCAACTTGAGCGAGAAGGCGATGGAAAAGCTGGCGTTGGCTCTGACTTCTGAGCGCCGTGCTGCTTCCGCCGAGTGACGATATTAATACTTGCAGTCTGCTTCTTTTGGAACCGCAACTCCTACCTAACCAGTAAGCACATACGGTACCTACTAGTCGAGTGTCAAACAAACCGTTGGACATTGTGGTTTTCGTTTGTTCCGCATGTTCCACGCCAAAGCTAACATGAGTACATGACTCGCACTAAGGAGCCTACTGAGCCTATTTTTGTAACAGGTGTGGCGCTCGTTGTGGTTGTTGGGAAACTACGGGTCTGATTCTGCAGTCAGCCATTAGTGAACGTTCCATTCAAAATCCTAGCAGGATCGTAGCCTATAAATAGGGGGTGCTATTTATTGTAAAGGATTGATCGATGGATGAAGAAATAAAGAGAAGCAAGACGTCCCCTACATCTCTGTGTTCAATCTCTTCTTTTTCTGCGTTCATGCATTGTTCTTACGATTCTGAGTTTGTCTACGAGGTAATCGCTCGGACTGGACTCGCCAGCGACGCTTCCTCAACACGTTATCAGCACGATCGACTCTCCTCGCATCGAAAAGGTAACTGTCGATGAACGACACTCGTAGATTGAATCGTTTTCTAGATTGCTTTCAATTCTGCAAATTTGGCTTTGTAGATTGGTTTACTACGGTGCAAATCTGCTCTAATCTACCGCGAGCCGACTTGAAGTCGCCGGCCAAGCTGATCGGTGGATTGCATGAAAGAGTAGATGATGATTGTACCGTAGGTAGTATATGCAATCGCATGAAAAGCACCATGTACACGGCACCGCCTCCAAGCGGCTGTCACTACCTCCGCGATACGTTACCGGTCGGCATAGTCCGCCATCACGTACCGCCACGGAGGCAACGACAGTGCCACGCCGCTAGCACGCGGCGAGCACGCACATGACGGCATGAAGTCGCGCCTCCGTTGCAATCTTGTACCGCATTGCACCACATTACATTGCATGAACAATAAAGAAAAAAAATCCGACCGGCGCGGCCCCATACGGCCGCGCCGTCGCCGGTCGATCGCCTGCCATCCGCATGTGGCGGTGGTCGCCTGCCACCCGCATGTGGCGGCACTGCCACCACCGCCTGTAGCGGTGCCTCCCCAGATGCCGCCACGCTGCATGAGGTCGCCGCGCTACCGCGGCGGCGGCCTCGGCCGTGCGCCGCCGCCCGCAGCGGCCTCCCGGCTTCATCCGGCCTTGCACGGCCGGCACCGACACCGACACCGCGACGGCGCGCGAGGCAAAGACACGCCGCTTGAGGCGCGCCACCACCGCTCGCATGCCGCCGCGACACGCGCCATGGCGCCGCGTTACTGCGCAGAAGACCGCCACGAGCGAACCGCCATCGCGCCTTGTTCGCTGCAGCGCGCCGACGCCGCCCGCGCGCATCGCTGCGTTCGGCCGCGCAGCCCACCAGCGCCGCGACGCGCCATCGGAGCACGCGCGCCGGCGATCCCGCTGCCGTCGTTCGCGCGCGCCACCCGACCATGTGCCATCGCCTGCCGCATCCATCCGCGACGCGTGAAACCCAGCAATCGCCACCGCGCGTGCTGGAAGCCGCCACCTCACCGAACGCGCCGCACCGCGCCGGCCGCCTGCACGCACCGCCCCCAGCCTCCACGCAGCGCACCTAGCGCAGCCTTCGCGTGTGCGCATGCACATAGCGCCGCTCCACGCGGGCACATGCACGTAGCGCCGCCACATGTGGTGCTAGTTTCCCTAGCACGTGAAGGCAAAGGCCATATGGGTCGAAACAAAGCAACGGGCCCAACTAATGCAACGTGAATGCAAAGGAAAAAGGGTCGTATGGAGGGGGGGAAAAGGAAAGAAAAGGTAATTTCAGATTTTGCAAAAAATTCCTTAGATTTTTCTGAAATTACGCACAATTTTCTTAGAACTGAAAATTTACAAATAAAACCTTCGGAATTCTAAAAATTCTGAGTTTTTTTGCGAATAAGGAAATTTTGTGGAAAACCCCCTAGAAATTCAGCAAAATACGCACAAATTTTTTCTCTGTACTGAAATTTTGCGTGTTAACCCCTGAAACTTGCAGTTTTCGCCGAAAAGTCACTTTCCAGCAGAAAGGGTCCTCGGGAATCCAAATTTTTGCATATTTTGAACTTTTGAAGTATGTTTAACTTTGTTATTATTATTTCTATGCAATTTATTTATTTTATTTACTGTTTTGATTATCTGTGATTGTTTATATTGCTTTTAATCACTGAAAATAATAGTAAATCATGAAAATGCATAGAAAAATACGGGATCACGAACCAGAAGTTCAAATAGCATTATGAGAATTTTGCAACCATTTTATGCAAATTACCAGCAGTAATCTTATGAATTTTGGCATGAATATGAAGATGACTGGCATCACGAATCAGGAATTCGAAGAACTGACCCAGCATGGCCAGATTTTGTATAAAAATTTGTATCAGTCTTCAATTCTGTGATAATGCAATCACATATGAGTAGAAGATTGAGAAGACTCTTTACCTTTCACCCGAACGCGGTGCAATCCGCAAGCAACTATCGTCAAGACGGCTACATGAAGTATGCCGAATTAATTGAGATCATGCAAGTTGCAAAAACTCATGATGATGTTCTAAAAAAGAACTACATCTCGCAGCCACCTAATAGCAATGTTGGCCATGAAGCCATCGCTAGCGACTACAAGTGATGAAGCCTCTCACGAATGAGAGGAGCGAGAAGGGTAAAGTAGTGCGTCGCACGTTATTGACGCTTTTCAGTCTAAGAAAAAGGGCAAATGATAGTATGAGGCACACCTCGCCATTGCAGGCATAGAGGATTCACATCCATTAGTTGCACTTATGAATGTGGACTGACCCGAGAGCGACCCCATCATCCCTCCTTTGGACATCGCAGCGGCCACAGCCGTAGCTGCCCAAAAGGAGAAGATCGTGCATGGAGCCGATTGAGGCAGAAGTTCCTGAATACTTCGTCCATTAGATCTAGTGCACGCATTGCACTCGAATCTTTTATAGTAACCTGCAGTTTGTAATTGAAGCAGAATTTTGAATTATTGAATAATGGTTGCAAGCTCTAGCAGAGCAAAGCATTAAATTCTTATTATGAGTCCTGCAAGGCTTATTTTTTTCGTCTTTATAATAGCAAGTTATGTTCTGATATTTGAAGTATGTTATTTATGTGTTGTTTGCTTTCTGCTACATATTAATAAAGTACATTATATTAGAACGCGTGTGGCGCCCTATGGAGGAAGTGTGCTTAGCAGGTAGCGGCACAACAAATACCATCCTGAGAGAAATGGAAATTTTTCCAGTCAATCAGCAAGAATGTTGGTAGTCTTACGACAATCGCAGGCAGCGATACTTGTATAATAGGCTCAGGAAGGGTCATAATTATACTCCTAATTGGCACAACTTTGGTTATTGAAGAAGACTTGTTGTACCCAGAATCGACTAGAACTCTCAAGGATATTTGCGCTAACAGTTTCCATGTAGAGACTGAAGAAGAGTATGGTACAAAATACCTGCTCACTACAAAGCATGAAGAAAGTGAAAAATAGCATTAGAACATCTTCCTTCATATGAATCTGGGCTATACTACACTAATATTAAGGCATCTGCAGCCTGTACTGTCCTGAAAACCGTATTTAGAAGCTCTAAACCTATCTATCTCTGGGATGATAGATTATGCCGCCTAGGTCTTAGGATAATGAGAGATATAATTAACAATTCACAGGGACATAATATGAATATAAATAATTTCCCGAATCTGAAAGATTTTGTATGCCCCGCATGTGCCACTGGAAATTAATTATTAGACCTTTTGCTCTGAAAGCGAAGGATGAAGTCCCTACATTCCTGGACCGTATCCAGGGAGACTTTTGCAGTCCTATACAACCCCTGTAAGGGTCATTTAGGTATTTTATGGTGCTCATCGATGCTTCCTCGGAATGATCGCACGTATGTTTATTGTCTATGAGAAACCATACTTTTGCAAAGCTAAATCTCGCAGATAATTAACAATTGAAAAAATAATTTCCCAGATACCTGAATGTATCACTGTCCCGAACCAAAACAGAGCAAATAGAAATATGTACAGTGTGAAACTCATAAAGTCATTGTACGAACATAAACAATCAGGCAGAATGTGGTATAATCGCTTGAAGCGACTTTCTATGTAAGAAAGGCTACACGAATAATGAGAATAATCTCTGTGTATTTATACGACGATCCCAGAATGGATTTTGTATAATCTTAGAGTATGAAGCTGATCTGAATATCATCGGAACCCTGAAGGATATTAGGAAAGCAAGCTCTTACTTAGAGTCGGAGTTCAAAATGAAAGATTTTGGTAAAACCAAATATTGCCTAGGCTTGGAGCTTGAGCATGTCCCTGAAGGAATATTAGTACATCAGTCAACCTACACTCAGAAGGTGTCAGAAAGGTTCGACTTTGCAAAGGCATACCCTTTGAAAATGCTAATGGTCAGGAGACCTTTGCAGCAAGACAAAGACCCGTATAGACCTAAAGAAGAGGGGGAGGAAGTCCTGGGACCGGAATTCCCACACTGAAGTGCAATAGAAGTACTAATGTATTTAGCAAACTGTAGTAGAACGTACATTGTATTTGCCGTGATCCTACTAGCAAGGTATAGTGCAGAACCTACCAAAGGCATTGGCAGGGAATAAAGGACATCTTCCGATACCTCTAAGGAAACAAAGAAATTGGTCTGTTCTACAGGAAGAACAAAGACTTAACTATGAATGGCAATGCAGATAACGGGTACTTGTAGGACCCGTATACAGCCAAATAGCAAACATGCTATGTATTCATATGTGGTGGAACCGTAATTCCATAAAAATCGTCTAAGCATAGTCTTGTACCGATTTTGACGAACCACTCAGAAACAATAGCACTACACGAGGCCTCACGAGAATGTGCTTGGCTTCGGTGGATGATTCACCACATCCAGCAGTCATGTGGATTGAATGTCGCACTAACCCCCACTATTATCTATGAAGATAAATGCAGCTTGTGTTGCACAAGTACAGATGGGTTATGTGAAGAATCCTCTCACAAAGCATATCAACCCCAAGTTCTTCTATGCTCATGAATTGCAAAAGATGAACGTATTTAAAGTACTGCATACTAAGTCATGTGAGAATCTTACAGATTTATTCACTAAGTCACTTCCAGCGTCTAACTTTGAAAGATGCATATGTGAATTGGAATGATGAGACTTAGAGAAATGCAGAATTCAGGGGGGAACCTTCACGAACTCATTATTAAAACTTGATCATGAAGATCGAGTACCCAAAGAATAAATCCAAGAGATTAAATGAAATTGAGTGGATTGTACTCTTTTTCCCTTGACGAGTTTTCCTGAAGTTTCTCGGCCAAGGTTTTTAATGAGGCAATTCGTGCATCACAACAGAACGTGTATCATGTACTCTTTCTCCAAATTTTTCCCACTGGGTTTTTATGGAGTTTTGACAAGATATGGACATGAAGGATGGGTGCCCAAGGGGCAGTGTTGGGAAACCATAGACCTGACCCTGCAGTCGGCCCATTAGTGGGCGTCCCAGCCAAAACCCTAGCAGGGTCGTAGTCTATAAATAGGGGGGTGCTATTCATTGTAAAGGATTGATCGATGGATGAAGAAATAAAGAGAAGCAAGACGTCCCCCTACATCTCTGTGTTCAATCTCTTATTCTGTTTCTGCGTTCATGCATTGTTCTTACGATTATGAGTTTGTCTACGAGGTAATCGCGGTTCCTCAACGGCCATTTGAACTCGAAAAACTTGACACACAACCACCCCACCCAAAAAACTCGGTTCCTCAACAGTGGCCACCCTCTAATTTTCAACTCGAGTGATTTATTTTTTTCAAATCGAAAAAATCCTACTCTAATATGAAGCGATTCGATTTGGGACGATTTCAACTAGGAATAAAAAAAAATCAGCTCAATTCAAATTGAAAAATCAAAATTAGGGTTACCTTCCTCCAAGGCGACGGGCGACGCGGGCTCCACCGATGGCAGCGGCAGCGCGCGTGAGCTTCATCCTCTAGCACGCCACGAGCTCCACCGTCGGCGCAAGGCTCAACCTTTTAACGAGCCTCGAGCTATTCGATAGAAGCTGCAGTGCATGCTGTCATCTCCAGTCCTGATGATCGGTGCAATGTTTTGCCCTTCACTGGGCGGTCCAACCGCCAAAGCACATATGCAACCTGTGGCCCAACTACAATCCCAAATGGCCACGTACGGCCAAGACTCCCCCTTGCCCTCCCCTCTCCCTCTCCTCTTCCCCCAAATCCCATTTCCCAGCCAGATCGCAACTCCATGTGAGTATGAATATGAACCAATTCTTCTCAACCTTTTTTTTCTATGTTTCAAAAAAATCTCTACCCTTCTTTTCTTTTGTTAATGTAAATATTTCTTTGTCCCTAATTAAGTTTGTCTTTACATCGCTTGTATTAATCGAAGTTTCTTGTTGGTTGGTGCCGTGAAATCTTACCGTTTTGTAGTATTTATTCCCTTGCTACGAATCTTGTCAGGGTTGGTTCTGAACATTGGTATTTCTGTGCTTCTTGGTGGCTGTCGTCAATGCTCTGAACCTTGCAGTTCTGTTCTTCTCATCAACGTTTCGTGTTACCGAGCTTTACTCAAGCCGGCCTCTGGTCTATTCGAGCTTTGGCCGAGCCGAGCTCAAACCCAGCTCCAAACTCGAACCCCAGTACAAGATCGCCTGAGCTCGATCTTGTATCGAGCTCGAGCCTGATCTATTGGGCTCGCTCGAGCTCAGTTTGTTTACAGCCCTATCTCCATGGCTTCATCCTCTAATTTGTGCAAGTGTAACCAGGGTTACGTGATATGTTATGTAGTTATATTTATTCGGCGTTATTGCATCCATTCAATGTATTTGCTAGATGCCATTACAGTATAGTTGCATATTCATCGGATTTCAACATAACTGGAGCAGCTGAGTTGTCAACACAATATGCGGCTAGTTTCGATACACTTTTAGGATCAAAAAGGTTTTCTTAACAATCCCTCGATTCCAGCATGATTGGATGCTAATTCTAGTACTACATTATTTTTTGAAGGAAATCTAGCACTACATTGTACTTTAGGCCCTATTTGCGTCAATTTCTAGTGATTTCTCATGTGAGGGATGTCCTTATAAAACACCAATTTTATTCCTGTCAAAAAAGACACACACCAGTTTTATTCCTTTGCTCTGGAAAGAAAAATACTCAAGATACACTGGTAAAACTGAAATCACACGCGCTCTGGAAAGCAAAATACTCCAGATACACTGGTGAACCTGAAATAACATGGGTCTGCCACACCACTGTGACTGTGCTAAGCATCTAGCACAGTATACACACGCACATCAACGATTATAGCCAAGCAAACGACAAAGGAGTAAAGGAATGTGATGCTGCAAGCCTGCAATCCTGACCCAAACTCACATGCTTTGCACACCGCAATGTCCCACCTGTCCGGGCCAACTTCGTGCCTTCATGCGTTTCCCAATCTACAACCCAATAAAGGCCACCGACGGCCTCGTCTCCCACTTCCACGTGATCAAGCGCGTCCACCAACCGCGCCAACGTCGCCTCCGACTCCCCGCCCTCGCGCAGCGCCTCCTTCGCCCGCCGCATGGCCGCCAGCGTCCGCTCCCGGAGCGCCCTCCCCCCGTAGGAGTCCATAAGCCACCTCACTTTCGCCGCCACCTCCTCCGTCTTCACGATCTCTTTGTCGTACCCTTCCACCGGCACAGCCAGGTGGAGCTCCTCCTCCAGGAACACCTTGTTCATCCACTGCTCTGCGTACAGCGGCCACGCCACCATAGGCACGCCCGCCATGATTGCCTCCAGCACCGAGTTCCACCCGCAGTGCGTCACGAACCCGCCCACCGCGTCGTGGGCCAACTCGCCGCGCTGCGGCGCCCACGACTTGACGACGAGCCCCTTGTCCTTGGTCCGGCCCAGGAAGCCCTCTGGGAGATCAAGGTCCGGCTCGGCCGGCTGGTCTGTTCAATATGAGTGATCTGGGACAGCTCAGTTACTATCTTGGAGTGGAGGTACACCAAGGGGCAGATGGGATCACTCTAAACCAATCTGCATATGCCCTGAAAATATTGGAGAAGGCTGGCATGGCGATTGTAACTCGTGTGAAGTTCCCATGGATTCAAGAGTCAAAGCGAGCAAGGTGAGTAAACATTCTCCGGTTGATGTTACTCTTTACAGGAGCTTAGTCGGCGACTGAGGTATCTTATTCATACCGGACCGACATTGCATATAGTGTGGGGTATGTGAGCGTTTCATGGAAGCGCCCATAACCGAGCATATGGTCATTAAAATGATTTTGCGCTATGTAAAGGGAACAAGGACTCTTGGTCTTTGTTATAAGAGATGTCACGAAGATGAATCTCGGTTGGTTGGTTTGATGATTCGATATGGCGGAGACTTGGACGATCGGAAAAGTACAACCGAGTGCTATTCATGTTAGGAGTGCTCGGTCGATTGGCAATCACAAAAGCGTAAAATAGTTGCATTGTCGACTTGTGAAGCGGAATATATTGCAGCTACAATCGCTGCATGTCGGGAGTTCGGCTTGCTCGGTGCTTCGACATGGTTAAGGAGGAGCTGGAAGCATCAAACTTCTAGTGGATAATAAGTCGCCATTGCTTTGTCCAAGAATCCGATCCTACACAACCGGCAAACATATTGATACACGCTACCATTTCATTAGGCAAAGTGTATTGAGGAAGGAGGATTGAAATTGATTTTGTCGATCGAGTTTGGTGGCGGATGTTACGACAAAACCACTTGGGAGAATAAGGTTCTTGGAGCTGCGAAGCAAGCTCGGCATGGTGGAGGTGCAGTGAAAATGATGTATCGATCCGGGCCACCAGCTTATTTTTTAAGTCAGGGTGAAATTCGCCTTCATGGAGACGTGTACGCGCGTTTGCCATCTTGCATGGCTAATTCGGGGCTCCTATGGGGCATCACGAACGCTCGGTGCCAGTCGAACCAGTGCTAATGAGTCACCGTAGGTATGTCACCCCTGGTTGGGGCCCGCCGATGGTATTTTCGACCTTAACGGAGTGTTAAGCCAGGGGTGAAATCCACCTCTATGACCCCATGTACGCGTGTTTGGCATCATGCATGACTGGTTTGGGCGCCTAGGGGGCACTATGGACGCTCGATACCGATCAAACCAACATGAATGGTCCAGCGGTGGTATGTCACCCCCGGTCGGGCCCATTGACACTATTTTTTGGGTCAGCAGTCATTGATGCGTTTCTGTCACCACAGGGGCATCAAGCCATGTTGGTGTCGATTGGGGGCCTGCGCACGTGATTTCGGCCTTCACAGTGGTAATTCGTGTGGTGATTTTGTCGATCTGGACCATCAGCTTATTTCGTAAGTCAATAGTGAAATCCACCTCTGTGGTCCGACATACACGTGTTTGGCATCGTTCATGGCTAGAATAGGTGCCTAGGGGGAACCGCGGAAGCTCGGCACTAGTCGAACCAGCACGAAAGGCCAACGCAGATATGCCGCCCCGGGGTCAGGGCCGGACAAAGGCGTTTTTTTGGACCAGCGGTCGTCGGACCGTTTTTGTCTCCACGGGGGCATCGGGCCACGTTAGAATCGATGTGAGGGGTTGCACACCTAATTTTGGCCTTCACGGGAGGTGATTGGTGTGGTAATTCATCTATCTAGACTCGCAGCTTATTTTTTAGGGAAAATTAGGTCAGTAACATCGCGTTAGAGCATAATTAGAGGAATGACACTCTGTTTGTCTCGGGCTGGAAAATAACATCGCGAACATTGAAAAATTAAATAAATGACATCCTGGCTTTTTCCAAAAAAAATTAAATATAGAAAATGAGCTAAAAAAATTATCAATTTTTTTGTGGAGTCTCCCGACACAGTTTAATTGCTTGTGTATTTTTTTCAAAACTTTATACATTCTAATTTTGTCTCTAAAATTCATTTAAATATATTGTTTGTAGGAATTTTCTAATATAGAAAATAAGGTCCAAACATTATAATTTTTTTCCATGCTCCTTACATAGTGGACTTGATTGTGTATTTTTTCTAGAATTTTACAAAATAAAAAAAATGCAATTTCATAATGTCCACTGTGTGAGGAGTATAATATTTCATAATATAAGGACATTATGAAATTATATTAATTAATTTTTTAAAAATTCTAGAAAAATTACACAATCAAGTTCGCTATGTAAGGAGCCTGGAAAAAATTCATAATGTTTGGACCTCATTTTCTATATGAGGAAATTCCTACAAACAGTATACTTAAATGAATTTTAGAGACAAAATCAGAACGTATAAAGTTTTGAAAAAAAATACACAAGCAATTAAACTGTGTCGGGAGACTCACAAAAAAAATGATAATTTTTTTAGCTCAGTTTCTATATTTAAAAAAATTTGGAAAAAAACCAGGATGTTATTTATTTATTTTTTCGATGTTCGCGATGTTATTTTCCAGCCCGAGACGAACGGAGTGTCATTCCTCTAATTACGCTCTAACGCGATGTTACTGACCTAATTTCCTCTATTTTCTAAGCCAGGGGTGAAATCCTCCTCTACAGCCCCGAGTACGCATGTTTGGCATCATGCATGGCTAGATGAGGAGCCTAGGGGCACCGTTGACGCTCGGCACTAGATGAGGACATCAACCCTTGCTCCACATCATGATACAAGGAATATTTCCACGTCATTTTGTATTCAAGCCAAGTAAGAGTTCAAGTTGGACACGTTATGGAATCTAATTCGGCCTCCGGAGACAGCTCCGACTTCAAACGTGCATAACTTTCACATACAGACTCCGTTTGAGGTCCACAAGTACTTGATTTAAAGTTTATCTCGTCCTCTTTCAAACGGATCTAGCCTCACCTCCAAATTCCTTCTCTCCGCACCGCAATCATCAAAAGAAAGTGTTGTATCACCTATTTGGACCGCGGGCCTTGTAATTCGGATAGAATACCTATGCCCATACGGTTCATGTGGTTACTGTTCATGCATGAACAGTGTCACCACCCTCCCTCTTCCTCCTATTCGTTGTGGCCGCCACCCTTAGGGTTTTTTGGATTTTGTTTAGTTAAAAGTTAGCTATATTGCACCTTCGTGTATTGGCTTATGTCGATTAGACCAACAATAATACCGCTTCAGAATCCCAATTTATCGAGTATTTCAATCCTATTTGTAATTTCAGATTGCTTATTATCTTGTTCTTGCGTCTTCACCGGGGTATTAGGGCACGTTGGCGTCGATTAGGGGCTCACACACGAGATTTCAGCCTTCACGGAGGTGATTTGTATGGTGATTTTATCAATTCATGCGCCGACTTATTTTTTAAGTCAAGGGTGAAATACACATTTGTGGTCCCGTGTATGCACGTTTGGCGTTGTATGTGGCAAGTTTCGATGCCTAGGGGGCACTACGGACACTCGGTGTCGATCGAACCAGCACGAAGGGGCCAGCGCAGCTATGTCGCCCCTGACCGGGACCCGTCAACGTCATTTTTTGGGTAGTGGCCGTCGATGCATTTTTTTTGTCTACATGGGCCATCAGTCCACGATGATGTCGGTTGGTGTCGCGCATGTGATTTCAACCTTCACGGAGGTGATTCGTGCAATGAATCTGCCTATTCGAGTTCATGGCTTATTTTTTTAAGCCATGGGTGAAATCCACCTTCGTGGCCCTGCGTACGTGCTTTTGATATCGTGCGTGGCAAGTTCAGGCGCCTAGGGAGCACTGCAAACACTCGGCATCAGTCGAAGCAACACGAAGGAGCCAATGTAGGTATGTCAACTAGGTAGGGGCCTGCTGGTGACGTTTTTTTGGGCCAACGGTCCTCGGGGCGTTTATGTCTCCAGGGGGCATCAGGCCACGCTGGTGTCTGTGCCGGGGGGCACACAGTTTAGGCCTTCACAGACATGATTTCATGTGGTGAGTCCGTCGATCGGGACCGTGGGTTTATTTTTTTAGGACAGGGGAAATGCACCTTCGTGGCCCCACGTATGCACGTTTGCATCGTGTGTGTCTAGTTCGTGCACCTAAGGGGCACCACAGATGCTTAGCGCCAGTTGAACCAGCACGAAGGGGCCAACAGAGCAATGTCATCAAGGTCTGGCCCGCCGGCGACGTTTTGTCGAGCGAGCGACCGCCGCAGCATTTCTGCCTCCATGGGAGCATTGGCCCACGTTGGTGTCGGTGGGGGGCATTTCGGTCTTCCTGGAGGTGATTCATACGGTGATTTTGCCGATCCGAGCCACCGGCTTGTTTTCTAAGCGAGTGGTGAAATCCACCTCCATGGCCCTGCGGATCCACGTTTGGCATCAACATTGTAAATTCTAGACCTCGAGAGCGAGGGCGGTTTCTTTTTTTCTCTCTCTTTAATAATATAATAATAAATGGAGTCTAAACATAGTCAGCTGCAACCAAAGATTCAAAAACCGGAAACGAGAAAATGTCAAAAATCAAATTTAAATTTAGATTTTTTTTTCAGACCAGTTTTTTTTTAACCGCGCCGCCGATTTTTGTACCCTTGGCTGCAACTGCAACTACGTCGCATGCTCCAAGGAGTTCTGCCTTCTTCTTGCTGATCATATCGCCGGTGACACAACTTGCCGACGTCTTTTTCTTCTACCTCAGCTCCGATTGTCTTTCGCCGGTAACATAACTATACGGCGATGGAGACTCTCACTAGAGCTTACACACATGAAAACTTGGAACACACCTACAAGAACTCATGGGCACATACATGCATCATGCATTGAACCTCACCTAAATGCATGACCATGACACAAATATATGCACGTATGCAACACACCTCCTACGTGCACAAAGAAATAAATGACACATGCAACACTCCTACTGTGCCATCTCCGTTTGTCGGCCTCATGCCGACTCTTCTCACGCACGTATATAACACACCTCCTACGTGCACAAAGAAATAAATGACACATGCAACACTCCTACTGTGTCATCTCCGTTTGTCGACCTCATGCCGACTCTCCTCATGGACGCATCGCACCGCTATCGTCGCCCTTCGTCGTGGCAATCATGCCGACGTTGCCGCTGCACCCGGAGCCGCACCACGCATGCCTTGGACCGAGTCGCTGTCGCACCGCCGGGGCCCAAGCCGCTGCGCCGTGGCGATGCCGCACCCGAAGCCGCTTGCCTCGCTGGCTGCCGCGCTCCGCTGCGGGAGCCTGTCGCTCAGTCATTGCCGCGCCTCGCAGGTCGCCGCCGAGAGCCGTCGTTGCCTGACCCTGACCGAGCTGTGCGCTGCCCGGCCGCGCCGCACGGCTTCTCCTCGCACCTCGCTCTGATACCAATTGTTGGCTTTGCCCAGGAGAACACTCTCTCATGGCTCTCCCTCTCTTGGAGTTTCTCTAAAACACACACGCGGAAGACTAACTCATATGCGAACACACCGGCAATTTTCTCTTTGTATTTCTTTCATGGCTCTCATCCTTTACAAACTGAATGCAAGGGCTTAAATAAGCACAGGACGTTGGCCGGTGGCCTCACGCCATGATCAACAAACCGCAACTCATGCCATGCACTCCTAAACCCACGGCCACAATATTACATATGAACGCAATGCTGCACATGCTAGTGTGATTTGCCGGGCAGCATTTAGCCGACCCAAGCGAGCGAGCGGTACTAGCAGTAGTCAGTACTCTAATGGGAATGTGCCCCTTCCTGCCAAATCTAGCCTACGTCCCGCATAATTAACTGTGTAAAAGCATTCTTTCGTTAAGACCTACTACAGTGCTACTTGCCAAAGCAGAATTAATTTGCAGTAGACTAACTGTAGTATTCCAATGGTGTTGTGTTACTGTAGCATACAAATAGCTGAAACGATACTTATCACTGCATTTCGCTAAATCCTACGTTTTGTGATGGATTTTCGGTCTGTTTGATATGCATGTCGTGTATTGCAATTGAATGTCAGGAACAAAACGTTTCTGATTTATAAACACGATTCTGAATACAGTGGCGGAACCACCCCCGGGGCAAGCCGGGGGCGGCTGCCCTGGGTCTCCCGGTTAGGCCAACCCCCCTGCCCCCGCCAGCACCCCTGGCCAACGCCATGGCTCCATCTCCACTGTAATCTCCATGAGCCAAGCTCAGCAGGGGCGCCGTGTGCCCACGCGGTGTGGGCCGTGGCCGTGGGCCGAGTCCGGCAAGTGGCAGCCCAACTGCCCGAGGCCCATGTGATAAACTGAAGAAGTGGCCAAGCTCTTGAGCTCTTCCGCACAGCACCAGCACAAGACAACCATAAATCCTCAATTCCCCATTCCTCCTCCTCCACTCTTGAGCTCCTGGCTCCTCGGATCCTCCTGTCGAGGCGTTGTGCTGCGACGTGCGGGTGCTACGATGCGCGGGGGCTGCGGGCTGCGGCGAGCACCAGAGGCCGGAGCCACCGTCCACCGAGCCAAGGTCCGAGACTCGCAGCTCGCACCGTTGGCTGTCGGCCGTCGCAGACTCGCAGCGCCAGTAGGCAGCAGGTGTGCGCCTGAGCGGTGATTGAGAGTTGAGCCCTTGAGCATGGATTTGAATTTTGATTCAATTTCAGTAAATTTTGATGTCTTGTCGGAATTTTGATCTATGTTTGTCTAGTTGTATCGGTTAGATCTTGACAATGTGAACGTATTTGACATCATTAGTTATATTGCAACGCCCCGGTTTTTCTGAGCTTTTGTCAGTTTTTCAAAATAAAGGGAACCATTTGGTTTATGGTTTGCTAAAGTTTAACCCGAGATTTTGGAAATAATTTAAGTGACTAAGTCGAACTTCAACCAGTTCAAGTTGGTTTTCAAGTCGCTGGAATTCTCTGTGTTTCGTTTCCTTTCCTTTGTGTGTACCGGTTCTTGGTCACAACCTCCCCTTAGGTCAAGACCTCCCTTCAGTTTGGACCTCCTCCTTGGTCGCTTCAACGCGCCAATCCAATCTCATGTGCCCTCCTCCTTTGCAAAGAACACCCTTTTGTCGTGACCACCCTGTGTTCACGACCTCCTCTTTTGCAAAGACCATTCTCTGTGGTCGCAACCGCTCTTTTTGCAAAGACAACCCTCTCGGTCGCAACCGCCTCTTTTGCAAAGACCACCTCAGGACCCCCTCCCGCAGGACCTCCTCCTGTGACCACCCTTTTCGGTTGGACCTCTCCCTTGGTCATAATTTTTTTTTGACCTTGACCAACCTCTTTGTTAAGCTAGTCTTGCTCACTTTATCCTTCCTGCACGTTAGCTGCAGAAGTCTTCGAGCATTTAATGCTGCTGCACCATATTAAATGATGTCACCTCTGTTGTACCCATCTCCCCCTCTTGTCTCCTCCCTTACCTGCTTCCATCTCCATGCCCACCTGGTCCTGTCACTCTATCTTTGTCACCTAGTTCTCCTACCTCCGCTATAAATAGCGTCGTAAGGAGCCCTGGTTCCCTTTCGCACTCTTTGAGCTCTGCCCTCAACTCTCCATTTCCTTTCATCCTCACCTCTGTTCATCAGTTTTCCATTGTTGAACCTCGTCGCTTTCAAGCTCCGTCCTTCCCCGTGTCCAGCGCCGCTGAAGCTCGCCACCGCCAAGGAAGCCGCTGGAGTTCACCGTTGCACAGGAGCCCGTTGGACCCTGCGTTGTCGCCTTTTCGTCATCAGCAAGCCCACCAGTAGCCGCTGAAGCTCGCCGTCGCCAGAGAGTTCGCCGGAGTCAGCGTCGCTACCTTTCTTCGCTCGTCGTCCCTCCTAGCTCTCTTCTCCGCTCTTTCTTTCTTTTGTCCTCGTGAGTTTTCTGCGCCTCATTTGTTCTTCCGTATTCTTACGACCACGTGAGTAGTTGTATCTTTTATTGTTCTTGCAACCTCTTTAAGTCATCTTGACCGTTCAGGATCTCTTTGAGTTATCTTGACCGTTCAGGATCTATCTCCTCGTGACTCGTTGAACCTGTCTCGACCAAGTCACGTAGGACCTCCTATCGACTTGTAGGACCTCCTCGTGACTCGTTGAACCTGTTTCGACCAAGTCGCGTAGGACCTCCTATCGACCTGTAGGACCTCCTCGTGACTCGTTGAACCTGTCTCGACCAAGTCGCTTAGGACCTCCTTCCGGCTCATTGGACCTCCCTCCTCCGAATCTTTTGGACCTCCCTCTCAAGTCTAGTTTGCGATGTGTTCTTTTGAGTTATTTGATTCGGATTTCATTTGGTTCTTATTTGGTCTTTATTCGATCTTGTTTTATTCTCCCGTGTAGACGTCGACGACTTCGGAGAGCCCGAGTTCTCAGAGGAAGTAGATCCTCAAGCTTTCGAGTAAGGCGAGTCATACCCTTGATTATATTGAACCCAGTACTTCAAATTATTTACTTCCTGTTTTAAATTACTATTGCATGCGTGTTTCAATTCAAGTACTTTAACTCCCCGTTTTAACTTTATAGTTATTCCTAAATTCCTTTGTACACCCAGACTTGAATGTTGTCAAACCACCCTTGATACCTTAAGTCAAAAGCTAGTTGATACATTAGTATAAATTAGAGCTGGTTGCAAAACTCTGCTTAGCCGAAGTTTAGCTCAAAAATCTTAATTTGGGGAATTTAGCCAAAATCTCAACTCATATCCTAAATGGGAAGGACTTGGCTAACTAATTTGTGGAGTTTCACCGTGGTCGTCCCGTCCGGTTGCGTGGGTTGGTCTTTCAGAACCTACTTTTGTATTCCCACATGACGCAAGAGGGGGGCGAGGAACCCTGCGGGTTTCTATCCAAAGAGGGCGAAACCTCAGCGAGGGATGGCTACGATGGGATGGAACTTTGTAAAAGCCTTGTCACGAGCTCTAGACCCTCACCTAAGGTAGTAAGTGGTGGTACCGACGGGTGCCAGACGTTATGGACATGCTGGCAAAGCCACTCCAAGTTAGATTTTATTTTTGTTCTCAGAAAACTTGCTTAAGTGTTTTGGATTTAAATCCAAATGAGTTTTGGGTGGGTAGCCCTAGGCGGTTAGCCCCGTGATAGGAGGATATCCTTCACCACTTGTTGATAAATGTTATCTGACTATAAAATTGAGTTTTAGAAAAATGAATTTTAGTTCTAGTTTATCTGCTTTAGAACTTAGTACAAGTAACTGAATAGAAACTTGGCTTTATGCAAATCAACCCTATAAGCCCCCCTGTTGTAAATTCTTGCATGCATGAATCTGTTATTTGACGGGTGTGAGTTGCGAGCACGGTTGTTGTGCTCACTCTTGTTTTGTTGAATAGCAGGTGAGGAAGACTTCGTTGAGGACGAGGCCCAGGACGACTAGGTTGGGAGGTCCTGGACAGGTGGTCCTGGACGCCTAGCTTGGGTGGTCCTGGCGGGTGGTCTTGGATGTCCTAGCTTGGGTGGTCCTGGACATCTAAGCTGGGAGGTTCTGGTCGTGCGATTAGGCTGCGCCCCAGTCGATTGCTGTGACAAATCGAGTGGTCCTTTGGCCGTTTTTGTTTCCTCTATAATCTACTCTTGGCTTAATGCCCTTTTGTTTCAACTCTGTTTATTTTATTGGAGTGCGTTGTATGGTCGTGATATCAACTCTTGTTTAGCTATGTACACTAGCTTCTATTCCTAGGACTAGTGTGTGTTGCACAAAGCGGGCCCAGGACGTCTCCAACATCCCCGGGGCCGCGACATAGATTGACGATTGAATTACGTTGTGCTTGGTATTTTTTATACTACGAGTTCGCCCCGGGTCTTTCAAATTTTTGGTTCCGCCACTGCTGAGATACCATTTGAAAGCTATTTGATCGGACAAGTTGATCCTTATACCCTTATCGAAATTTCGAACATAAATCCGCCCAAACATGCCACTCGCTTTGCAATCCGATCTGTTCCCAAATGACGAATGATCACTCCGAGCTCTCCAAATCCTTCAGAAACTCGTCGAACGCCAGCCAGGACGGGCCTCCGTCCATGAGCGATTTCGCGGCCTTCTCCCTCGCCACGGATAGCCTGTCCCGGAGCTTCTCCCCTTCCTCGGACTCCATCACCAGCCTCACCTTCGCCTCCACCTCCTCCGTCCTCACCAGCTCCTCATCGTAGCCCTTCATCTCCTCCACGATGAACACCTTGTTCAACTTCTGCTCTGCGTACTGCGGCCAGCACAATAGCGGCACCCCCGCCGTGACGCCCTCCAACGTCGAGTTCCACCCGCGGTGCGTCACCAACGCGCCCGTCACCGCGTGCCTTAGCACCTCCACTTGCGGTGCCCACATCTTCACCACCAGCCCCCTGTCCCACGCCCTCTCCAAGAATCCCTCCGGGAGCAGGTCCGACTCCGACCGCGGCTCGTAGAAGTTGCTCGGGACCTGAGGTGGGCTCCGCACGACCCACAGGAACCCATGCCCAGAGCTCTCCAGCCTACGAGCTATCTCTGTCATCTGCGCCGCCAAGAAGGCACCGATGCTGCTAGGGGCGGAGACAAAGGGGCTGGCAGAGGCCTGACCCCTTATGATTTTTTACTACATTTTATTAGCATCCAGTAGTATTGAAACTTTATTAGGACTAAACTCTTACTAATTTAATTTATGTGATTAGATAACAGTTAGGATGAAAATAAAAAGGCTAGGGATTAATTTGTGACACATCAATTTTTAAACTAGTATTGTGTTTAATTTGTAACAAGTGCATGATATTTCATATTTCGGCATGCTTAGAGTTTGATCAAACACTTTTTCCTCATACAAAGCTTCTGTCACACCTTCCGATAAAGTGTGCATGTGCACCAAACTCCACCAAGCTCACGTTAATATCCACCAAGATCATTATTTGTTTTCTATTGCTTTTTTATATAAAAAATTTTCTCCTAAGAAAACTTCTATTTTTTATAAGAGAAAATTGATGATTTATCACTCCTAAGTATCTTGATTTAAGTTTTGTCATCTTTAAGTTTTTTCTTAAATAGGGAGGAGTAAATACGTCTTTTCACCGTGGATTTTGCTGTAAAATAAAAAATATATATTGAAATACACCCAAGGTATCAAATCATAGGTATTTGGTGTTTAGGAGTAACAAATTATTAAGAAAAAACTTGAATGTAGCAAATCCTAAATAAAAGAGCTTAGAGTGACAAATTCTCAATTTTACCTTCTATAAGTAGTTTAAATTAGACGATAATAAATTCGTGTCTTTTCTCCTCGAGCTATCGCCCCGTGGTCTAATCTTGGCTCCGCGCACTGATGCTGCCGAAGAAGAGGAACACCACGCTCTGCTCCGGCTGGCGGCTGCGCGTCCAGCCACGCGAGGCACGCCTGCCGCTCTGTGTTGCGCGCCTCCTCCTCGCCTCTCGCCACCAACGGCCTAACGCAGTACACCGACGGCGTCGGGCGATCCGGGACGCAAACACCCTCCCGAGCGCATTCACGGCCCTTGCCTCCAGCCACTCGTACGTGTTGAGCAGCACGCCGCTCGCCTCCCCGACGCGCGCGTACTGGCTGGCCCGCGCCTTGTACGACCGGTGGACGGCATGTCCGATGTCAGTATCGGCGGGACGCCGGAGAAGCGAAGGTGCGCCTTGCCCATGTCTCTGAGGGAGGTGGTCGTCGTGGAGTAGTAGTGAGCCGGCGGAAGAGCCGAAGAGGTGTGGTAGAAGTAAGCGGAAGAGCTTGGGCCAGTGTCTTTTCTGCTTGTTGTTTTTGGTGCCTTTTTTTAAAGAGCTGCTGGTAAAGTTATTCAAAAGTTGCACTTAAAGACGAAACCACACTGTCACCAAAATGGCCTGTCACGTATAGAGAGATTATGATAGAGAGAACTCAGAGAAGACGCGTCTAATGCTATTCGAGAACAGTATTATAGCCGATCAAAGTGTACCAAGTCAAGTGCTTAAGGTCAAATATTACTACTCAATTGAACGGATTAAGCTCTCTCCACTGCGATTTAATTTGTTGAAGAAAGGCGCGTCCTTTCTACGACTAAATCGTCTCGGTTTACTTGCGGACCGCGACACTGTTCCATTCGGCATTGTCAGCGGTCAGCCTGGTACGTGCACAGCACCGCTGTTCCTTCGTCGCACAGTATGTGCACCGCACACGGCGCGCCCTGGTAATCCTGCTCCAAGCGTTCGATCTCAAACGCGAATCAAATTCAGAATACAGAGACTAACAACGGCGCTCAAAACGTGTTCTGTTTCCATCGTGCTAGTTAAGTGACACTAATTTCATGATCTCAATACAAGGAAATTTTTAGCCATACTCTAGTACCACTATACACTAATTTCCCATGACGTTTAGCACTATTTTCATGACTTTTTACAGATCGACTTGTAGAAGACAAGAGTGGCTAGAAAGTCCGCGAGTCAATTTGTGTCAGCTGAAGCCTGCATGGCACATTTATTAAGCGGCAATCCACAGACGGCGAAGTCAAGCGTCCATGCTAGCTCCGCCTCGTCACAGGTTGCACGCATCGCAGCCCGCCCACGACGACTCGCGCGAAAGCCACCGTATAAGACCACACCACCCCGTAACAAAAATCATTCGCCACTAAACTAAAAAAACAAACCACTCTTCCATAGCTCCATCCCACACCATGGCGACCGCCGGGACTTACAACGCCGCCTCGGCGGACGAGAAGAGCGAGCCGACGAGGCCGCTCGCCATCCCGTCCCCGACCGTCCACCCTGCGGCCAACGACGGCATCGAGTACGAGGAGGCCGCCGCGATGACCACCAAGCGCTGGCGCTCCATGCAGTACCTCCGCAAGCGCCGGTGCGTGCTCTGCTGCTGCGGCTGCTGCGTCACCTCCGTGGTCATCGTGGGCATCGTTGTCCTCGTGCTCTCGCTCACCGTGTTCAAGGTCAAGGACCCCGTCCTCACCATGAACCGAGTCACGCTGGAGGACGTCGACGGCGACTTCGGCACGGAGCGGCACCCGGTGTCCGTGAACGCCACGCTCAACGCCAACATCTCCATCAAGAACCCCAACCTGGCCTCGTTCAGGTTCGCCCGGAGCGAGACGGACTTCTACTACATGGGGGAGACGGTCGGCGTGGCGTACGCGCCAGACGGCGAGGTCGGCGCCGACCGGACCGTGCTGATGAACGTCACGCTCGACGTGCTCGCCGATCGGATCTCGCCCAACGTCAACCTCACCGACCTCATTTTCGGCCAGGACTACAACCTCACGAGCTACACGGAGATCACCGGGAGAGTGTACGTACTGGGCATCTACAAGAGGGACCTCGACATCAAGATGAACTGCTCCATCACGTTGGAGGTGGGCGCCTTCACCACCGTGCAGAGCAAAACTACGGACTGCGTTGCAAGCGTGAGCTGATCACTTATCAGGGAAGCAGTGTTTTGTTTTTTTAGATGAGGAAAGCAGTGTTAGCTTCATGGATAATTTTGTGTTACTTTAGTCTTGTTTTTCTTCCCTCCATTTCTAATATGATTTATAGATGTTATATATGTAATAACTTTTTTTTCTTGAGGTGATTGTCATATACTTCCATCATGATGTTCAACTTTATGAAAGGCTATAATATACGTTGTGGCCAAAACTAAGCAACTTAGAGTATTGCTTAGACCAGTTTCTATCTACTCTGACAGGACAAGAACAAACCAACTAATTCGTTTCCGCTATCACAAAAAAAACAACAACAACAAAGAGATTCGGTTCCTTGACAGATTGGTAGGCTAACAACCATGGTTTTCAGAGTTCTTTTACTGATGTCACAGGTTTTCTATTTTATAGCTTTATTCATAATGTTCCTCAAGCGCAATAACCTTCATGATTATCGCTTCACTGAAAAATTGGACAAATCCTAATCTTATTACATCTAGTTTGTGTAAAAAAAAAGAAGTAATGAGACTTGTAGATTTAGAGTGCTCTGGAGTTGCATGAGTGATATTTGAGTTGGGCCCCTTTATGGGCCACGCTCAAATTGGGCCGGAGACCTCATAATAAGTGGTAATATTTTTTTTCCAAGAAGGTCAAAGTTATGCCATCTAAGCATGGACACTTTAGTGAGGCTGAATTACTACAAGCACACCCCCTGGGTTTCACATTATTTCGGCAAATAATCCAAGGAAAATAGAATATGCCAAAAAGAACCCCAAAACCATTGATTTTGCAAAATTGGCCCATTCATGGCGCAACATAGATCATCACTATGGGCTGTTTGGTTTGCTACCCTTGCAAATCAAGTCAAATATTAGTAACGTCAATGAAAATTAGCTACTGTTTGGTTTGCTATCAAAATCTGATGACGCCTATGAAAATTTAGTAATGCCAATGAAATCTAATGTCACACATGGACAATCTGAGAGTGAGAAAATCACTCACCAAAATTTTGGTAACATCAAAATTTGGTTTGACCATAATTCAAACAATGCACTTTTGCCAATATTTAGCTTTGCCTAGGTTTTGGCTATGCCAAAATTTTGATTTGACTCATTTTGGCCATCGACCAAACAACCCTTATATCTCAACATGATTTGAGGTCTATTGGCTTCATCACCGCTACAGCATCATGACCGGTACAACCTTGCAACTTCAAATGGCACCAAAATCTATTGACTTGCAGGTGAACATACTAGGAAATGGAGTAATGTTTAAACTGCAAGTTATGGGTAATGCTTATCATATGCTTAGCCCCACATGTATACCTCAACTTTTTTAAATTTCTGTGAATCAAGTGGGCCCATTTAGAGTATTTCCAAGCACACAAGTAACTTCAAATGACACCTAGATCTATTGACTAGCCAACAGACGTACAATATGAGACAGATAGCGAGGAGCAACTTGATGTGTACCAAAAAAAATCAATATTTCGTCATTATTGCATTGGGAAAAAAAACATCCAATACAATAGTGCCGATGATTTAGTATCCATCTTACGAATAAATGTTAAGGGCTTTCCTTGAGATGAACCACACAGAAAAAGACAAAGAGATTTTTATACAGATTCAGACCATCTTTTGAGAGAATAATAACCCTACTCATGTGTTACTAATTGACTATGATTTACAAAGGAAAGAGATAATTAGAACTAGAGCTTAATGACTTCTATCTGTTGATCGTGTCGTTGTTCTTCTTCTTGTACTTGTCCTCTGTCCACCGACTTTACTCCTTATAAAGCGTGTGAAGGGGTGGCAGAAGGCTTCTCACCGCCTGATGAAATATGCACGTTTTGGGACGGTTTTTGTCAGAGATTAACCCTTCACACGTCATCTTGCAGTATGTCAGAAACAGAGGTTTAATGCGTGCAGTTATCCCGGAGAATAACAGCATATATTAACTACTGCGTGTATTTAACACAACTCGTAAGTGTCTCTAGTCGATTAGGCCAATATGTCTGTAGGATTTGTTATCCCGGAGAATAACAGCATATATTAACTACTGCGTGTATTTAACACAACTCGTAAGTCTCTAGTCGATTAGGCCAATATGTCTGTAGGATTTGTTGACAATAGGGTGGTCGTAGTAAAGCTTGTTAGAGATATATGTATAGTGTGTTATTCCTATTGTTACGAGGGGTTATTTGCATATTCATCACATGTACTTTGTGTATATATACTGGCCCATTGGCCTCATATTGAATACAAGCGCTATTCATAACATGGTATCAGAGCAAACCTAGGGTTTGTTTTCGTCGAGTCGCCGCTGTTTTGTTCTTCCCGCTGCCGCCCGACTTCGCCGCTTGTCGTCCGGACTCGGACTCAGTGCGCCTTGCTTTGGCGTCGCCTCCACCACTGCTGTCGTGTCGCCCGGCGTCGCCTCGTCCTCAGCGTCGCCACCGTGCCTGAAGCCGACCGGAGCCTGCCGCTCCCTGCATCCTCCTCTGCTCGTGCCGACGAGCCCAACGTCGTTCGAATCTGTGCCGCACGCCGGCCTCTTCCCGCCATCGCGGGATCCTCCACACGTTGGATCTGCATCACACGTTGGAGCAAAGACGCCGCCGCCACCGCGGGATCCTCGGGACGCATGTGAGGACGTCGTCGCTCCATCCGAAGGCTTCTTCATCCCGCCGCCTGCGCCCGCTCCACCGTGCCGAATAGCTCCGACCGTCTCCTCGCGCGAGGTCGCCGCGCACGCGGCCGCTCCGGATCCGGGCTCCCCGCGCTGGATCCCTCCGCCGTGTGGGTCGTCGCCGCTACTATTGCCCCTCGGAGCCTCCTCTTTCGCGCGCGTGTCGTCGTGAGGACACCGACGCCACCGCCGCCACCGGTCTTCGCCGCCGCCGCTACCAGGGGGAACCCTAGTTCCCCCCGTTCGCGCTGCTCTTGCCCCCGTGTGGGCCTTTGCTTTAGCAGGCCGAGAGTTTATTTGAGCCGGCCCGAGTAAAAAAAACGTCGATCTAACCGCCGCGTCGTCCAGCGTCGCCTGTTAGACTTCGTTGCCTTGGCCGCCACGCTGTCCAGCGCCGCCTACCGATGGCTTCCGTTCGCCTGAGTGGTGCTGGTCTGATGCCACTCCCCTCCGTGCTCACCGCTAATCCACCTGCTACACCGACTGCTCTATGCTTCAGCACACTGCCTTCTCCAGCGACTGCCACAGGTGGTGGTGGCCGCCCTCTATCTGGCGGTGGCCGTCCTTACTACTCCTACTGCGACAAGGTCGGCCACATTGAGTCCCAGTTCTATAAGAAGTAGCGGCATCGTTCACGCCGTTCTTCTACTAGCACTAGCACTGGTGCTTCTACATCGACGTCTGCATTGACTCCTTCATTAGTTTCTCTCACTGAGCAGGAGATAGCCGGACTTCGACGCTTGTTTGCCGCTTCAGGTTCTCCCTCGACAGATTCTGCCGGTTCTGCTACTAACTCTTCGGGCACTGCGAAACCACCACCTCCACAGTTAGGCACCTCCCCGTAGATTCTTGATTCTGGAGCATCCTTTCACATGACTTCTAATTCTTCCACTTTGTCTTTCATTACACTTCTTCATTCTTTTGTCAGTGTTCTTATTGCTGATAGTACCTCTCTTTCTGTATCTAGTCGAGGACATCTTAGCAACTCATCTTTTCATGTTCTTCGTTACTCATGTTCCTCGCTTTACCATGCAGCTTCTTTCTACTAGGCAGATTACTGATCTTGGTTGTCGGATCATTCTCGACTCTGACTCTTGTTGTGTTCAGAACCGCCACACGGGAGCTCTGGTTGGTTCTGGCCCTCGGCGTCGTGACTCACAGCGTCTCTGAGAGCTTGACTGGCTTCACCTTCCTTCCGCTGCCACCGTCGACGCCAGTCTCTCCACTTCTGCCACTCTGTCTACCGGCTCTTTTCAGCAGTGGCGTCACCGTCTTGATCATCTATGTGGATCTCGTCTGTCGTCTTTAATTTGTTGTGGCCTTCTAGGGTCTGTCTCAGGAGATGTGTCTTTAGATTGTCAGGGTTGTAAGTTAGGTAAACAGATTTAGCTTCCTTGTCCTCATAGTGAGTCGGTGTCTCAGCGTCCTTTTGATCTTGTTCATTCAAATGTTTGGAGTCCGGCTCCCTTCGTTTCGAAAGGGGGTCATCGATATTATACCATATTTATAGATGATTTCTCTCGTCACACTTGGATATATTTTATGTCTTCTCGTAGTGAGGCATTGTCTATCTATAAACAATTTGCCACTATGGTTCGCACGCAGTTCTCCACTCCTATTCGTGCCTTTCGTGCTGATTCTGCTAGCGAGTACCTCTCTCGTTACCTGCGCAGCTTCCTTGTTGAGCCGGGCACTCTCGCTCAGTTCTCTTGTCCTGGTGCTCATGCTCAGAATGGTGTCGCTGAGCGTAAGCATCATCATCTCCTTGAGACGGCTCGTGCACTGATGATTGTCGCCTCTACTTCACCTCACTTTTGGGCTGAGGCTGTTTTCACTGCCACCTATCTCGTCAACATCCAGCCCTCTTCTGCTCTTCAAGGTGCGATCCCTGTTGAGCGTCTCTGTGGTCTTCTTTCTGACTACTCTACCCTTCGTCTGTTTGGCTGCGTTTGCTATTTCTCCTCGCTCCTCGAGAATGCACCAAACTGACTGTTTAGTCTGTTGAGTGTGTCTTTCTGGGATACAGTGCTGAGCACAAGGGCTATCGGTGTTGGGATCCTGTTGGTCGATGGATGCAGATTTCTCGGGATATGACTTTCGATGAGTCTCGTCCCTTCTACCCACGTCCTGTCTCTCCTTCGACTTCCTCTGTGGAGTTTCTGTCTTTTTTTACCTTTCCAGATACACCTATATCTGTCTTGCCCTCGTCCACCCGTCCCACTGAGTCTCCACATATTCCTCCCGTGGCCTCTCCGCCGTTGTCGACGTCTGATTCGTCTCCTGCGGCTCCTCAGGCTCCTCCCACTACAGTACCTTTTTCCCCTGTCTTCTACACTCATCGACCTCATATTGAGGATCTTCCAGATGAGCCATCTTCTCCTGATGTTCCATCTTCTCCTGATGCTCTATCTTCTCCTGATGGGTCATCTTCTCCTCGCTACGCTCTCCGCGATCGCCAGTCGATTCGGCCCTGACCCAAGGGCCTTATATTGAATACAAACGTTATTCATAACAAAGCTTACAACCATGAAGTGATTGTAGTAAAGTTTACGGTCATGAGGTGATCGTAGGAAATCTTACGACCATGTAGAGTGGTCGTAGAATAGTTTACGACCACTCGGCTAAGTTTTTCCCATATTAATGATAAGAGATATCCTTACGAATAATATGAAGATATTACTATCCATAATAACAATTACAGATAAACAATTTAATTAATTGAGAGTTAGTAGATCCTTGTCAAGTAGGTTAACATTTACAACAAAATGACTTCTGTTTCAATCTGCTTACTGTGCTTAAAGGAGCATCGATTTAGTTAGGTAGCCATCCAAATCTTCAATTAGGCACTAAATAGCGGTAGGTCCCAATATTCTCTACTTCATTCTATGAAACTTGATGCTGTGTCCATATATATGAGTTTCCCTTTTCAAGGCCCAACATTAGGAAACTCATTGCTAAGGTGAGGTAAAAAAAGAATTTTGTTTAGGGACAACATAGAGAGGTAATTCTAAAATGTAATATTACATACTGAACTGATCGAGAATACAAGTTATTCAGAGGTTCGTGCAGTAACTTTTGTGATTAAATAATGACTTAAAATTAGTACCTTACGCTGAAATAATATGACCCTGCTAATCATAACATAGAAATATAGAATGACATGCTCATGTAGCCTCAGAAGTTAGCAGGCAAATGAAGTGTTTTTGGACGAGCAATCAACATTCATTGAACTCATGGGTATCGATGGTCCAACTCACCAACCAACCAGAGCTAAAAGTCTCCTGGACCCAGAAAATTCCTATACTGATAAAGTGTTTTAATGGAGAGTGCTGTCGCTTAGCTTGCTATTGCAGTAATGTACTTGCGTATATGGAGCGCTACTTGACACACCAAACTTCAACATGAAATGCAAAGATTTTTCACGCTCCTTGTTACAATAAGACAATATTATAGCAACGCATTTCATTCGTTGATACAAATAATAAACATACATCGATTCGGACACCAATGTAACACACACAATTAGACAACCACCTCATGGTCACAATGGTAATCTTGCCACTGTTCCCCTAGCAACAGAACTTACAAAATATACCATTTCACAATAAGCCAATCTGCAATAGAAACTAGCAACAATGTATTTACAACTATGCCTTACTGCAGCATCTACTTCTACATTACAAAATTTACTCGAATCGAGGATTGAGCTGGGGCTCCCAGCCCACCCACGATCGAGCGGCTCTCGTGGGTGCCTCGCAGGGCTTCTTCTTTAACGTGGATCGGAGGAGGAAAAATATCCCAGACAAAAAAACACTCGAATCAATAGCAATATGAACCAAAACAATTCTTTGAATATCCTAAGCACACCACCACAGTCAAACTAGCTCCTAAAAGCCCTCCTACCAATCAAACAATCCACAACTTAACATCCTTTAACGCAAAAAGATTTTAAAAAGGAGTAATATAGTAAAGAGCACCGAGGTGCACCAATGTGTTCGTCACCTGCTGCGCCTCCGGTCGGCGTCGTACTGCGAGAGCGGAGCGAGCTCTGACAGCGGCGTCGCGAGCGGTGTGGCGGTCGGGGTAGGGATGGGCGAGGACCTGCACACGGGGCACGACGCGCTCCGGAGCAGCCAGGCGCCGAGGCACATGACGTGGAACCTGTGCCTGCACTCCGGCATCACGCGCAGCATCTCGCCGTCCCTGTATTCGCAGAGGCAGATCGAGCACATGGCGTGGGCCTCGGCGCCCGCGGTGGTCCTGAAGAAGGGGACCTTGGGGTACGACGCGATGGCAGCGGGGTCGAGCCCGACGGGGGAGGAGGCGGCCGCGACGGCCGAGGAGTAGGCGTCGGGGGACTCGGACCCCTCGGCGACGAAGAGCACGCGCGGGACGGTGATGGAGAGGTGGCTGGAGCTGGAGGTGGGTGTGATGGCGCCGGAGAGGTGGCCGCCCCCGGCCCCGCCGCGGCGGAAGCAGAAGTAGGACGCGAGGAGGAGTGAAGCGAGGAGGACGAGGAAGCCGAGCGCGATGGCGATGGAGTAGCCGAGGCCGAGCGTCGCGAGCGAGGAGAGTAGGGAGGGGGACGACATGGCTGTCGTGGCGGTGGTGGAGACGATTTTTCAGTGGGGGAGTGGCGGCGGTGGTGGAATGGCATTGGCGGTGTGCGGCGCGTGGGGGATCGATCGAGTCGAGGCCGCGTGGAATGGGGTGGAGGGGAGTAAATGTGGTTGGTGGTGGCGTGGTGATTTTCTCTTTCTGTCGTCTCGTCGCGGGGTTTAGATCTGGTGGTAGGTGGTGGGCGGCGCCAGCGGCTACATTTATTGCAGGGGAAGGGGGACGGGCGGGGAGTAATGGCGGTGGATGTGGATGCTCTGCTCGGCTGCGGTGGTGTGATGGTGTTGGCCTGTTGGGAGGGAGAACGACTTGGAGAGAGTGGGGTGTGGAGTGGAGTGGCAGCGTGGGAGGGAAACTTGTTCTGCTGGGACCTGGGATGCTGGAGGTCATTCGTTTGACTTTTTTTTTTTAAGGCTTTCGTTTGACCTTTAGGGCGCACTTCAGGTGAGTGGTTCTAGCCATATCCTGTCTTCGAGATGGACCGACGATGGAGACGTACAATCTTGTTGTAGATTTTTCAACAAGAAGAAAACGCTCTCACTAGGGATTTTGTTCCATGTCCCTTCTCCTCGAAATTCACCGGTGACGAGGGGAAAGAGGATCCACCTCTTCGACGATTTTTTTTCTAAACAAAAATTATTTTAAAAGATAATTATAAAATTAAATAGTTGATTTTTTTTTATAAAACTAGATCTGTCGTTATTTTAATTGGCGACATGCGGGCGACAGAAACCCTATCGCCAAAGGGAACAGTAGGTGAGGTTTCTGTCGTCATTTCAATTGGCGACAGGAGTTTGTCGCCATTTAGTTGAATTTTTTATATAAAATCATGTCTTTGTCGTCATTTTAATTGGCGATAGGCTCCTGTCGCTATTTTAATTGGCGACAAGGACCCTGTCGCCAAAGGGAACAGTGGGTGAGGTTTTTGTCGCCATTTTAATTGGCGATAGGAGACTATCACCAATTGAAATGGCGACAGGAGGGCTTTGTCTTTTTAAAATTTATGCGTAGTGGATTTTTTGTAATTTTGTTTTTAGAATTTGGTAATACGTTGAAGTGTCCGTGTAATTTGAAATGCAAAATCGGAGTAGACAATGTAATGTGAGTATAGAATGGACCAAACAATTGGGTTTAGAGTTGCCATGTACGATGTTGTCCCGAGAAGACAATGAATGTTATTTTTAGTGCCCACTTCCACAACACTTCTTTTAGACCTTTATTTCTGGGACTATCTACATAGAATTTGATAATTTTCTCCATAAAAAACTGTCACATTCTAAAAGTTCATTTACAACTCTATTATACATAAATTACAGTAAATTATTTACGTAATTTTGGTTCTTGGTCATTGTAATTATTTTTGAATGTCTTAATAACTCATATTTCCATCACATAATTCAAAATCTCACATGTACTTTGAGAGGCTGAGCAAAAACAAAAATAAAAAAAATTATATACCAACAAAATACGGCAATGTGATGAGCCCATTATGTTCTTCACATGTACTTTCAGAGGTTCAGCAAAAACAAAGACAAAAAATAAAATTATATACCAACAAAATACAACAATGTGGTGAACCTATTATGTTCCGAACAAAAAATCATAAAAAATTCAGACCCAATTCAACTATTATGATTTTTTTTCTTACAGCATATTAAACAACACGAATCTTATAGCACATGTAACGAACAGAAAAGTGACAGTTTTGGCTTCAAAAAAGTCTCAGAAGTTATATAGTAATTCCCTTTATTTTTATGTTGTTCCCTACCTTGCTACAATAAGAATTGAATTCCAAAAGAGATCGAGATTTGAAGTGAGCGCCTTTACAACGCAGTTACGAATAGAAATAGACTTTATAATAAAGTTGCGAGGTAGACGGCGTGTAGGGTTTGGTTACGTGCATAAGGAATGACCACATGCACGATACAACAAACCGAAATACACCTATGATACATATATGCCTTTTTGGAATAGAAATAAAGTCGATTGAAACAAAGATCATTAGTTTCGACTTCCCATCACTCCCTTCTCCTTGTCTCTTTGCTACCTACAGTGGTGGCGACAGCCAATCTCGAAGTCATTCGTGTCCTGCGAGACGGGCCAGACGATTGAATAATGTTAGGATAACACAACGTCAGGCTAAATTAATAATTATGATGCATACTAAATATAACTTATCTCTTCGATCCGGAGTGCGCCCAGACGACAGGGAGCGGTAGTACGACTGACAGTCTCACTTCCAGGAGCCTTCCCCTTGTCCCCTTGCTGCCCGCGGTGGCGGCAGCCAATCTCGAAGTCATCCATGTCCTACGAGACAGGCTGGACGGCTGAACAACGTTAGCATAAAGCAACGTTGGACCAAATTAATAATTATAATGCATAATGAACATAACTTACTTCTTTGATTCGAAGTGCGCCCGGGCGATAGGGAGTGGTAATACGGCTCATCGTTCGCTTGGCCTTGCCATACTCATCTACTTTCTTGGGCTCGTCTTATGCCTTTTCATTGGGTCGGGGCCAGGTACGTATGGTGTCAAGCGCTTGAAGGTCTCAGCTCGCCATGGAAAGTTCAATATGTACTTCTGCAAGATGAACGCCCCATCGTACATCTCCGGGCCGTTGATCCATTGGAAGAAGGTGCATTGCATCTCCGACTGCCATTATGCGTGTGTAATCAGGGATTTGTGGAATGGAACGCATGATGTGAAAAATCTTTGTGTGCACAAGATACAATTACGAGGTGGTGGCCGCACGTGTAGTACGCCCAAGCAGACGTCACCGGGTGTGTGGACTATATGATCTTTGTCAGTTCTTCGTACACACATTGCGGGACTGAGAATTGTGGTGGCACCGACACATCCTTCATAGACTTATCCAGGTAGGGTTTAGCCCTCTCGGTAAGCCACTTGTGCTTCTGCGGTATCCTCTTGTAGAAGCTCGCTGAATCCTCTATCTCCTTCCTCTCGGTTGTGTGAAGCAAGCTTTAGTGAAGTGTTGGGTGTGGTAGTGTAGTGCTATCCTACTGCTCTCTTCTCCTCCACTACTCTTCTCCCTCCTACATGAATTTTTTGGCCTAAAAAGGCGGTGGTAGTGTGTTGTCATCTCGGAGAGTGGTCTTGTCATTCTGAAAAGTTAGCGTCGCAGTGTGTTGTCGTATTGATCTGCAAAAGTAGCAGCGTGTGGTGTGACAGGATGCGGCCTTTTCGGTCTAAAAAGGTCACGTGGCGAAGTGTAGTCTTGTCAGTCTGAAAAGTAAGCATCGTAGCGTCGCAGTGTGTTGTCATATCAGTCTAAAAAGGTGACGTGGGGGAGAATGGTACTAAGGTGGCTATGGTGATGCACATCAATCACTGGGTCAAGCCACTCGTACGGCCACTGCGCAGCGTATCCTGGATCCGTCATACTTGAAAATTCAGTGCATGCACTGTTAAAACTACGAAGCAGCATTAACAAAAATAATTACCAGGCACAAATAGAAATCAAATTTAAGTTGAGATTATTTTGGTTAAGCTATACAAACCCCACTAACCTACTCTGTAATTTTTATAGATTTTTTTATAGGAATGTTGTTATTTTTCTACTTTAAAAAGAATTTTTAGCATTAATAGAACAATTACCGCGCACAAATGTAAACCAAATTTAAGCTGGGACTATTTCGATTCAGGTCTACCTACCGTACTCAACTACTCTGCAATTTTAACAGATTTGTAATAGCGTCTTCCAATTTTATATATTTTAAAATATTTACCGAGTGCAAATAAAAACAATAAATAAAGTTCATAATTTTAGCATTCATTTATACGTAGCCTATGTAGCAACTCCATATTTTCTTTACAATTTCAATACGTGTCATGCTATTTTTCCAGTTTAAAAAGTATTTTAGTACTAACAAAATAATTACCGCGCACAAATGGAAAACCAAAATTAAGCTGTGATTTTTTTCTGATTAAGCTCTACCTACCCTACTTAGTTACTCTCTATTTTTTCAGATTTTAAAGAGGTACCTAGCTATTCTCTTGGGTGTCTTCCTATTTTTGTATATTTATTCTAAATCGTTCGAGTATTGCAACAAAAAATAATATCAGCACGATGAACTAAAGTATACACAACTCAAATGATGTACTACATAAAACAAATAAAATTATCTAATCTATTGAATCCTATGTCGCTATTTTATTTGCTAACCGACAAGGTTTCGAACTAATGTACGAAGTTGCAAAAATATGTACTTGCAAAAAGGCCGACCAGATCTGATGCTCCAATTGTCTCCTCTACTACGAACCACTAGGGCTTCGCCACATCTCTTCTCCCCCTCTCCTCCTCTCTCTTCTCCATCTCTTCTCTTTTTTCTGGAATTAAAATGAGAATTCCACCATTTTTTGGGATTTAAGTACACAGTTCCTATCGGCAGTTGAGCTGACTACAGGAACCCGCAGCTTCCTGTCACCATTTCAACTGACGGCGGGAATACTATTCACTTCCTGTGTTACCGATCCAAATGACGATAGCAAGTTGGACTAGCGATATGTAGTCAACAGGGTAATGGCGACAGGGACCTAGTTTTGTTAAAAAAAACACTATTTAATTTTGTAATTATATTTTAAAATAATATTATTTTAAAAAAATCCATATTCGACAATCAACTTTAGGAATACTTACTTCTCAGTGGTTTTGCTTATTTATTTCCTTCTTTTTCCAGGGTGGTTGTATCTGACATCATCGGTTGGCCACCTCCACTACTACGTAACGGACCTTTGGTCGAATCGCCAAATGGGCAATAGTCTCGGAGAAAATTGCGTCGGGACCAAAAGATCTTTAGTCGGTTGGTAACACCAACCGACTAAAAGTCCCCGCCCAACGGCTCGTAGCGAGCTTTTGCAGAGGACTTTTAGTCGGTTGGTGTTACCAACCGACTAAATGTCAACCTTTAGTCGAGTTGGTACTACAATCCGACTAAAGATTTAGTCCCGGATTGTAGTACCAACCTGGACTAAAGGTTGACATTTAGTCCCGTTAGTAACACCAACCGACTAAATGTCCTTCTATTTAAACTCTGTTTGGCGTTGTCACGGAGCCGGAACGCCGTGGTCGCCGCGGGACACGCCGCCATTCGCCTTTCACCACCACCGCGGAGCCGTTCATTCACTCAACCGTATTCACGGCGTGTTCGCGGTAAGCTCGATGCTAACCCCGCCGTCCATTTGACATCTACCGCTGCCGCCCATTTTTCTTTTATTTTCGATTTTTGAATAGTACGAGATTTGTGATTTTGTATAATTAAATCTAGAGCTCCAAAATTCTGAAAGTTTTGTGTATGCTCTCGACATGTATACTATCTATGAAAAATATGAAATGTGAAATTTGAATAATTTTTATATGTTATAAAATTGCCAATTAATTCATAAATGGAATTTCATGATTTTGTAGGCCACAATAAATTTCAAAAATCATGAAATTTGTTTTTCCACTAAGTTACACTGTGAACAGTCCATATAAAAATTTTGAGGCTATTTGGACAAAGTTGAATTTATACCTATTTTATGCTTATTTATTTAATTATTATTCCATGAATTTTGTAGGCTAAATTAATGATCCAAAATTCTGAAAATTGTTTTGCCATGACACATGATGGTGTTCCATGGCATGTTACTCAATTAGTTCATTAGAGAAATAGAGAATTTTGGTGTATTTTTAATTTCATTTGTTTACAAAATGAGAAATTTAATTATGTGATATGTCATATAATGCGACGATGACACGCCATTGGATGTACAATGCCGATCGCCGCCCAAAGAGTTCATTGATGGTGTGCATTATTTCTTAAGAGTGGCCGAGGCAAACAAGCGGGATGGTTTCATGTGTTGTCCATGTGCCCTGTGTAAGAATTTGAAGGAATATTCTAGCTCAAGGAGTCTTCACTCACACTTGTTGAAGTCGGGTTTCATGCCAAACTATATTTGTTGGACCAAGCACGGAGAAACCGGGGTTATAATGGAAGAAGGTGAAGAAGAACAATTGGACCCCGACGACATTATTGTTCAATACGGTGACTTCGATGATACTGCAATGGGCGAAACTGAAGAAGAGGCAGGGGCAGAAGACACACTCACTGAAGATGATGCTCTTGGTGATGTCATTCGTGATGCACAAAGAGATTGCGAAAGTGAAAAGGAGAAGGCTAAGTTTGACCGCATGCTAGGCGATCACAAGAAATTACTATACCGTCCGTAGAAGATGGGCAAAAAGTTGGGTACAACATCGAGTTGCTACAATGGAAGGCACAGAATGGTGTATCCGACAAGGCATTTGGGCAATTATCAAGATCCAAAAAGATGCTTAGAAGCCTAACGAATTGCACGCCACTACGTGCGAAGCAAAGCAGTCGTCGCGCCTTTGGGATTAGAAATCCGAAGATACATGCATGTCGTAATGATCGCATCTGTATCATGGCAAGGACTACGAGAATTTGGATGAATGCCCGTATGCAAAGCGTCGCGATATAAGATCGGCGAGATGACCTGGCGATGTTGAGGGCGAAGAACGCCCCAGAAGAAAATCCACGCCAAGGTTATGTGGTATGCTCCTATAATACCACGCCAAACGTCTGTTCGAAACAAGGACCATGCAAAGTTGTTGCGATGGCACAAAGAAGACCGTAAGGTAGACAACATGTTGAGACACCTGGCGATGGGTCCCGGTGGAGAGCAATAGACAGAGAATTCCGGAGTTTGCGGATGACGCAAGAAACCTAAGGTTCGCTTTAAATACGGATGGTATGAATCCTTTTGGGGACCGAGCACTAGTCATAGCACTTGGCACATTACTCTATGTATCTACAACCTTCCTCCATGGTTATGCATGAAGCGGAAGTTCATTATGATGCCGGTGCTCATCCAAGGCCCGAGGCAACCGCAACGACATCGATGTCTACCGAGGCCATTAGTTGAGGAACTCCGCTTATGGAGCAAACCAGGTGTGCGTGTGTGGGATGAGTACAAACAGAACACTTCGACTGCGAGCATTGTTGTTCGTAACAATCAATGATTGGCCTGCTCTAAGTAATCTTTCAGACAGACAAACAAGGGATACAATGCATGCACACAATTGCTTTGATGACATTGACATGATATATTTGAAAAAATGTCGAAGGTCGTGTACCTTGGCCATCGTCGTTTTCTTCCTATGAATCACCAACTAAGAAAGAAAGGCAAGCATTTTAAAGGTAAGGCGGACCACCGAACCAAGCCTCGCAGAACCGAGGCGGGGAGGATGTACTTGATATGGTCAAGGATGTGCAAGTAGTCTTTGGAAAGGGACAAGGCGTGAACTGTTCCAAAAGATGCTAAGGGACACGCACCCATGTGGAAGAAGAAGTCCATATTTTGGGAGCTACCCTATTGGCAAGTCCTAGAGGTCCATAACGCGATCGACGTGATGCACGACAAAGAATCTTTGTGTGAACTGCTAGGATTCATGGATGTGTATGGAAAGTCTAAGGATTCACTCGAAGCAGCGGGACTTGCAAGCACATGAAAGAACGAGACAACTTGCATCCAGAGAAGACAGACGATGGACGCCATTACTTAAGACACGCTAGCTTCACTCTTAGCAAAGAAGAGAAGGAAAGCATGTTTGAATGCCTAAATGACATCAAGGTCCCATCTGGATTCTCCTCCAATATAAAGCGTATAATAAAAATGCAGAGAAGAAATTCCTACACTTAAAGTCCCATGATCGCCACGTGCTTATGACGCAATTGCTTAGGTTGCTTTAAGAGGAATTCTACCTCCACATGTACGTCCGCCACCGTGAAGCTATGTGCATTCCTCAATGCAATTTCTCGAAGGCAATCAATCCAATGGAACTAGCTACTCTCTGAATGATGTGGTTCAATGTCTTGTCGACTTTGAGTTGGTGTTCCCTCCATCCTTCTTTAATATCATGACACACCTCCTAGTTCACTGGTCAAGGAGATTAATATTCTCGGTCTGTGTTCCTACACAACATGTTCCCTTTGAGAGGTTCATGGAGTCTGAAGAAATATGTTCACCAGCGTGCTCGGCGGAAGGAAGCATCGCCAAGGGCTACGGGACGAGAGGAGGTCATTGAGTTCGTGTTGACTTCATTCCCGACCTTGACCCGATTGGTGTTCTGAATCGCGACACGAGGGAGACTTAGTGGAAAGGGAACACTAGGGAATAAAACATATATCGATGCGGGGACGATTATTTCAATAAAGCGCACTACAGTTCTTCAAAACTCCTCCGTGGTGGAGCCGTATGTCGAGGTACACAAGGAATTCCTACGATCCCATTTCAGGAAGAATGAAGCTTGGATTAGGCGCCATCACATGGAAACTTTCGGCGGTTGGTTGCGAAAAGAATGTCGAGTGATGACAATATTGATGAGCAATCGTATTTGTTGGTTAGGCAACCGTCGTGGCACATCCTCACGCATAAAGTGCGAGATAAATGGAAATACATTTTACATCGTAGCCCAAGATAAAAGGAGCACGAACCAAAGCAGTGGTGTCGCGTAGATGCCACAGACCCAAATGGAAAGAGGCAAACATATTATGGCCGCATAGAGGAGATTTGGGAACTAGACTACGCACCTAATTTTAAAGTCCCTTTGTTCCAGTGCCAATGGGTGAAGATGACCGGAGGCGGGGTAACAGTCGACAAGGAGTATGGAATGACAACAGTGGACCTCAACAATATTGGGTACAAAGACGAACCATTCGTCCTTGCTGCTGATGTGAATCAGGTGTTCTATGTGAAAGACATGTCTACAAAACCCAGTTCCAATTAAATTCCTATTTGATGGTGGATTTCTCTGTCGCGCATTTGGACAATGAATGATGGAAAACCAAAAGATTAACGTTAAAATGATGCAAAAACAAATTTCCTATCGAAAACCAATAGTTTTATTTTTAAAAAACTATTATTTTTTTAAAAATTTATGCCTAATATTTAATTTATTATGCATTTAACAAGAATTAGCATATTTATACAAATAAACTTAATACAAAACCCACAGGGACTAAAGGTTCTCTGGAAAATAGTGCCGAATCGAATAGTGGGGACCTTTAGTCGGTTGCTAACACACCGGGACTAAAGGTTCTCTATGTGATAATTGAATAGTGGGGACCTTTAGTCCGGTTGCTAACTGACCGGGACTAAAGGTTCTCTGAAAATATGTCCTCACATAAAATTCACCTTTAGTCCGGCCGTGGCACCACCGGGACTAAAGGTTCTCTGAAAATATGTCCCCGCGCAAAATTCACCTTTAGTCGGCCGTGGAACCACCGGGACTAAAGGTCAGCCTTTAGTCCCGGTCCGTATTACCACCGGGACTAAAGGTCTTTAGTCCCGTTGGTAAAACCGCCCGACTAAAGGTCCCCAAGTACTAAGCAACATTTCGTCTTCCATTCTTCCTCCACTTCCCATCGCGCGCCTCTCCTCGCCGTCTCCTCGCGCGCCCTCTCCCTTGCCGTCTCCTCGCGCGCGCCGCTCTCGCTGACCCTGCGCGCCGCCACCGTGCCGCCCCTTTCTCGCCGGTCCTACTTCACCTCCTCGGCGGTCCAACGCACCGAGCGCCATCGCCTTCCGGTCTTCCTCGCGCTCGGCGCCGCGACGCCCGCCACCATCGCCTCCGGTGAGGTACTCTGGTGCTTGGTTGTTGTACTGATGTTAGTGAGTGGCTTGAAAGATATGATTAAGCGATAATGACCCATTTTTTCCCGGAGGTTAGATCTAGGAGCGTAAGTGTTAAACAAAGGGATTAATGCATTGAGTCTTTAGCTTTGAGATTAGATATTAAATTTTGATTTATGTATTTGAGAGTAACTTGAGATGAATGGTAAGGGTAGTTGTCAGCGAGCAATTGTCTGACAATGTTTAGTTCATAGGCTAAGTGAGTAGTGCACTGAGTAGTTAAATTGAGAATGAGTACTAGTTTAGAAGTTTAGAATGAGTACAATTTTATATTCTTGAATGATAAGTTTTATATTCTGCGATATATTTGCGAAATGGCCAATTCGAATGACAACATGGACGATGCCATCATGGATATTATCAACAATGGCGCCTTACAAGGTGCCCAAGTCGAAGGTGATGACAACAATCAAGAAGTAGATGACGGGAGTCAGTACTTTGCCGATTATGAAGATGAGGTCTATCTACAATCTCTTATGTATCTACAATCTCTTATGTATCTACAATCTCTTATGTATCTACAATCTTTGTGTTTCTACATTCGTAGCCCTCTGGATCGACGACAACAACGGGAAGAGTAGAAATGTACGAGGCCAAGAAGCCGTTGGAGGGTCGGTTCATTCTCTCGGATTCGAGGAGGATACTGAGCAAAGTACTTGGACCACATGCACAGAAATTTGTCACCACTGTGGGTGCCTTGTAAGGACAGGATCCCGATCAATGCTCGTGAATGGAAGCAAAAGAAAGAGGCTCCTCATATTAGTTTTGTCTCCGATCGTGACAAGGCACTAGTTTGGCAAGATGTCCTTCAACATTTCGCTCGATCTGTAAGATGAAGCTTTGAAGGAGAGAGTTAGGAAGCGGGCTATGAAGAAGATGGCCACACAATTCGGTGTTGGAAGAAGAAATTGTACAACACATTTATCAAGAAGAACTCGACGCCGATTTCAACACTAAGGCCTACGCAAGTTGAGGCCGTTTTGGGATGAGTTTATGCAGTTCAAGACATCGGAAGAGGGTGAGGCACGGGTGAGAAGGAACCAACAGAATGCAGACAAAGCAATACCACCATCACTTGGGATCGGTGGCTACAGGAGTGCCATTCCTAAGTGGGAAAGAATGGAACGAGAGATTCTTACCAAGGATCGAACAGAATCAATCAAGCGCCTTTGCGCGCTAAGTATTGGTTTTTCGGTCATGGGGAAGCCGACCTAGAGACCGGAAAGATAGTGTATGGCGCAAAACTCCAAAGAGCAGAGAAAGATTTGCTTATGCTCGAGGCTTGGTGAGAGTGGCGGTGTGGCAACGAACAGAGATAAGGATGAGTGACATACGCCTGGAGAGTATCGAACACGGTGGGCGAACAAGAGGCTATGGGGAGGTGTCGTGGGAGCATGCCTTCCTAAAGACAAAGCCACCTATAGAAGCCGCGAGAGAAAGAAGGACGAGGAGGCGAGCGGATGCGTGGGATGGAGAAATGGTTCTTGAGTCACGGAAGTGGCTCGTGAAGCAAGTCTGAGAAAAAGCACTTGAAGCCAAAATGAATGAGGAAATCAAAGGCAAGTGCGAGATAGCGGTAAGTTCCATCCAAAGGCAAGCGCATCGAGCGGAGTCAACATCGCCCCCTCATCGGTTGAAAAGCGATTGCGCTTCCACAGAGGTGCCGGTGATTCAAGATGACGCAGGCTGCGCTTCCGTGGATGACATCACCGATCCTCTCACGACATGTGAGTGCACATTCGAGAGGAATGCCACCGTCATGGTGGCTATCGGTGTTGTATCTCGTATCGACCCTACGAAGACACCAAGATGCCATGGGGCATTAATACCTCTGGATATGCTAGCGTATCGGTGGATAGAGTTGTGAAAGGTTATAGCAATGTGCGTCTTGACATTGAAGGAGGTGATGGGGAGAAGACTTTAGGAGAAGCGGAGAAGACATTCATATGTTGGCGCAAGCGCTATATCATTATTCCTGGGGCGTCACCTCCTCCTCCTCAACAACCTAACCCTAGGTGCGGATGAAAGTGAACGAAACATTTTTCACTAATTATGTATTGGCTTAAATAACGGTTTACTCATACCACGTTGTTTTCACAGTAACCTCCCCAACCTAAGTCCAATTATCCATTCACCACCGGTCACGAGTGTTGCGGCGATGACAATGAAGTGGAAGACACGGTGCATCCCCACCGCCCCATCTCCTCCACGCGGGATCCAATGCCGCCACCGGCCCCATCGCCTCCACGGCGGGCTCCAACGCCGACACCGGTCGCCCCATCGCCTCCACGGCGGGCTCCAACGCCGCCACTGGCCCCATCGCCTCCACGGCGGGCTCCAACGCCGACACCGCCCGCTCCATCGCCTCCACGGCGGGCTCCAACGCCGACACCGCCCACTGCATCGCCTCCACGGCGGGCTCCAACGCCGCCACCGGCCCCATCGCCTCCACGGCGGGCTCCAACGCCGACACCGTGACCCTCCGCCAAAGAAGAGGCCCACCCACAAGCAGCGTCGGCCCCACCGCCAAGAAGAAAGCCTCGGGAGAACACGGCTATTTCTAAGGCGACGAAACTTTCCTATGAGAAGACTGCCGAGGAAATAGATGCTTCAGTGAAAACAGATGTGGACAGTTTCTTCGCGAAAGTCAAGGCTAAAAGTGAAGCGAAGCGAAACCCTGAGAAGCCGTACTTCTTCGTACGTCCAGAAGTTCTAAGGCAAAGGGTGGGCGCCACGAGAAAAAGTTACGTCATGCTCGTAAGGATTCGCCACTATCGGACTATGACCGCACTCTCACCAAGTCAATTGAGGAGGCGAAGAAGAAAGAGAAGAGAGCACGGAAGGGTGTTGCACGGCTGGGAACAATCACAGCAATCGGTGCCCCCACTAGTTATTGGGAATGAATATGGTTCAAACACGAGCGTGCTAGAACAGATATCCGGAAACGTGCATTTGGATCAACTTGATGAATTTTTCGCGAAAGCGGTCTAAGCATTTCCCAAATGCTCGTGAGCACACATCGAAAGTGCTCGGAAGTTGATCATTGGAAGAAGGAATATGTATATGGCAAGAGTCTATACAACCACGAGAAGCTCATGGAACTCGTGACGAAATGTACTTGTTAAACAAGTGGTACATGGCGGCATGTCGCAGAAAAGCGGATGACTTTATTTGCGTCAAAATTATAAACCATCATTACTTCCGTGGCGATGACATTATAATGGTTCAGATTTAATGAGTTACACAGCTATGCCACATGGGCGCTCTAGACAAATCTCTCATCACCGCTTTTGTGCAGACGTGATTCTTTCTTTTAATAATCTCACTCTAGCATATGTATATGTATAAGTAATTATCCTCACACTAGCTAGCATGTCTATACATATGCAGAGACATGATGAGAGACCTCACACGTAGAAATGACAAGAACATTGGTTTCGTTGATCCATATATCGTATTCAAGGACCCAAACACTCCCACGATCAATGGAGACCTCAAATGGAGAGGAATTTTCGGAGGTTCTTGATCAACCAAAAGAACAAAAGATTTATACTCTTCCCCTACAACTTTGGGTGAGTGTTGTTATCGTGTGCACATTTTACTTTACTTACTCAATCCAACATAAAGATATATATGTTGACTCTATAAACAAATGCGACTTTCATCGATAACGATTGTCTTGATCTCTCCGATAGTCATTTGCTAATCTATGACTCGTTGAAAACGCGCAGAACATTACCAAGATATGATAGACATTATCCGGGGTAACTTCGATCTTTAAATATTTATTCTCGCTCTTTAACTCGCAATAGTTAATTAACGATCCAATTATTGGGCGGGGTTTGGGCTTGGTTCGTTCGGCTACACCGTCCGGATCCGAAGCGCCACTTCGATCCACACCGATGGATGTAAGTTGTACTAGCTCCGCGTCTTTACCTTATCATGCTTGACTCACGCGCGGGATGACGAGTAATCTTTTATATCGCATGATGGGTTCTCTGGCGACCACCGAGCAACAATTTGTGTGGATACTACGTTTGCGAGTTCCTCATGGTGTATGCAAAAGAACCCATCTGAGATGCGTAAAATACGTAACAAGTATATATAATAAATCCATTTTATTTATTTGTTGCTATTAAATAAATCTTATGTATATTAATACTTCTTTCGTTTAATGCAAATTGAAGGAGATATGGTTGAAGGAGCAGTGTTGGATATGGACCGCCTCAAAGGAATTCAAGAGACAATCGCGAGATTTCTTAATGAGCATGTCCTCAAGCCCAGACCGAGTTCTACTTTAACCGAGATGAACCATTGAAGCCAAACCGGGACGAACATTTGTATGACATTTAAGTGGAGGACAACATTTGTGTTGTAAATACCAAGGATGCATGAATAATTTTGTAAATTTTTGTGCATATATATATATTATACATATATATAGCTCCATAATATATATAGTTTCATACTTTATTTGTGTGTAATAATGTTCCAAACTAAATTATATGTGCGTATACATATATTAGCAAATGAAGAATACGCATTTGAAAACCTAATGTAATTGTAAAACCAAAATCAATAATGAATTGAAATGGAAACAAAAGAAAAAAAACACCTTTAGTCCCGGTTGGTAATACCAAGGATTAAAGGCCACCCGTGGCCTGATCTGGCGGACCTTTTAGTCGGTTGGTATTACTAACCGGACTAAATCGACCTTTAGTCCCGGCTTGGGACACGGGACTAAAGGTGAGACATTTAGTCCGATTTCCTAGTCCCGCTCTATAACTTGGGACTAGAGGCCACTAGGCCAGGACCAAAAGTGCGATCAGTAGTAGTGCTCACCCCTATTATTGCTCACCCAAAGCAGCTAGCCAGCATCGCCTATTGGTCCCAGAGGAGGTGTGTGCATAAACTCCTAAAACTCGCATATCAAATCCTTTCTTAGTATAGATTCCAAATATCTGCCTAACAATTTGTACCCAAATCCTTCCAAACCAAGGCACAAAGATGGCTACTCTGGCTTGGATTCTCATCGGAGATGGACCCTCCTCGCCTCTTGAGCCTGCCGGAGAAGAAGCAACGAGAGACGCCCATGTTACACGCTCTAGCTACCATCACAAAACCCCTTCAACCTCCAATTGCTTCTCTAGGAGGAACGGGGGCCAAGTCCGGAGCGACGCCTGCTTGCTACTGTTCAAGACCCCAAACTATGAAATTAGGGAGTGCAACTTGGAAGCCAAGCCAAGGTATATATGTAATCCCCATGTGGCCACGTGGCAAGTATGATGTGTATGTCCTTTTCCCGCCCAACTGTGCATACGCTAATTTGATTGCGTATTTTTTGGAGGATCTTTTTGCAAATATTGGGGTGGGGGTTTATGTAGCTTGATTAAATTAATATCCTTTATTTAAAAAATCTGGCCAAGAGTTGTAGCATTCACTGAATAATTAGGTGGTCACTCGGGTTAGTTCAGGGACTAGAACCCAGGTGGGCGACACGCACGATGCCTATTTACCGATTGAGTTGTTAGCTACAATATCACAGTACCAAAAGAGTCTTGTACGGTCAAGGAAAAAAGACATAACATGGAGCACCACGGGGTTACCAGTTGCTACTGAGAGGCAAGAGATTTGAATCCAAAATATATTGGAAGTTTGTTCTTCGAATTCCTCGTAAACTTCTGAAAACATTATATTTATGAATGGAATATAAACTAGTTGATTTTGCAACTCTAGGTTGAAGCCACAACTTCACAAAGGGAAAAATTGGAAGCCATCTCAAGTATTCAAAGGAAAACTAGAAGAATGAAGAGTTGGGAGGCATAATCTTTTAAAAGAAAATTGTAAACTGGTAGAAAGACAAAATTAATGTCATCGCGACCTAGAATGATGAGATGGACTTTCCAACATGTAAGGACAAAAAACACTGAATGCAGAAGTTCCTCTACAGAAGGCTTTGATGTGTGGTTCATGCCATGCTGGATAATGATTTTTTTTGAAATACTATTATTTTAAAAGGAATTTACTAAAATAAATAGTTGTTTTTTTTAAATAAAAAAAACTAGGCTACTATCGCCATTCGAAATGGCGAAACTGTCCTGTCGTCATTCCAAATGGCGAAGTAGCGTAGACAAACTCACTTTTATTCAGAAAAAACGAGGTAGGGGTGGGAAGGGAAAGGAGTAGATAGGAGAGAAGATAGCGAAGTGTTGTCCGTCCGGTTATCTACCTTTCAGGTAATTTTTTTAACCGAATGGATTACAAAGTTTTAGATGTACGGCTACGTAGTGTAGTATGTTGTACATAATCCTTTTTAGTGTGTAGTTTAGTTTTAGATATATGGTTAATCGTGAAAATCTTGTTTACGGTGCAGTACGTCAAATATATCGGATGTCACCAATTTCAAAATTTACTACCGTAAGAGGACTATTCTTGAGGGTTCCGACTTTCGAGGGAATTGATTTGAGTTATTTCCAATCGACGACCGTGATTCTAACAAGACCAGAGTAGCGTACATGGGGCGTTGTGATGCGGTAGTTGTTCCACACATTTGATTTGGATGATGTTGTGTATGATCTGAGATTGAGTTGTCTTACCAACCGAGCATCACAGGACACATATTAGGAGTTAGTGCAGCTTAAGGGAACAAGATCATGGCAGTCATATGTACGCAGGGTGAGGGAGGAATCACTACTACAAAACAGGTCATACTGGACGCCTCATCACAGACGGTTCCAAAGGAGCCGTCTGTGTTGAACTTATACAGACGGTTCTCTTTGGAACCGTCTGTGATAGTGCCTCATCACGCAGCGGTTCTTATTACCAACGGCCTTAAGGAGCGTGCTCGTGATGAGGACACTCATCACAAAGCGGTTAGTATAACGAACCGTCTATGATATAACGTGATACCAACCATATGATAAGTAACTCTGACGGTTGGGATTAACAACCGTCTATGATTTTGATTTTACCATGACTTCAAATTTTTCTTACTCTCTGATTTTAAGCCATAGTAAAATCTAAGCCATGGTAAAATTAAAATCACATACGGTTGTTAATCCCAACCGTCTGTGATGAGGTATTATCACAGATGGTTCGTATTAAGAACCGTCTGTGATGAGTTACTTATCACAGACGGTTCGTGATACGAACCGTCTATGATTTGTCATCACAGACGGTTTTTGTATGAAACCGCCTGTAATTCACAGCGCGGGAATTTGAAAATTTTGAACGCATGCGCGGGAGGCAAAATATGTCCTTATATATTATGGCCGACCTCCTCTGGGCGCTTCGATCTCGCACTCCGCGATCCGGTCCTCCTCGGCTCGGTCCTCCCATGCTCGCAGTCCTCCTCGAGCTCCGGTGTTGCTCCTTCGGTCCTCCGCGGCTCCCGGCCCCGCTACACCTCCAGGCTCTGGTCCTCCCTTGCTCCCGCAGTCCCCAACCTTCGACGTGGTCTTCCTCCCCAACAGCTGATAGTCGACGCCGACACCAACGCTGACCTCCTCTAACGCCGACGCCAAGCTCCTCCAGTCTTCCTTCGACGTCGATGCCTTTGGTATATGAGGTTCTGTTGGTACTTTTGTATATGAGGTTCTATTAGATTCAGATCCAGATTTGTATGTATGAGCTTGTGGTACTTGTGTTAGATTCATATCCAGATCTCTGTTAGATTCTCCTCCAGATTCTACTTCTGTTGGTACTTGTATATGATCGAGTGTATGCGCGTATCCATGAATACATGGCTTGAGAAATTTATTGGGAGGCTTAGGAGTTGGGAATCCATGTATGTGTATCAATGAATCCATGTTTGGGAGGCTTCGGAAATGGCAGTGTATGTGTATGAGTGTATCCATAAAATGATATATTTTTTTTGCAATCAAAAAAGCTATCATAGACGGTTCGGAACAAGAGCCGTCTGTGAAAACAGCTATCACAGACGGTTCGGAACAAGAACCGTCTGTGATAATTGAATATCACAGACGGTTCTTGTTCCGAACCGTCTGTGATAGCTGTTTTCATAGACAGCTCTTGTTCTGAGCCGTCTGTGATAGCTTTTATCACAGACGGCTCAAAAATCGTCTATGATAACCGCCTGTTATCACAAACGTACTTTTACACAGACGGTTGGAAACCGTCTGTGATAACGGTTCCGAACCGTCTGTGATGAGGCTTTCTGTAGTAGTGAATAGTGGGATTTGGTCATTTTAACCCAGGCATTTACCAAGCCCACTCCTGCATCAGCAGCTGAACAAGAAGGGGGTGGTGATGCCGAGGAAGAAATTGGGGACTCCAACCACAACGCGGCACACACGATGGCTGAAGGTCCGGGAGTTGCTGATGTTGTCAATGAAGATCGTATGGAAGGAGCTCCTTCAGTCAAGCAAGCTAGTGAGCTTACTGACGAGGGTAAGGAGCTGGAAGCCCTAGTCCAAAAGATGGATCTGGAAGATCAGGATTACATGGCATTGTCAGAAGATGAAACATCCGACAACGAGGATGTCATGGAATAGTGGGCGGTTCAATCCTAGTGGAACACATATCAATTCGACAACCTCGTCGTTAACGAAGGCTCTCATGTGCCGTGGGAATACGAATAGAGCGATTTTAGGCAAGGAGCTATGTACAGATGCAACGAGGCCATACAGGAGGCTGTCAAATTCTAAGCCTTGTCGGTGCAGCGTACATTCACAATTGTCAAGTCTAACCCAAAATGCTATGATGTGAAGTGCGACATAGAGAAATGCCCTTAGAAAATACACGCATTTCAGCCTAAGTGGGACTTCTACTAGAAATGTTCTATAGTGGTCTTTCACACATGTGTAATCGCTAAGTCAGTGCAGTCCCACAAGAATCTGTCATCAGGCTTCATCGTGAACATCATGTACGGTGAGATCATAGATAATCTAGATTTTGAGCCATGACCCATCATTCGAGTGATTGAGGCAAGGTTCCAGTACACAATCAGCTATGCCAAGTCGTGGAGGGCAAAACAGAAGGCATTGGAATCAAGGTTCGGTATGTTTGAGGACTCCAACCAAAACATGCCCCACCAACTTCGGATCATATAGGACAAGAATCCCGGTACTCATGTCGCCATTAAAGATTTCACGCATCCGAATTGGACAATAAGAGGGTACTAAAGCGAGCATTCTTCACCTTTGGTACATGTATCAATGCATTCTGGCACTGTCGTTTAATCTTGTGTGTGGATGGCACATTCCTAACTGGAAAAGTACAAGGGGCAGATACTGACTGCAATAGCGATGGACGGGAACAATTAGGTTCTTCTCATGGCATTCACATTCCTTAAAAGTGAGAACACGAACAATTGGTTGTGGTTCTTGAGGAATTTAAGGATTTATGTTGTATAGGGCCGCCCTAACGTATGTGTTATAAATGATCGGCGTGCGGGCCTGCTGAGTGCAATAACTGAACTTCATCAAGGAGAGAATAAACCACTTTCATGGGTGGATCTGCAGAGCAGGTAGTGCATGAGGCACTTGGGTGCAAGCTTCTATAAACAGTTCAAATGGCTGTGCAATCAGAGCAAGCAGCAAAAGTTTGACGTACTCTGGAAGATTCTGGATGAGAGGACACATACGCACAGAAGGGAGGCAGCGAAAAAGGCAGCTATAAGCGTTGATCAGGCCCCCAAAGCATTTCCACAGCTACCCCACAGATGGTTCTAGTGTAGCGAGGAAGACATGGACGCAGTTGAAATGCTTCTCGGACTGGATTGAGTACGAGCATAAGGAGAAGTGGTCGCTGCTACATGGTAGGAGTGATGCTTGATATGGTGTCATGACAACCAATATAGCCGAGCTGTACAATTAGATCATGCATGGCGTCAGGTGCATCCCTTTGGTTGGTATTATGGAGGATTCTCCGCGGTACCACAAATTATTTTGTTGACAAAAGTAACAACACATCGTTCTCTATAGCAAATGATAGAGTACTGCACTCCGCTATGATCACCAAGTACATGGAGAAGAAGAGCAAGAAGGGTGGGATGCACCAGACATTCAAGATGGACACAAAGGAGCTTTACTTCGAGATACTGTGCAGAGATAAAGGACGCCGCGGGACGAACCGTGAGAGGATCACCCACGAGTGCACGCTACGCCGCCCTAGTTGCGTATGCACTTGCAATAAGCTTCTTCTTCTGTATAGGCCCTGCCCACATGTCATGGCCGCATATTCGACTGTGGCGTAGCATCCTGGGCAATACCTCTGTGATTATTTCAATAAGGAGGTGATGCAAACCCGAGTGCAGAGTTGTATGATTACGACGCGGTTGACCATTTCATTGGCCATCCGATTTGGGAGCAACTTATCTGAGCCGCAGATATTGATATGTTGAAGGGAAAGGTTGGCCGACGATAGGTACGACATATCAGGAACGATATGGACGAAGCAGAAGCCGGGCGTTGTACGAAAAATGTACTCTATTTACAGGGGGTCTAGGCACACATTCGAGAAATGCCACATGAGAAATTTACAGGATGAATGAGACATCGGTAGTTCAGACGGCGCCGTGGAGACCTCATTCGATCGCCCCACTCGAGGGGGTCGACATGGTAAACGTTGAGGTCGCGGCCACGGGAAAGGTTCATCTTGTCGAAATATGTGTCGCTCAATGCTCTGTAATATCATTTTGATTTGTCAAAAAACTAGGTGATGACGGTGTGTTGAATGTTTTGTAACATCAGTGTGATTTGTCGATAAAATATGCGAGGACGTTACGTTGAATGTTATGTAATATCATTGTGACTTGTCGACAGAAAATGTGAGGACGTTGTGCTGAATGTTTTGTAATATCATTGTGATTTGTCCACAAAATATGTGGTAAAAAATACACAATAAAAAATAGGCAGAGGTCTCTGTCGCAATTTGAAATGGCGACATGGTCCTGTCGCTAGTTAGAGTGACGATAGAGACATATGTGCATTGTTCTGAGCTCCTGTCGCAATTTGAAATTGCGATAGGACAATTTTGCTATTCAAATAGCGACAATAGCCAAGTTATATATATATATATATATATATATATATATATATATATATATATATATATATATATATATATATTTCTTAAAATAATATTATTTTTAAAAGAAAATTCCTTAGAGCGAAGATCACTAAGGATCGAGGATTACCTTAAACTGAAAAACGCACCACGAAAGTACAAAAAGCATCGCCGTTGCCGGGGATCGAACCCGGGTCACCCGCGTGACAGGCGGGAATACTCACCACTATACTACAACGACTGAGATGCTGGTTGATTTTGTAGAAATTTAGATTTACTTACACTTTGACAAGCGGATGCCACAGACCTGTCATCCGAATAGCCCGTTGGGAATCCGCACATCCCAACAGCATATTCGCAGCTTTCGCTCGTCTTTACTAGTAGATCGCGCCCCATTTCGTGCAGTTGTTCCTATCCCACTCCATTCTTCTCCACTTCAGGCGCATCTGCTGAGCGCTGGGTATCTACTGGAGTTTCTGCCGCTGAGCGGTTTCGCCACCGATGAAGCCCAAGCAGACGAGAACTTGGAGCGGTCTCTTCTTGCCTTTACCTGTGAGTTTTCTGTAATCTGCGATCTCTCGCTCCTCTCCCCCTTTTGATGATGCAAGTTAAACTCAAGTTTGTTCGTTGATGTTAGGGGAAGTCGAACTCAGAGTGCGAGCGCTAGACGGCTAGACATCTGGAACAAATCTGATTACTCTGTAGATTGGTGAATTACTCCAAGAGCGTACACGTTCGAGTCATCATGTAGAGAAGCATGCGTCAGAAATCCGTTCTGTGCGAGTTTAGCATTGGGATGATGCATGGGCCGCCGGAAGAAGCATGTTCTTTCTCATGTACCGTACCAGGGAGATAGGCGTCTGGCCTGGTACGACTGTAGGAGTGCAAGCGTGGAGCTGTATATTTTGCCCCCTACGGGCTTCGGCCCAGTTAGGCCTCAAGCCTGGAATAAGTTTGTATGTAACCAGTAAAGGCCCACAAGAGGTATCTATAACTAGCTGATGATTGCAGTCTCTTGACTTGTTTTGTCACCCTGATATGATTGCAATTTAACTTGTCTATATTTGTTGCAGGTACAACCTTAAGAAGCTCACCTACGAGGAGAGGAAGGTCAGGCTCCTCAAAAGGCTGAATACCCTCAACTCTGCTGGTGTTGACGACAAATGAGGACGAGTGAACTCTACTGTAGATATCTGTTATGACGAAGACCTGTCGGGTAACACACAAAATGCTATAACTGTCATGGTAGAGTTCACTCTACTCTGATTTTTAAAGCAGAAGTACTGATCGAGATCTTGCCATATAGTTATAGAAGACGGGTCAAAACGAAGTATGGGACAAAGACAGCTCTTCTGTTTGGGACGTGCACTATTGAGAAGATATCGTATCTTAGTTCTAGATGAAGTCACAACTTCTATAAACAACGCAACAGATACTATCGATCAGGACAGAATTCAAAGATTGCACTGTTATTATAGTTGCACACCGTATACCGACAGTTATGGATTGCACTATGGTATTTGCAATGAGCGATGGTATGTTTCTCTTATCTCCAACTTATACTACATAGTAGCAATCGAACTTTATTTTGCTTTTTAGAACATGTGGTATGATTTATTTGGAATCCATTGCAACGCACGAGCACTAGACTGTATGAACAGAAGAGGTCACCGTAACCAGCCTCATGCACCCTATCCCATATTACTTGGATTATCCCATCTCATCCATCCGATCCCACCAAATCTCGGCCGATCCCATTCTACCAGATCTGTTTGCTTGGGTGGACAGGACGATAAAAAACGTATTTGGTTGGGTGGACGAGGTACGTAAAGATGCAACAATTGATCGGTTTCTCTTTCTTGGGGAATTAATGAATGAATGAATCCTGCATTTGCTCAAACGAAGGACCTTAGCCACCAAGCATGGGCTCCTCCGAGTCGTCCCATTCAAGCGGCGTGACCGCGTCCGCTCCAGAAGCTTATGCCCGACACGAGACCATCTCCTACTCCTCTTTCCCTTTGGCCCACGTACCGTCCCCTGACCGCTGTCCACCGACGGATGCCGTCCTCGCGATCTCCGCAGCCAGCTCTGCTTACGCCCGCAAGGACGTGCCTGCGACGACGCCGCCTCCCTGTCCACGTCTTTGAACTTAACCCCGAAGTATCCCCTCCCCTGTCTACCCATAATGCAACCCATTTTCACTTACAGTGGGCCCGGATCTGTACTTGAGCGGTTGAGCCCATCAGTTATTTCTTGTTAACATGTCGCTTAAAAGTCTAGTTAAAGGAGGGAGGATGTGTTATCTCTTAAAGCTCCCAATGCTCTACCTTGGCAAGTTTTTTAAAGCTGCCACGTAGACAAAAATTTGATGTGACACTGCAATTAAGGAAGAGAGAGAGCAGATTGATATCTTATTTAGATACCACTCATACACAGTTTCCTATGTAGAAATACTAGTAAATACTCTATATCAAATGTCTAAAATACAACACTTTAAGATACTATGCATTGGGAAGATGGTATCTAAATGCCTTTCATGCAATAAGAAACCACCCACTGGGAGCAGCCAGAGCACTGCTCCCAATGGGCAATATCTTAATGTAGTTTCTTAATGCATGAGAAGTGTTATGATACCATCTTCCCAATGCATAATTTTTTATATCGTAGTATCTTAAGTTGTTTCATTTAATCACATGCATGAAACTGTTTTGCGTTGGATTTCGAGCCGGAGTAGTATCTAAATTAGATACTGGAGGACCATCTCTTTTCATTAACTATGGTGCCACATCATTATTTTGCTTACATGACAAACTAAGATACTAGTCAAAATGGAGCATTGGACACGTAAACCAACAAAATAGTAAGTGAATAATGAGAGAAGTTGAGTTTAAAATAATAATTTTATAGATAAATTTTAGAAGATATTATCTCTAAGATTATCTCTAAATGAGTTGAATACTTTAGAAACAAACTTAAAAAGATAAACCTTGAACATGCCCCAAACCTACTGCGCTCAAAACTAACCAGCATTCAAACTGCTTAGGCTCAAATCCACAGACGGACCAGATCGCGTCACGCCTGGTATAAAGTGACCCTCGCGGGCTACCTACGCCTACGCGCATCCGGAACCTTTGTGTGAACAGTGAGCGCTTGAGCAGCAACGAAGGGGGAAAAATAAAAAAAGCTTGGGGTTTCTTAGAGCCGAAGCGTCGGAGAAGAATAGAGTAGAGCGAGAGGGAGCATGGCGGAGCACAAGGAGTCGGAGTCGGTGGTGGAGTCGGTGATGGACAAGATCTCCGACAAGCTGCACGGCGGCGGGGACTCGTCGTCGTCCTCGGACTCGGACGACGAGAAGAAGGGTTCCTCGTCGTCGTCGTCGTCGGCGGCGGCGGCGGCCATGAAGGCCAAGATCTACCGCCTCTTCGGCCGCGAGAGGCCCGTCCACTCCGTCCTCGGCGGCGGCAAGCGTAAGTCCCGAGCTTTATGGTCCCGATTTGGGATTGCTGTCGGTTGGTGTAGATCCGATTCGATCTGATCGTGCTTTGTCTCGCTTTTTCTAGTGGGGACTGTTGCTATTTTGCTGCTTCTTGATAACTAGCTTTAAGATTAGAGAAGCGTTTGGATCCGTGGTTTTGGGATCTATAGCGTATTAGCGTGTATCTAAAGCTTTCGAGGTTTTAGTGTTCGTTTCTACGGAGTAAAGTGAATATTTTGATTGTTTAGTTTGATTAATGATGGCGATTAAACGGCGGCGCAGTTTGTCGTCAATCTAAAACCCTAAGATGCTCTGTTCGATCCGGGCCTTGAAACAGATCTGGAATTTTTAGTCACGTTACGTATTTGTTTACTTGAGTGTGTGCTGTGACGTGATTATTCTTACACAAATGTGCTCGCAGCTGCGGATCTCGTCCTGTGGAGGAACAAGAAGATCTCCGGCGGGGTGCTCACCGGCGCCACGGCCATCTGGCTCCTGTTCGAGGTCATGGAGTACCATCTCCTCACCTTGGTGTGCCACTGCCTCATCCTCTCCCTGGCCATCCTCTTCCTCTGGTCCAATGCCTCCACTTTCATCAACAAGTAAGCTGCTATAGTTCTTCACTCTCACATGAAATTGATTGAACTCATTGTAGACCTGGAGCTGTTGATTGTGGGTGCCTGGAGTTAACTTTTCCCTTATTAGTTGCTTGAATTTGCTTTATGTTTAGCATGTGGTCATAATTCATGGTATTGATGGTTTTCTAGGTCTCCCCCAAACATTCCTGAGGTGAAAATTCCGGAGGACGTTACTGTAAACATTGCACTCTCACTGAGATATGAGATCAACAGGGGCTTCGCTACCTTGAGGGAGATTGGACATGGCCGTGATCTGAAAAAATTCCTAATTGTATGTTGGCTGTCTCTTCAACTTAGCTGTGCGTAATATTATCCATTTTCTTGATTGTCTGCTGACATGCATGTGATTTTTCCTTGTATTCTAAGGTGATCGCAGGTCTCTGGGTTCTTTCAGTTCTTGGGAGCTGCTGTAACTTTTTGACACTGTCCTATATAGGTAATGATCGCTTGTGCCACAGGACTTAAATTTGACACTACTCACTAAATATTCATGCAAAGCTATAAACTGCAGTTCTTTGTTTTTCCGATTGCAGTCTTTGTGGTGTTGTATACTGTCCCAGTTCTGTATGAGAAGTATGAGGACAAGGTTGATGCTTTTGGTGAGAAGGCCATGATTGAACTAAAGAAGTATTATGCCATTTTCGAAGAGAAGTGCCTATCAAAGATACCAAAGGGTCCTTCGAAAGATAAGAAGCACTAGATCAGTAGAAGCCTAGAAGGTACCCGCACTGAATTAGTATCTGTGTTAATCACAACTTGTTATCTTCCATTTTGAAGGATGGTTCTGAGTCCTTGTGTGTGTCTCTAGCTGGTAGTACATACCTGTATGGGCAGTTCTAGCATGGCTGATAGTTGTGATGTGCTGATCTGTTGTGAAGTTGAATCATGTCAGCTGAAAACTGTTGATCTCTCTTTTTTCAACTTTCAGCATGGTTACTCTGTCTGGAAGCCAGAAATATTATTATGGTATTATCAATGTCGAAGTGAACTTTGTGATGTGATGTTTAGTGGCTTAGTGCTTTATCCATGTGTTGGGCTAGTGAGGTGTTTCCATTTAGTGATAAAAAAACTGATAATCTGGTCCATTTTCATGAAGGGCCTATGGATTTACTACTGAGTAAACTGTGTTGTGTCACCGTTGGTTCAAGTAGGTCACCTAACTCCCAAATTGCATATCTAGGTCACGAAACACGTTTAAGTGGGTCACTCTAGGTCATTAGCATGTCGACCCGGGTGCAACCGTTGGCATGACATGCTAACTTGTGCCACTGTGGCATGGGGCACACATTGACACAAAAAGGTACACATTTAGTCGCAAAAACACAAATCTAGTCACCCTTCCCTTGCAGCCTCCCTGCCTGCCATCCACGTTCGAGCTCCTTATCACTATCGTTTGACTTTGCTCGGTCTCAATTCCTTGCTGCCAGTAACAGTTACCATCGCAGGATCTAGACAATAGACAACAGCACGTGCCACCGCCCTTGTGATCACCCCAGTTCCACAGCTCATAGAGGGTTTGGAATTAGGGAGAAAATTCAACAAAAAAAAAACAACTATAGCGGATTAATTTAAATTACAATGGCTATGCCTGTCGTCATATACACTCATATGCACCCTGTGCCATGGTGGCACGAGTCAATGTGACATTTCATTGGTCATATTTTGACCCGTGTACTAATGATCTCGAGTGAGACATTTAAACTAATTCAGTGATCTAGATATGTAGTTTGGAACTTGGAAGTTCGGTGACCTACTTGAACCTGCTGGCCAAGTTTGGTGACCCATAGTGCAATACTGCAATTTACTCTTTAATATTTGTTCTTAGTAGGAAAATTATTTGATAGTTGAAAGTGAAGGTCCCAGCAGAGGGTTGATCTATAATGATGAGAGCTCTCTAACGTTGTAACCTTCACAAATGCATTAAGCCATGTCGTACAATGCTGAATGTTTTCTGTATTTCATAGCATTTCAAGTCCATGGCTAGATTATAATAGTGAACACTATCAATGTCAAGTGAAGGTCCCAGTTGAAGGCTAATCTCTACTCTTAACATTTAACCCTTCACAAATGGATTAAGCCATGTCGTACAATGTTTGGATGTCTTTCAGGTTCTCTGAGCATTCTATATCATGGCTAGAATATAAATCTATTCTGAGATTACAGGCTGGCGGTAAATACTTGCAATTATGGTGCAATAAATGCTTTATTGGGTCATTCCCGACCATTTTATCATATGAACTATTGTGGTTTTGCTTATGTATGAACTTGTGAGTTGAAGTTGATCAGTTCTGTTATTTGTGCGGTTACTACGAATGATTCTATGCTGTACTAATGTACTTGATGCGCCTGAACATTTGTATCCACATGGATGCATATAATGTAGTTTGGGCAGTTTAAATGGCAAAATAGAATACATGGGAACCTATTTGGACATAAACGCTTTAAAATTATGCAAGGTTCTGGGTAGTTGGTGTGAACTGTTTATATTATCCTGTTTTGCTTGGAATTACTAGTTCTAAGCAAAAAACATATGTTCCAAAAATTGCTCCATAACATTTGACAAAACAACAGCACTGTACAAGTAGTGCTATTAACAGCTGGAGTTTGTGTTTAACAAAAGAAACGACAACTTGAATGTGTGCTTAATATGCCCAAAGAATTATCATTGTAGTGCTGATCAGCGCAGCAAACATTCACGGCTGGTTGGTGACCTGCCTAGTATGCCTGATAAAAAGTGTTGCCCGAAGCAAGCCTAAGATCAGATATGTTTGGTTGGTGACCTTTGTCCGAGGAAACGTAGAGCATAAGGACGTAAACAAAATTACGTTGTGAATGTTAGAAAGTGTAAAACTTGAATGCGCTGCTGAGTATATAGGGCATGTTTGGTATGGTTTTGCTGTTTTCGCAGCTCAACTTCGGCTTCACTGTTGGATTTGAAGCAGTATGAGAGATGTTTGCTTAGAAAATTGGCTCTAGCTCCAGAAATTAGAAATGAGAAGGATCATTGTAAAAAGACTGCACTACCTTTGTTTTGTGGCTTGTAAATTTTTTGTATTGCTTAACTTATAACAATTTAATAAGTTGATTTTAGTCATGTTGTGCTTTTATTTTTATTTTTTGGGTCATGTTGTGTCCTGTTGTGCTATCTTTTTCGCCCACATTTGATAGTTTTACTTGAAAAAAATTAAACACAACATACAAAGTTCATAACAAAGATTCTAATTCAATGAGCATCTTCTAATAAAAAACAATGAATATCGTAACAAAAGTCCACAAGTGGGGCAAAGAGGCAGGAGATGTCGTTCACAATTCCTCTCATCTTTATTAATCAAAGTTACTGTTCTAGGTCCGAAAACTGTTCTAGGTCCGAAAACTACTACATCAAACGACATGTACTTTGTCTATATCTTCATATCTAGGAGGTTGATCATGTATACTTCTTCCTCTAGTATTCCATGCAAGAAGGCGTTTTGAACATCAACTTGTCATAGTGTCCAAACCGTTGAGATAGCAATTGACAAAATTAGTCGAATTGTTTTCGGTTCGACAACTAGGCTAAACGTATCTGAGTAGTCAATTCCGTGTCTTTGCTCGAACCCTTTTGCTACATCTTTGCTTGAACCCTTTTGCTACATGTCTAGCTTTATACCTCTCGATTGTCCCATCTGGCTTCTGTTTAAGCTTGTAATCCCACTTGCATTCTATGATATTTCTCCCCTGACCAGGTGGTACAAGCTTCCATGTTTTATTTTTCAGTAAAACATCATATTCCATATCTATCGTAGCTTTCCATTATGGTGCTTTCAGTGCTTGAACATAAGTTGCAGGTTCACCAAAGAATGCTTTGCCTTTTAATGAAGATAAAATTCACAATATGCTGCTGAATAACTACATGATTTACAATATATCACTCATTGTGATGCTAACATGCGGGCCTAAGGTCTATATGTCAGTAATACAGTGGCATATTGTGAAGATCCGAAGTTATAAGGTGGCATATAACGAATTGCCCCTTTAATGAATATCTCACTATATCATCTGTGTATTGCTTTTGCATACTCAGATTGTTTTTCAACCTTGTTCTCATCTGATGTTCATTACCTTGAGGCTGCAAAGCATTATCAACACTTCGCTGCTCAGAAAGATTATCTGAACTATCTTGTTCTAGACCTGTAGTTTCTTCTACAATACCTGTATCACATGGGTTAGCTGCAGGAATGACATATTGATAATTCCTCACACGATCATCTACTGCTACTGGTTCATTTTGAAAATTTGGTGATGTTTCAAGAATTTGAGCTGTGACAGGAAGAAGAATGCATGATTCAGTAAGGGAGGAATGCATAGGTGAATTTGAATTAGTTTCGGTAGCAAAAGGAAATATTGATTCATTAAATGTGACATCTCTAGAGAAATACACGCGTCCTGAAGACTTGTCAAGGCACTTATACCCCATTGTGCATGTTGCTATAACCCAAGAACACACACATCCTGGATCTGAATTGCAACTTTCGTGAGTTATATGGCCTTAAGTTTGGTCAGTATGCACAACCAAAATTTTTAGCGTTGTGTAATTAGGCGACACTTTGAGAAGGTGAGCAATAGGAGTATGGTTATCAATGGTTTTGCTAGGCAATAGATTGATCAAGTAGCATGCAGTGAGGAATGCCTCATCCTAATATATAATCAACGTGGATGCTTGAGCAAGGAGCGAAAGGCCAGTTTCCATAATGTGTTTGTACTTCCTCTCTACGACACCATTCCGTCGATGTGTGTGAGGGTAAGATACTCAGTGAGCAATGCCAAGTTTTTCAAAGAAAGCATGTAGTTTTTTTATATTCACCTCCTCATTCAGATTGAACAACCCGAATCTTGGTACTAAGCAATTGTTCAACATGGTTTGGAATTTATAGGACACATGTTCAACATCAAACTTGCTCTTTATTAAATAAATCCAAGTAAATCCGTTGTAATCATATAAGAAACTCATGTAGTACTTAAAGCCTCCTGATGAAACTAGTGCAGGACCCATACATTAGTGTGCACAAGTTCAAGAGAGATTGTTACATGAGTAGAGCTACTATAGGAGAGTTGGTGAATCTTAGCCCGTTGACAAGCATCACACACCATAGACTCTTTATTTGGAAGAAAACCTAACTTATTTGACTGAAGAATTGAATCAACTATGGAAGAGGATGGATGTCCAAGCCTTCTACGCCACCATTCCTGAGAAAACTTGTGTGTGGAAAGGGAATGACGATGTTGATGAACAGATGGAAGGGGATAAAGTTCTCCTTTGCTTCCACCGTGTAGAAGAACCTTCCTCGTGACCCGATCCTTATCAAGGAAAGAATCAGGATGAAATTCGACAAATGCATTATTGTCAATAGTGAGTCTATGAACCGAAAGAAGGTGTTTGTTGATATTAGGAACATGCAACACATTCTTTAAAAATAAGAGATTTAGATGAACCAGGAACAACAGAATGACCAATGTGAGAAATTTTCAAACCTGCGCTGTTTGCAACTTGGACTTGATCTCCACCATTGTAGCGTTCACGCATTGTTAGTCGGTCCAAGTCGCTAGTGAGATGGTCAGTTGCTCCTGTGTCAGCATACCAGTTTGCATCAACACCATAGGACGTCGTGTGTGCAGCTACTGCAGTCTTGTATTCTTCAGTTTGGTATGAATGATCAAACCGGTGATAACACCGTAGTGGATCGCGACCATACTTGCCACACTCTTGGCAAGTTGGTCGATTTCCTCCTTGAGGCTTGCCAGTTTGTCCTGGTTGCCCACACCCACGGCCTTAGCCACGGTTCTGAGTACCAGACCTTGCTCCACCACGGCCATTATCACGATTGTTGTTGTAGACGCGACTTGTATTATTGACTGAGCAATTGAGCTGAAGAGAAGAGTTGTTGTGTTCCATGCACAACTCATAGCTATGCAAATGCGCATAGAAATCAGTGAGATAGATTGAATCTGATCGCATTGTCATGGATGTGACAAGGGCATCATAATCAGATCCAAGTCCAGACAACATATAGGAGATGACCTCCTCTTGCAGTCTTTGACTTATAGATGCCATCTCATCAACCAGGCCCTTCATCTCGTGTAAATAGTCCATGGCTAACATCTCCTTCTTGTTTGTGTTTGCAAGCTGAAAGCGAACTTGCATGATGCGAGCTTTGGAGCGTGAGCCAAACATGGCTTCGAACGTGGCCCACACTTGTGCCGATGAGTTGAGGAAGAGAACATCCAAGAGGTTCTCTTGTCATCGACGAAAGTCGTGCACTTAGCACTAACTGATCCTGTTGACACCATGAGATGTATCCAGGATTGGTCACTTGACTGGTTTCTCCTTCGACAGTATGGGTGAGAGTTGCCGGTGGAGCTGAGCTTGATCCATCTACAAAACCTTGCAATTGTTGACTACGAAGGTAGGGGATGATATGAGCTTTCCAGAGAAGGAAATTCTCTCGGTTAAGCTTGACATTGATGAAGTGATTGAAGGTGGGTGTGGCAACAGGAGCAGAGATCGACGATGTGGAGTTCATTGTCGTGCTGCCCGTGGAAGCTTGGCTAGATTGGCTCATCGTGAAAGAGATATGGCTCTGATACCATGAAAGAATTTCAGATTGGTTTCAGGTTTAGTCGCATGAAGTCATAACGAGCTTGCTATGTATTACATACTCATGTCAAGATTACAACCGAGATTTACATATGGTTACAATCATATCACAATTGTATAATAGAATACAGAGGATAACCAAAGGATTCTACTTACCAGATATGCTACAGTATCCGGCACAACCAATTATGCCAACAGGATGTTTGGTGATAGATAACATTGAGCTATTTTAACATTGTGATCATCCATTTGATTAGAGATTAGAGCTTAGAGTTCAGAAACGTCGTTTTACGACCAACGATTGAGTATTTTAGGGTGTTTGGAGAAGCAACCATAAAGTGCTTTGACCGACGGCGATGGGTCACCTTCTAGAGAGGGGTCATGCTCTTTAGGGCATGTACAATGCAAGATGCTTATACACAAGTGTTTAAAGAGAGAGAATATAGCTACGTCATAAAGCACCTATGTAAAAATCATTACCTCCAATGCAAGCATCTCATTTGTAGGTGCTTAAATATTGTATTATCTATTAATTAGACATAGTTATATACATAATCACCTGTTAAGCACCGGTGTCTAATTAAGCATCGATGCTACAAAATAAGCACCTTATTTGTCCTATGTGACAGAAAAATCAGTTTTTTCTTGTTAAGCACATCTCTAAGTACCTGAATTGTATATGCTCTTAGCAAGAGATGGCACTGTTAGGCTCGAGGGGACTTGAAAGGGAAGGTCGGCTCTCTCTTTCGGTGTGGGGTTGCTGCACGATCGAACAGGGCTCGTGAATTGCCATTCTTTGCTCGTGGCAGTGCTACGTGGTTGTGAACTTGTGATGTACCAGGGCAGGGCTTATTATGTTTTCACCGTGGTCCTTCGATTCGTAAATCTTTGGTGCATTATGGTCTGTTGCTGTGAAGTATCTCTTTAGGCTTACTGCGGTTCTTTTTTTTTTAATTCTCTATTTGAGTCCCAGACCCAGACGGTAAATGGGCTTTAGTCAAATGGACCCACATTTAGACCCACGACGAAGCTGCATCTCCTAAGAGTATCTCCAGCAGGGCCCCTACTTGAGCCCTTAAAACTAAATTTGAGGGTTTGAGACAAAAACAGAGGTCCAGCAGAGCCCCTACTAGAGCCCTCAAATTTGAGGCCCCTCAAATCCCCCCTCCAGCCCTCATTCCTGGAGGCTCTTGGCCAAGCCCTCAAATTACGGTTTCCTGCGCGCCCTGGTCCTGATTCTTCCCCCGCCAAGCTTTTTCCCCTCCCACGCCCGCTCCTTCCCCCGCCCGCCTCTTTCCCCTCCTGCAGCCCGCGAGCGCCGCCCGCCTCTTCCCCTCCCGCAGCCCGCCCCCGAGCGCCACCCGCCTCCCCGCTATCCTCCGCGACCTCGCTCTCCGCGCCACCCGCCCCGCTATCCTCGCGACCTCGCTCTCCTCGCATCGCCGTCTCCTCGACCTCGACCGCATCGCGACCTCGACCGCATCGCCGACCGCATCGCCGACCACCACCACCACCGTTCCAACCGGCGGCCGCCAACCGGACATCCTTCACGCCAGGTTCGCCCGCTGCCATCTCCTCCTGCGCCACCTCCACCTCCGTTGCGTCACCTGTACCCCCTCCGTTGCGCCACCGCCAGATTATCAATCGTGGCCATGACATACATGTAGAGTAAATTTTTATAAACACCTACTCCCTCCATTATCAAATATCAAATATTTTGTTCAGAGGTACAAAGCACTTTGTAAATCATATGCACGCTTTCTTAAACTACAGCTGTTAGCAATTTGAGACCCTGTTTGGAACAGAATTTTTTTAAAAAATATTATTATTTTTAAAGATATTTACAAAAATAAATAGTCGTTTAAAAAAATTACAAAAATATGTCCTATCGCGATTCAAGCGCAAGCGAGAACCTATCGCTTGATTGAATCGCGATGTGGAACTGTCGCCACTCATGGCCAAGCGGCTACCTATCGCCGTTCAGCGGCGGCGGAAGTGGCGATTTCTTGTCGCCGATTGAATCGGCGATAGGTTCTGTCGCCGATTCAAGCGGCATGTATGCGCACTATAAAATCCCCGAAAAATCAATCCATAATTCATTTTAATTCCAGAAAAAACAAGAGAGAGTTGGAGAGGGAGAGAAGAAATTGCGGCGAAGCCCTGTCGGTTTGTCGCGGTGGAGAGAGATTGATAAAGCATCAGTTTCGATCGATCATCTCGTGTTGCAGGTAAATTTTTCTGAAATGTATGTTACGTCCAAACCTTGTAGGTTAGCAAACGACAATAGCGACATAGAATTGAGTAGGTCACATAAATTTAGTCGAACTGTGCAGTACATATTTTGAGTTGTGTAGCGACATAGAATTGCGACTATAGCGACATAGAATTGCGTAGGTCACATAAATTTAGTCGAACTGTGCAGTACATATTTTGAGTTGTGTAGCGACATAGAATTGCGACTATAGCGACATAGAATTGCGTAGGTCACATAAATTTAGTCGAACTGTGCAATACATATTTTGAGTTGTGTAGCGACATAGAAATGCGACAATAGTGACATAGAATCGAGTAGGTTACATAAATGTAGTCGAACTGTGTAGTACATATTTTGAGTTGGACATGGAATTGCGGTAATATTGACATAGAATTGAGTATGGTATTGGTTGTGGTGTAGTAACATAATTAATGCACGATACATTTCTGTTTTAAAATAGGAGAATTGCATGATACATTTTTGAATTGTGAGAAAAACACGGAGTAGCTGTGTAGGTCTAAAAAACAATGAGAATATTTGTACGCGGTTATTATTTTGTTAGTACGGTGTTATTAGTTGTGTTAGTGCGCGGTCAATATCTTGTTAGTGCTGAAAACACCGTTTAACTAGAAAAGTAGCATGACATGTATTACATTTGTAAAGAAAATTCGTAGTTGCTACATAGGCTATGTAAAGATGCATGAAAAAATATGAACTTTCTCTCTGTCGCATTTTCGGTATGGCGACGCGAGTCGATGAGTTGCTTGACCAAGTGATTGACGAGCGTCACCGTAGCCGCCTCAGTACCGTGCTCCCTCCGGAGGGCGAGGCGCCGATAGAGCTTGGGGCGTTTCGGCTACGCACCCCCATCAAGGCATGGAGGCTGCACCGAGACCGATTCCGAGTGCGTGAAGTTCGACCTTTATGCACTCAATCGCGATCGTTTATGTGGCGTTGACTCATGTTTGTTTCGAATCGTTTCGACGCAGTTGAGAGCGGCAAGCGTCCTTCCACTAGCGAGGATGGTGGAGGCGACGACGAGGGCGACCAGACCACCGTGCGGTCGTGACGTCAGGCGGTTTCCATACGCCATCGCCCTCCCGGCGCGGCTGGTTGGAGGTGGAGGCCGAGACCCATACGTTCCATCTCCCGTGCGGCGAGAGATGACGCCGACGCTGGCAGATGTGAGCTACGGACCGGGTTGCCTCGCGCGGCGCTCCGATGGTGGCACACGACGTCCCGCCACGTGGCGCACGGACCTCTAGCGTGTTCGCGATATCTGCGCCGCCAGCGGCAGCGACGTGGAGTTCAAGCACCGCACGCCCACGCTGAAGTGGATCCGCGATTCTCGTAAGTGTTTTCCTAACTATTTTTCTCGTAACAATTCGTTTGTAACCTGGCGGCGTTTACGTGTCTTCTGCGGCCGAGCGTATGGCTCGACGCGGCGCGTCGGCATTACGAGGCACTGGAGGCCTACCTGCGTGGTTGTTGGGTGGGTGATGTTCACGAGCTCCCACGGCGGCGGCGTGGACAAGCATTACATCCGTGCACGCGTATGAGTTGGCGGTGTCACCGATCGAGCGGATCCGCGATGACGCGTGGGGTTCGGCCGCGTCTTTGGCGCGACGCATCACGCGCCTTTGTGCGACGCGTGCCAGCGTTGGCGTGATGGCTCCATCCTCTCGGGATGCCCGCTCCTACTGCAGCTGTGGTCGTTGGAGCGTTTCCAGATCGAACGACCACAGGTGGACTTGACAGCGTACGAGGATGGCTTCATACGTCCGCAGGCGACACCGACCGCCGACCATGGGCACTTTGTGGTGCCGCCGACGGGTTAGTTTCGTAATCATTTATTATTTTCATTTTGCAATCATTATTTGTGTGTGCTTAGTTTGCAGTGTTGTATTGCACAGGTCACCTTCACGCCGATCACCTCGCAGGGCTCCTACCCGGAGTACGTTGCGATGTTCGATTAGCTGACCGATGACCGCGTCATCTGGACCCGTCTGATGGCGACAAGGTGATCGCGCGCGCCTTCAACTGCTCGGTTTTGCCGTGCACGCGAGACTACCTCCACCGTACACGCGAGTGCCTTGGTGCACGACATCTTCGTGGAGGAGTACCGATCTGACGGGTCATCGCGCCGATTCGATCTGCGGCGGAGGTCCCAGCCCCGTGGGGAGGCGTGCGCACGCGCGCGTACACGCATAAGTTCACTGTTGACTTTTATGTCCGTACAATATGTGTTATATCGCAACCAAATATTTTTCTTGCCGCCCACAGTACACTAGGAAGGAGTTCGTGGCACGATGTCTGGTCGGACAGATGGCCCTTGGGTGGGCGGTTGGAGTGCCGCGCACGAGACCCTCGTCGAGGTTGGGGACGAGGCCTACGACCCCGAGACGTACGAGCACTACATGGAGTGGTACTCAGCTCGGACGAGGCTCCGTTGCGTCCGGGTTGTGGTCGACCCTGGTCGACATGTGGCCGCGACGTCGGACACGTACCCCACCCAGCCGGACTCCGCTTTCCACCGCAGCGTACGTACTCAATATTTCATATTTCATATTTAATTTGACATACTTACGTGTACAACTTGTTGATTACCTGTGTAGGTGGATCTTCACCGGGAGGTCGTCCAGATGGTAGACTCCGCGCAACACATGGCAATGCCGGAGATCGAGAGGGCTCTGCACAGATCGGGGGGAAGCGGCAGATGCTGAGCGCGGATCGCGATCGTCGCGACGCCGACCGACCCGGTGGACCGAGTGTCCGAGGACGAGGTGGTAGAGACCACGCCTCTGCTCCGCACGTGGCGGGCACGTCGGCGTGGCAGGGCGGGGGGAGCACCTCCGGACATGTTGGAGGTGAGTTCGACACGCTGACATCGCTTCTTCATTTCATTTCGAACCTTGTAAGTTTGTAACGACGATCTTCTGTTACAGGTCCTCAGCTCCACCCGGACGCGGGCCAAGACTATGCCGCGTCGTCGGAGCACATCTTTGGGCCAACAGGTAAGTTTCGTTTGCTTGCGTAACGTACTTTTAGTCATGACTATGTTTGTAACCCAATTCTTCGCAGGAACGGCTTTGGAGGATGATGCATTCTCACGACGATGCACTCTCATCGGCACCCATCGAGGACTTCTTCAGGGATCCGCGTGACACGTAGTTCTCTTTGGAGGCTTCTCACCGCATTTGCGCGAGTTCGACCCAGCGACGCAGACTCACCGACGCACCAGACGACGCAGATCACCGACGCAGAGCGACCCCGGCTACACCACTCACGACTACTCGCGACGGGTCGGGTAGTCGAGCGACTGACCTCCGACGTACTTTGCGGCGGCGACGGCACAGGAACGACGACACGCGGGTGCGACCTAAGAGGGACGCCATTAGATTTCCCTTTATGTAATTTTTTTTCATTATGCCAACTATTGTTTCGACAGGTTTTGAATATTAGTAATATGCATGCTTTCTTTTACGATCCAACTGTTCGCAACGACGTGACAAAACGAGCTGGGTTTCTTGGACGATGCGAGAACACGAGCTACCTTTTTAAGGCGATGCGACAAGACGGGTCAGCTTTGCAGAACGATGGCACCAGAGTAGGCAGCTTTTCAGGACGATGTAACCATACGGGTCAGCTTTTCAGGATCATGTGACCACACGGGCTAGCTTTTCAGGACGATGTGACCATGCGGGTCAGCTTTTCAGGACGGTGTGACCACACGGGCTAGCTTTTCAGGACGATGTGTCCAAGCGGACCAGCTTTTCTGGACGACTTACCAAGACGAGAGCCCCGGCAACGGCTCCGTCCGCTCTAACTATAAATACAGCGTAACTCGTCCAACTAGTCCACAGTAGCACCACCAAGTAGAAAACATGGACAAGGAGAAGGAATGGGAGAAAATCCGCAAGCTTTTGAAGGACTGGGTGTCTCCCCATGAGACCACCGCTCGCTATCATGCCGCTAGTCAGGAGCCTTTCACACACCAAACTTTTCCGAACCGGTGGATCTGAGGAAGCTGCCTCGTAGTACGCCCAACGATTCTGGGTCCAGCCGCGACCCACCTCCTATGCCTGCGGAACGTCCTCCGGAAGGACCCCCGATAGGGGTGGCACCCCCCCTATGCTGTTGTAGGGACGCCTGCAAGTGCGTCAAATCAATCGATGAGTGGACCATTGGGCAACGCTATTGGTACTGCCCAAACTACGCCGTTGACTGCAACAATATGCATCCGGTAATGAAATCGTATTTCATGGTACAATGCTTTTTTTTATTCCGGACAACGGGGTAACGAACTCTCTTTACCCACCGCAGTCTCCGCCAGCACTATGTGACTTCCGGCAGTGGATCGACGACAAGGTCCACCCCTACGACATGTGGTCCTTGCTTAGACGGAAGAGCTGGGCCAGGGAGCACATCGAGACCCGTGAAAGGCGCCTCAAAGAGTTGAAAGCTGAGCAGGCCGAGCAAGGTAGGCGGGACAGGCAGCGCGAGGAGCAGGAGCATGAGCATGCGAGGCGACGGGAGGCCGAGAGGGAGCGAAAGAGGGCCATCGCGGCGAGAGCCAAGGCGCAAGGCGAGGAGTACAACGTCGAGCTGGGCCGCAAGGGTAAATGGTCACGTTCGACTCAGTAGTTCTACCATATTCCTCCACATGTCCCATGTATTTCAATTTCCCTAAAGGCATGCGTGTACCGTCCTCGGTTCGTTGTCCTGCGTGCCATGTAATCCCCTTGTCCGATGAAATGTCGTGTGGTTATCGTTGCGTCATTTCCCCAAAGTTGTCCAACGGAGTTGTGCAGAGATTCCCGAACGCATTGTAATATCACCTGCCTTGCTACATACGAATCATTAATCCCTCAATCGTCCTCCAAAAAATCTTGCAACAATGCACAACAACAAATAGCCGGCGCAACAAGTTGCATAAATTAATCCCTGTCACCAGTTGAACCGCTAGTTGCTGGTTCACCTATGTATCGCCAGTTCAACTGGCGACAGGAAGGTATCGCCGATTAAACTGGCGACAGGCCATGACCTCTACAAAACCCTCTTGCAACCGTCGATATTCCACACAGGACTCAGTCTTACTCAACAAAAAAAAGAAGGACACAACAGAGAGGACGAGGAGAAAAGCTAGCTTCGTCAAGTTGCCCACCCCTCGGGTAATTTTCTTAACAGAACGGATTACATGATTCTTGATGTGCTGTTACGTAGTTAAGTCCGTTTTACATACTTTTTTGGTGGGATATTTAGTTGCACATATGTAGTTTATCGTGTAAATGTTCTTCACTGCTGCGAGACGTCAAATATGTCCGACGTCGTCAATTTCAAAATTTTCTACGGTAGAGGACTATTATGGAGGGTCAGGGAATTGATTTGAGTTATTTCGGTCGCGGACGTGCCTACCAAGACACGAGCAACGTACAATAGGCGCCGTGATGCGGTGGTTGTTCCACACGTTCCAAGTGGACCGTGATGTCACGATCGACATTGGTGCGCCGCCCGGGCGGGGCGGTCCACGTATTGGGAGTTAGTGCAACTAAAGGGAACAAATTCATGGCGGTCGTATGTACGCATGGCGAGGGAGAGGGGATGGAAATTGGTCCTTCTGGTTCAGGCGTATGCTAAACCCACTCCAGCATCCGCGTCAGAACAAGTAGGGCTTGCTGACACCGGGGAAGAACTAGGTGACTCGGGGCGCACCAAATGGCAGAAGAGCAAGAGGTTGCTGATGTCGTCGATGAAGACTACGCCGAGTTACCTCATTCAGTGAGACAGGCTAGTGGGCTTGCTGACGAGGGGAGGAGCTGGAAGACCTAGTGGAAATGATGGACCTCGAAGACCAAGACTACATGGCATTGTCAGAAGATGAAGGTTCTTATGGCGACGATGATGCGGACGGCGAGGCGGTTCGTCCGAGTGGAACACATACCAGTTCGAGAACCTCGTCGTCAACGAAGGCTCCCATGTACCATGTGAGTACGACCAGAGCGAGGTCAGACTAGGAGCTACGTACAAATGCAAGGAGGCAGTGCAAGATGCGGTCAAATTCTGGGCATTATCGGTTCGACGCACATTCACCGTCGTCAAGTCTACCCCAAGATGCTACGACGTGAAGTGCGACATAAAGGGATGCCCTTGGCGCGTGCACGCATTTCAGCCCAAGTGGGACACCTCATCGAAGTGCTCTATAGTGGTCCTCACACATGCGTCGTCATTCGAGTCGCCAGATCCACCGAACTCGTCATCGAGCTTCATTGCCAATCTCATGTACGGTGAGATTGTGGATAACCTAGATTTTGAGCCACGATCCATCATTCGGGCCATTGAGGCAAGGTTCCAGTACACTATCAGCTATGCCAAGGCTTGGAGGGCAAAACAGAAGGCATTGGAATCAAGGTTCGGCACGTTCGAGGATTCCTACTACAACCTCCCTGGGCAACTCTGAGTCATACAAGATAGGAATCCCGACACTCATGTCGACATTCAAGACGCCACGCATTCGAAGTGGCTTAATAAGAGGGTACTACAGCGAGCATTCTTCGCGTTTGGTCCATGTATCAATGCATTCCGGCACTGTCGTCCAGTCTTGTGTATCGATGGCACATTCCTGACTGGCAGGTACAAGGGTCAGATACTGACCGCAATAGCGACGGACGGAAACAATCAAGTTCTTCCGTGGCATTCGCTTTCGAAAGCGAGAACACGGATAGTGGCCGTGGTTTCAAGAATGTGAGGATTTACATTTATGCGGGACCGTCCCAACGTATGCCTCATACATGGCCGAAGACGCGGCTGCTGCGTGCAATAACACAGCTACAACGAAGGAGAGAACGTTCCACTTCCATGGCCGGATCTACAGAGCAGGTGGTGCATGAGGCACTTGGGTGCAAACTTCTATAAGCAGTTCCGCAACAAGGACTTGATGAACATGTTCAAGCGCCTGTGCAACCAGAACCAGCAGCCAGCAGCGTAAGTTCGACACACTCTGGAAGATTCTGGACGACCGGACCCAAACCCACAGAAGGGAGGCATCGACTAGGGCCGCCCCAAGCGCCGACCAGGCCCCCAAGCATTGCCACAGCTACCCACAGACGCTCCTAGTGTCACGAGGAAGACAGGGGCACAAGTCAAATGCTTCTCAGACTGGATTGAGCACGAGCCTAAGGAGAAGTGGTCGCTGTTGCATGACAGGGGTGGTGCTCGATATGGTATCATGACAACCAACCTAGCTGAGGTCTACAACTGGGTCATGCGCGGCGCCAGGTGCCTCCCTTTGGTTGGTATTGTCGAGGTAATTCTCCGCGTACCACAAACTACTTTGTTAACAGATGCACGAGAATGCGTCGCTCACCATGGCAAATGATGAGTACTCTACTCCGCCATGATCACCGCATACATGGAGGAGAAGAGCAAGAAGGGTGAGATGCACCGAGCATTCAAGATGGGCACGAGGGAGCTTCGCTTCGAGATAATGTGCAGGGATAAAGGGCGTCGCGGGACTAACCGCGAGAGGATCACCCATGAGTGCACGCTACGCCGCGATAGTTACGTATACACTTGTAACAAGCCCCTTCTTCTGCATAGGCCCTGCTCCTATGTCATGGCCGCCTGTTCGACGGTGGCGCAGCATCCCGGTCAGTACCTCTCTCACTATTTCACCAAGGAGGTGGTGATGCAAACATAGAGTGGAGAGATGTATGGTTATGCCGTTGTTGGCTATTTCACTGGCCATCCATCCTGGGAGCAACTAATCTGGGCCGCGGACATTGGTAGGCTCAAGGGAAAGATTGGCCGGCGACAGGTACGACGCATCAGGAACGATATGGACGAGGCAGAAGTCGGACGTCGCACGAAGAAGTGCTCCATTTGCAGGGAGTCTGGGCACACCTTCAAGACATGCCCCACGCGAAATGCTCAGGACCAAGGAGACATCGGCATTCCGGACGTCACCACGGGGACCTCATCCGGTGCCCCGACTAGAGGCAGTGCACATGGGAGACGTTGACGTCGCGACCACGACAAAAATATTATTATCAATGTTGTCAATTATCATTTTAGTTAAGTGTTATGACGTTCTTCGGCAAGTTCTGTAATATCAGAGTGTATGAATTCCCGACCGAATGACAATATCACTTATCTTCCTTTTTACGAATCGTTCATACCTCAAACGTCCTCGCTAAATTATCCGAAAATTAACTGTAGTACAACAACATACGATGATGATAAAATGTTATTACAAGTCTAATGATTTGCATCGTTTAAAATTTATGAAAATCACAAACCGCCTAAGTGAAATAAGGAAAATAAGGGTTGGGAATGACAATATCACTTATCTTCCTTTTACGAATCGCTCATACCTCAAACGCCCTCGCTAAATTCTCCGAAAATTAACCGTACTAGAACAACATACGACGATGATAAAATATTATTACGAGTCTAATGATTTGCATCGTTTAAAATTTATGAAAATCACAAACCGCCTAAGTGAAATAGGAAAATAAGGGTTGAGAATGAATCGCGATTCAATCGGCGATAGGTCTGTCGCCGATTGAATCGACGATTCATTCTCGCCGCCATTCAGTGGGGCGGTCCTGTCGCGATTGAATCGACGATTCATTTGTCGTGATTGAATCGGCGGCAGAGATATATTTTTGTAATTTTTTTAATCGACTATTTATTTTTGTAAATATCTTTAAAAAATAATAATATTTTTTAAAAAAATTCTTTGGAACACAGAAAAAATGGAAAGTATTTGAGAACACAACAAGTACAAATTTTTATTTAATGATTAACACAGTTGGCCCATCGCGAACACCACGCCAGAGACCAACTAAGGGACCCACCACCGCGGCTCGCGGCTCCACCTTCCTCGTTCTTCCCGCCCGCCTCGCCCCTCTGCCGAGTGCCGACCACCCGCACAAAACCCTAACCACCTGCCCGCACCGCCCCACCCCCTCCGCAACTCGCATGCTCCGCTCCTTCCTCGCACGAAGCCCCAGCCCCGCCGCCGCTCGCGTTGCCCGCCCTCCAATGTCGACCTCGCCATCGGCGTCCGCTGCCAAGGCGACCGTCTCCGTTGAGTACGCCAAGTCCGGCCGCTCCACTTGCAAGGGCTGCAGCGCGAGCATCGCCAAGGGCGCGCTCCGCCTCGGCGCCTCCGCCCACGACCCCCGCGGCTTCGACAGCACCAAGTGGTACCACGTCGCCTGCTTCCCCGCCTCGTCGCACCCGCTTGGCCCCGTCGAGAAGGTCAAGGGGTTCGACTCCATTAAGGTTTGGGCTCTGGGCGGTTGCGTCTTCCTTGCCTCCCATGGTGTTCAATTTTATTTTTTGGGAGGCTAATCTGTGGGTTTGGGGGGGAGTGCAGGACCACGATCGCGAGGAGTTGCGAGAGCTAGAGAAGGTAAACGCATTCCTCAGTTGTTGAAATGGCTGGTTAGTTTGGTGGCATTTTCTGCTACTGCTTGCTGAATATTTCTGACATTAGGTGTTAATTTTGGGTAACGTAGAATGGTGTTGTCTAATGCCTATATTAGTTAGTGGCTTGATTCTCAGTTTAATAATCAGAGCAATTCATTTTCATAATCATAAGGGAGATGGGAGTGCAGTTGGTTCATCGGAAGAGCCAAGTCTGAAGAAAAGAAAGGTCCACCGATCATCACCTGCATCTGGGGTGGCAGAAGAGGCTGGTATCTCTGTTGAGTATGCCAAGTCTGGCCGTTCCACCTGCAAGGGCTGCAGTGAGAATATTGCCTCAGGTGCCCTCCGTCTCGGTGCCTCTGTTTGTGACCCACGTGGCTTTGACAGTTCCAAATGGTACCATGTTGCTTGCTTCCCTGCTTCATCATACCCAGTATTCTGCGTGGAGAATGTTAAGGGGTTTGATTCTATTGAGGTTTGTGTTTTGATTTGTTGCAGTTGTTTCGAATTTTATTCTCTTTTTGGAGGCTAATTTGTGGGTTTGGAGGGACATGCAGAATAGTGACCGCGAGGATTTGCGGAAGTTGGAGGAGGTAACAGTTTGGCTACTCATACAGCTGGTTTAAATTAAGTGGCATTTTTGCTATGAATTTCTGCTAATTAGTTTGTAATTTTTTTTGGAAATGCGGAAAAGATGTGGTCAATTTTTTGTGAACAAAGGAAGATAAATGGTTGTCTGAATTTTTTGTTGTTGCTTTTTTAAAATTGAAACTATTCGAGTTGTGAAATGACGCTGCCTTTTGAATGCCTGTTTTATGGTTTTGTGGATGCATGGTGTAACTTGTGATGTCTTATTCGAGGGTTTCATTAGTTAGGAAATGCTTAGTTTGATTCACCATATTCATTTACAAAATCATAAGACAGATGGTAATGCGGCTGATTAGTTGAATGAGCCAAATCTGAAGAAAGAAATGGTTATATTTTGATTCGACATGAGCATCTTGCAGCTCACTCCAGCACCATATGCAATTTTTGTGTTCATGTAACTTTCATGTATCACTTGATTTCGTCTAGGTTCACAGCATGGGGAGCTCTAAAGAAGGTACTGAAAAGAATCTGGAAGAAGTAAAGGTAATATAATAATATATATTTTGGAATCCATCGCTGAATCTTTAACAATGTCTGTAGGCAAGGCACACACAAAATATTTAAAAGTGTAGAGGTAAAGGGTCATGTCCAGGGTTCACATAACCGTTCCTTTCATATTTCCCGCTCCCTGGCCGGTACTGGTAACCGGCCGGTTACCGGTCAAACCGGGTTTTATTCGGGCGAAATTCACTCAAATTTGATTAAAAACCATCCGAAATTCAAAATTCAAAATTTGAATTTGCAAACCCGGCCAGGATTTGGGATCCCGCCACCCCGCCGGTAAGCGGTTACCGGCCGGGATTTTAATCCCTGGTCATGTCTACTTTCAAATCCCTCTTCTTGTCCATCATAATGTTTAGAGGTATTGTTTTTGACATCCGTAGTTCAATGTTTCTTTAAAAGCTTTCCTTACTAATATTTAATCGTTATTATTCAAATAATTTGTCTATAGGCCAGAGGCAGCATCCATTGTTAGCCTATTGTAACTTGCATTTCGCCACTAAGTTTTGTGTATTGATAGACATGGTTGTGACTTGTGAGGTGTTGTATGCTGATCTTCTTGAGAGTATTTTTAAAAGGAGTGGCTATAATACATGTTTCCGTATTTTATACATTTCCAAATAATTCCCCACGCTCCACTATTACTCATCCTACAAGTGGGAAGTGGGAAAATGTGGAAGGAGAGAAAAACAGGGGAAAATTTTGTAGTTAAGAAATGTTTGTACCCATGCCCTTCTTTTTTCTTAACTTCAGTGCTGAACTGTTGTTTATTTATTTGATTAATAATTCTTTGTTTTCCCTAATAGTCATCCGCATGGAACAAAAGAATTGGTCCAGTGATACCCTTTTCTGCTTCTGATATCAAGAAAACCTACAAGGTAATCTTTCATTCCTAGCTAGTAGCTACTCTCTCTCTCTCTGGCTGATGCTGCTGAGTCATTCTGCTTCCTATATTTTTGTCATGTTTGTTTCTGTCCAAGCATGTTTTCTTTACTGAATTGCTATATGTGCACCTCCTGTTGTCTGTCGATGCAGGATGCTACCCTTCCCGCTCATTGGAAGGTTTTCGATACAGTTATTTTCCGTGAGCAGGTGGGTTGAGCAGAGAGAGAGAGAGAGAGAGCAGCTCTTGAGCCTCATTTTCCATAATTTATATCATGTATTGTTTCTGGTTATAAAGTCTGCAAACTTTTCAGAAAATAACTTTCTTGCAATTCTAATGTTCAGGACGATGGCCTTCATGCTTCAGCTAAGATTGCTGCATTTGATTTTGATGGGTGCCTTGCCAAAACCTCAGTGAGGAGGTATTATGTTATTTATATGGAAAGATGTTATATAAGATTGTTTCATTCGAACAAGGTTATCCAAGGCACTAGGTGCTAGTTGGGCGGCAGGGAGCTGACTAGCGCCTAGTCCTCCTAGGAGCTGATTAGTCGGCCGACTAGGTGCATTGCAGGCAACAGGCAGCAAAAGGCAAAGCGTAACTAGTAACTGGTAATAGTAGCAGTACTGCAGTAGTAACTAGTAGTAACTAGTAAGTAGCAGCTGCAACAGTAACTAGTATTACTGTATTAGTAACAAATTAGTAACTAGTCACGAACTTTCTACTAACAGTACTAAGTACTAAACTAACATAAGTAGAGCATTGAGAAAGTGAGAGGCAATAGCAAAAGCAGAGCACTGAGCAACAACTACACAAGCACTAAGCAGAGACACAGAGCAACAGCATAAACACAGGCGCATAAGCAGAGCATAAGTGAGGGGAGGGGGATGCAGAGCAGGGCGCTGGGCCGGGGTGTTACTTGGTGTCCTGCTGTGGGGGTGGACGGCACCGGCAGAGGCTGAATCGACAGTGGTAGAGGCCGAATCGACGGCAGGGCAGATGAAATCTGGCTGTGGGGTGGTCCAATTGACGGCGAGGAGGATTCGACAGTGGGGAAGGCAGATCTGGTGGCAGGGAGGTGGATTTGGTAGGGGGGAGGCTGATTGGAACGGCGGCGGCGGCGACATACTCCACCTCCCTTTCTCCCAAGCCCCAAGTCTCCAACAAACCCTAAAGAGCCAAAACGAAGTGCTAGCCTCAAATCCCTAACCCGGCTAGCTTTTATACCCCCTGCTTTCCCCCCTCCCTTTGCCCAAATCAGCCGCCAGCTTCCTGCCCAGGCGCCTCCGCGCCGCCATTTTCCGCCCCGACTACCTCCGCCTTGGCCGCCTAGGACTGTCTAGGTGGCCTCCCCGCCTAGGCTGTTGACTACTGTGAAATTGCGGGCATCTGCCGACCAGCACCTGGACGCCGATTAATCGTCGCCTTAGTCCAACTTTTTAACACTACATTCAAATGGTATTCTACATGCTTCTTCTGTGAGTACTGTATCCATTATTCGTTGTTTTATAATGAAGACACATTTAAGTTGACTTACTAAAGAAAGGCTTTGAATTACACAATGCAGTTTCTCAGTCTGTATGTTATGGATAATATTGGCGTTTGGTTGGAAATTCTTTCTAGCAGTTAAAAAGGGCAATCTCATGTCATGTCCTCACTCCTCAGTCTGTAAGTTATGGACTATTGTGTCCTAAGTCCTGCTATAATTGAAAGCGAAGCATGATATAGTTGCGAAAATCCAAACAGCATTTTGGTGGAAAATTAATTACACAAAACATGCAAAAAACCATGTGAGCACATTAATTACACAAAACTTTAGTTGAATGCAAAAAACATGCATGATGTGGGTTGCATAGTGTGCTCACCACTGTGTGTTGATAAAATAACCTGTAGACATTGATGTGCTATGCTCGAAGAGTCTTGGACTGTTGGAAATTGCAACTTTTCTTCATTCAACATCCTTTTGCCTTGTTGTCTTTGACCTATAAGCAAGATCTTTTTTGCAAGCAAAGGTATCGGTTAACATCCCTAAGAACATGTTTTGGTAACTATATCAACTAGAGTTGAGTGGTGAAAAATGTTATGCTGGACCTTCTGATGTGAGCAATGAGCATTATGATTAAGAGCACACTTGTGGGATATTGTTCTCCCGAGATTACGATTTCTTACAAATGGACTTCCTGATACGCAATGCTATCTCTTCTAGTGCTGTTGATATATTAACAACACAGTTGGTAACTTTCAACCCACTGCAAGTGCAGCATTGGCGCCGACAAGTGGTCTTTACAGCATAAATCAATTCCTGAGAAGTTTCAAAGGCTGTACAACGATGGTTACAAGTTGGTTAGTTGCTTTCTTTTACAGGTTCTTTTGGTGCCATCATTGTCCTTTTCTCTTGTATCTGTGTACCTCATTTTGAATTAAGTTGCACATAGCGCATTCATACAAAAAGAGAAGTACCTCAGGGCATATTATCTTAATGTAATTAATTATGCATTGCTTTGAATTCACTGGCAAATCATCTTCTGGGAAATCATGTAAACTCATTGTCTTGTGTTGTCAGGTTATATTCACCAATGAGTCAAACATCGAGCGCTGGAAGAATAAGCGGCAGCAAGCTGTTGACTCCAAAGTTGGACGCCTTGACAACTTTATTGATTGTGTTAAAGTCCCTATTCAGGTATTTTGCAAACTTATGTTCTTTTCTCTGAATTTTGTATCAAAATGTATCTGGTATGCTTCTTTCGGATCAATCTTTTGAATAATAAAAAAAACCAAAGAAATATACTTGTTATTGTGATAGTCTGATAACTGAAATGGGCATTTAGCTTTTGCTCAAATCACATAGATGTTGTTTAAGCTGCTATTGTTCATGACACACAGAACATGACACCTTGAATATTCCTACTGAATCCATTTTTGCTGTGTTGTTGATAATTACTATATAGTGAGAAACATGTGACTTGTGCTTTGGACTTTGAATTTTGTTAAAACCCTTGCTGGTCCTTGTAGTCTGAATTTTCTTATTACAGATAGGACTTATTGCTTGAAGTATGTTCACCTTTTCAGGTAGTTCCATTACAATGGCTTAAATTGGTCTGCACCTGCAGGTTTTCATAGCATGTGGTTTAGGGAAAGGAAAAGGTATTCCAGATGATCCATTTCGCAAACCAAATCCTGGAATGTGGTGGTTGATGAGAGCACACTTCAATTCTGGAATTGCAATCGACATGGATCAGTAATCTCTATTCTCAGACTAATTTTCAGATTTACCACTCCAAATTGATTTTTTCTTAGTGGACTTAAGCTTAAGCACGACAGTTTTTGTATGTTTTTTTATTCTTTCTGTGTGCGTGTGCGGTGGTTGGGCAAGCAGGGGGCATGTGCACATACAGAAATATACATGGCTGTTTTTTTTGTTGTTTTTTGGGCAGCGTGTGTTTTCAGGCATGTGCGTGTATGTGTTTGCAGGAATGGTTGTCAATATGGGTGCGCGTGTGTTGTATCAAGCCTTAGTGATTTATTTAAATCTTTTGTCCTATGTGTTCAAAATAAGCTAGTGTAGTAGTGTTGGATGACAAGGGAAGGAACCCGTAGGGTATTGCAGATGTTACAGCATATGTGGAGCTTGAAATAACAACATTTACCAGTTTTACCGTGCTTTCATTCAGGACCACTGCTTCTTTGCAGCCATGTCCTGTTATTCTCTAGTTGGCAGTACCTGTGCAACTTGCCAGCTTGCTTATATATATGTCAAATAGCATTCACAAGGACGCCCTTGTGATTTATATGTAAGTACTGTTATAATATTTGTAAGATTGACCACCTAGCCTAATAGCTTAAACTTTTGGCTGAGTTGGTCAGCACATGGAACTACATACTAGAGCACGGAGGTCCTAAGTTTACTGCCAAACCCACACAAAGAATAAGGGCTCCACACTCCACAGCATTGTACTATGTGCATATTGGGCTTGATCAAGCCTAGACTTGAGAGTTGTGCAATATGACTAGGATTGCCCACCTTGCCCTTATAGCTTGAGCTTTTGGGCCAGTTTAGTTTGTCAGTGCAAGAAACTCAGTAACTTGACTTGCTTTTTTGTTCATATTTGATGCATGCTACAAGTTCCCCTTCTGAGATTTGCCATGTTCTTTCAGATCTTTTTATGTTGGTGATGCTGCTGGGAGAGAGAACGATCACAGTGATGCAGATAAAGAATTCGCTAAGGTATGGCGAGGCCTCTGTCCCATGAGCTACAATGCATGAGCATTGCTTTATTCAATTCAAACATTGAACAATTTGAAGTGCCCCTTACAGTTTTACTTGTTATTTAGAGAATACCGACAACCTGGTTTACAAGGCATATTATACATTTAGAATCTGAGATCTGGTCACACCATACAACAGGATTTAAACTTTTAGTTATCCATCTGAAAGTTAATACCATATTGTTGGAGGGTCCCCGCGCTACCTCGAGCCGATGGTAACCCCGCGAAGGCATGACGCTCGGACGGATCAACTCCAGATGACGTCTGGGGACCGTCTAGGGGCCAACCTCATCAAGGCACGACACATCGGCGAACCAACCCCGGACAAGGTACGACACATCGGCGAACCCACTCCGGACAAGGTTCGGGGGCCAACCTCGCCGAGGTACGATACATCGGCGAACCCACTCTGGACGAGGTCCGGGGACCAACTCCGGACAGGTCCGAGGACTAACCTCGCTGAGGTATGACATATCGACGAACCCACTCCGGGTGAGGTTCGGAGACCAACCCTGGACGGGGTCCGAGGGCCAACCTCGTCGAGGTACGATGGTTACGATCAAATATCCAGGTGAGCACTGTAGCATGTTGGCGTTGTGAGTACTGTAGCACCACGGTTTACTGTAGCCCTGTGAGTATTAGGTAGGCTCTGTTATTTAGGAATCTATCTATTAGGTGTTTGGTATTATCTATTAGTTAGGCAAGTTATTATTAGATTAGATTGTTTGAGATAAGTTTTTTTATAGATTATTTCTTAGGGGTCAAGTCGGGTCGTCCCTATAAAAGGAATAGCATGTATCTATTATTAAGGAAGCAAAGAAATAAACAAAATTAGTCACTGATCGGTTGGCTAAAGATCAGAGCCTACTTGTTCGTCAGGAAGAGTCTCGGCCGAGCTTGGAGGGTGGTCCCTTGCCTCCCTGGCTAATCAGGCCTCAGAGCCTCGCTACCTCGACAGGGAAGAGCTCTGTTGACGATTAGATGAGGGCGAGCGCCCTACCTTCGGTCCTCGAACCCGTATTCAACCAACGACCACAACATTTGGTATCAGAGTCACCCATCATGGCTTAAGGTGCCGAACTATCCCCCTTCGCCATGTTGAAGGCTAGCAACAAAAAGATGATGGCCTCAATTGACAACATGATGGCCATCTCCAAGAAACGTGGGCATTGATGGTCAAGTTTAAGGAGCAAAAGGAGGCATCGCGTGCCATTGCAATGGCGACGCTACCGTCACCTTCCTCAACGGCGCCACCAACGCCACCCTAGTGTGCATCACTGCCCTTGGTTGCACCCCCAGTGCGGCACCGTTGGCACCGTTGAAGGATGCCGCTGTCCAACAACGATCTTTTCTACACGACCGGCCGATGTTGTGCGATAGGCAATGTAGAGCGCAACAATTGAGGGGCCAGCGCTGCCGTCGTGTCCTTCCCGCCATCGTCACGTTCCAGGGCAGTAAGGGTGTAACTGCTGCCCATGTCGGTTGGCCATGCCGCCTACGCCTTCCTCAACCTTACAACATGCTAAGGCCTTCCTCAACCTTACAACATGCTAAGGTGTTTCTTCCTTGGACGTTATATATCGGAGTGTCGCTGATCTGTTCTCAAGTGAACCGACGTTGGTATCGGATACTCTTGTCAACATGGGGTTACCAAGGACTTCAACCGTGGCTATCACCGCAGCTCGAGGACGAGCTGCCTTGCGTGCGAGGGGTGTAATGCTATGGAGAAAGGCGCGAGGCAGCGCAACAGGCGTGTGAACAGTACCATGATTCTTGTGGCTTGTGGAGTCCCCTTCGCACCCTAGCGGTCGACGCGTGCCTACCCCTCCTACTCTATAAATAGGCTCCATGTAAATAGGAGAGAGGCTATTTTGTAACTTCTATTACACATATGCAATACATCCATACAACCCCTTTGTGTGTGATTCTTGTGGAGTCCCCTTCGCACCCTCGGCGGTTGACACGTCCGATCGGGAGTGCCACAAGTTTACTGTTCGATCTTGTATCGACGACACATATGATTGCTTTTTACTGCATTAACCTTCATGGAATAGTTAAGGAAATAACAGCAACCCAGTGTGCTATTTTTGCTATGCAACTCATTAAGGAAATATAGTTCGGAAAACGACAAGAGGTAAGGGTACAGCTGTTAAAGCTTCTAATAGGATATCATCAGATTAAACATGATTCTTGCTTTTGGATATCAGAATACTATTTTTAGAATTCCCGATTATAACCAGGATTTGTCAGCCCATCTTGTTTGTTTGCTAGAACTTGTGAGTTGGATCTTTGTAGGCCTAGTTGTGAATGACTTACTCTGGAATTTGATAATCCCATGTGAATATACTATTTAACGACATTCTTTCAACATTGTAAATGACGGTGACCTGTGACCATAGCTCACTTAGTGCGCTTGCAATTTGTTGGGCACTGGAGGCCTTGGGAATGATACCTGTTTTAGGTCCGTAACATTTTGAACAGGTCTAAAACTAGCACCAGCTCCCTGGCAGTTTTCCTAACATGGTTATAAGACCTTAGTTGTAGCAGAGGCTGTATGTAGGAGGAATATAAGCAAATACATATACTTCTCTTGTTATCCATGCTTTTGCTACAGTTTGCCATTTTGCCAATTACCAATGCAATAAGTGAACTCCACGTGATTTTGGAGAATGCTGGTTCTATCTTGCATGGGTTTTTGTACATTTGGGGATGTAGACCCGGTTAGTTATGCTAAAATAACTTTTTTTACGAGTATGCTAAAATAACTTGATTTAGTTTACAAGAAAACTGGATTATCTCATATACAATTCCAACCATTGAGCTTATATGCACTTCTATGGGGCACCTTGTCTGGAGGAAGCACTGGGCTCCTTCGCTGATATGGAACCCTTCTATTCTTAGTCCACCAAAAAGTTGTTTTGAATATTACGTTTTTCTTTACTATGCTACATTGCTACTTCAATTAGTTTAATTAGTTATCTATTGTTTGCTTCCATCTCATTTCTTATTTTAGGGATAAAGTAGAGGCCCCCACAAGCTGACGTTCTGTGATATTTTCCATTATAGGCCATTGGTCTGAAGTTTCATGTTCCTGAAGAATACTTCGCTTCCTAGGCGATTCACTATGACCGGGTACTTTGGGCGGTGAATAAGATGGTTTACCAATTATCATAAGTCGGTTTGTCGTGGTCGAAAGCTGGAAATCTAGCACAAAATCGCTGCTTAAGCCAAGCTACAGATGTTCCCAAAATGCACTGTTTGCTGCAGTTCCAATCGTAGAGTATTTTGTTGTATATAGATTTCAGTTCTGATTAGTACCGAGAATCCGAGATAGTAGAGCACTTGCTTGATTCAGACTGAATATCACGTGTGTTAATTTGTCATCGTGCTTTCTCGCTTCTTGTTAACGCCGCATGCTGAAGACACTAGTTTTTATGAGAATCACGCGACTGAAGTCTCAAGAACAGATAGCTTCGTTATCGCTATAAGCAAGCCACGGTGCTGAAGCAGTCAGAGTGATCGTAATCAGGGTTTTTTTGGTTGAAAATCGGTCATACCGGCCTTACTGGACCCGGTAAGGCTTCAAACCGGCCTGAAAATTTTGAATTTTGCTCAAATTTGATCTTCTTTAATTTAAAATCCGAAAAATTCAAATTTTGATTTGAAAATTTCGTCAGCTAAACCGGTTCTACCGGTACCCCGGTAAAGCTTTCTAACCGGTTTTGAAAACCCTCATGGTAATACGATCGCGGTCAGGTCAAACGATTAATCCATCTATTCTGTGAAAGCTGTCCATGCCCAGTGCAGAATCAGCAAGCATATGCCTGTTCGCCGCCGAGGATGGATGGCGTCGTTGCAGTTGGGATTTGAATCAATGCCTCCCCGGAGACTTGAGTGGTCGGTTACTGCTTCCATGTCCCTGTCGCTGGTGATTCCCATGGTGTGATCAGAGTAGGATAGATAGATCGATAATGAATTGCAATAGGGATGGCATTTCCTGGCAATTGGGCGTCTGGAATGGTGTTCGGTACCTAAAGTTGTGGCTCCAACTCTGCGCGAGAAGAAAAAACGGTGTCTAATTCTACTATTAGTCAGCAGGGGGTGCACCATGCGCCGGTACCCCCTCCAAATTCGGCCAAGGCTGTCGCCCGGTGGCTCGTATAATTGCCACCATAGTGTCAGCTGCAGGTTCTTGTGCATTGTTCGCCATGTCCCGACTCCCTAGAGACGCCGTTTTTCTCCATGGGAAGTATGTAAAGTAGGAGATATGCTGGTTCTTGTCCCTTGCTCCTCCAGCCATCAGTCCATCACTAGTGGGGCAAGTAGATGTCTGTCACAAAATGACAGGAAACGAAGGTCCGGGAGAGCCCTTCGACCCCCGCGAATGCCCAGAAATCCTGGGCCATATTCCAAGCTCCGAAACATGTCAGAATATGTTCTCGCTGCTGGCCATCGGATCCAAATTCTCGAGGATTACTGGCACACGCAGGAATGAAATGCAAAGGAGGGAAGCCCGTACGTTTCTTCCACAACGACACGATACAGCACTGCAGAGCACCTGAGAATTATTAGCCCTAGCGCATCTCCAAATCAACTTCCACTTCTATTATCGACAACGAATGATTCTTTTGTTACTCTACCCACCCAATTCCATGCGCCACTCGTTGTCCACCAATGCGATCGACCCCCCCTTTAAATCCCCGCCTCCTCCCCGCCATCTCCCTCCACTTCCATTGTCGCGCACACAAAGCGTAGCAATCTTTCAACTTCCTCCTGATACAGAATATACCTTTATTTATATTCGCCGCCGAAAATGAGCAGAGACAACAATGGCATTGGCAATGCCACGATCGACGTGTGCCTGTCTCCGAACGCCGTGCTCCCCGACTTCGTGAGGAGGTCCAAGGGCGGAGGGAGCCGCTTCCCGCGGTGCGGGTGGGTCGCGGCGGAGGCGTGGGCTTTCGCCAGGGAGGACGCCAACAGGGTGGCCTTCTCCTTCAAGGTCGGCCTCGCGATGCTGCTGGTGTCGCTGCTGGTGCTCGTCGGGGAGCCCTTCAGGCTGTTCGGCACCAACATCATCTGGTCCATCCTCACCGTGGGCCTCATGTTTGAGTACACCGTCGGTTCGTATAGCGTCCTACAGCTAACCTAAACCTGAACGTGTTGTATGATTTCTCAGCAAATTGAATATATTTGCGTACATAGTGCATGCATTTGGTGTAACACGGATGGCCTCCGTTCTTGCAGGTGCCATGTTCAACAGAGGGTTTAACAGGGCAGTGGGGAGCATGATAGCCGGAGTGGTCGCTATTGTGGTGATCCAGATAGCGCTGTGCAGTGGCAGTGTGGCAGAGCCCTACGTGATTGGCCTAAGCATCTTTCTAGTTGGTAGGTGCATGTGAAACACTACTAACACAAATCCTCAAGAACAGTAAATGAAAAGTATATTAAACATAGAGAAAATCGCAATCGGTTAAACTAGAGATCATACTAATTTGGCTTTGGTCAACACATATACTAACTAAGCAATTGCTGATGCGTGACAAGTGACAAAACTATTCTGAGCAAACATCTGTTGACTGTTGGCGTTGCAGGGGCAATGACCTCGTTCATGAAGCAGCTGCCGCCCCTGGTACCTTACGAGTGCGGCTTCCGGGTCATCCTCTTCACCTACTGCCTCCTCATCGTGTCGGGATACCGCAAGGGCAACCCCATCGCCATCGCCCTCGACCGGCTCTACTCTATCGTTATCGGCGCCGTGCTGGCGCTCCTCGTCAACGTTCTCCTCTTCCCGGCGTGGGCCGGCGAGCAGCTCCACCGGGAGCTAGTTGGCAGCTTCGCCGCCGTCGCCGACTCGCTCGATGGTGCAATTAATATCTTTCACCAATCCTCCGTTGCACGTTAATTTACAAAATATAACTCGAAAATGGTAATCATCTGAAGATGTACTCTTGATCTGTCAGATTGCGTCAGGAGCTATCTGAGGGATGACGAATTGGTCACCATTGACGGTGGGCTGTCCGACAAACCTGCAGCAATCGAGAAATGCCGTGCTACCCTGAACGCGTCCGCTAGGATTGACTCTTTGGTAAGCAAGCCGAATCTGTTTCATATCTCGAGCTGACCAACTTAGCATGCGTACGTGCATATTGCAAGTTTGCGACTTGAACAATGCGCATGCTTGCGTGCGTGCGTATGCAGGCGAGCTCGGCGAAATGGGAGCCGCCGCACGGCCGGTTCCGCTCCTTCTTCTTCCCCTGGTCGCACTACGTCCGCGTGGGAGCCGTGCTGCGCCACTGCGCCTACGAGGTCGTCGCGATGCACGGCTGCCTGCACTCCGAGATACAGGTCCTCTTCTTCGATTCTCTGCCTCAATTCAACGATCGATCTGCAGTGTCGCTTCCGAAGCATTCGTCGATCCCAAGCTCTCATCGTTGTTTTCTCTCATGCGTATCGCAGGCCCCGCACGGCATCAGGAAGGCGTTCCAGCCGGAGATCCAAGAGGCCGCGGCCCAGGCGGCCGAGCTCGTCCGCGTCCTGGGCAGCGACGTCGACGGCATGGTGCACAGCTTCGAGAGGCTGAACCTCCTCAAGGGCGTGCACAGCTCCGCCTACCGCCTCCAGCTCTCGCTGGAGCTCAGATCCCACCTCCTCACCTCAACCCCCGCAGTGGAGCCGAACGGCGGCTGCAGCCTCGAGAGCAATATGCGGCGGCAGCAGAGGCGGCTGCGGTCGTGGCCATCGCGAGAGGTGGACGAGCTGGAGGAGGACGCCGCGGGCGTGGGCGGCGGCGGGCACGTGGCCACGAGGATGCGCGCGCTGGAGAGCACGGCCGCGTTGTCTCTGGCCACGTTCGCGTCGCTGCTGATCGAGTTCGTGGCGCGGCTGGACCACCTGGTGGACGCCGTCGACGAGCTCTCCAAGCTCGCCAAGTTCAGGGAAGACGGCGAGGCAAGTTAACTAGGAGATGGCCGAGCACACGACGTACGTGCCGTGCCAGCCTCGCCTCCATCAGGCGTTAACTTAACAAGACGGTTAGCCGTGTTAAACCTCTAGAAAATCGAGGACCCATTGGTGAAACGCTGGTTGGCCCTTCAACTGGCCATTTAATCTCTTTTATTGGACTCGGTATATCATGGCATTAACTCGTTCGGTTCCTTTAGTAGAAGGTTTGTATCAACGCTCGACAAAAACTCAATGCGCTGGTTTAGCTCGTGAACGGTTAACGACAAGCAAACCGCGTATTCTATATATCGACGACATCCATGAGGAGAGCGCAATCTGACGAGCCAGCGGCCCAGCCCAGGGCACAATCCAATTCCAATTCCTAGCTGCAACAATCAGCGGAGCGCATCCACGAATGCGTTCCAGCGACTCGCGCGCTAGTGTTTTTTTTTTCCTTCTTATTAAGGGTGATTTTGAACTAAAAAAAAAAATAGTCTTTTCTCTAACAAAATAATAAAAATAACATTCTAATCGCACTCAAAACGTATCCCTACCGAACGACAGACCATGTAGTAGCCTCTTATTGGACGGTAATCGGTCTGTCACGCCCCCACCGAGCAGTTTTCGGCTTGACGCGTCACCACCAAGTACTAGATAACGCCTTTTACCGTACATTTTGAGTACGACACAGATATCATTTTTATCATTTAGTTATGCATATATATATATATATATATATATATATATATATATATATATATATATATATATATATCCACTCACCGAAAAAACTCTTCGTGCGCACGACAGGACGTAGCGACGCGTGCATTGGTGCATGTGTTCCAGGCCACAACTCCATCAATGTAGACCAACTCTACCGCGTGATACGTGTCGTTTCACTAATATCAAAGCGTGACATGCTAGTTTTCAGTATTCAATTCGTGAAAATTCAAATCAGTTATTTATGGGTTGTGTGTTTTGAGATTCGTGAAAAAACACATGTAACATGATAAAATTAGTCTACATTAATAGAGTTATAGATCAGATCCTACAGTATTTTGTTTCCCCGCAACAATCAGTTGGTTGGCTGATCACACTGAGGTGAACATAAATAAAACGTTCCAATAAAGTGGCCGGGAGTCAAATGAAATAATAGCAGCAGTAGTTATCTTTGTATTAGCGGATCACGTTTCCGACGTCAAGATTCACCTCCCCTGTTGGTCAACCGCAGTGCTGCAGTCTGCAGGTAGTCGGTACTCGCTGCTCACACCAGTCACTAGTCAAGTCTTCAGTCAAGAGACACTACCCTTCAGTAAAACCAAAGCTTCCAGACGAAGAAACCTATTGACGTTTGCTTCACTGACAATGTGGGCCTAGAGGAAACATAGCGTGGTTGCGTGGCCGGAAATAAATACTATAAGTTACTTTGTACCTTTGTTTGGATCTTGATATGTAAAACAGTGATTGATTTGTTTTATTATACATCATAAAATTGAAAGGATCCGATTTTCTTGGCACTTCAGACGTACCGTCCATCATGAAAAGTTTTACTAACAGTCGCTAACAAGTGGGCCTGGAGAGGGTAAACATTGGTGGTCCCTGGTGTCAGTGAATGTTTACGAGAAAAACTACGTACGTGTTGCGCGGAACAAGCTACTGTATATCTCTTTCCATAGAGGCTTTTTTATTTTTTAATTATATTTTTTTAAAAAAATATTTTTTAAGAATAGCATCATTTTAATTTTATTTTCAATTCTAATATCTTTGATCACGTCATTACACGTGGCATGATCAAGCTGTGCTATCACGCCACCGATCCCTTTGAACGCGTTCGTTTTTAGGCTAAATCTTGTCACGCGACTCACGCCAAGAGAAGTAGCGTGAGAATACAGTTTGATCATACCGAGATCTATGACGTGACAACGTATTTTTGCTACACCACACGTTGTGACGTGATCAAATGGATTAGAATTGAAAATAAAGTTAGAAAAAGCAATCTTTGAAATATTTTTTAAAAAAATAAAAAAATCTCCTTTCCATCTGCCCACGTCCGTTGCTTGCTAAAAATGCGTTGAAATGCCATATCATGCTTCCCCTGAACGAAAAAATCTCAACCGTCGATGCACAGGAGCGTTTGGTACGGACGAAATCTCAACCGTCCATCCACCCGAACACAAACACAGCGTCGTTTCTGTAGTTCCGCTTATATAGCCTACCATGGATGTCAACCCGATTCTGATCTCCCACACAAGTTCAAAACACACACACACACACACACACAGATGGCGACTTCCATCGTGAACGACTTCGGCGACGGCAACTACACTGTGGCGTTCGGCGAGGACCACATCTTGACGACCCTGACGGCCTCCGGCGACTGCGTCGACGACTGGCTGGACCTGATCCAACGCATCCACCGCCACCGCCTCGACCGCCTCGTCGTCGGCCTCGATGTCGAGTGGCGCCCCTCCGTCGCCCGCGGCGTCGCGCCGGGCCCCGTCGCCGTGCTGCAGATCTGCGTCGGCCGCCGCTGCCTCGTCTTCCAGATCCTCCGCGCCGACTACGTCCCGCACTCGCTGTACGGTTTCGTCGCCGACGAGCGCTTCACCTTCGTCGGCGTCGGGATCCACGGCGACTTGGCCAAGCTGAGCGACGGGTACGGGCTGGAGGTGAAGAATGCGATGGACCTGCGCTGCCTCGCCGCGAACGCGCTCGGGAAGCCGGCGCTGCGGAGCGCCGGGCTGCAGGGCGTGGTGTGGGAGGTGATGGGCGTGTGGCTCGGGAAGCCGCACCACGTGCGGGTCAGCGCCTGGGACGAGCCAGGGCTGTCGTGGGAGCAGCTGCAGTACGCCTGCGCCGACGCCTTCGCGTCCTTCGAGGTCGGCCGGAGGCTGTACAACGGCGGCTACTAGGGCCGGGGCCATGCCATCGCTGCTTAGTTCGTGCCTTTTATTTAGTTGTCGTCTCACCTTTTTCTTCGCCTTCTTTAGCGCCTCGGTGTGGTGAACGCTAAACACTGGTGATGTGGAGTCGCAATGTCAGGGACTCAAGGTAGTTGTAGTCTTTTGCAGTCGTGCCATGCATGTATAAATTTGAAGCTTTCCTTGGATCGTCTTTTCTTGTGTGTTTGACTCATGGTTGTTGCATGGATTGGATGCCATGCATTGCATTGCATTGCATATGATTCCCACTGGTGCTCCAAATGATTGATATGGTAGTTGTATGATCATCGTCTGGAAACTTTTAGTTCCTGTGATTTTTTTTGGTGAGTTGTACGCATGCTTATATTTCATAGTAGCTTCAATGGGCAAACCCTGTGAACAGGGATGACAATCGGTCGCAGTAGGCACGGGCAATGCTCGTACGGGAGTTGGGATGGGAGAATGGAGAAGAGATTAGGGATCTGGGGTTGGTTGGGCGCCGGGCTGATGGAGTGAGATGGCCGAACCGAAGAATGGGTACTAGGGTTTTCTTGGGCCTGCCAGTGTGGGATGACGGATAAAAGGACACGGGTGGAGCTCACCCACTCTGTGTTAATTGCTCCTATTTTCATATCCGTAGGTAAAGAAAAGAAAACACCGTATGCTTGTCTCTGTTATGGTATTTGCCTGTGGGTATGCGAGTAATCGAGTACCATTGCCATCTCTAGATGTGAAACATCGTCACGCATCAACTCAGTAGTCTGGCAGCAATATCTTTAAACCGAGCCTCCAACGATATGTTTTATCTCCAACTATAAGTCTCTAAAAGAAGAGAGAGTATTCCAGGAATACAAATAAACCAATGCATTGTGTATCAGTATTTCCTTCTCCCCATCTCTTTTTTTTATTATTTGAGAAAGAACATCAGCGTATTTCCTTCTCGAAAGGACCGCACAAGCTTCTAATTACGGGAAAAATTGATGATTTGCCGTGCTAAGGTGTTTCGGCGACAACTCGTGTATTTCCTTGGCTACAAAGGGCCCCTAAAAGCTTTTAATTTTGCATAAATTCAAAGGTGTTCTGGAGATACAGCTCCTTTTTTACATGGAAGATGCAACTCAGCTCCAGCGTTGCTCCAAGCTGTGCCTAGGCCCTTCAAATGGAATTTTTGGTGCTATGTCCTTCACATCGGCCAAAACCAAACGTAACAGATTTTAGATACGGCTGAGGTGGAGGGTTTGAGCTGCCCAAAGCCACTCGGTTTATCACTCAATCACACTGAGATCCACCATGCTGAGTTGGGATCTTCGGTTCCACAATCCCCAAGTTTCGTAAGGACTAGCTCCAAGGTGCTCATTCGGGTCATCCTGTTCCATCCCAACAGTACATATACTTCAGGTTGCCAATTTACTTATGCTCTGAGACACCATTGTTAGTGTGATCTCAAGCATTTGGCCCAACGGCCAAATGCCACCCTTGACTGCGCCCTGATCGGGGGCGTCCAGCCCATTTGGCTGGTGGACCCCTGTCGCCAGCGCCATATAAAAGAGAGGTGGGGGCCGGGGCGGCACGCACGACGAGGTTCACCGTGCCGGCCACCATCCCACCTACAACCCTAACCGATCTGAGGGCTTGGCGCTGCAGCGACGGGAAGCACCACCGTGCTCATCTTCACCGGATCCGCGAGTCAACACCTTCTTCTTCCTCCACGACCGCCATTTCGCGCGCCATGGCCGGTCATCCTCCACGCAATCGGACGGTACTCCTCTCCTCTCCTCTCTCCTTCCTCTCATCTAGAACCCGCACAAGATCAAGCCAACAATGGTATCGAGCGGTCACCTTTGCGCGCGCGGGCCGCGCCGGCCGCCGCTTTTCGCGCGGGCTCGTGACGCCGCCATCCCGCCGCCGTTGAGCCGCCTCGGGCCTCCTCCGCCTGCGCTTGAGGCCGCGGCGCGTCATCCGCCGCCGGAGCTCGCGCGCACCTCCCGCCGCAGACCGCCGCCGACGCCCGCTTGCCGCTGTATGCGGGCGCGCGCCGCTGCGCGCGCGCAGCGCTGCCGGCGCCGCCGCTGCCGCGCGCGCTGAGCGCTGCCGCTGAGCGCCGCCGCTGCTGCTGCAAGCGCTAAGCGCGCGCGCGCCGCCGCTGCGCGAAGCGCAAGCGCGCGCCGCCGCCGCCACTCGCTTGGCGAAGCGCCGCCGTCTCTCCGGGGCCGCAGCTCACCTTTTGCGCCGCCCCTCAGCTCCGATCCGGTTTTTTCGGGTTGGTTTTGGGGCATATGGGATTAGGTTTAGGGTTTTGCCCTTTTGAGATGGTGAGGCGCATGCAGGGGCCGTCGGATGGGATCCGACGGCCGGTATGTTTTTGGGCCTTGGATACACTAATGGGCTAAAAGTACATATGGGCCAAAATGAGGTTTTAAACAGTAAAAACAGAAAAGAGATTTTATTGTTTTTCAGAAGCAATTATGATTGAATTTGAATGAAAAATTGATCCAAAATCTCTGTAAATTTTTGCACCAACGTGTTAATTTTTTCAGAGATTAAAAGTGTACAGTATAATGCTTCTGAATAATGAATTATTTTAGAATAATTACAGTTTCCGCTGCAAAAGTTAATATTGATTGTTTTTTCATTATTAAATTCGAACCAACGGGAGAATTTAATTTTGGAAAAATAGAGATAATTTCAGATTATTATGATATTGTTATTTTCTGACCAACGTTGATAATAACAGTATTATAATTTTTAATTAATGTTTTTATGCATTATTTCTATTTCTGCCCAACGGTGATGTAGATTTAATGTATAGATAAAATTGATTTAAATTGTATGTCGTATTTTTGACCAACGTTGGAAATAAGACATATAATTTTGTTGTTACGTTCTCACTTTATTTGAACTATTTTTCAGGCGGATACAACTTGATGAGTTGTATCAGAGAGATCCCCACTCTCAAAGGAGATAATTATGGAGAGTGGAAGAAAAAGATAGACTTAGCGTTTATCTTGGCTGAGGTGGACTGGGTCCTCACTACAGCACGTCCCACTGAGCCTATGGCACCAGTGAGGGATCAAAATGAGGATGATACTGCTTGGCAGAAAAGACAGAGGGATCATGCTCCCTTACAGATGTCTTATGACCTTGAGCATAAGAAATGGACCACAGCCAACAAGAAATGTTTGGCTGTGATAAAGAACACGATTGAGCCTGCAATTGTGGGCTCAATCGCAGAGTGTGACACTGTCACAGAGTACCTTGAGAAAATAAAGAGTCAGTTTACTGGCTCTTCAAAGACATATGCGACACGGTGATTAAGCGACTTGTGATGAGAAGGTACTCTGGCGGTGGCATAAGAGAGCACATACTAAGGATGAGCAACTTGGCATCCAAGCTTAAACCAATGGATTTGGCTATCAAGGATGAGTTCCTTATTCACTTGATTTTTGCTTCCTTGCGTAAAAGTTTGACACCTTTGTTGTCAATTACAATATGCAGCTGAGAAATGGGACTTAGAAAATGCATAGCTATGTGTGTGCAAGAGGAGGAAAGATTTAAATCCTCACATGGTGGTTCTATCAACTATGTGAAGGACAACAAGAAAAGGAACTTCAACAAGAACTTCTCCTCAAAGAACAAGGGAAAAGCCTCTGCTCATCACCTCAACAAAATAAGTTTGCAGAGACAAAGATCGTGTCTTCATTGCAAGAAAAGGGACATTACAAGAAAGATTGTCCTGATTTCTTGAAAATGATTATGTCAAAGAAAGGTGAGGACATTATTACGTTCATAAATGAGTCCTCAGATGTACAATATTCAAAATCTACTTGGTGGATTGATTCAGTGCAACTGCTCATGTTGCCAATAATATGCAGGATTCCGTTCGACGAGGAATACGCGAAGAAAAGAAAGATGCATTAAAGTCGCAAATGGAGTCCAAGCTGAAGTTGAAGCTGTTGGCGATCTTTCATTAGAGCTTGCTGATGGCTTCACTCTTTTACTTAGAGATGTTCTTTATGTTCCCTCTTTACAGAGGAATTTGATTAGTGTTTCATGTTTGGACAATGACGGTTATGATTGTCATTTTGGAAATGGCAAGTGTGAAATAATGTTTAATAAAGAATGTGTTGGTCTTGCCATTTTACAAAATGAGCTTTATTTGTTATCATTATGTGATGATGTAAATGTCGTATGCGATAAAGGAAACGTCGCATGTAGAAAGTGAATGAATCTGCTTCACGAATGTAAACAGAAACGAAGAGAACTCTAGATGCGTCGTCGAAATTATGGCAATCGCGTTTAGGCCATATTTGAGGGGAGAATAGAAAGACTAGTTAAGAATGATATTCTTCCTCCATTAGAGTTCTCAGACTTAGAACAATGCAGAGAATGCATTAAAGGAAAATATGTAAAGAAAATTAAGAAAGACGCCAAAAGAAGCACAGAATTCTACAAATTATTCACATCGACATTTGTGGTCCTTTTCCGTGAAAAGTGTGGATGGATATGACTCGCTCATAACATTCACGGATGATTACTCCGTTATGGATATATTTATCCAATCAAAGAAAGAAATGAAGCCTTGGATAAATTCAAGATATTTAAATGAAGTTGAAAACCAACACGATTTAAAGATTAAGATAGTCCGATCTCGACGTGGGGAGTACTACGGTCGGCATACCCCATATGGACAAGTTCCTGGACCTTTGCAAGGTTTTTACAGAAAATGGTATAGTAGCCCAAAGATTCTACACCAGGCGAACCTCAAGAAAATGGAGTAGTGAAAGACGCAACTGCACTCGATGGATATGGTGCGAAGCATGATGAGCTATTCCACACCGCCATTGAGTCTATGGATGGAGGCGTTGAAAACCGCCATTCATATTCTCAACAGAGTGCCTAGTAAGTCGGTGCCCAAAACACCGCATTTGAGTTGTGGACAGAAGAGTTCCTCACTAAACCACTTACGTGTGGGGAGTCCTGCTGAGGCTAAAGTATTTAACCCAAACCTTGGGAAGCTTGATCCCAAAGCGAAGAAGTTGTCATTTCATTGGCTACCCGAAAAGTCAAAAGGTTTTCGCTTCTACCGTCGCACAGATATACAAAGTTTGTAGAAACGAGACACGCTGTCTTCTTAGAGGATGAAATGATGAGAGGAAGTATGGTAGCTCGTGAGATTGACCTTGAAGAGAAGCGGTGTATGCGCCCACTCCGATGATTCAAGAACCATTCTTCATACTACCTCATCATTTGCACCGGTGCAAGATATCTGTGGTGCCAAGACTGTTATTGTTCCTCCCGTGGCAACAATGAATGAGAATGAGGAACCTGTTCTTCAGATCCTATAGAACACATTGCCACGATGAGGGAGCAACAAAGAACCTCAAACAGAAAATGTACCAAATGAGGAGGCCCAGGAGGTCTCAAAGAGTAAGAAGATCGGCTATTTCGATGATTATCGATTTATCATACAGAGGAAATTCAAATGGAGGATGATCCCATCTCATTTGAAGAAGCCATGAGAAGCTTAAAATTCTCAAAATGGCTTGAGGCCATGGAAGAGGAGATGAGGTCCATGAAGACTAATAAAGTCTGGGACTTGGAAAATATTCCTAAAGGAGCCAAAACAGTAGGCTGTAAATGGGTCTACAAGACAAAGCTTGACTCCCAAGGGAATGTAGAAAGATACAAAGCGCGACTTGTGGCAAAAGGCTTTACGCAAAGAGAAGGGATTGATTACAATGAGACCTTTTCTCCAGTCTCATGTAAAGATTCTTCAGAATCATAATGGCGTTAGTAGCACATTATGATTTAGAGTTACATCAGATGGATGTAAAGACGGCATTTCTTAATGGGGATTTGGAGGAAAATGTTTACATGGCACAACCGAAAGGTTTTGTCGTGGAAGGAAATGAAAGAATGGGATGCCGCCTAAAGAAATCGATTTATGGGTTAAAGCAAGCTTCAAGACAGTGGTACTTGAAGTTTGACAGTACAATAAGAAAATTTGGTTTTAAAGAAAATGTAGAGGACAACTGTGTTTATGCAAAGTTTAAAGATGGGAAGTTTATCTTCCTAATCCTGTATGTGGATGATATCCTACTAGCTAGTAGTGATGTCAGTCTGCTACTGGAGACAAAGAAGTTTTTGTCCTCAAACTTTGATATGAAAGATCTTGGTGAAGCTTCGTTCGTTCTAGGGATCGAAATTCACCGGGATGTAAAACAAGGGATATTGGGATCACACAAAAGGCATACATAGAGAAAGTCTTAAAGAAATTTAGTATGCATAAATGTAGTCCTTCACCTGCACCTATAGTCAAGGGCGACAGATATGGGGATTTTCAATGCCCTAGGAACCAGTATGAGATCGATCAAATGAAATCGGTTCCATATGCTTCAGCTGTCGGAAGCTTACAGTATGCTCAAGTATGCACACGCCCTGACTTAGCATTTGTTACCGGGTTACTTGGCAGATTCCAGAGCAATCCTGGAATAGAACATTGGAAATTGATAAAGAAAGTCTTGCGTTATTTGAAGGGAACAAAAGGCCTCATGATGACATACAGAAGATCAGATTCACTCCATATAGTGGGGTATACAGATTCTGATTTTGCGGGAGATGATAGAAAGTCTACATCCGGATATGTGTTCACTCGCCAAGGAGCTATATCGTGAAAAGCTCAAAGCAAACCGTCACTACATCGCCCACAATGTATGCCGAGTTTGTAGCATGTTATGAGGCTACGGGCAGTGAATCGGCAAAGAAGTTCATACCCGGCTTAAAAGTGGTTGACGACATCAATAGACCACTTAAGTTGTACTGCGATAATGAACCCGCAGTAACGTATGCCCACAACAATAAGTCAAGTGGTGCTGCCAAACACATTGACATAAAGTACTATTAAATTCGAACCAACGGGAGAATTTAATTTTGGAAAAATAGAGATAATTTTTGATTATTATGATATTGTTATTTTCCGACCAACGTTGATAATAACAAGATTATAATTTTTAATTAATGTTTTTATGCATTATTTCTATTTCTGCCCAACGGTGATGTAGATTTAATGTATAGATAAAATTGATTTAAATTGTATGTCGTATTTTTGACCAACGTTGGAAATAAGACATATAATTTTGTTGTTACGTTCTCACTTTATTTGAACTATTTTTCAGGCGGATACAACTTGATGAGTTGTATCAGAGAGATCCCCACTCTCAAAGGAGATAATTATGGAGAGTGGAAGAAAAGATAGACTTAGCGTTTATCTTGGCCGAGGTGGACGGGTCCTCACTACAAGACGCCCCACCGAGCCTATGGCACCAGTGAGGATCAAATGAGGATGATCTCGCTTGGCGAGAAAAGACAGAGGATCATGCTCCTTACGGATGTCTTATGACCTTGAGCATAAGAAATGGACCACGACCAACAAGAAATGTTTGGTTGTGATAAAGAACACGATTGAGCTCGCAATTGTGGGCTCAATCGCAGAGTGTGACATTGTCACAGAGTACCTTGAGAAAATAAAGAGTCGGTTCATCGCTCTTCAAAGACATATGCGACACGGTGATTAAGCGACTTGTGACAGTAAAGGTACTCTGGCGGTGGCATAAGAGAGCACATACTAAGGATGAGCAACTTGGCATCCAAGCTTAAACCAATGGATTTGGCTATCAAGGATGAGTTCCTTATTCACTTGATTTTTGCTTCCTTGCGTAAAAGTTTGACACCTTTGTTGTCAATTACAATATGCACTGAGAAATGGGACTTAGAAAAATGCATAGCTATGTGTGTGCAAGAGGAGGAAAGATTTAAATCCTCACATGGTGGTTCTATCAACTATGTGAAGGACAACAAGAAAAGGAACTTCAACAAGAACTTCTCCTCAAAGAACAAGGAAAAGCCTCTGCTCATCACCTCAACAAAATAAGTTTGCAGAGACAAAGATCGTGTCTTCATTGCAAGAAAAAGGGACATTACAAGAAAGATTGTCCGATTTCTTGAAAATGATTATGTCAAAGAAAGGTGAGGACATTATTACGTTCATAAATGAGTCCTGTATGTACAATATTCAAAATCTACTTGGTGGATTGATTCAGGTGCAACTGTTCATGTTGCCAATAATATGCAGGGATTCCGTTCGACGAGGAATACGCGAAGAAAAGAAAGATGCATTAAAGTCGCAAATGGAGTCCAAGCTGAAGTTGAAGTCATTGGCGATCTTTCATTAGAGCTTATTGATGGCTTCACTCTTTACTTAGAGATGTTCTTTATGTTCCTCTTTACAGAGGAATTTGATTAGTGTTTCATGTTTGGACAATGACGGTTATGATTGTCATTTTGGAAATGGCAAGTGTGAAATAATGTTTAATAAAGAATGTGTTGGTCTTGCCATTTTACAAAATGAGCTTTATTTGTTATCATTATGTGATGATGTAAATGTCGTATGCGATAAAGGAAACGTCGCGTGCGAAAGTGAATGAATCTCGTCTACGAATGTAAACAGAAACGAAAGAGAACTCTAGATGCGTCGTCGAAATTATGGCAGCGCTGTTTAGGCCATATTTCGAGGGGAGAATAGAAAGACTAGTTAAGAATGATATTCTTCCTCCATTAGAGTTCTCAGACTTAGAACAATGCGAGAATGCATTAAAGGAAAATATGTAAAGAAAATTAAGAAAGACGCCAAAAGAAGCACAGAATTCTACAAATTATTCACATCGACATTTGTGGTCCTTTTCCGTGAAAAGTGTGGATGGATATGACTCGTTCATAACATTCACGATGATTACTCCGTTATGGATATATTTATCCAATCAAAGAAAGAAATGAAGCCTTGGATAAATTCAAGATATTTAAGGTCAAGTTGAAAACCAACACGATTTAAAGATTAAGATAGTCCGATCGACCGTGGGAGTACTACGGTCGGCATACCCCATATGGACAAGTTCTGGACCTTTGCAAGGTTTTTACAGAAAATGGTATAGTAGCCCAAAGATTCTACACCGGCGAACCTCAAGCAAAATGGAGTAGCTGAAAGACGCAACCGTACTCGATGGATATGGTGCGAAGCATGATGAGCTATTCCACACTGCCATTGAGTCTATGGATGGAGGCGTTGAAAACCGCCATTCATATTCTCAACAGAGTGCCTAGTAAGTCGGTGCCCAAAACACCGTACGAGTTGTGGACAGGAAGAGTTCCCTCACTAAACCACTTACGTGTGTGGGGAGTCTCACGAGGCTAAAGTATTTAACCCAAACCTTGGGAAGCTTGATCCCAAACGAAGAAGTTGTCATTTCATTGGCTACCCCGAAAGTCAAAAGGTTTTCGCTTCTCACCGCCCGCATGAGATATACAAAGTTTGTAGAAACGAGACACGCTGTCTTCTTAGAGGATGAAATGATGAGAGGAAGTATGGTAGCTCGTGAGATTGACCTTGAAGAGAAGCGGGTGTATGCGCCCACTCCGATGATTCAAGAACCATTCTTCATACTACCATCGTCATTGCACCGACGGTGCAAGATATCGTGGTGCCAAGACTGTTATTGTTCCTCCCGTGGCAACAATGAATGAGAATGAGGAACCTGTTCTTCAGATCCTATAGAACACATTGCCACAGATGAGGGGAGCAACAAAGACCTCAAACAGAAAATGTACCAAATGAGGAGGCCCCGAGGAGGTCTCAAAGAGTAAGAAGATCAGCTATTTCTGATGATTATCAGATTTATCATACAGAGGAAATTCAAATGGAGGATGATCCCATCTCATTTGAAGAAGCCATGAGAAGCGAAAATTCCTCAAAATGGCTTGAGGCCATGGAAGAGGAGATGAGGTCCATGAAGACTAATAAAGTCTGGGACTTGGAAAATATTCCTAAAGGAGCCAAAACAAAGAGGGTCAGAAATGGGTCTACAAGACAAAGCTTGACTCCCAAGGGAATGTAGAAAGATACAAAGCGCGACTTGTGGCAAAAGGCTTTACGCAAAGAGAAGGGATTGATTACAATGAGACCTTTTCTCCGCCTCATGTAAAGATTCTTCGTAATCATAATGGCGTTAGTAGCACATTATGATTTAGAGTTACATCGATGGATGTAAAGACGGCATTTCTTAATGGGGATTTGGAGGAAAATGTTTACATGGCACAACCGAAAGGTTTTGTCGTGGAAGGAAATGAAAGAATGGGATGCCGCCTAAAGAAATCGATTTATGGGTTAAAGCAAGCTTCAAGACAGTGGTACTTGAAGTTTGACAAGACAATAAGAAAATTTGGTTTTAAAGAAAATGTAGAGGACAACGTGTTTATGCAAAGTTTAAAGATGGGAAGTTTATCTTCCTAATCTCGTATGTGGATGATATCCTACTAGCTAGTAGTGATGTCGATCATCACATGGAGACAAAGAAGTTTTTGTCCTCAAACTTTGATATGAAAGATCTTGGTGAAGCTTCGTTCGTTCTAGGGATCGAAATTCACCTGATGTAAACAAGGGATATTGGGACTGTCACAAAAGGCATACATAGAGAAAGTCTTAAAGAAATTTAGTATGCATAAATGTAGTCCTTCACCGCACCTATAGTCAAGGGCGACAGATATGGGGATTTTCAATGCCCTAGGAACCGAGATGAGATCGATCAAATGAAATCGGTTCCATATGCTTCATTGTCGGAAGCTTACAGATGCTCAAGTATGCACACGCTCGACTTAGCATTTGTTACCGGGTTACTTGGCGATTCCGAGCAATCTCGAATAGAACATTGAAATTGATAAAGAAAGTCTTGCGTTATTTGCAAGGAACAAAAGGCCTCATGATGACATACGTAAGATCGATTCACTCCATATAGTGGGGTATACAGATTCGATTTTATGGAGATGATAGAAAGTCTACATCCGGATATGTGTTCACTCGAAGGAGCTATATCGTGGAAAAGCTCAAAGCAAACCGTCACTACATCGTCCACAATGTATGCCGAGTTTGTAGCATGTTATGAGGCTACAGGCGGTGAATCAAGCAAAGAAGTTCATACCGGTTTAAAAGTGGTTGACGACATCAATAGACCACTTAAGTTGTACTGCGATAATGAACCCGCAGTAACGTATGCCCACAACAATAAGTCAAGTGGTGCTGCCAAACACATTGACATAAAGTACTATGTTGTGAAAGATAAAGTTCGGGATCAAATTATAAGTCTTGAGCATATAAGTACCGCAAAAATGCTAGCGGATCCGCTTACTAAAGGCTTACCACCCAACGTGTTCAGAGAACATGTAGCCGGCATGGGTTTAAGGGAAAGCCTATGATTCCTGGACTAAAAGATGGCCCAAAAGGATTAAAGTAACTATTTCAAAACAGAGAGGTGTATTGTAACTGTCAAATCTATCGGCGATTGACCGTGACGATGAGACATGTTCTATGCACTAATCTGTGATGGAATGTGTAAAGTCAAAAGTAATTAAAGATAAAGTATAGATTGAGATCAAGGGGGAGAATGTTAGTGTGATCTCAGGCATTTGGCCCAACGGCCAAATGCCACCCTTGACCGCGCCCTGATCGGGGGCGTCCAGCCCATTTGGCTGGTGGGCCCCTGTCGCCAGCGCCATATAAAAGAGAGGTGGGGGCCGGGGCTGCACGCACGACGAGGTTCACCGTGCCGGCCACCATCCCACCTACAACCCTAACCGATCTGAGGGCTTGGCGCTGCAGCGACGGGAAGCACCACCGTGCTCATCTTCACCGGATCCGCGAGTCAACACCTTCTTCTTCCTCCACGACCGCCGCTGCTGCGCCATGGCCGGGTCATCCTCCACGCAATCGGACGGTACTCCCTCTCCTCTCCTCTCTCCCTTCCCTCTCATCTAGAACCCAGACAAGATCGAAGCCAACAACCATTACTCAAATCCACCATACAGATCACAACATTTCCACGCAGATCACAGTGATTTAAGGCATGGTTTAAGTTCCCTCTACATCAATGCCATGGAGAGATACATTGGAGGCTCGCACATTATACCTTCAGAACCATTCTGCGTTGCCACTACATCGCATGCTACAGAGTTCAGATGACCAATTGCATGAGGCATAGCCGCGTAGATTCGAATCCGAACTTCAATTACGAAGGGAAGTTCCCGCAAAAGCCAGCAATCAACAATGTCAGCAACAGAATTTTGAGATGTGCCCTATAGCTGCAAGAGCTCTAGCAATGTACCTAATCCAAACATACAAATACCTGTTGGAATAACAAGGGGGCATATTACAAATATCTGAGGCCATTTGATTAGCCGTGCGAAAATGCAATATCGAACAAGGTCCTAGCCAACTGTAAGGCCTACATTTGCTCATTCTTTTGAAAAGAAATCATAGGCCGCATAGTATTTGTCCAGTACAACGTTGTAGAGTGGATGAATCGGCTCTAGCAAGTTAGAATATGGCCCAAGCACGTGCTGGGGTAAAGGGCATGAATCGGAATCAGCCGTGGCGCAGTACTGGCTAACTGAGAGGCCACTGAGGCAGTAGCATGAGTGGTAGTAATCTCTGTTCTTTCCAGGCTTATCCCTCAATCCTCCCTCCAATACCTGTGTTACAACAGTGGTTGTTATGTCAATGATATTTTGAATTGATACCTTTAAACAATTATAACTGATCAAATGGATACTAGAAATTTTTGAGTTCTGACAACAAAAACTATACGCGTCCAGCTACACATGAAATTAGACTTTTTTGTAATCACCTGTGCACAAAGCAGGATGTATTGTTGCAGGGCAATGTTGTGGAACAGCGGGCCTATTTGGTTGCTCTCCTTTATAAAATTGAATCCAAACTTTGCATAATCCACTGCTTCAGGAAAAGGACAAAATACAGCATTATGGAGACATAAACCGAGATCAGACCCCAACACCTTATAAATCAAGATAATAGTATGTAAACCTGGGTTATGAAGCATGAAAGTTATAAATAGTGTAAAAAGGATGAGATTGGCACTAAATCCCAAACAAGCAGATCAAACAACACCAGTGTAGTTATACACACTAGTTATGAATAGTCCTGAAGACAAAAACACCACATAAATTCCAGAACACAACCATTACCACATTGAAGTATTGAACTCCAACAAATCACAGTTCCTAAGGACAAACACACCAAACTTCAGCCTAATGTATCGCTATACCATTTACAGAATTACAAAACAAGATATATGAATACATGGCGTTAAATGTACATACATATAGCAATAAGTTATTAATTTCACCGGATATTTGAAGCAGAAAATTTAATTTGATGAACACAAGTAAACATTACGCTAAATAAATTAATATTTCCATAAGAAAAATGTTGAGCATAAATTCTTACCAGTAGAAGATTTCTCTGAAGCAAACCCAGATGAGCTGGTGCCACGAGCATGATCTCCTAATGGCCTTTTGCTGGAATATGATGACTTTAATTGTTCATCGACAACTGTCATTAGCTTTTGTGTTAAAGCAACAGCAGCTCCCTGATCATATACAAGACGTCTGTCATATGGAGCAGAGCATGTGGTAAAGAAAATCAAATACAGGAATGATGATTACCTGCCAAAAGGAGTAGCAACCATCAACCAACTTATTAGTCCGTCCTTGGAATCCGCATTCCACTCCTTGGCGAAATGCCACCCAGCCCTAAATGGTGAAGACAGTCCACAACAGCACCAATCAGTGCTGTAATAAATAATGCTGTGACAACAAACTGATATTAGCATCTAAGCTACATATGGTGTTTCCTAATATTAGCTGCATCATCAAATATTAAAAGGAGTATCTAATATATTTACTCCATATTGTACAATTAAAAACCAAAGGACCAAGTCCAACTAAATGAACTTAATGTTCAAATATGCCTGTCACTAAACCCAAAGAAGGCAGACGTAGCACAACACACAAATAGGAATTGAAGGAAAACTGAAAAGAGTAATGGAGGTTGTCTTACAATCAAGCTAGCCAAATCAAGTTTCTCCACCTCATTAAGCAGGATCATTGCAGCCAGCCCACAAAATGTGTACCTTATCAAAGCAACTTTTACTTAAAGTTCTAACAGATACATTTAGAAAATTAACAGAGATCCTCCTTAGAAACGTACCCACCATGAGCTTCAGCATAGGGTTCCCCAGCAATACCACCTTCGTAAGTTTGACACCTGGGGGCATATAATGTAGGAACTAACCAGTCATTCTATAGAAGAACTGCAACCAAGCAACATTATTTTTTACAATTGGAAAATTGACAATCATATTAACCAACGCAAACCTTGTTATGTAATTTCCAACACCTTTTGCCAGTTCATCTTCGAGAATGTTCACAAGGCTGGCAACCTAATCTCAACAAGAGAAAATATTAAATATTTGCAAGGACAACTTTAAGGACTGCAAGAAACTCACCGATATTGCAGTATAGCAAGCACGAACATCAATTTCACCACCTTCATGCATTCTGGTCGAAGGGTATTAAAATGAGTGGTGGACATCAGTTGGAATGAACTTAATATGGAAAGGGGAAAAATCTCACACTATTTACTACTGAGAAAATGCACACCTGAAAGCACCTGATGTATCTTTCATCCGAAGCATAAACTTGTACAGGTTGTCCCTGATTGATAAAGTAGAAATTGTTAACCAAATGACACAGATGTAAAGCACATCTTGTCTAAGGGCAGCCAAAAGAATTACCTATTTATTGATAACAGTGCTCCTTCACTCCCTATAGCTACGAGTGTATTTACAGCAGCATAAGTTGTAGCGAGATGAGGTAGCTACAAAAACAAAGGTGATAAAAAAAAATTGTTAAAAAATTGGCCTGTACAAATTATCTTTGAATGATTTAATAAAAATGAACTCAAATTTGGTAGATCAAAGAACAAACAAGATAATGGTATACTTTAAATTGTCACAAGTTGGATAAAATAATCCAAATTAAAACTCTACCTTTGTCATTTAAAGGATGTCCTTCAGTTATATAAACCACATAAGGTCATCGAATAGCCAACACATAGATAGGTTTGTGGATCTTGTCTTGTGTATTCACCACAAACATGTTAAGAGTAGTCCAAGCAGTCAATTTGAAGGAAACGTTTAATTTGAATGCAAGAACCAATACCCCTGTCCCCCAGCATTCACATGAAGTCATGAACTGTTCCAACCTCCAAGTTCGATGGTTGCTTAAAATATCATTTCAAGAATGAATGTGAAACATTTACCATCCCAAATCTATCACCCACACCAACAGTGGGGAATTGAAAAATTTTAAGGTTAGAGCAAACCTGTCCAGGTCCACCAGCATATCCACCATCTTTGTCCTGAAGAAAATATAATAATGAAGCCGGCATAAGGGACCAAATGGCAATGAAATCCCCAGAAATCACATGTATATGCAAATGGATATCTTCAGTGCTTTGGTTGTGTACAAGTATAACAAATTCCAGTTGTTCAATTGTTATCCATAAACAAATTCACATTGGTTCGAGAACTTTATGTAAAGGGACAACATCAACTCATCAAGTAACTAAGTGGCACAGAATAAAGTATAAGCTTTTGTTCCATCCATCTACTCAGCTGAAGTGTGAGGCTATATGATCTTAACATTTACTATTATGTGCAGTGTGAAGCTATATGTTCTTAAAATTTACTATTCTGTGCAGCATGACTCTACTGTTGCGACAACTGATTTATTAGTTTAGTATGTATGTCTGCAAAACTACATGTGGCTTCAGAAGATCCAATCAAAATCTAGCCACACACCTTAAGCAATTTGGTGGAGCTGTTTTGGCAATCGATCGTGCTCTCATCTCAGTGAAAGGAAGTGAAACAAAGTACTAATTTGGCTTGATGAGTTGCCACACACACACACACACACACACACACACTATTATGTAGCCGAGCGTAGAATAACTATTCTACGCCTAGGCAGCCCACCACTATTATATATTAGCAGATCAACAAACCTGACATCGAGATAAGAAATCCACTATATCATCCTCAAGGTCATCATCAAGAGTTTCTTCCAACAAAGCAAGTCCATGAACCATCCAGTAGCACAACCAAGGTCGACTGGAATAAACAAATACCAGCACAAATAAACATCAGCGATGGAAGTTTAAACAGCATCTTCCGCAAGAAAATCTAACACTGGAGAAGCATTACTTGGCATCGAGCACATGGAAGCTTGGTCCCAGATGCCTCAGCCCTTTCGTCAAATACTCCACATGCTGATCACGCCACAGCTCTAGCCTGAAGGAGAAAACAAACCCCACAATCAAAGCTCACAATAAGGAGGTAACAAACATCATAATCACAATTGTGTTTTTGCCAAAGCTGAAAGACACTGTCCTACAATACCTAATTGGCAGTGCTAAGCTTCAGTAAGCAACGATGTTAGCAACCCAACCAGGCAGTCATCACACACTCTAACTGTGACGGTGCTACTGCTACAGGTGAAGTAATCAGACAACTTCCAATTCCGAGCTAAACCTAGCAAAACTATCCGATCTCCGCACCAACTTAGCCCATGTTCTACATCCAAATCCGCCACTCCACTACAGGCGCAAGCACTGCGAATAGCCGGCCAGTAACTAAATAGAAGTAACAGCAAGCGTGCTGTAGGGTTGCTTACATGACGGACTTGGTATCGGGCGCGGTGCCGAAGAGGATGCGGTAGATGTCGGCCACCTTCGCCTCCACCTTCATCTGCTCCACCTGCGTCACAGTGAGCCGGGGAAGGGGGAGCCCAGCAGCGGCCACGCCGTCCTCCGACGGATCGCCCCCGGAGGGAGGCGGCGCCTGCGACGAGGAGTCCATGGGGGCGGCGGGCGCAGGCGCAGGCGGGTTACCAATTTGCTGCGGCATGCGGCTGCGAGCTCTGTGCAGCCGCGCGGATCTTAGCGAAAGGCGAACCATGTGCCGTGCGGGTCTCGGCCGCTTTGGTGCTGTAACTTGCGGGGCCCCGGGATTTTGATGGCGATGAAAAAGACGTGTAGAGTGGCAAGCCCAACCGGGAAGGCAAGGAGGCCCAATTGACTGGCCCGAACCCGAGCGAGGCCGTGCTATACCTTTCTGGCCCGAACCCGAGCGAGGCCCACCACGGCACCGCAGTCCGCACCACCACCGTTCGCCGCCGCGAGGGTTTTTAGGCTTTTGGCAAACGGAGAGCAGGAGAAGCACGCCGAGGTCAGCGGGAGAGGGAGGGAGATGGCTGCCATGGTTGGAGCGCGCAGGGCTCTCCTCGCTGCCCACTACTCCCCTCGCGGCGCGCTCGTCCCCCCCGCCCAGCGCGCGGATTCGCTGCCCAGGTACAGCACGCTGTTTCTCTACCAATCTTGTGCAGTAGCGGTTGTTTAGTTCTCGCTGTGAACTTGTGATCGTACGTGCTAGAAACAAAGCCACATATTTACCGTTTACCAAGAAAAAGGAGATCTTTTTTAAGAAAAATCTTTTACTTGCTCATGGTTTCAATTGGGGCTTGAAAATTGAAATGGCAGACATGCGAAACGCATACGCCCACTCGTGCCACCTTAGAGAATGCGCTTCGCAGTTCCTGTATGCTGAAACGCGCTTGCTACTTCAATCCTGATTAATAATTTTAGTATCCACAATTCCACATAGCTGAACAGAATTCTTTGGCACCTCAGAATTTCCGAAGTTAATTTCCTCCTGAACACTTGTGCCTGGAAATTGACTTGCTCCGTTTGCTACTGTGTTTCAGTCTTCCATCTGAAAGAGGTCCGCGATCTTTGGTTCCACATCGTGGCACTGGCAGCCTTGCATCCGAACGAATTGATGCAGACTATCACCGCAAGTGGGGTGCTCATAATACAGGGATCTACGGAGAATCCCGTTCAAAGCATCCAACTGATCATGTCAACCACCAAATACAGAGAGATCTCCCTTCAGCTGGTTCTTCAACTGGCGTTGATAAAAATAGGGGTGTGCATGTCGACGGCAGTGCCAATGCACCTTATGGACGCAGTCCTGAGCAACCTTACCAAAGTGGTGGATCATATGGCTTACCAAACAGTCGTCAGCCATATACTGGTGCAAGAGTGAATAATGAGACACCTGCCAGGCAACCTTATGGGAGCAGTAGTGCGTACAGCCCCCAAAGCCCTAAGGGGGATCTACCTAATGCTCATCAGCAGCACGATGGCACACAAGCTAATAATGGCCTTTCTGGATATGGTAAGGTGCAGACATATCATCACTCTAATGGATATGATACACACAGCTTTGGATACGACACCCAAAGTAACCAACAGAGCTATACTGGTGGGCAGTATGGATATGGTCCTTCAGGACAATCATATCAAAACTCAACTGGAAATTATCAGAATAGGGGTGTGCATGTTAGCGGCAGTGCCAGTGCACATTATGGACACAATCCTGAGCAACCTTACCAAAGTGGTGGATCATATGGCTTACCAAATAGTCGTCAGCCATATACTGGTGCAAGAGCGAATAATGAGACACCTGGGTATAATGCCGAGCAACATTATGGGGGCAGTAGTGCATACAACCACCAAAGCCCTGGTAGCAGTTATACAAATAGGCCTGGAAATTCTGCCTCACAGTATCCAAATCCCAGTGGTTTCCGTAAGGAGCACGTTGCAGGATTTCAGCAAGGTCACAATGATGATTTTGGATATAATGCTTCACAAGCATATCAGAGTCCTTATTTCACTAGCAAAGTTGGCTCACAGAGTACTCAACCAGGGTGTTCCATTAATGTAAACACAGATGTACAATGCAACCATCATGGAATTTATCAAGAAAAGCATTCGGATATTCAACCTATTGTAACAGCTGGGAACAACTTGAACAGTACACCATCTCAAGATGGCGAAGTATCTGAGGAAGCCAGTGACAAATCCAAAGGTACTATTGAAGAACTGGAGAAGTTATGTGAAGATGGCGAAGTAAAAGAAGCTCTGGAAGTGCTGGCTTTGCTACAGGAAAAGGGCATTGTACTGCATGCTCCTCAATACTTTAAACTGATGCAAGCATGCGGTGATGCATCTGCTCTTGCAGAAGCAAGAGAAATACATAATAAAATATCTCAATCAGAACTAGCTGTTGACACAGATGTCAATAACAAAATTTTGGAGATGTATGCTAAATGTGGTTCAATGGAAGATGCGAAGAAATTGCTCAGTAATATGGCTCAGCATGATTTGACATCTTGGAACACTATGATCTCAGGGTTTGTGCATAATGGTCTTGGTGAAGAAGCAACTGATTTTTTTCATCAGTTTAAGCAGACAGGTGATAAGCCAGATCCTGGCATGTTCACACATGTTTTCTTGGCCTGTGGAATTTTGGCCTCTGTTGATGAGGGGATGTTGCACTTTGAATCAATGCAGAAGGATTTTGGTATAACTCCTACCATGGAACATTATGCCAGCATTGTTAATTTGCTTGGGCAGTCTGGCTATATTGATGAAGCTCGTGAATTTGTTGAACGGATGCCTGTGGAACCGAGCATTGATGTCTGGGAAAGTTTGATGAATATGTGTCGACTCAATGGCATTTTGGAGCTTGGAGATCGTTGTGCTCAAATTATTGAGCGCTTGGATCCTTCTCGGCTGAATGAGCAGTCTAAAGTTGGTCTTTTCCCTGTAAGCGCTTCAGACCTTGCAAAGGAGAAAGAAAGGAAAAGGGCTAATGCTGTTGAACCTAGGAGCGAAGTTCATGGATACAGAGCAGGAGATCGATCCCATCCTCAACACCTTAAGATCTATGAAGAGCTGAGGTACTTGGCGGCTCATATGAAGGAGGCTGGCTATATTGCGGATACTCGATTCGTGCTTCACGATGTTGATCAAGAAACTAAAGAGGATGCCTTACTAGCTCATAGCGAGAGACTAGCTGCTAGTTACGGTCTTATAACTAGCGCTGTCCGTGCACCTATGCGGATTATAAAGAATCTTCGCTCCTGTGGAGATTGCCATACAGCTTTAAAGATAATCTCTAAACTTGTTGGCCGTCAGATCATTGCAAGGGATGCAAAGAGGTTCCACCATTTTGAGAATGGTGTGTGCTCTTGCAAAGACTATTGGTAAACAAAATGTAGCAACTCTACAATCTACATTCTTATCAATTTTGATCGGTACAAAACCTCGATAGGTTGTGTAAATCCAGAAGGTAGGTTGTTGCCTATCAAACATTTAGTTAACCAAAAGTTTCATGTGAGGAACATGTTGTATGATGTCTTCTATGTAACACGTTTTTTAGTGCTCTGCTCTGGAATTCAAGCATTTAAGTTTGAAGCATTCTTTATCTGATGATGCCCCTTCACGATGACATTTCCTTTGTATTGGCATACTGGAATATCATCTTAGGCAAAATTTGTTACGTGCCATTGAAAAACTAAGCATTATGAACATACTTGGTTTTAATCTCTTCTGTAGGGATGTCATCTTGGATGTGTTGGTACTTGGTAATTGGTATGTAACCTTGGATTCTGCTGACTACGAAGATTTTTTGTTACCTTCCGTACTCATTGGTTCACTGAACCTTCAGCTCACAGCATAAGTACAGTCCTTAAGCAAGTAGCTTTACCAGTACAGTATATGATGAACTAACCACTCATTCATATAGAATAGTTACTTACTGAGCTATGATCTTCTAAGTTTAATACAACAGTGAACTTAGTGTATTACAACAAATAGTCTGGTTTATGTTACTCAGATCCAATGCACTGTAATGTATTCATCTTTTTGGGTGTCAGAACCGGCACAGACCTTGGTTCAAAACTTGAATCAGACCTGCTGAAAGCTTCCATTTCTGAAATAACAGTGGCTGTCTAAGCAGGGTGGATCTATTGCATGTTCAAGACTCAATGGTAGTAGAGTTAAAAGGAACTTTGATTTGTTCTTTATTTTCGGCTTCACTGAGCTCCAGTTAACCTCCTCTCATTTCATCCCTGGCTCGGCAGATCTACCAAAGCAAGTGTTTTCTTGCGCCTACGCTAGTACTTGAATTGCAATTATTTGCATGTTTGGAAAGCTGGAATTTCGTGGAAATAAATACAATTTCCGTATAATTTCTGCCAAATGCCCGCATTTCAAGCTATGCTAGATGATGTTTCCTATAAAAATCGAGAGGTCTTCCATTGTCATATTGTGAAGCTATCTCGACAAGGATTATTGACTAGGTCAACCTTTTCGGTCAAAGTCAAAATATCTATTAAAGTAAGCCTTATATCAAAGGCTCACTCTATAACGGTTATGAATCTACAACCAATACTTAAAGGAAACACGATACCCTTTACTACGGCCAAACTAGTCGCATACCAGTTTGAGTCATGAGACGACTAGCTATGGACACCATCTGACTAACCATACGGTTTTGGGTAATCCCTGACCACTGAACTGGTCGGAAGACATGACAGTTTTCCACGTGACTAACTTGAGAGCTGTTATTGGCGTATCGACAATTAGCTAAGAGACTTGACAGTTCAAGACTCAATAAAGGAACATGCGTGAAGATTAGAGACGCCTTTAGCGGTATTAACTGTCACTCCTTCAATAGCTATAAAGGGGTAGCCCGCATATTATGTAATAACATCATCAAGAAACATATCCATCAATCAATCAATTTTGTAACATCCACATTGTATTCTCATACATATACTCAATGTGTCCACAACAATAAAAGGTCTTCATTTAGATTGTGTTTTCATATCATTTTTCCGGATAAGCTCGATAGGGAACCCGTGTTCCGACCATCGACAGTTGGTGCTAGAAGAAGGGCGCTATCAACTCGAATATTGTTGCTATGATGTTCTTGTGTCCTCATCAATGGACGAGGAGAACTCTTTCGATCTTGCCGACTATGCCAACCTCACATCCGAGGACTACGTCCATGAGGAGCCATGCAAATGTGACTTCTACCTCGAGTACATTCCTGAGAGAGAATCTTCACCTCCTTCAACCCAACCCATTGGGAGTGAGGCGGCGAGGACGCCATTTCCATCCCCAAGCAACTCTGAGGGCGAGTATATTCCCACTTTGACTCAACTGGAGAGACAAGTCACCACGATACCAGTATCGTGGTGGTTCATGATGATCTCAATGACGGAGACTATGTTGAGGCTCTGGAGGAATCATCTCCAGAACATTTACTCCATCTACTCCGAGAACTCGACTACTACCCCTCCTCTGATGAGGATGGGACGCTCTCACCCTCTATATGCTTCGAGTTTCGTCAATGTGCGGTTGTTAGCGCCAACAAGACCGATGAGCAACGAGCGACACATGAACAGCGTGAGGCCTAGGAGCAGGCCGAACATTGGGCGCAAGAGCAACACAATCAACTTCTCGTCGCCAAGAAGATGGCAATGGAAGATGCCCATCGCTGGTACCAAGACAGTGCGTCGGGGACATCCAGGAGGCCTATCACCAACGTGAGTGGCGAACAACGTCCGCCAACTATGCCCCAAGTCGCCCCGAGGACGACGGTAAGAGATTTAAATATTGTATCATCAAGTTCACAGGCAGAAACTCCCGTCGACAGGGTGCGCATATTTTCAAGTGCCATTGCTAACCACCAGACGAGAGAGGAAATAATGAACATGACCTTTTGGCCATTCGTTCATTGGTTGCCGACCAGCAAGAGACTACTATAGAAGTACAGAGTCTTTCACAATCATAAAGATCTCAAAGCAGCTCTAAAGCAGACCACTATGCTTCTAAGCATCGCCGTCACGGCAATAACTTTCGTCAAGAAAACGATTCGCCTTGGCGGAACATGTTTGACAGAGGTGAGCACTCTAACCGTGGTCGTAGAAGACCTCATTCTCCTAATAATTATGACGAATATCATAATGTCCGACCACGATTAGGGCCATACACATGGTGCAAGGCTTTCACCGGGCTAAGAGATGTTAACTCGCCTGAAAAGTTGAAGCCAGGGCATTTTGAGAGATTTTATGGGAAACAAAATCCCTCAAAATTCCCTAGATAAAGAGTTAGGTTAAAATACTTACCCAAAATGAAAAAACCAATCTCAGTCTCAAAAGAAAACAAGATGTCAGTAGCAACTAATTTACCAATGTCGACGTCGGTGATATTAACACTAGGACTGCTAATCCTAGGTCTTCTCACCAAGATGAGGGCTGCTTCTTCCTCCTCCTCAATCTCATCTCCCTCGCCCTCAACATATGGGAATAAAGAAAGATAACTATATGATTGCTGAGAAATCATAACCTTTCATTTTCTCTTGCGCACCTAGGTCGCAACCTTTGCAGCTTTCGCCAGCTTTTCTTGAGCTTGGGGTCGGTCATGGATGTGTTTCGACCGGATAGCAGGAGGTGCTGGTCATCTCAGCCGCAACCTTGCTACTTGACAGTGTAGCACCGGTTGGCACAGTACTGGTTGTCGTAGCACTGGTTTGCTTAACGACGACCAGGGCACCCGCAGAGACTGCTGGAGCAGGTCTTGCCCTGGTCATCGGTCTCTCGACCACGACCTACATAGAAGCTACAACAATAGTCTTGGTCTTCTTTGCCAGTGGAGCTTGGCTACTAGCTAGACCCAGACTGGTCAATACCCCTCTTTCTTCCCTTGCATCTAAAGAAAAACAAAAAGTTTATTTGTTACAGTCTTAAGAAAAATTCAAGACTAAGATGAAAGTTATGCATACTTGCACAAACGTCTCGAATAGGCTGGAAAGTTGGTCGTCAAAGGAGATAGGCTCTGAGACATCCCTTACATTCTTCAACATAGTCGAAGCCTTTTCTTCAACCACCTCCTTTGGCAAAACGAAAAACAAAAAATTTATAGAACTAGTAATGTTTTATACTACAGAGTAAAAATATTGCTTTAAAAGAAATCTAGAAAGTAACATACCTTCAGAGCTATCCTTGGTCAGGTCATCAACCCCTTTTAGCATCCAAGCATAGTGGGCCCTTTTCTTCAAGGGGCTAATCTTGTGCTGGAGGAAGTCGTGGATGATCTTCCGATCAATGAGTCTGGCAGCCACCAGTAAGATGACTGCGTCGACCAATTTTTCCTCTTGGTTGTCAACTTCAAAAAGATCTTCTCCTTCTTCATGTCCTGAGCAAACTAGGTTGGCGGAGGGCCTCCGGTATACTTCAGGAGACCACCTCGAGGAACTCTAGAGTAGAACCACTCCTTCTGGTAGTCCCACCATATATCCTTAATAGGGAGAGGGGGTATTATTTTTTTGGATATTTGGTCGTGGAGCTTAAAATAAGTGTTACCACAAAACCCATGACCTCTATTATTTCGAGTAAATTGATAAAAATGGCAAAAAAGATGAACGAAAGAAGGAATGCCAAGGAAAGCTTCGCAAGGATGTGAAAAGACACTAAGAATCAGAATGGAGTTTGGTCCAAGATGGAAGAGCTCTATCCTAAAGTAATCTATGATATCTGCTAGTAACTCACTCTCTGGCAAGCGGAAACCTAATTTCACGAAAGAAGCAAAGAGAATAATCTCATCTTCTTTCGGAATTGGAGCCGCTTCACTGTCGCAAGGACTCCATTTGATTAGAGACCGAGCCAGGAGATACCCTTGGTTATCCATTTCTTTAATCTTATTCTTGGGAATGATTGAAGTACACCTAGAATCCCCATGATCAAAGATCAAACAGAGATTTTTGGAGATGAAGAGATTTGAAAGCAAGAAGGATAAGATTGGATATGAAGAGACTCAAGTCAGGAGACAGATATTTTAATGGGAGCAAAGTAATAGTAAAGGTAGACAAGAAGTCTTTTTATCCCTCTTTACCACAAACCGTTTTCCCACTCACCGCAATTTTCAGATATGATTTCCAACAAAACATGAATATTTTTCTTTCTCCTACATTTTTATTAAATGATTAGAATGATTGTGCTTGGCCAAATATTATTGATGCATGTTTCAAGGCAAGAAAGCCTTAAGTAAATATTTGTTATTTTCTTAAGCCTCAGGGGCTAGCTGACGATGATTCTTGACCAGGTCAACCTTTTCGGTCAAAGACAAAGTCTCTATTAAAGCAGACCCACATATCAAAGGCTCACTCTATAATGGTTATGAACGTACAACCAATACTTAAAGGAAGCCTAATATTCTTTACTACAGCCGCATACCAGTTTGAGTTATGAGACGACCAACTATGAACATCATCTGACCAACCATACGATTTTAGGTAATCCCCAACCAACGAACTGGTCAGAAGACATGATAGTTTCCCACATGACTAACGTGAGAGCAGTTATTGGCTCATCTGTCAACTTACGATAGTTGACTAATAAACGTGACGGTTCAAGACTCAAGAGAGGAACGTGCGTGAAGATTAGAGGCGCATTTAGCGACATTAACCGCCACTCCTTCAATAGCTATAAAGAGGTAGCTCACGTATCATGTAATAACATCGTCAAGAAACGTATTCATCATTCGACCAATTCTGTAGCATCATTGTTGTATTCTCATACATACACTCAGTGTATGCCCACATCAATAAAAGGTCTTCATTCAAACTGTGCTCTTATATCATTTTCCCAAATAAGTTCAATAAAAACCCTGTATTCCAATCATCGACGCTATCCAATTCAAGATCATCAGGAGAGATCTTCGTTGAAGAACGCTGAGCTGCTGCAACCTTGTTCGCCAAGGCAAGTAGACAACCTTTGTCCATTGTCCATGAGAAGCAAATCGGGCTGCTCAGCAGTTAGCTCGTGACTCGTCAGGCTGGGGTGTGAAGTCCACTTCTATTTGGCATGACGACCCACTGGATTTTCTTGTTTAAATCCTAGTGGATGATGTAACTATGCTTTAAAGTTTAATAAAAGGTTGTTTGTTTGAGTTCAAAAAAAAGGAAAGCAAGCATATTTTTTAAGAAGATATTACAAAGAGGTCATGTAATCAAATCAATGCAATAGATGAGAACCAAGCCTTGTTTGGTTGGCTAGTGGAGGTGGTTGTACCTCGAACTCACTAGAGTTCAAACCCCAAGTTTGACCCTGCGTGTCTTATTTAGAAGGATTTTCTTTAAGTGGGAAGTGATGTGCCTCGTAAGCGAGGCGTCAGTAGTGACTTCGTATTTTCTTCATCAAGCTCCGCTCGTCCAGTTTTTCGTAGATATTGTGTGTGTGAGTGCGTGTGTAGACGTCTATATGTTGTAGAGGTGATTTAGACTTGCTTCAGTCCAGCAAAACGTCTACAGCTAGTCCTATAGACCCGGTCCACCGAACCTGAGCCTTCAGCGTCCATTCTGTAGAAAGGCCCAGGAAGGGCAACGAGGAGGGTTTTAGAGACCATCCATGGCGGCGGCGACTGGCGGCGCGCGGCGAGTCCTCGCGGGACTGCGCTCTGCTTCCCCGTCCACTCTTTCCAGAACGTTCTCCCGCCCGACGGTGGCTCAGTCTCCGGGGCTAGCGGCCTCCGCTCTGCCGCGCACCTCGCGCCGGCGCCCCGCAATCTCGAGGTAGCGTAGTGTTTCTTTTTTTTTTTTCTCGCATTGGTCATGTTTGGACGGTTTGGTTTGCTCAGATTCGGTGTTATTGTCGTGTGCAGGGTCCCGGTGGCGGCGCTCGGCGGCGTGCAGGGGTCGCTGATGCCGCTGCACAGCGCGACGGCGTCGGCGCTGCTCACTTCCATGCTCGGGCTTAAGCCCGGGTCTTGGGGCTGGCTCTCTGAAGGTAAACTAACTCAACTGCGTTTTTTGCATCCGTGAACGATGCATGACATTGCTACTTAGGGTAGAAAGTTATAGGAACTCTCTACTGAATCAGATCAAAATTAGATTTATGTTCCCCCGTCAGTTGGGCTTGATGTTTGGTTTGTCTTTAAAAATAGTTGTGTAATGTTAGTTTTGATTTTTTTTGTTTATCTGCATTTGCCCTGGATGGTTATATAGGCTAGGTTAGCAACCAAGTGCACTTAAATATGAGCATAACTATGCTTGGGTAGAAGTGTAGAAGTATTATAGTGGGTTAGTGGATAGTGCAATGTGCCAATGTAGAAGTGTGGATCAAAATGCTTGATTTGCTGCCTCCTTAGTTGAGAGTTGAGACATCTTTGGTGGATGGGCTTGAAGAATTTCAATCTAATTTGCATATTTTTCCTTTCTTTAGTTTGCCAGATGTCGTTCGCTACCTTAACATTTTTGCTGCCATGATTAGGATGATCAGAGTGATGCAGAATGCATTTGTCTATTCTAGTGTGTATAGGCTGAGCAAATGCACAGTATGTTCAGCTGAATTTTATTCTGTGTTGGCTATATAGTTCTCAGGTGCTTTCTTCTTTGCAAGCACGACGAAAGTATTGCTTGTCAATTTTCTGTCTGTGAGCATTTGTTAACAGATTCCTCCCTTTTGGGGAACAGTTATTTCTCACCTTTTTGTCCATTAATATTCTTTGCAACACCTTGACAATTTTTTAAGATTGTTGTTGAGATCCTTATAGACACTTAAATTATAGGACATATAATTTATACACACTGAGATCCTGAAAGACAGTTAGTTATAAAATATATGATTAAACACCCAGGGGGATTCAAGCCAAGGTGTATGCAGTCTTTCAGACCAAATTGTTGATAATTTATTATAGACAGTTACTAGTGTTGCTTATTTTGTTGGTTCACTGGATCTCTAGGTGAATTCATTTTCCTTATCAAATGGATCTATGGTACTGGTAAATAAGATAGCACATGTTAACGTTACAGGCTATTATATGGAGTATCTTGATACTATTCCTTTTGAATCGTTACATGTGTGTACACTTCTGAGTACCTTCCAGTAAATGCTATTCTTTATTTGCTTAATAGCAGAAGTCTGAACCACTGTACTTTGGTAATGCAACTTCTGCTTGGGCCTTGGTGACCTTTTCTGTGCAATGTGTGCACCCTTTCTCTTTGTTATGCGATATTGTTCTTTTTCTAAGTTCTGACCCATTGATTTTATGGTTTGCTACCACAGGATTTGCAACACCTCTATAACAGGAATGGGGTTTCGGTCACCGCACAAGAGACTTTTCAGTTAGCCTTCCCCCCAGCAGATTCCAATAACACTAGCTACATGCCTTGTGGACTATACCCTTGGATTTTTGCTGATGGAATCTGTATTAAAATTTCACTGCTTAAAACTTATGATGGTCTCATGTGCCAATTATCTTGTTGTCCGGAATTCCTTGCAAATTTGCAATAGCCGTATTCTACATTACAAGTTCCTGTGATTAATGGCATTTTGCAATTCTTCATTCTGACAGTATCATGGGATTATCTCACAACATCATGAGTTTCATGACGGCAATTGCATAGCAGCAATGCAAAGTGATATTCCACATCATTTCAACTGATACAAACTGGTTGACATGTACCATGATTGCAGATCTGTTGTCACTGCCCAAAAGAAGAAAAGATCGTTGCATTACTGTCAAATGAACCGCCGAACGGCCAAACCATTTTATTTGACAACGATGTTGCAAGCTTTAGCACAGCATCCATGTATTATTCTCAGGCGTTTTCTTTATAATGATTCGTGATAGTTGACTTCCAGTAATTATTCTCTCTCAAATCAGTAGTATTTTGTTGTTGCTGTTTTTGCTGCTGCTTTTGAGATGAGAATCATCTTTTGCTAGTCTTTTAACTTGTTCTTACACATAATTTGCTACGAGCACTTTATTGCACATCTACCCCACACATCTTGTGTAGCTGTAGTATCCAAATTGGCGTGCAGGGCATTTACACATACTTACTGGTAGTTACTAGTGGTATTTTATATTACCGGTAATTTATTGGCGAAAAGGAGACAAATTACTGTATTAAAATAATAACAAACGAAGCGTTTATTAAAATGTACACATTAAAGGATGAAGGTGCAAACTAGTTGACTCAAATTTGCACCAGGGCGCAAAATCAAGGCAGGATTTGACTTATGCAATTGGCATTTGTTTTAAATCTGCTTATCATGCAAATCAAGGTGAAATTTGATTTGTGATGCAAATAGAGTTTGCTTCACACCTACAAATTCTGTGTGGACTGGGTAGAAATAGTCAACCAAAATGCTGGATCAAAGAATGTCAGAAATTTAAAAGTCGCACATGTAAATTCAGTTTGGGAACGAATGATTCCATTCACAACTACAACCAATATTCAGCTCTCTCAGACGTTCAGAGTCTGCTGGAAATTCTATTGTCAAAACTTCAACACGATCTTTACATTGTTGGAAACAGAAGGCACCATCATTCATCACTAGATTCAAGCGTTATAGTCATGAATGCATCGCCGTCATTATCTTCACCTTCAGGATGATCATCGGAATGCGACTCTGACTCTGATGTTCCATCATCAAGTCGAGCGCTCTGAAATACATCCAACAGGAGTGCTTGTATTCCCTGCCGCAGCCCAGAAGCTTCTTCAGGATCGAACCATTTACGTCCAAACTAAGAACCAGTAAGAGCATAATAGTCAGGACTCAGGATTGTTACTGAAGAAAAATAGTGTTGCGATTTGATTTATACCATGCAAAGGTTCTGCCTTGTCAACCTCTCTGGTGCCTCTCGAATAAACCTGTCAATGTAATAAAGCATAAATATACCACAGTCAAACTCATTCTGCTGACGTGGCACCTGGCAAGTGCAAATAGAAGGTAGAATTAGAAAATTACATCAGAAAACGCAGTAAAGAAAAAGGATTATTGTAAAGCCACAATCAGCCTCTGGAGAACAATCATTAGAATACTAGGCTTCTTACCTCAACTTTTTCCTTATTTATATTTCTTGAAAGACGGCTCCATATCCTCCCAGAAAAGGGAATATCGTAAGAAGAATCATTCTGTAGATGGCGCCATTCTGCTTCAAGGTAGCTGCGATAACATACAATCCCAAATTCATGGACAAGACTAAAGTAGTTTAACAGTAGGAGACTTGGAATGACAAGCTTTCCAACAGGGACAACACACAACAGGCTCCAGTCCTGAATCAATCATCTGTGTATTAAATGATTGGAATCAAAACCAAATTCTTAGCAAGGTATCAAGGGTGAATACATACCTCTGAATTACGACAAAAACCTCATGACTGGAATGAAGTCCTAGAGAGTCCAAGTGAAGCATTATTGGCCCCGACTCTGTCTCTTTTGCAGGCATGCAGATAATGATCAAGCTCCAGTGCATCCTAATTTTCAAGAACACAAGGTAATTATCATCATATATGATAACTAGATACACCAAAATATTGTTTCTTAACCATCAGATACACTCTCATGTTAACTATTAAGCATTAACTAAGCTAATCCTATTTGCTTGAGGAGCAGATGAAACATGTTCCCTTTTATCTTGAAGTATTATCCAGAAAAGAAGAAACTTACATTCCATGAATTGGCACAATTATGTATGCTTTCTTAAAAATATCTACACTTTTCCACCATCTCCGTAACTTGCTGAATTGTGAGTCACGGTCACCCTAGAACAAATGCACAGGTCAAATATTAGGTTTAAGGGTGAAGAACAGATAATCCCAACAAGAAAAAAGTAATAAACAACAATTGAATAAATAAAGATTAACAATGAAGTAGGCTGTTTGTCAGGGGGGGGGGGGGGATGTGCACCAACTTTCTGAAAATTGTAGATTTTCTGCATTTAACATAAGCAGTAACTTCAAATCAACCCATGTTTGCTATTTGCGCATTCAACATCCAAAAAAATATTAAGGACCACCGCGGTGTTTATACAATTTCTCCGAAACTTAAAATAGGAATATATTTTGCAATTAGGAAAAACTATGTCTCAAGATACCCAAGATAATGAACAAAGAAATAGAATTGTTCAGTCTACATGCTTTGCATACATCTACTCCATATTTTACTTAATATCAACAAGGTCATATGACCTAAAATGAAGCTTCTAAAGATCAATATAACAAAATGACAAAATAGTATGAATTGAATGACACGAGGACGTTAACTACACAATGGTATAACACAGGGAACCATAACAAGAGTCACAAGCATTTCCTGTGGTGTGGAACAATGGAGCTTCCACATCAAGCCAACTCATGCACCAATTAGAGCACAACTTCAAACTATGAAAGGGCATGGATATCAGGATATGACATTTCAAATATCACACAGAAAGATCAAAGAGCATACCATCCTGGATAATGCTTCTTCAAGTTTGCTATAGAAATATGTATTGAACATGTACAAGTCTCCACGAGGTCTGGATTTCTTGAGGTACCTGAAATGGCCATAGTGCCATAGTCAGAATGGACAGTCAACATTTATTCAAACCTACATAGCAGATTACTGGATTTTGATAAATCTTGAAGGGAAAACCTCATAGTAAGCATGAGATATGTTGATAAGTCATAAACCAGTCTATTGGATACAATTTTGCACCTTTACACAACAGCCTCAGCATTTTTCAATTTGTTTGTGGGTACTGAACTGATTATTCCCTATGGTATCTCAGCGATAAAGTGAATGCATGAGCAAGCATACTTTCCTATTTCAACACAACATTCAGCACCACTAAAGTAGCATTTAAAGTCAGACACTCCACCAATCATAAACAATTTCAGGACTGAACATTGACATTTTCAAAATAAATGCAGTTCAATCACATCCATGATGATTTTCTGACAGTTGCATGTAAGCACTTGGATGTTCGACTTAGAAACAGAAGAAAGAGGAAGATAAGGGAAAAGATTACTTACTGAATATAGAAATTTATAACGGGTGATTTTAAATATTTTTCGGGTTCAAGACATTTTATGTCGGAGTAAGTCAGCTCAACAGTTTCCGGATCAGTTCTGTTGACAAAAGTAAAGATATCAGTTTGGAAGGGGGGATCTCTCTCTCAGTACCTCAGTAACAATACATGATTCTTACCTTGTAGGATAGTAGATCTTTGACTCATCCCTACACAAGTGTGATTTGATTAATCAAACAATATCTATAATTTGGCATTATCTTACAATATAACTAATAGCAATAAAATGTTAACAGGCAGAGACTCTATCACCATTGGGTTACCTTTTATTAGCCATCTCAACGTCAACTGATTTAGCAGGTTCTGTATCTTCATCATCCAAGAGAACCACATCCTGAAAAGGATAAGAGCATAATTGAAATACATGTGGAGCAATTTTTTCATGTCAAACACTCGCAGCCGAGATGAATGAAGTTAGTGATGAAGCATTGAAGCATCCTTGAAAATCTTCTCAACAAACCAAATCCCACCCAATATGTGGTATATCTAGGTTTTTCTTTCTTTTTGTTAGAATAAAGTAACCTCCAGGATTTTAGATCATTGGATTTCTTGTTCAATAAAATATCTGAGATGGATAAAATAGCAAAATCTTTTGCATCTGGACTCATATGGTTACACCATATTAAGTTGAATGCCAGATGCACGTTGCAATTTTCTCTTTTTGTTCATATAACATATTTCACACGGAGCCAGTGGGGAAAAAAACAAGGAACAATGTAGGGAAAAATATATAATTGTCAGTGTATTCACCTTCTTTTCTTTTCTTTTATTAGAATTGAATGAACTCCAGGATTCAAAGGTTTGATCCTTAGAACAGTCCCACCTGCACATCAGAATCATTTTCTGTCAGAGAAACATAAATTGGTTTTAAGACAGATATTACTTACAAGAACTATCAAGATGCAACTTCATTCTTCGTGTACATTAGAAAAGATATGACAGGTTTATTGCCACACAGTTATAGATTCCATCAGGTTAATCCAAACAGCTAGTCGTGAGGGCACTGTAGCAGTATATGCAGGTTATAACACCACTGCCAGACTATTTGTCTGGTGATTTGCTTGACTAATAGCTAATGGTGACAAGTTATGGACTACACAAAAAAAGCATTGAAGATAAATGCACTTAACACGCCCACCGGTGCAATGAGATGAACTGTAACCTCGAAGTCCCCAGTGACAATAACAGCCTTCGGAAGACACTAACAAAACAAAGGTATCATTGTCTCCTATATCAAAACATAAAAGATAGCCATGGAATTGTATCAAAATTAATTCTATTGACAATTTGAAATGGTTGTTAGACATTAGAGAAGATATTTAGTTCAGAAAAACAGTACTTCAAACATCTTTTAGTAATGTACTATTAGACGGAAACAAGAATTGTGTAGCTGACAGAATCACGAGAGCAAAAGGAGAGGAAACTTGTAAATGACCAACAAATGGAAATATGCACAATCAAAAGGACACAACAATGTGTAAATGTTGTACATCAAGGATAGTGAAAAGTCTGCAGTTAGAAAAGCAACACAAACGGATTACTAAAGAAGAGATATAGCTCATGTTGATAGAACTGCCAAAGTAAAAGACCAAACCAAGTGGATACCTCTTGGTTGAATTTTCAAAAGTGTCATCTTCTATATGTAATTTATGGCACATGCCCTTTGAATCAACAGAGTTATTTTTCTGTCGATTTCTGATACACCTCTTAACACCTGGTTTCCTTCTATTGTCAGTAATGTTACCATCCATATTTAAACGTTTGTGATCAGCGCTTTTTGGACAAACTGCACGATTTGTTGGTGGATGACTCGCTAAGGTTGTTGCTCCTTGCCCATCTTTCTTTACGCATGCACGTTTGCCTTGGTTAAAATGAATTAGCTCTGTAGCAAATGCTGCTCCCTTATCCTGCATATAACCAGGAAAAGTATCCACAACATTTGAAAAAAAGTAAGTCTTAATCACAAAAATATAGTAAAAAATGTATCATAAAAAAACTCAGGACACTAAAAGTGCACACCTGGCCATAGCTCTTTGTCGGTGGAATAAAAGAAGAATCTGGACGGCATTTGCCAGCAATGCTGTCCTGGTTGAGCTCATCAACAGCATCTGCAAAAGAAAGGGTAACGGTACATTGGTGACTGATAGCACAGAAGCAACTCTCCTTCAGAGTTCAGACAGGTGAGGACAAGAAAACGGAGGGTGCTGAAGCAACCAACATAAGACAACTAAAAGGAAGACCTATCGGCTGAATGCTAATGCTTACATATCACGTGTATCACACCACAAAGAAAGGATCCAAAAGTGATGTGCAGTTTATATTCATAAGGTAATTTATATTATTCTCTCAAGCTCATGACATGTCACTGACCAACAGAGGAAGTATAGCAGAAGCATCTATGCTCTCCCTTGAAGGAAGTGTAGGAAGATATACATCCATATATTGTCTAGTAGAAATTTTACATGAGTTCCACAATGAGTTTCGGGTAGGATATAAGATAATGAGATGACCATTACTATCCAGTCTAAGAATTTTTCTTTTCCTATACTAGCATAGTAGGGTGAAGCTACAGTTCTGTTTGAAGCTTGGGCACACATATCTAATGGGTGGTTCACTTAGCCTGGGATGCTTCTTCACCCATTGGTTAGTATGTTATCCCAGAAAGCAGCTGGTGCCATGAGAACAATGTTTCTCCAAAAAAAATAAAACTTATGTTACACTTTTGCAGGGCTATTGCATATGCATAATAAACAGTGCAAATGACTAAATTAATGCATCATAATTCCTACCTGTCAGATGTCAAAATTTACCAAGTTGTAGATAATTAAAATTAGCTCTTATTGCTATGAATATAAATTTAGCCATACTTATAATCTAAATTTATCTATGTGCAGAACGTCCAAAAAAGTCACATTGAAGTTATATGCTGGCTTCTTCTTCCTAACAACATTTAGCATCTGAGACAATAAATAATCACCAAGGTTCAAACTGATTGATGGGTACAAGAAAACAGAAGGTTCAAACTGATTGACGGGTACAAGCTTACTGAAGACATAGGGATCATCCCCATTGGGAGGTTGCACTGCCTGTATCCGAGCTGTGTCATCCTACAATAATTGAAGAAAACCATTAATTTGGGGCATAGGGAAATATGCTGACAAATAGGAATACATATGATACCACTCTAGAAAATTACAAAAATAAATTAATCTGAGATTATTTCATTCCTTCACTTCCTGTTACTCATCTTGATAGTAAAGACAATAGCTCTCCTTTACAAGTCTGAAACACGTCACAAAAAGATATGATGTACAACATATTCCAAGATACAAATCAAACATCATGGAAAGGAAGATGTTTGACAAAAGCTGCATATGTATCTACTTAATTGTTTGATTGCTACTTTGTAATCATCGCTTGGAGCTTCCAGTCTCATGTCATGAGCCAAAAAATTATATACTTTCCTTAACCAGATACAAAACGAAAGAGCATAAATCTGCAATTAATCAAGATAATAAGGCTATTTACGATGGCACTTCAAGTCGTCAACAAAAAATCTATTTGATAACTTGCCCCAATCCTCATGTCATTCATCAGCACAATTAGAGACAAATAGATATCTTTAACATGAAATCACTTGACAAATAAGCACTCCAATCACTACCCAACATTCTACAGCTGCATCATACTCCCTCCAGTCACAAAAGAATGTCATTTTGGGTTACATGCAGTCAAACTTTTTAAACTTTGGCTATCGATATCTTTTTCAATATTTAGATTGAACATGTGAAAATGGTACGTGTAGATTTGTCTCAAAAAGAACTTTCATAAACATGTAATTTTGTTAGGTTTTATAAAATCTATTACAATAGAAATTAGTGATCAAAGTTGCGTTTTGGGGATCGTGTCGATGCCAAAACAATATTCTTTTGTGACTGAAGGGAGTATAAGGTTATACACTACTCGCCAGTAGTTATAATTCATAACTGAAAACAAAATAAACTACCTGTAAAAGAAACCGATAAAAAGTGGGTCAGCTGATGAAATACTCCCGTTTGGTCACCAGCAGTTTTATCCTTTTCAATAAATTAGTTTATCTTCTGTAGCAGCCGGCTGCAACCATCTATGAAGATGCTGTGGGACAGTGTTTAGCAAGCATTTCAGCTATATGACTAGGATTTCCGATTATATGTTTTAACATGGTAGTCATACGATCCCAAACAAAGATGACATTTTTATTCACTATTCAGTTGTAATTTTAATAGCTGAAAGCAACGAAAAGACCTATTTTTTTACACAGAACCTCACCCTAAACCCAGAATATAAATCCTGAAAACCCTGATAAATCCCCATTTTGCATCCTTCATTCCTCGAATCTCTCAATCCAACTGTCCAAAATACTCACATGTACGAAACCTGAGAAAATAACACGCAGTGACGTACACAGCACCGATAACCTCCATTAGGCCCCCCAAAATGATTAAGCAAAACCCACATTTTGCTCACCTTCCTCGGCCCGGCGGCGTGGCGGCGGGAAAGCTCCTTCTCTATCAGGCTGAGGCGTATCCGCATCTTCTCGCCGCCGTCGGGTAGCATACGATGTCTGTCGCGCCAGCAGTTGATCTTCTCCCGCAGTTGTTGATCGGTGAATCCCTTGAACTCCGCCGGGTCCCCCTCACTGCCGCCGGAAGCGGCATCGGCATCGGCCTGCCTCGCCGTCGGGGGCTGCGGCGTCATGGGGGAAGAGGAGAAGCCGACGACCTCCACCTCCGCTGGCGGAGAGTCGGAGGGCATCGCTCGTTCCCAGTCGATGAGGATCGCACCGTTCGGCGTGGCCGCTGCCGCTTCTCGGCAGCGGAGGGAGGAGGGTTCCGGCGATCGAACGGCCGGGGGAGGGGAGGGGTTTAGGACCAGAGGTGCGAGTCGGAGGGAGAGGTCGGGATGAGACGCCACGGAAACGGGAATTGAAAAAGTTAAAAGAATTTCTAATTCAAATGCTACTGCCACCGAATGCAGTAAGGCGTAATGCCAAGCATAAATATATTGCTCGGGAGGAAAATGTGCTGTGCCTGCCTGGCGCCTGCCCATTTTTGCACAAGTTTTGGCCTCTGTTCATTGAACTTTAAACTTCGGGTAAAAGTTCAAAGCTTTTTCCATAACTAGTTTGAGGGTCAAATTTAAGATCTAGGCTTTGTTGTTCTAGTTTTTCACAAACTTTTTTTGCTAAATTGAAAATTTCACCGATAGGCTCACGATCCTTCAAAATTCAATAGTGTTCACAAAATGTTATGGATCTTTGTGGGTCCTTTGTTGTACTTGGAGATGCATCTTTCATTATATGGTTATCCTAAGCGCAACCACATCTCCGAGTATGTGGCACACTTTGATGGTGAGCAGGGAGGCGAGGGGGAGCCACCATCCGCGGAGGTTGTTAATGCTAGCGGCGACGAGAAAAACAAAGAAATGAATTATGGCACAAATTGTGGTTTTTGAAAGAAATAGGCACGTATTCAACATTGGTGGATATAGTGGGAAAGCACATAAGTATAACTGATGTGAGTGTGGTCCGATCTTCCGAAAGGTACTGATAAATCGATTGTAGAGAACACGACGTTAATGATCCAAAGGTTCCGACCGAAAAAGATCGAACCCCTCACAATCACTACACCACTGTTTCGATGATTATCAACCGTGCCGAACGCGGTTGACCTCGTCAAGAAGGCTATCTCCTGCAAACGAATCTAGAACACAAAGCAAGAGAGTAGAAGATGCAATCTGAAATTGTATTGCGAATAATGATGAAGCTCACAAAGTTAGGGTTCCTCAAACCGAACAAGCGAAAAAACTGTTATGCAGAATATTTTAAAAGAAAAATCTCAATTTGAACTAAAGGGCGACGGCTCCTATATGAGGATGGCGGCCAGAAGGTGAAAACCATATGGCGAGGTATTATTCATGGTACTATTCATGCGTAAATAGTATCTGTGTGAACAGTACGAGCCTATGGGTGGCCAGTCACCAGATGGCCAAGTCGTCCAACAAATGGGCCAAGTTGTCGGCCAATACATTACATAGCCTATGAGCCAACAATTGGTGACGCAGCACCATGGCATGTAGACGTAGCACCATGATATGTAGACGACGCTCGACTCGTATGAGTAGACGTAGCTCGATCCAACTGGTGAATATGGCAGTGCAGTAGCCGAAAATCCTATCGGAGAGGATGTGGTTGAAGTAGAGGATGTCGTGTAGCGGCAGGTCGAAGCAGTGGTTGCATTCTTAGGGTTGATGTCTTCATCAATGACAGCTGGCCCAGCATTGGTGCCTTGTGGGAAGTAAATGAGCGGTGGGGGAGGTGTGGGAGGTGGCAGCCATGGGGTGAGAGGGGTGAAGATGACATTACTCTAACAGATAGTGCCGACAAAGTAGGTTATGTAGGAGGAGAGTGGCGACGATAGGAGCTTGATTGGAGAGAAGAGAGATGGGTGGGATTATATTGCTAGGGTTGGCACGAATGTTGAGAATATTTGAAGCGCAAAATACACTTCTTTTCACTATTGTTAAAGGACACATTTGACCTCAACACAAAAAAAATAAAAAGCACGAGGAATAAGGCAAGTTACCCATGAATATGATACCCTTCCATTATTTCCCTCTACCACTCACCAAATCCCTCACAAAATCCACCACTCACCAAACCCTTCCATTATGTTCTATAAAAATCACAATTAAAAATAAGGCACTCATTTTTCTACATCATAGTAATACTTTCAACATGGACGCAGCGTAACGCGCCAAGCTACCTAGTTTAATACATACGTTCATATGCTTTGTAGGGCATATAGTAATTTCACTAAAATTGTAATATAGGAAAGTTAACAGGGTCATAATAGGAAAGGATTCCCCTTGACTAGTAGTGTAGTGTAAGCGCATTTACATTCAACAACTAAACCAGAAAAAAGAATAAGTGTTTTTTTAACAGTCGGAATATATAGGGCAAGTTTTGAATTTTATGTAACACAATGCGCTTTCCTTTTTTTTTTGTTACGGTATAGCCTTGGACCATAAAACCTTTTTTACCTTCTGCCATCTACGTTTTTTTTAATACTGTGAAACATTTTCCTCGCAAAAAGAAATTGTGAAACTTTTGCACTTGCCCATTTTGGCTTTGGCGATAGCTATGGTTCACCAAGAATATACATGGTGCATCTAAGTTCCGGTGCATTCTCGTATATTCTCTTCAAAACACAAAGTAAATGGTCAAAAAAATTGGTTAGATAAGTCATTACGCAATTAAGTATCCTTGAAAAAAATCAACTAATAATGTGACGTATATTAGGAGAAAAAAAAAGACAAATTTCAGTGAATAGTAGTCTTACCTTTTCTTTTTCTTTTTTGGATTTCATTTTCAGCAGGATTTATTTTTTTGTTTCACAATGTGTAGATCGAATTTATATTTGAAATTTTGGGGCACGATAGATTGATTTTATGTCAACGTTGTTAATAGTTCTCAAAAAATTAATGACTACCATGTTTTAAAAAGAATGCACAAAGATGATCACAACTTAGAATGCACTAGATAAGTTCTCATGGTTCACACCATAAAAACTCATTTCCTCACCACTAGCTAGTGGCTACCGCACTTAAACAGCCTTGCTGTCCCTGGCCTGCAACGCCTGTCTTTTTTTTTTAGAAATGCAACGCATGTCACTCTCCTTTGGGCTTATGTGCAATTGTCAATGGGCCTCCGTAACCTAAATTTTTATGGTAACTTGGTGAATTGGGCTCGCACACATATCCGAAGGCAAAATAGCAAGGACAACTAAAAAAACCATAGGTTTATTGAACCAAAATCTCAACGGACGGACAGTCGACTTGACCCGGCTGCCGTCAATCGCGTGTATATGCAACCATAGGACGATAGAATAGAGGTGGGCAAATGGATTGTCCAGCCCGTGCAGACATAGGCTTGTTTAGGCATGGCCTGGTAGGGCTGGGTAACTAAATAGGTAGTGTCGTGTCGGTTTATGTGCTCGATTGTCGACATAGATACAAAACATCGATCTCACGGGTTGGGTCGGGCACGATAAGCTTGACGGGCTGGATTGGCCTGTATAGTCCATCTCAGCCCGAAAAAAATTAAAAATACAAAAAATCTAGAAAATGTATATAATTAAAAAATACAAATTAAAATTGTGAAAATTGAGTTCTATACCCATAAAAGGAGACAAATATATTGAAAATATAATAATAAGCTTTATTTATGTTTGCATAACTAACTTGTTAAAAACTTTGCCAAGTAAAAAACTCAACATGAGAAAACATTGGCAAAGAAAAACGAATACAGCATGTAGCTCTACATACACTATGTTCTAAGTGTTGTTGTCTATGCAAAGATTTTTGAACAATCCGCCAACCCTAGATTATCTACAGAGTGTTGTTCTCATACATCAGCTTCTAAATCTTCTCACACGTGTGTTCTACGTCAATTAGTTTGAACCATATATTTTTTAAAAATTTCCCAGTTGTCGCTAACATAATGAGTAACTACACTAAGATAATCATCTCTACCCCGATGTCGAGCCCGGGAGCTACGTATCTCGGATTCTTTGTGCTTCATACACTAGTCCAGAAACAACTAGTGGACACAATCAAACAAAAGATGATAACACAACTATAATACGTAATTTATTCACATAATTCAAGTTGTTACAAAAGGGGCATTAAGCCAATAAGCAAAATACAGCGAAAACAAAAGCAGTACGATAGGCCACATGATTCGCCACAGGCAATCGTCTAGGAGCGTAGTCTAGTCGTCCAAGTTCTCATTCTCCTCGTAATAGTCCTCTTCTGAGCAACAATGTATTAAGCAAGTGTGAGTACAAATGAATGTACTCTACAAGTTACACCCAATAACAGAATTATAATGCATACATGGTAATATCAAAGGAATGCTTATATGGCTCAATTTGTATAAAGCAATATCTTCTATTTAATTATTCATATTAAGTTCAAAGGCAGTTTATTCTATAGTTAAAACCAAGTTTTAAAAATGTCAGTTTTATAGTAGATAACCTTCATACAAGGATTGGTAAAGGATACATTCCTATCACATGGCAAAACCGTCCAATTTCCCAGTTGGATATACTATCCGAAAGCATTTGTTAAATCATTTGAAATCAAAACCAAATTCTTACTTTGAGTGGCTCCGCTTAGCATATCCATGACCGTGGACACGGCTATTCAAATAGTTTTACACTTTGTAGAGGTTGTACAGCTTAACTCACAAGAGATAAGCAACTTATACTGTCCGTTTAAGCGACTAAGAGATTATTACAAGGCCTTTACAATACCGCGTTCTAGCATTAACCCGCCCGATAAACTTAACCCCAAGTTGTGGAGGTCATTTACCATCAACCCGGAGCTCACCGTTGTCGGTAATCCTGCCCGGACATGGAATTGATACCATTGACCAAAGCAAGCCCCTACAAACATAGACGTCTTTTACCATCGTCTACATGAACCGTAAGATGGCCTGCGACATAATGCTAGAACATTGTAAATTATTTGGCCTAGCCCGTCCCGCTCTAGACTTGTGGTAGTATAATGGGGCTTACCAAGATGTGGTTCGAAGACCGATCCTTAACTGACTTGGACGACTTTCCAATATAACCCCTAGGCCTCAATCATAGAAATTATTCGACCCCGTGCATCAACGTGCACCATCCAAACATCTATTTTGCCTAAGTCCAACCAATTTTTATTTTATTTACCAATTCAAATCATCTTATAAATTTCTATGGTAAAGACAATACCATAGTCTCAATTAAAATCACATTTGAACTTTGGCTAAATTTCCCAAAATAAATATTTTTGGGTTAAGCTCTCACAAAGCATGAAGTTTTGCAACACATTCTAGTTTATACTAATGTACCAATTAGATTTTAACTATGGTATCAAGGAGTGGTTAATTCAACAACAAATTTTGATGTACAATGGAATTAGGAAAAACTATCGAGTTAAAACAGGGATTTAAATTACTTGAATTTAAATATGCATGCAATAATAATTTTAAAATAGAATTTAAATAATTTAAAATACTAGAATTCAAATATGATCAAAGATGTAACTTGCCTTGCTCAAAAGCTTGAGGATCTACTTCTTCGAAATATTTGGGTTCTCCGGGGTCGTCGAAATCTACACGCGAAAACGAAGCAAATTCAAATAATAATCAAATAAATTCAAATGAATTCCAAATTAAATAATTTAGTATAGATAGTTAGATCTTGAATTTATATGAATTTAGAAATTTGAATCACTAAAATCGGAGCTCGAATGGGCTCTCAGAAGTTTGAAAACACATAAAATGATGAAATTTGGGATTTTGGGGATTTCTTTTCTAAAGGAAAATCAATTCTTACGTCATGTTGGCGTCAGCGACCAGAAAGGATTTTTTGCTAAAATAATTTTGCTGAAGAAAAACCGAAAATGCCACGCGGGCGACCACGTGGCTTGCCACGCGGGCCGAAAGGCTGGGGTGGCCATGACATGGCCTGCCACATGGCGGCCACTTCGGCATCGAAGACAGCGGCAACACGGGTGCGTAGCTCGCCAGCACTACGTGCCACGGTGAGGCTCTATCGGGGTGCCAAAAGGAGGGGATGCGAGGAACCTAGGGCTTTCGGTCTCGTCGACGAGGGGGAGGGGTTCGCTGGCGGTGACGACCGATCGGAGACGACACTACGGCTCCGGTGGTCCTTGGACGGAGATGGCGCGCACACAAGAGAGACCAAGGTGGAGGAGAACCACCGGAGGTGGCGCAAAAGGCGGTGGCACAAGCTCCGCCCGACGGAGTTGGAGCTCGAAAATCCGGCGAATGGAAGCGAGAGAGAGAGAGAGGGGGGAGAAATAGGGGGAAAGAAAGTGGAGAGGGAGGGGTGTCTCGTGCCCCTTCTTATAGGGCACGGGGATGGCCGGGACAGGAGGACGAGTTTGGCGACTTTTGCGGCGGCGCAACATGGGCGTGCGGCGTGGGCGTCCAGAGTGGAATGGGGCGGCACGGCCGGCATGGGCGGGCGCAACGGTGACGGGTGAAGGTATGGCGTAAGCGTACGACGGGAATCGCGTGGAGGAATGGGCACGTGGCGAGAATAACGTCGAGCGGACCGGCTCGGCATGAGCAACGGGAGGGAGAAGACAGTGAGCAGGGGTGAGGGGCTGATAGGTGGGTCCCACCTATCGACGAGGGAGAGAGGGAAGAAGGTGGAGCGGGTTGGCGCAGGGAAGAGATGGGCTGGGGATTGGGCCGAGGGAGAGAAAAAGGGAAAATGGGTCGGAAAGATTTGGCCCAAAATGCAAAACCGGATTTTTGATACTTTAACAATTATAGAAATTGCAATAATTCAATTGGCTTTGTAGAAAATAGTAAACAAGGTCCAAAAAATTAGGAAAAAATCACAAAAGTTTCCTAACCTATTTTGAACTCAATAAAATTATTTACAACTTAACGTAGGATTTTAATTTTGCAAATAAATTATTTTTGATTTTGGGAAAATAGAAAAGATCTTTTTAAATACCACAATTCATGAAATTAATTAAAATTTTCTTTTTTACTTTAAATCTAATAAAATTCCAGTAAACTCCATAAATTTTCTTTCTGACTTTTGAAATCCAGGAAATTCAAGAAAAGCAATAAAACTCTTTTAAAATCCAAAAAACCCAATAAACTTTATTAAAATTTCAAAATAGTAACAACCTTGGGATGTTACACGCGACCACTCCATATGTCTGAGATCAAAGCCACAAAAAATGTACATGTGCTAAATAGTTCTTTTAATTTATCACAGCATTCATTATAGCATTTAACTAGATCTCTAGTTGTTGTTTGTGTGGAAATGGTAAAAAATCTAGAATTATGCACAGTCCTAGTGTAATTTTCAAATGATTTATACTCCCAAAGTTTAGAGGTAGATCCTATAAATTAATTAAACGAAAAGGCATTAATGAGTTACCTCAGGACTATAGTCCCAGCTACGTACCGTATCATCGAGTTTGTACTAGAGCTGTGTTTACCTTATGGCCAATCCTTGCCTTACTTTACATCTTGCAGCATGTCTAAGCAAGTATCCGTTTCCACCTAAAGACTTTGCAAATAATTAATGTTTACAAAATTTACAAACAACATATTTTACCTGAACTCCTTATCTGTCTAGCTTGGTTATCTTATTGAAATATTCCTAGACTCCCATGTACTCGACCTGGATCTCTTTGCTCTGGTGCTTGCAGACGCAGATGCACTTATAGAGCCTGATGACGGTATTGATGCTTGCTCTTGCGGTTGAGTTGGGTCCTCGAGATTCTCGAAGGATGCAAAATAATTTGATGAAATTATGAAATCACCAATAGCAAAACTATCGTGATTTTTTATCACGAAAACTGCAAATAGAAAATTACACTATTATTTATTTCATCTTAGTATAACAAATAAGAACAATAAAAATAGACAAAAATAATTTTTGTACCTCTTTTCCTGACTGCACCTGGATTTCAATTTTTTGAATATTTGGCACAAAATTTCCAAATTTTGCCAAATTATCACAAAAGGAGTCTAAATTTGCACAACAAAATTAAGAGGAGATTGAAGAATGGATTGGTGCTGAATGAGGAGGTATGCTGCCTATTTATAGGATTTTTTTTGGGGGGGGGGGGGTTTGTACTTCTATATTTGAAAGCTTTCCAAAGGATAACAACGGCTAAAAATTTGAAAATTTCGATCGTTATCATGCCTAAACAAGCCCAACGACTGCAAACATGCTAATCGGGCCATGGCATGTTGGCCCTAGCACTATTTGTGCCATGTCGGGATGACCCGCTAAGTAGGGGTGCCGACCCAAGCATGACATAGCTGGTCGTGCTGGTCCAGCCGCAGTGACAGGCCTAGGTCGGGCCAATAGTTCCATGTGGTGGGCTAGCCTGGCAAGCACGATCTGTTTGGCCACCTCCGCGTGGGAGTATTTCTACTATTAAAAAGCACATGTTGGTATGGCGATGGTCTATCTGCCACCACCTACTTGACAGCTGGGCCCACGAAGTCAACACCCACTTGATTCATCTTAGAAGAAATGTTATTCCCTCTTCTCGCATACGTCCTTCTTGATACTCTCTCCGCCTCTCCTCCCAACCCCTTCCCAGATCGCCCTAATTGTCGTGCTCTGGTGAGGCGGGGTCCATGCGCACCCACACGTCCATGAGGTCAAGCGACCACTGGTAGTTGAGGGTGAGGAAGACGCCAACATTGATCCCTACAAATGACCTGATGTGGTACACCTCCTTAGGCCAGCTGTAGACGACGAGGTTGTAGTCCATGTGCATATCGAGCAGGAGGGATAAGTCCATGTCAGTGAGCACGACATCAGTGTCGACCCATCGGATCCACTCCACCTCCGAGTGGGCGAGCATGGTGGCGCGCATGGTAGGGATCTTGGCCCAGTTGGCCAGCATCTCCGGCTGCAATGGCGTCGTGTTGTAGAAGAGCTCGATCTCATGGAGATTGCAGTAGTCGAGCTTGCTCTTGAGGAAGCGCAGCAGCAGGTGGTCGTCCCTAGTGCTGGCGCAGGGTGGGGACTGTCACCCGGACACCATCAACACGCTCTTCCTCCTCCTCGCGCCGCTGCCACCGCTGGCATTGGACCCGCGCGGGTGGTGCAGACGCACCTACTCTATGCGCCTCGCGTCCCACCTGGTGACGCACCGGTCGACGATGTATGACACCTTCGGGTGACCAAAGAATGTGCGCCCTGATAACCCAGGGCCCATGCCGGCACCCACATCGTCGTTGTACGCAGAGGTGTGGAAGGGGAAGGAGGGGAAGGTGACCAGGTTGGGCACAGGCATGCGCGTAAGGAAATACGCGACCCCCAGGAGCACGAGCACCGTCGCCACAACGCCGACCGCGAAGACAAGCACCTCGTGGACATGCCCCGCGTGGTCTCCGTTGCCACCGTCTCTTCCTCCTCCTCGCAGCCATGTGTGGTTGTGTTTTAAGCACAAAAGGCAATTTAGCTCCCTCGTGCTCTCGTCTGGGGGGTTAGGGTTTTTGATGGCATGAATCCAAAGCAGCGGGCTCGGGCGTGGCACTGTGCGGTAGCAGCGCCAAGAAAGCGAAAGCGGTGTGCGCAGTTGCAGCCTTTTCCACAGGGGTGATTGCATTGCGTGAGAGGGCTTGGACCAGCGTGCAGTGCAGCTACGGACGTGTAACATCCCATTTTTTGGGTCTTTTTGAAAAATACAAAATAAAAATAACCATTTGATTTTTTTTTCTTCATTTATTAAAGCTTAATTTGAAAATTTAGAAATAAAAACTATTTAATGTGAGTAAATCAAACTTCAATTAATTCAAAACTATTTTATTTGATTTTCAGGTTTTATCTTGGAATTATTTTTCCAAGTTCTTTTGTTATTTCTTGGAGTTCTATTTTTTTATTGATATTCCAATATTTCATTTCTTTGTTGTAAAATTATTTTAAAGTGTTAGATTTCTTTTGGAGTTTTTGCAATTACTTAAATTCAAGTCCGTAACTCAAATCCAATTTCCAAATCAAATCTCGAATATCAATTCAGCTCCAAATAAAAAATTGAATTCAGATTCTCAATTCAGATCTTTCTCCCTAAATCAATTCCTTTTGCAGCTAATTCTGAATTCAAATTTGTTATTTTGAATTCATCTCAAATTCAAATCTCGGCCGAATTTCAAATTTAAATTTCTATTTGAATTTTCTCCAAAATGTGAATCTCATAATGGCATTTTAATTTTTTTTCTTGGCCAACAATCTTTTTCTTCTTTCTTTTTCCTCTTTTCTCTTCTTTCATTTCCCCTTTTTCTTTTTCTTTCTTTCTTTTTCTCTTCCTTCTTCTTTCCCTGGCTCCTTTCTCTGTCTGTTCTCTGTATTCCCAAGCGCCGGCGCCGCCCTCATTTCCCTGCTTGACCATGCCTCTCATAGCGTCGGCCTCGGCCCCGGCCACTGCCTACGCCGCCCGCCCTATCCATGCCGCAGCCCCCTCCCCTCGGTTGCATGCCCAGCCCGAGCGTCGTCCGTGCCATGGCCGGCCACCGCTCCCATTCGCCATTCTTCGCACACCAAGCATCTTTTCCATTTCTATTTGAAGCATTAAGACCCCACGACCCTCGCCCACAAGTTGTAGCAAACAATTGCACGTTTCCTCCATCAACAACAATCAATTTCACTGTTTCCCCATCGCTCTTCAATTGCAAATCGAAAACTGTCGTTTTTCTTGCGGCGTTCCTCGTCGACTCGAGTACCGTCTTCACCATATAAAGGGAGCACCGTGTGTTCCCATATCCCCTCTTCAATTAGTCTCAAACCCTACCCTTTAACTCCTCTCCATTTGCCCGGAACGCCGACGTCAACCCACCTTCTTCCCAAAGAACGACGACGACGCAACCACATTGATCTTCTTCTCTGGCGATCCTTCGACCAAAGCAATCACGTCACTTCGTGTTTTCGGTACTCCTCTTCCCATCCCCCACCTCAATTCCATTTTTCCCGTCGCCGGAGTATGTCGTCACTGTCGCCGCCGGTCGCCGTGGCTGTACCTCCTCGGTCACCCCAAGTGAAATTGACATGTCCTCTACATTCCCCATGTCGTGCCCGTGCCCGTGCTCACCTCCCCTCGCCGGCGCCAGCATTAGAGCACCGCCGCCTGTGCACCTCCCGTGTCGCCTGCACCGCCATCGGCCGTCGTGGCCACGGCAGCCACCACCCATCTCCTCCCCGTGGTCCCGGTGATCCATTTTCCTGTCGCTGGCGCCCATCAGAGCCGCCGCCTGTCATTGCTCTGCTTCCTCTGTTTCTTCCTTCTTCTTTCCTCTTGTCTCACTTCCATGTGGGACCCAATGGTCAGCCATTTATTTAATTCTCTAATTCTGAAATGGGATATTCTAGGGAATATCCCCTCATTTTTCATTTTCATCATTTCATGTGAAGATCAAACTTTTGGATGTTTGTTACCCTTCATACGAATTCCGATTCTGACAATTCTTTTTCCTAAATTCATAATATCTCTTTTGGTACTAATTATATATTTTTAGATTTTATTTGTATTTATTATATTTATTTGTATCGTTTTACACGTATAGAATCCGTCGTTGCCGAAGCTAGCTTGGATCAGTCTGCCGTCTGCAAGAGTATTTTCATTCTTCAATGAAGGCAAGTCATAGACCTTTGATAATTTTGTACCTATTTTGCAAAAAATATATATTATTATATCAACATGCATTGCTAATTTTATATCAACTATTTTCGGGAATAGCTAAACCCCTATTCGACAATATGACATCTCGATAAATTGTGAATGCCATATTTCCTTTGAAACCCTAGAAATGGATAATTTTAGTTGGTTATATTTCAATACCAACATAGGATACATAGATATGCTTAGTCATGCTTTAGATGTACGATAGGTTTTGATTCACAATGATAATCATAAAAATTTGACTTAATAATATATAGAATTATGGCGAGGCCACTGTTATTAAAATTGTTGTGCCATGGCAAGGGTTGTCATTTGGTCGGGTTGAACAAAAATGGTTTCATACTCAGGCGAATGGTCGTGTAGTAAAGGGATGAAATTTGGATGAGGTTGCCTCACCTGAGTAGTCACTAAGGACCTAACTCTATGCGTCATTGATTTAGGCCTTACTGTACAACCATATGTCTAGGATAGGGTGGACCTGGCTGATTAATTAACAATGTTTTAATTTGGTTCTGTTTGGGTTGATGTTTGGCGCAAGAGGGGGCCGGTGTGGCAAAACTTTAGCGAGCAGAACTGGGTTAAGACAGAGCTTTGTAAAGGCCTTGTGATAATCTCTTAGTCGCACACCTATAGAAGTGTGTGAAACAGATATTATAAGTTGATTATCTCTTTGTTGATCAAGATGTACAACCTCTAAAGAGTGTTAAAACTATTCGAATAGTCATGTTCTCGGTTATGGATAATGCTTGGTGATTTCATACGAGGGGTAGAGTTTTCATAAAATGTTTGGATGGTTGAACGGGTAGTTCAGGTGGTTATGGTTGGGAAGTGATCGGGTAGTTTACTAGTTGTTTCAAATAACTTATTTATTTATGTATTTAATCTTTTAAATTATATTTTTCAATCTATTTACCGTATTTACTGTCAATACTGTTTTCTGCAAAATAGCCATAAAGCTACTATTGTTCAAACCTTACATAAATGCTATTTGTATACATTTTTCAATGACTTGCTGAGTACTTTATGTAATCACGGCTTCATGCTATTGTTGATCAGTTGCTGACGAAGAATCCAGGAATCCAGAACTCAATGAGGAGCATTTTGAAGACTGTGCGAACTAGGATGCGTTCCCCACTCGATTGCCTGTGGGCATGTCGGACGACCACCACAAGTTTTTCTTTTTCTGCTGCAAGATTTATTTATTAGTCTTTTAAGCCCTGTGAGGCAAACTATGTAAACTTTGACCTTAAGATCCGTTGCTTCTATTTAATAATAATTTACTTATTTCTTAGCTATTTCGTTGTATGAATATGATTGTCATCGATGTTGTCACTGTATGAACTAGCTACTGATCATGGGACTAGTTTAGAATACACAGAGAGTCCGGATTTGCATGTTCGGATCCTGACAGGACGAGACGAGTGAAACAGGCGCGTTGGGCTGTGGTTTTGGGGTTATTTGGGGCCGTTTCGGCGTGTGTCGGCCGCGCGGAGCGCGGGCATATGATGTCACGGTGTCATGTGGTGGCGTTGAGGTGTGGTTTGGGTCTGTAGGGGGTGTATCAAATGTGAAATGTACAGGGGGTTGTTAGCGAGGGAGCTAGGTACCCAGGCTTTTAGAGTTGAGTAGAAATAATAGAAAGCAGGAGTAATTGCAATTTCATTTGCATAATTGCTGGGAGCGCTCCGGGCAAAACTTCAGTGCTTCATTGTTTTTTACTACAAAGACCAACAAGTGTTAGATGCTTTTGGCACAAATGAAATATGATGAATTTTTTGGGTTGTTTGTAAATTGGATGTTGAGATCTAGGAAAAGAAAGAGGATCCAGAGTGCACTTTATCAAATATTTTCTTCGTTTAGTGCAGAATCAAGTATATGATTCTGCGTAACAATTTAGCTGAACACACTACTACAAAAATGATTTGTAGCAACACCACCTATTTCACAGTAGAGGCGGCTCACTTACCAAGCGCCCCTACAGTGGCTGAGCTCGGCCCACTATACCAACCGCTCTACAAATGGTTCAAGAGAGGGTGGTATCACCAACCGCCCTACAAATGGTTATATTTGTAGGGGGCCGAAATACTAGCCGCCTCATTGGTTCATTTGTAGGCGGCTAGATAACCACCGCCCTACAAATCGACCAAAGATATAGTACAGACCCTTCTTCCTCCTCGAGCCGCAGTGCAACCGAGAGAGGAAGGAAGGAGGCCTGGGCACCTCCCAAAAATTGCTATTTTGAGGGGAAAGGTTTTGAGTTAAATTCCTTTGGTGGAGAGGTTGTTGGAGGTAAGAAAATGGTTTTCCATACATCTTTTGAAGTTTTAATGGTGGGTTATTGCTTAATTAGAGTTTTGATTTTTCTCTCTTCTATGGTGTTTGAGTAATTTATGGAGCAAATGAGGTTAAAATTTTGAATATGCTAGGCTAAATTAGTTATGGGAATAATGTCATACCCTTATTTAGTCATTCTTCCTTGATTTTAGTAGACTATTAATTAGTTTTATGGATGTTTGAGCTACATCTAGATCTAGATACCTAGAACTAGGGTTTGTTTTTTTACTAATTACATTGTTATTAATTTAGTGGAATATATTTACAATTGCTATTTACATTGCACCATACATTTAGAATTATTAATCGAATTTAGAATATCCTTCCATAAAATTTCTATGTATATTTTTTTGAAGTAATAAAATTTCTATGTATATTGTAATCTTTAGATTTTGTTATAACTAACTAACCCGCGCTATGATTTGTAGAATGCAAGTGCACATTTCAAGTAAACTTCCTAGCAAAGACCAAGCAGGGTACTTGGACCCTCAATTAATAGCCCAGACGAGGTTTAATTTCCCAACAAGTGGGACTGGACCACAAGGAGTCGCCCGTGGAGAGACCGTTGAGGAGAAAGATAAAATACGGAATGAAAAATTAGGAAGGAGTGCTATAAGGTTGCGTATATTTCGAGAGCTTTCTCCGAATGCAAGACAAATCCTATATATTTCTACCCTACAACTTCAAGTAAGTTTAACTATATCCTTCAATCTTTAATGAGCCATATTATTTTGTTCACGCAAACGAGCTTATCTATTCCTATGATTAAATTCATGCAGAAGCATTGGATTTGTGTAGTTGTCGACCTCAAGCTAGGCATGGCGTGGGTCATGGATCCACTTGATTATGACGAGTCGCTTTACAAAGATTTCATAAGCATTCTTAAGACGTATACTTATCAACCATCCTCATCGCTTGCTTTTGTTAAATTCATTCGAGCAGAGCGCATGTGTACTACGCCAACAAACTCAAAGGGTGCATGATCCGAGAGGAAGGGTGACCTATATGTCAAAACAAGATGGCCGTAAGTGCAACTTACTTTAGTACTTACATTACGCTGCCGCCACAAGTATTGACGTTTTATATGCGAAACTCACAGTGCCACAAGCGTAAGTCCGGAGTTTGCACTGTGGATATTACGTATGCACTTACATGAGTGTCACCGGTGCTTACAGGAGACACCCTTTATGGTATGTTATAACTAATTCACTTGTCGATAACACACGCATATGTTATGAAATACTAAACTTAAAATTGTCTTGTAGTGGAAAGATGAGATAGGAATTTGTAGAAAACCACTCAACGATGATAGCCTCCTGGAGCTCGTCGGGGACATTTGCAACTTCATAATGGATGCTATTATACACGCCGAGGTACATACCATGACGACACATCTATGCTAGGACGCCGCTCGAGTACGAGTTCCTTCGTGAGTGGGAAGGAATGCATTTAGGACATTGAGAACAATGTGTATGTAATGTTATCGCACTTTATGCTACAAGTGTTTCTAATGATACATTATAAACATGATGTTGCTGGATGTGAATATAATGTCTCGTTGAACTTGTTAATATCATGTCTTCATATATATATATATATATATATATATATATATATATATATATATATATATATATATATATATATATATCATGCATGGTTTGATATATGTACCGTGGTTTGAGAATTTGAATTTTTTTGGCGGAAAAGATTGTAGGCGTTTGAGTTGCAAGCCGCCTCCACAGAGAAAATTACAGAGGCGGTGGTCATCTAAGCCGCCTACAAATCTAATTTGTAGAGGCGGCTGAATTACAAGCCGCCTCTACAAAACAGCTTTGTAAGGCGGCTCTAGAAACCAACCGCTCTACAAATAAGATTTGTAGGGCGGTTGAATCGCCTACAAATCTCTGATTTGTGGCGACGGTTGGGTAGGGGCGGCTGGCCGAGCCGCCTCTACAGAGGCTCACCAGCCGCCCCTACAGTGCTCTGATGTAGTAGTGACATGTAAGGTGATTCTTTTTTAAACCGTACCAATGCATGAACATCCAATTAGTAAAAAGTTAAAAACTGGTAGGTGACTGCCTGACTGGATCTAGCCGAGCCATGCCACTATTTCAAACATGCTGTCGATCGATTGGCAGGTCAGCGCGGCTCGGCATGCATCATGCATGCAACGTGGAGGCCAGACAAGGACGACTTTGCTGCTGCAAGTGGCATGCAGGCGGCAGGTTGGCAGCTTCAACTGCATGTAAAAAAAATGCCCGTGCATGATCACTAGTTTAAGCAGTTAAGCAGGTTTTATGGCTCGGAATGTCCAGGTTGGTCTGATGATGACCTAATCCTAGCGCTTCGCTCTCTTTGCCTGCCTTCTTGGGCTTGTCTATCTGGAGCTGGAGTAAAGTACACAGAATTGCTGACTTTTGCATGCACATACGATGACCTGATGACTAGTTTAAGCAGGCAGGATCGACAAAGATAATGAATTGGTGGACTGGAATGTGGTCCTAGGGAGAAACGGATCGATCTGTTAATCGACCGCATAATTTCCAGGGTAAATAGAGCCGATGTTTCCTTCGGGCCGGAAATAGCGCAGCGGTTCTAACTTCAGAGGGGAGAAAAATTAAAAGAAAAATTAAACTACTTATAGCCATACGCTGCGTCCTGCCCTGTGCCCTGAGCCCCTCGATATGTTCCACCTGACACCGGGCTCTCACCTTGACCTTTGTTTCTCCTTGTTTAGAAAAGCCCCATCCATTTCTTATCCTCTACGTGTACGTTGCCTTCTTTGTTGCATATATGCCCATCCGATCGACACGGATGACGGATCGAGTCTGTTGGTGCTCGAACGATAAATGCGCCGATCGGATTCTGTTAGAAACTAGCAAGAAATGGGCACGGATCGGACAATTCAGACACATAGCTGTCAATGGTTTAATATCGATATTATGAATGAATATTGGAGGCTCTTTCAGAGCAAAACAACACAGAAAAGAACACAAAATTTTATACAGGTTTAGGCTTTCTCCTGAGAGAATAATAATCCTACTCCGTGTTGCTATATTGATTGTGTTTACAACAAGAAAGAAGTCGATAAAACTAAGACTAGATGACTTCTGTTTTTTTGTTGTAGCTGTTGAATCTCTTGATCATTTGATCCCTCAATCCTCATCTTCCCTTCTTGTCTACTGACTTTACTTGTTATATAGCATATGAAGGGGTGACAGTTGTCCACATTAAGAGACACCTCATCGTTTGATGCAATACACACATTTAAAAGTGGTTATTATCAGAGACATATCCCCCCCGGTTGCCTTACGGTTATGCCAGAGACAAAGTTTTAATATGTGCAGTTATCTCAGAAATAATGGCACATATTAACTACTGCGTGTATTAAACACAGCGCACAAATGTCCCTAGTCGATTGAGCTCACATGTTTGTAGGCTTTATCGATCATAGAGTAGTCGTAACTGACTTAGTCGTAATAAGAATTACGACCATAAGATAACCGTAGTAGGACTTACGATCACGTCATAGGTGGTCGTAGAAGAACTTATGACTAAGAGGTGATCGTAGTAGGACTTACGCTCAATAAGTGGTGGTAAAAAAACTTATGACCATATAGGGTGGTCGTAGAATAGTTTACAACCACTAGGTGTGTATAATCTCCCTTATTGTTAATATTGAAGGGTACCTTTGAAGATTGTATAAGAGACATTGTTATCTATAATATTACGGATAAATAACTTAATTAATTGAGAATGATTAGATCTCATCAATAGGAGTAGCATGTTTTAGGTTATTTGGCATAGCAAAACAGAGTTGTGAGAGATGGGAGCATGTAACAAACTTTACATAAGTAAATGAGAGTTGGATGGAAGTTCTTCAATTCGGATAGGAATTAGTGACGAAGACATCCCATCGACTTATGGTGTCCAACGGAAAGCAAGGAGGAAAACACTACAAGAGAGGAAGACATGCATGCATTTGCATTACATTCGGCCAAGAGGAGAAAAGAAACAAGTCTTTCGGCCAATAAAGAAGGAGAGAGGCCAAAACCGAAGGAAAAACCAATAGAACGAGGAGCACGTGGGCCAAGGACTGCCGGATAGGCCGAGAAGCTTTCGGCCAAGCCAAGAGGAAGAGTTCTACTCCTACACGTCGAAACAAAACAAGAACCAGCCGCATAGGCCAAGCCAAGGAAGTGCATGGGCCCAAGAAGGGAGGCAAACATCCCAAGGTGGGCTTTGGCCAGGCCTAGGCGTGATGGAGGGTCATTGGACTCCAACATAAACTCAAAATCCGAATTGAAGCACTCTCCAAATTACAGTCTAAAGTCAATTCCAAATTTGAAACGGATTTTAATCCCAATTGGGCCTTATGAGTTAGGGAATTGCATGGGCTTGCATGCCAAGTATTTAGGTCGAATTATACTCATAGTTTCTCCCATGTATATTTTGTTTTCATTCCAAACACTAGAGTTTGCGCCGTTTACGTTTAGAAGTTGTTTTCGGGTTCTAGTGACCGAATTAGAGTTGGGCTTGGCCCAAGCCTTGTTCGGCCAAACTAGGAGGGAGGATAGCTCCCTGTTTAAGGTGTGTAGCCGGTCTTAGGAGAGGCACCATGAAATTTGATGATTTTGGATAGATCCAATCTATTGTTTAGTTGCTAGTTTTCGAAATCGAGTGTTATTGCCTTTATTGTTCTTGTGGATTCTTTGAGTTTGCTTGGATTGATCGGTCGTGGTTAACCTCTCTGTGCACTTGCCTATGTACTGGTTATGTAGATTGGATCATTGTGAGAGTTGTGGTGTGATTGCTTCTGTCGTAGTTGTGTGCTTGACACAAGGCTCCCCCAATGTCACATCGTGTTGCTACCCTCGAGTTATCTTTGTTCTTCGTATGTTCATCGTCATCACAAGATCAAACCACTAGTATCGGCTGTTTTTTTCTTCTTCTAAAAGATAGCTAAAGTTGGAGCTCTTTTTTTTTTCTGGAAAAAATATATATACAGTTGACATGCTAACACTACACTTGTCCACTGTTCCAAGATCGTTGCTCGGCACGATTCCCAAGCTAAAGCAAACATTGTGATCACAAGCCCGTGGTTTCCAACCTTTTGCAAGCCACTGGAGTTCATGGCCGAAAAAGATATTACCTGGTACGCGTGGGGAGAACGTGGAGCGGGGCAAAGAATCCCATGAGCAGGGCAGGGCAGGCACGCAAATAGGCAATCTCACGAGCACGAGGGAATACTTGACGTGGGTTGACCTCATTTTTATCCGCATGTATTGCCGGATTTGCCTCCAACGTCTCCAGCAGCTCCAAGCCGGCGAGCGGCGGTGGTTGGTTAGCCAGCAATAGGGCCACCCAACGCCCAAAATGGGTCGGAAACAAGCGGTTTCCTCGGCAATTGTCTCGGCCGGACGCGTTTTTTGGTGCGATTGAAGCCGTTCCCCACTTTGCCATGCATGCATTCTCGGTCGGTGTTTAGAGAGGTGTTAAGTAAAGAAAAAACTGATTTTTTTTTTGTCATGTAAGATCGATAAAGTGTTTATTTTGTAGTATCGATATTTGATTAGACACCACCACACCAGTGCTTATGTATATAACTATATATAATTAATAGCTAATACAATTATCTAAGCACCTACAAAAGAGATATTTGTATTCGAGGAAATGACTTTTACATATATGCTTGATGATATAGCTATATTATCTTTTAAGCAATCATATATAAGCATTTCGTACTGTATATGCGCTAACAGAGTTTGTGCTTGTGTTGATTTTTCTGTTTTTGGCACATCACTAGAACTGTGGAGATTGCGTATGGACAACAAGCACAGTATTTAGCAGCGCGGTTGATTGAATTCCAAATTATTTAGCAGCGCCAAGCCATACATAAGAATAATAAAACCAAGCTTGCACAGTTCTAGTGTTATATTAAAGGATTGTCTACTCGTAAGGTGACTGGATTTTTTTCTTAAGCAAAAGTTATATTTCTCATTTATTGGATCAAAATCCAATCATCATATAGCACATTAATCTATGCACCAATCTGACAACCACAACAATTAACTTAAACTTAAGAAAATTTTAGTCGACTTAGAAATAACAAATCCGTTATATCAATTGCTAAAGTTCAAATGGTGGCATTGTTGTAGAAACTACATTTTATTCCGCTTAATGCAGTTAATTACCACTATATAGCTTATGCATTCGCACCTAATATAACCTAACATTTTCAGAATTGTTTGTTAATTATACACTAAAAAACAATGGATACAATTGTTGTTTAAACCGGTTGTTAGAAATTATCTCTCCTTCACTTGTCTTACAGAAGACTTCCTTTTTTCCAGTTACACCTACATGTTTTTTAGGAAACAGCACCTAAATTATCACTAGAAGCTGACTGAACTTGTCGGTATCACACTATCACCCAGTCAATTGTCTCGGCCACAAGTTCACAGGTTCACAACACGAACCTCACCCTGCCTTCCATCGACAAAAATGGGGAAGGTACTGCTGGATTCCTCATTTCCTCGAAATCTCTCAAATGGCTGTAGCAGTCGACCGGGTCGTCACCTCGCGTCCTCGCCTCCACCGACCGGGCGGTGCATTTGTCTATCACACACGGGCCCTGCCTACGCTACGCGGCACGTACCCTGCTCCCCACCCTAGCCAGGCAGACCGGCCCATCCTCCCTTTTGTTTTCTCCTTTGTTCTACTTGATGTTTGCTTAATTAACTCCCTTTTGGATACTACTCCATTCTTTTCTTTTCCGCCGGTACACATTGTGAGCTATTTTACGATACACTTAATTTAATATAAATTATCTATTTTTTCGATTCAATGGTTCAGATTAATTATAATTTAGTTGTACTACACCTAGTAGTATGATTAGTATAATCCCGAGAGAGGTAGAACTATAATCATCTATGTGGAGATCACATATCATAAGAGTAATATTTTCAACCCTAATTGAAAAAATCTATAACACACTCACAAAAAATTATAAATACAAAGAAAAAAAAAGTCTATTATATCATTACAAATCAATAATTAGATTTGATTTATACTACCATCATGTACTTACTAGTAGAATATACCGTAAAATTTCTCGTACTTTATACTGCAGCTTGCGTGCGTGCATGGTTGTTCATTTGTTGCTGGGTTACTTAAGAACTCGACGGGGAAAAGGAGAGGTAAAGAAAAGATTCAATCAGCTCTATTTTATGGGGAGGAATCGCGTAAAGCTCGTTGGCAGAGAACTGAGTCCAGAAAAGTTTAGGGTTCGTGGGTGGATGGGGAATATTGTTCTCTTGCGTACGAAGTATTGAAAACGGTGTTCTCTTCATGGGTCTTTTGGCCACTGGCCAGAATGCAGAGTAGTACTTTATTTGTACTTAAAAAATGCTCATTAGAAAAGATGTGCTTCTTTCGCACAACGTATTCCTCGAAGCTTTGTTTTTTTTGTTTCTTTCAAAAGACTCGAAGGTAAGGTAAGGTTCGTATCCTCACTGCCAGTGAATGCACAGACTAATACCGTCGAAGGTGAATGGTAAGGTTCGTATCCTCACTGCCAGTGAATGCACAGACTATAATACCGTCTTTCTCGTGTAGAGTGATCATGTTATAGAGTTTTAGAATATCTCTTCCTAGCTTCCCAATCAGTGTAAGCAAGCTCGGTCATGGTATGCTCTAGAGCATTAAAACTTCATTAATCAGATGGTTAGTGGAGTTAAAATGACGCTACGTACCGTGCTTATGTGGAGTGAAGCAGAGAGCTATGTGCCTTCACTGCACAATTATATATGTTCTTTTATGTCGCTCGCTGAAGATTATGTCTAGATGCACCTGTGCGAGAACATTTCTAAACTTCTACGAAATCTTTGTACTGATACCGGTTTAAATGAATCCTTTTACTTACTCGCTGGTCGCTGCTCGACGACTTGCTCCAATGAAAAACAGCGTCTTACCGAACTCTCTCACTCCGTACATAGATCCGAATGGTTATTTCAAAATCAGAATTCAGAAGGCATTGACAGACAGGCGTGTGACAAATTGTGCCAGGAGACGCATGGCATGGTGTTGATGGTGGTGGTGGACGGTGGGAAAGGGAACAGCGACGCGGATGATTTGTTGCTTGTAATTCGGTAGGTTTAGACTTCAATTAGAGCGTCCATTTCAGCCCCAAATCGTGCTGCATGGGCAATAACAAGGAACATCACACCAGACCCACGAGGGGCAAACGCCGTGTGACCCACAGAAGACAGAAGCATACCGTGTAGTCGCAAAATACTTGCCCCGTACTAAACAGATGTCATTTTATAATTTTGTATAACAACCAAGGCATGTATATAAAAGACGATCCTGTCCTCGTTTATTTGGTTATTTATTGCTCTTTGATGTTGTGTGTACTCTAGTCTATAGCAGTAAATGATATTAAAAATAGGAATGAGAACGGTACGCAAAGGAAAAAATGGTAAAAACTTACATCAAAAGTGTAGAATGATATGTATTGGGAAACAAAATTTGAAAACTAAAATGACATGTTCGAGAAAACAGAGAGAGTATAAAATAGCTTGTATTTTTTTTTAACTTGCCAAAATACGTTGTAAGTTAACCTTTCGAATAAACTACTCTACGTGCTTCTGGACTCTGATACATCGTATTTAATAAGCTTGATCAACATTTTTTTACGATAACCTTGGTCAACTTTTAAATCGATGGGTGTTGACCAAAATAATCTATTGAAGTAGCTAGTATCCTTAGGGTGACATGGCTAACCTCATGTCGAGGAGCATACACGATGTAGCAAAGTCCTGATTGGAACACTCTGGTGTTTATGAAAATTGAATTGTTTCATGTGAAATCATTCATTCTAATTGGGCTTTAAGTCGATAAGTATGAACAAGGTGAAGGATATGAGGATTTTCTTTTAAAAAAGGTTAATTTGTGTCTAGTCCTAAAAACAATGTTAATTTGAATTAGGATTTTTAGTCAAAGACTCAACAACACATAGCTATTGCACGCAAAGTTGCAACATGTACTCACTCACATCGAAATGATTGTAACAAAAGACTAAAGAAAGTCATACTCCTGTGAATACTCATAATCTTCTACTCACTTGTTCGTATTTACTTATCACTGCTGATTTTGACTGGTAGAGCTTTGACCAAAGATACTTTTTAAAATATATACTTACGTAATATACAAAGTATTGTTAGATTTGTAATAAAAAATATTTTACTAATATTCTACATCTAAAACTATTTGCTTCTGTGTTGTTTAAAAAGCAAATGTCAAACTTTGATCAATCAAAATCAACCGTAAACACGAACTAAGATAGTATGAGCAAGGTCAATGGTTTTTACTAAGCAAAAGGACCGCAGCAAAAACACCACAAAATCCAACCCCAGCCATTAAAGCCACCCAAAATCCGAAATATCGAAAGCCCCACCTCACCTCAAAACAACACACACTGGCATCACCAAAAGCTCTACGTGACCAGGGTCCAATTTAAAACCCCACGTAGCCACCATCCATCCGGCGTTACCCTCGTCATCGTACGCAGTAAACTACTCCTCCGGCACACTGCAGGATGAACACCCCCGCGCACAAACAAACCGCAATTTGCCTCGTTTGCTCGCGCGGTTGCTCCAAAAAAACCAATCTCCTAAAGCTTGTCAATACAATACCCGGCGCCCGCGTACGGCCGAGGCGGGTGACTCGGCGAGTGCGTGCGTAGTGCAGCGTCCCACTTACTTCCACGGTTTCTTTCAAGTTTCCAGTATTCCACCGCCGGGCGCCGAGCGAGCCGAGCCGAGGCCAGTGGGCAGTGGTGGGTTGGAGCCACTAGCGACAATCCATGCACGAGAAATATTAGTTTTTTTTAGCCCCCCCTCCTCCTCCTCTCCCCAACTCAACTCCCGATGCTGTACTGTTTGCTCTTCTCAGTCCAGCTATCCCCCATAGACTTCGCACCAACCCCTCGCACACACCAGATTGAAAAAAAAGACGACTTTTTTCGGAAAAGAAAGTGAGAGAGAGAGAGAATTATACTACTCTACTGTCCAGCCACGGACACCAAGGCAGGAAGGGGAGCGAGATGAGATGAGCTCGGCGTGGTGAGGTGAGAGAGAGAGAGAGAGGGACAAGCGTGCGCGGTGCTGCATTGCATTGGGCGCGGGAGGGATCGCCTGCTCGGGGTCTCTCTCGGATCTCGGCCTTGGCGCCCGAGGAGCGGAGCTCTGCTGCAACTGCTGGCTTCTGGATTCGGTGTGCCCATTGGCCTGGGTCCAGCGCCCTGTGATCTGGTGTGCGCCACCGCCGCCACTTGCGTGGGTGGGGAGGATTCGGATCTTGAGGCGCCCTGTACGTCGCTGTCGCGAGCCTCCGGGGTGGGTGGTAGGCTCCATTGGAGCGGTTTCCCTGAGCTGCTGCTGATCGGGGGCAGCGTGCGGGAGATCTGGCCGTCGGCGCGGGGCTGCAGATCCCCTGCCTGAGTGGACACGCTTCGCTGCTGTGGGGATTCTTGCGGAGGGGGGGTAGTGGTGGGGATGGGCGGCCACGGAGGCTACGCGGATCCCTTCCTGCCTCCGCAGCCGGCGTCGTCGGCGTACGTCGCGCCGCCTGGGGAGTTGTATGGCCAGCCGCAGGCGCAGCGTGCGCCGCGCCCGCCGGCTTGCCCGTACTCGTCCGCCGCCTCGCCGCCGCCGGTCTCCGCGTCGTACCATTCTTGGCCTCCGGCGATGTCCCCTCCGCCGGTAAGTAGCCCCCCTCCAGTGTCTCCTCCGCCGGTAAGTAACCCACCTCCAGTGTCCCCTCCACCGCAGCCATTGCCGTCACCGCCGCCGCCTCCAGCAGCATTGCCGCCGTCACCGCCGCCGCCGGCATTGCCGCCTCCGCCGCCAGACGCTCCCCCTCCGTCGCTTCCGCCGTTGCCGCAGCCGTCCCCATCCCCGTTGCCGCCTCGCGTCGAGGTGCACGCGCCCCCGCCGCCTGTGGCGACCGACCAACCGCGCGTACAGCCCCGCGTGTACCCGTCACCGCCGCCGCCGTCCCTCCCCTCGCCACCCCCTGCAACCGTCTCGCCGCCATCGCCGCCTCCATCCCACCCACCGTCGCCGTCGCCTGCTCCAGGTGCACAAGCTTCAGCTCCCGCGCCGTTTGAAGCCTATTCGCCTCCCCCGCCAAGAATCGCCTCTCCACCGCCGCCGCACTCTCACATTAAGCCGCATTATGTGATGCCGCGGTCGCCTGGGAAGGCGCATTCGAACTCGACTCGTGCAGCGAGTGGCGCCGGCAAGAACATCGAGATATCGAGGGAGGCGGCTACCACCATTGTAGCACTCGCCGGCCTTGCAATGCTCAGTTTTATTGGCGCCACCATTTGGGTCGTCAAGAAGAAGCGGCGGCGGATAGAGCCTTCTGCAGCACTGCCGACGCAGCAACCAGCTCCTCCGCCACCACCAAACTACATTCCCTCGTCCGCTGGATCCTCGCTAGCATCAGGTACAATACATAAGCACCGGAGTGCTGGTGTATAGCTATATTTGCGTTTCCTATGTTTAGCCATCTGAGTTGATGCTCATTGTTTGTGCTGGTCAGACGCATTCTACTTAAGATCACCGGGGTATCCTTTCATGAGGTTCAGTGCTGGGAGCCATGGATTTCCATACTCACCGGCTGACTCTGGTATAGGGTACTCCAGGATGCTGTTCACGCCAGAGAATTTGGCAGCAATTACAAATGAATTTGCAGAGGAGAACCTTTTGGGAGAAGGTGGATTTGGGTGTGTATACAAGGGTATCTTGCCAGATGGTCGCCCTGTGGCAGTCAAGAAGCTCAAGATTGGGAATGGGCAGGGTGAGCGTGAGTTCAAGGCTGAAGTTGATACTATCAGCAGAGTACACCATAGACATTTGGTTTCGCTAGTAGGCTACTGCATATCAGATGGCCAGCGGATGCTTGTTTATGATTTTGTTCCCAACAACACGCTTTATTACCATCTCCATGGTGAGAACTTTCTTTCAGTTCTAATGGTCTCTAATTTTTATTTAATTATAACTTCATTGAGACAATTGGATTATCTTATGCTTACCTGATCATTAAAGATGACCTTGAAATTGCAGTAAATGAAGCAGCACTTGATTGGCCAACGAGGGTTAAGATTGCGGCTGGGGCAGCTCGTGGAATTGCTTACCTGCATGAAGATTGTAATTTTTTTTGGCTAAATTATTTACTCAGCAATGCCCTGAAGTAGGGTGGTTTTCTTAGTATTCTTCTGTTTTTATTCATCAGGTCATCCTCGGATTATACATAGAGATATTAAATCATCTAATATTTTATTGGATAACAACTTCGAAGCTCAGGTATGTTGTTACTTGGAGTATGACTTCCAAGTTCCAACATTTTTATGTGATTCTCCGGTCATATTTATTTTCTAAATTTGTTATCTACCTTCAACAATCTCCAGGTTTCTGATTTTGGACTTGCAAGGTTAGCGGCTGATTCCAATACACATGTCACTACACGCGTCATGGGAACATTTGGGTAAGTAATTGTGCAAATATAGCCACATTGTTGCAATGTTCAGAATTTGATCTGTTAATCTGTGATCTATAGATAGTTTCCAATACTAATGTAATGTATCCTCTGCAGGTATTTGGCTCCAGAGTATGCATTGTCTGGCAAGTTGACTGCAAAATCTGATGTATATTCTTTTGGAGTTGTTCTTTTGGAGCTTATTACAGGAAGAAAACCTGTTGATGCTTCTCAGCCGTTGGGAGATGAGAGTCTTGTTGAATGGGTGAGCTTTTTGAAACATTATGAACTTGTTGTCTGTCACTGGTTTTAGGTCCTAACTCCTAACCTATGCACACATTTTCAGATTGTTAACCTATATTTATTTGATTGATTGAAACATTATGAATCAAGTGCTGCTTCATATTTTCAGCTTATTACAGGAAGAATGATTGAGATCTTCTAATAAATCACATGATCAAGTTTTTCACCACCTATGTTACTTTCACGAGATTGAGATGTTCGAATAAATAACAAGATATGGTTTTAAAACTCTAATAATTATATTTAGTGTGCTTCAAGATTTGGTTGTTGTTTTCCTGTTCCACGGTACTAGATAACTGTTGTCTGTTGATTTCTAGGGTTGTTGAGTTAAAATGGCCCAATTTCTAGGGTCTGGCGTCATGCAGCTTCTAAAGCCCTGGTGGTGTGTTCTTTAGTTCACCTCTTTCCCTCCAAAGTTGAACATCCCTTGGATTCTTTCATTACGAGGTCGCTGCTACTGGCTGCTATAATATGTCAGTCCTTTCATTGGACTCGAATCCATAGCATGTCAACCAAGAAAGTGATCTGGAGAGAACCAAGTTAGCTAAAAGTTCCAGGGATTGGAGCTTTTATAAAAGTAGGCAACCTGATTATTGTTCCAGAGTGGCACACAAGAAGTGGGTAGAGACTTATTTAATGCAGTCTTCATGCTGTGATGTGTCATGAAGGAAGCTAGATGAGAACTTGGCAAGGGCTCAAGCAGCTTGAAGAGGGACCGAGGGAAAGACACCAATTATCATATACCTACTTAGCTGTGCTGTGAAGCAATCATAAAAGGAACCGATGCATCACACAAATGGCACCTAAGTGCTCTAAATACATTCCTTCTGGCTATTGTCTGGTGTTAAGGGTGTCATGATAACTTTTGTGTGTTGTATTGTGTGCATAATAAAAGATGCTGATAGTGCTAATCCATAGTTGCTATGAACAGCAATACGAAAACTGTATCCACTGTCAATAAAATAGGCTGCAACATAGTCTGTGCCTCTGTGGGGGACTATTTTGGCTTGATGCCACTTTTATCCTCATTTTTTTTTTATCAAAGCTTAATGGACTTTGCCATTGAGCAATCGAAAAGTTGTTCGGTGCAATTTTCCATTTTTCATCATGAGATTGAATCATTTGGACTAGGTTTAGTTCACTACTGTTATGATCATAACCCAAACTTTGCACATGTTGAAAATTTTCAGGCTCGGCCCCTTCTCATTCAGGCAATTGAACATCGGGAGTTTGGGGACCTTCCTGATCCAAGGTTGGAAAACAAGTTTGATGAAAATGAGATGTATCATATGATAGGAGCTGCAGCTGCATGTATTCGTCATTCTGCAGCAATGAGACCTCGGATGGGGCAGGTAACAAACCTTCCAGTCTTTTTCTTCATTTCTGAATGAATGACACCAAAGGGCCAAAATGTGACGTTATTCTTTGCATCTGTCAGGTGGTTAGAGCACTAGATAGTTTAGCCGACTCTAACTTGAACAATGGGCTTCAACCGGGCCGCAGTGAAGTGTTCTTAGAACCGCAATCCGAAGAGATTAGATTGTTCCAGCTGAGAGAATTTGGCAGCCGGGATTGTAGTGATGAGTTGAGCCAAGCTAGCTGGAGAAGTCGGAGAGATTTGTAAACTACTTCAGTACAAGATCATTAACATTTTTTGGCCATTCTTTACATGTAATTATCTCTTTTACATGATGCATTCTTTCAGGAGATAAGTAAACCCCTTACCTTTTTTCAATGAAGAATATACAGAAAGTTTGGGTCTTGGCACTCTCCGGTATAAGTAACTGTATTATGTTCGCTGCTTTTTGAGCAGGCCAGATGCTGCCCTTGCAATGCAAGTTTCTTGAAGGATAAGGCTGTAAAGCTTAGTGGTTGCTTAGAGACTCCAGGCCTTGTATCGAGCACAAGTACAATTATTAGTACTACATGTTAATGTCTATCCATGAATGAAGTTACATGCAAATTGTGCTCAATTATTTGGCACCCTCCGTTTTGTCAAAAAGCTGAGGGGAAACTCGCTTGTCTCATTCCCAACCGTTTCACTTGTGGTACGTCCTGGTTCCTGGTGGTTGCTGCGTCATTGGCCAGGCAAAACATCTGCAGCTTGGTAGATCGTTGAGATTTGTTCGCATAGATCTGATCCATCTCGCGCTTCGATCGGTCGATGATTATCTTAATGCGTAAGAATTCGGAGTAGCGGCCACATGATGGAAAGGGAACCAGTGGCAGATGGCAATGTCGTACCAAGCAATACGCGCACGATCTGCATGGATGGAGCGACTGGACGTCTGTCGGTTGGTGCGTTTTTTTTTTTCTCTCTCTTCGTTTTTTTCGGGGTGGGCTGTCATAAGTTAATTTAGCAATACCCCACATAGTGCCCACGCTGGAGATCAGCCCAAATGCGATGGGGTGCCAGACCAGCCCATCAAGATTGGAGGCCTGTGACTGATACCGCTGGCTCGGCACACGGGAGTGCTGAAGCAGCATGTCTGTGTCCTGCCCTGCGCAGGCGTTGGCAGCAAACGAAATCCTCGGTATCCTTGGGCAGACGACCGCAGCTTGCGTTGCTTCATTGTAGTGTTTCCGACTGTTGTTTATCAACTCCGTCATGCAAATATAGAATATATTTTCGCTTTGAAGGCCTACCTAAAGCAGATTGCATGCAAGTCCTTTTGGTATTGTTCTTGTTTTGTCATAAAGCGTCCAATAGTTCGACTCCAACTCGAACTACTCGTGCTTAGAACAGCAAGCGCCGTAGCAGTTACGAAATCCCACCGACTCCTCGCGAGCCCTGAGCCTAACAGCTTGCAGAGCCAAGACAGTATAGCAATAAATGTCTCGCGCGAAACTGAACCGCGCTCAAGTCTAGACCTGGGAGTTGGGCAACACCATTCCCAGCCGGCCCGAGGCACGACCCAAACACGGCACGGCACAACACAGCACGAACAGAAGGGCCGGGCCGGGCCGGGCCAGGCTGCGGGCGGGGCACGATGGGTGTCATGGAACAACACGATCAGTGGGCCGTGCTTGGGCTGGCCTGGCACGATAGCAGCACGACGTCACACCGGCACGTCGACGGCATGCCAAGCCCTCGCCCGCAACGCCTTGGCCGGGGGAGGGGGGTGATGGGGGCCGGCGGGGGAGATGGGGGGAGGCCGGGCGTTGGGGGAGAAACAGGGGGAGGCAGTGGGGGAGAAGGGGGAGGCCGAGCGCAGTAGGGGAGAAGGTGGAACCGTGGAGGCGCTGGGGAAGGCTAGGCCACTGGGCGAGAAGGGGGAGGCACGAGAGGAAGTTGGAGGGAGAGGGGGAATGGGGAGGCATCAAGGGTGTGGGGAGGCACTAGGGCAATGCCGCAGTGCCCAGTGGAGCATGGGCGGTGAAGGGGAAATATGGGAGACGCTGGGGCAATGCCGTAGTGGGCACTGGGCAGTGGCCAGTGGGGCTTGGCACCTTGCCGCTTGGGAGTTGGGACTTGGGGGGGGTAGGAAATCGTGGAATAGCTAATGGCCCATCTCACAGTGACTCGATGCATCATTCCATCACACAAAGGTACACAGCTACGCAAAGCAAAGTGACAATGGGGAGACAGGGAATCATGGAATAGTTTTTTTTTTTTTTTGTGACGGGTGATAAGATATGGTGAGTACTTTTAGTAGAAATTAGAGAATGGGCGGGTGAAAGAGAGGAAACGGGCAAGACAACGGCACTACGCGAGATTCTTTCCGATGACAAGACGGAGCAAAGAGAGAAGACAACGGGCAAGATAACAGCTCTACACGAGATTCTTTCTCTCCGACTCTTTGTGCCTATAAAAACGAATGTTTGCATCTCACTTCTTCACCACCGAAGCTTAGCTTGTCTTTTGCTCTAATGATTGTCTTTTGCTCATTTAATCACCATCGAGCAAAGCACATATTTCATTATTTTATTCTCTCTTTGCTCTAGTGCTCTGTACAATAGAAAGTATACTACCAAGGAGTCAAAGCATCAAGCCGGCAGAGGGAGCGCTGGAGCTCGATAGCGCTATGCTATCAAGGAGTCGTAGCACGAAAGTAGCAGCGGGGAGAGGGAGACGCTCAGTCTCACGCTTCTCAACCTCCTATCGCTCCCCTAGTCCTCCTCCTACTGTCTCTTCCATCGATGCTCGTTAGCTCTCCCAGGCATGGGACACTACGGCTTGGATGACTGTCGTATGGACAGTACAGAGGGATATAAGGAGTACCAACGTGGTCCGGACCTAATGGAGATGCCAGACTTCGGTACCCCGTCCACGTTTGGCAATATTGGTGGGTCCACGCCGGCCAGCAGCCGACGGGCGAAGGGCGGAGTGCTGGAAGCACATGATCTGGAGCGAGGAAATTCGAGACGGCAAAACGTTAGAGATCGCAACTTGTAATTATTGTGAAGCTCAATTAACTACTCGTACAGGTGGAGGGACGGGGCACTTGAACTAACACTACAAAGCATGCTTGAAAAAGATGGGGACGAACACGTGAGGTGGAGGAGTCCAGACGCAACTCAACTTCGAGGCTGATGGTTGTGTAAGTACTTGGGCATACAATCCTCATTATGCTCATGTGGAAATTGCTAGATACATTGTTTTCGAGGATGAGCCGATTAGGATGGGTGAAAGTCGCTCGTTCGAAAGAATGATCCAACACGACTTTTGTCTACATTACCAATATATTAGTAGGAGAATAACATCGTCTGATATTTTAGGGATGTATGGTAGTGAGCTAGCACTACTAAAAAAATTCCTAAAAGTTCAGTACTCTTTTGCTTTAACTTCGGATATTTGGATATCATCACACCAGAGAACTGCCTACCTCAGTGTTATAGTCCAATATTTGGATGATGAGTATAAGCTAAACAAGAGAGTTATAGAGTTTAAGTTAATTACTGAATCACACACGGGAGATGCCATTGCGAACTCATACTAGGGGTAATTGAGGATTTTCAAATAGGAAATAAGATTGTTTCTATAACTCTTAACGCATCGACGAATACGACAGCTATGAACATCCTTACCCTAAGGTTATAGACATATATTGGTGGATATGTTCTCCACCAGAGATGCGTATGTTATACACTCAACCTCGTTGTGCAAGATGGTATAGAGGTGATTGAAATTTATTTGAACAATATTCGCGATGCCTTTCGTTCCTTTCAAGTTCAACGGTGGTGGTAGACCGGTTCACGGAGTATTGCGTAGCTAACGACAAGACTCCAAGAAAATTCGGTCTTGACATGAAGGTGAGGTGGAACTCGACATACATCATACTAAAGAATGTACAAGGGTATGAACATATTATATCCGTCTTTGTCAATGCTAACTTAGATAAGTTGATAGTTGCTAACTCAGATTGAGAAATTGTTAGTCATTTTCGAGATTTTTACAACCTTTCTACAAAGCAACTAAAACTCTATCCGGTATTTACTACCCTACCTTTTACTTAGTTATATATTTTATTTGGCTAATAGCAGACAAGTTTGTTAAATCTAAAAGGCATCCCCTTTTAGGTCATGTTGTTGCAGTAATGGAAGAAAAATTTGTTAAATATTTTGGATCTATTTCACACCTATATTGATTTGCTATCATTTGTATCCTACAAAAAAATTAGCAGGTTTGCAGATGGCTATAGAGGGAATAGGCGAGTTCCTCAGCCTTAATTTTTCTGAAGCTTTTGAACATATCAAAAAGAAAATTTTGTTTGTGTTTTCTGCTTGTACCATGACAAGCTTGACAACAACACAATATTAGAGGCCTCACAGCAGACGCATCTAGCCAAGACAAGCTTGGCAGTACACTTGTGGAAGAAGCTGAAGGGCAAGTCCAGTTCTTCAACATCTCAGTCTCAAGCGCCCCCTAAGTGGAATTCTACCTTAGAGCTGAACCACTATCTAGAGCAAGATTTTACAAGCATCGATTCTGATCTTTCCGACGGAGGCAAGTTGGACTTGCTCGAGTAGTGGAAGAACAACAAGCGGATATTTTCTGTACTGTGTCATTTCACATAAGATGTTCTATTGGTTCTGGTGTCCTCCGTCTCTTCGAAAGCGACTTTCAACATGGTAAGAAGAATAATTGAAGAAAGGAGGTCACCCCTCATGCCCAAGATGGTGGAGACAATCACCCACCTCAAAGACTGGGAATTGGCAAAAGAGCGACATCAACATCAACTGAAGGATCCCAAGATCGTAGAGGCATTAATTGAACTCAATGCTGATTAGCCAATATATATGTATGAATATAGTTACTGTACTCTTTTCCTTATCATAGGAACCCCACACTAGGGCGTAAGGTTTTTAACGAGACGGTAACAATGTGTGCGTAAAATATCACTTTCCCTCCTAATTCTTAATTGTCCATAATTTTAACCATTTTAATTTAAATTGTAATTGAATATCTTAATTAAATGAATTATTTTAGTCGGGATATACTGATGCTTATTTTCTAATTAATCTATAATTTTCTAACTTCATCTCTATTTAAGTTCTCTATTTAAATTCCCTTAATTTTTCGTTTTCCCCCTCCACATTTTTTCTTTCCCATTTCCCCCTTCCTCTTTTTTCCATTCCCTTCCCTTTTTCTTTTTCTACGTGCCTTAGTCCCCTTATCTCTTCCTCTCCGGTCTCTCTGTCTCCTTCCTTATCTCTTCTTCCTCTCCATTCTCCAACTCCCAACTCCCACAGTCCCATCCCTCTTCGCCTCTTCCTCCTCCCATATCCCTCTGCCTCGGGCGCAACAGCGCGCGCGCGCCACCACCTCCACCGACCGGCACTCCACCCTTGCCCGGTGCCCCCTCGCCACCTCCGCCGCTCCGCCCTCCCCCTCGCTCTCTGTGCCCCCTCTTCTTCCTCCCTCCCCACACGGCCACGCGCAGCCACCCTCCCTCCCTTGTCCCCACGCGCCGGCGCCACATCCCTCCCCTCTCTTCTTCCCTTTGTCTGACCGGCGAGGCGGGAGCGCAGGAGAGGGCGCGCGGCCGATGCGGGCGGCATGGCGGGGGCGGTGAGGCGGGAGCGCGCGGGGGACGGCATGGTGGCCGATGCGGGCAACATGACGGGGCGGGGGGGGCGCCGATGCGGAGGCCACCATGCGGGCATGGGACGGACGAGCTACAGGGGTGACTTGCCCGCGCGCGCACACCGACAGCGTCCGACGTGCCATCGCGCCGCGGCCGACCTACCGGCGGCTTACCGTACCGGCACGACATGGCCCAGAGACTTCGCCGTGCCGTGCCGCCCCGCCATCACCCGCCGCCCCGCAGGCCACCGTGCCCGTGCCGTGCGCTGGCATGGCACGACTCCGACCTCTACTCTAAGACGGAAAAGACACGAAGAAGTAGAGCAGTTTTCCTCGTCTGCCGCTGCCAAGAAGCGCCACACACCAATCGGGTCGACAGCCTCGCCTCACGGCAGCAAAAGCGAGAGCACGAGACAGCTCCCGAAAGAAACACCCCGAGACGTGTCGCGCAACATGCAGCGGACGCTTCAGAACCGATCCACGTACGCGCCCAGCCGGGACACCCAGCCCGGAACGGACGCCACCAAGTCTCCGACCCTATACACCGCGACCTCGAATACCGCCATTGTGTCACTTTCCTTTTGCTCAACCCCGACGGCGCCCGCGACTATAAAAGCCGCGCCGCGCGCTCGCCGATCGCATCATCTCGCGTCCTGTAGCTGTAGCGAACAACTCTCGCCTCGATCAGCCCACGGACATAGACACGGCCGGCTAAGCTCTCGTCGATCCGATGGCTCGCGTTGCCTCCTTGCAGGATCGACCTGTGACGGCTATAACGCCGGAGCTCCTGGCAGCGCTGCGGCAGTGTTTTTTCGACGCTGAGGCGCCGGAGGTCAAGGCGGACGACGAGGACTTCATGATGTACGAGTTCAAGGTGCGTCGGTGCCCTCGCGCGCGGGCCCACGAGTGGACGTCGTGCCCGTACGCGCACCCTGGAGAGGCCGCTCGGCGTCGCGACCCTCGGCGCGTGATCTACTCCGGGGACCCGTGTCCGGACTTCCGCCGCCGGCCGGGCGGCGCGTGCCCGCGGGGCGCGGGGTGCCCGTTCGCGCACGGGACCTTCGAGCAGTGGCTGCACCCGTCGCGCTATCGCACGCGCCCGTGCCGTGCTGGCTCCAGGTGCGCCCGTCCGGTTTGCTTCTTCGCGCACACGGATACAGAGCTCCGAGTGGTTGATGATGCCGCCACCACGCTCTCGCCCAAGTCGACGTTGACGACCTGGGAGTCACCTCCGTCCTCTCCGGTAGGACTGAAGCAGCCAACTGAGCAACATTTTAGCGTGAATATGGACATAGAAAAGCTTATGGTTGCAGTGCAAGAGATCAATATGAGGAAGGCGATGCACACTTCTAGAATGGCTACGGTGCTGCCGCAGGCGGCGGAAGATGATGGGACAGACTTGGGGTGGGTGTCTGAGCTCTTAACGTGAAATTGATCGTCATGGTACTTCCAATTGCTTCATTATTGTCAATAAACAGATGCAGTATATGTCTCCTAGAAAGCGTACATGTGTTGCATACCATGTATTGTTTATTTCGAAAATTTGGACATAGTGCGTATCTTTTCGTTCAATAAGACATATATGTATGATGCATACATGATTTTACATGGTAAATAAAATGTTAAGCTTGAAGATTTTCCATAAATATGTACATGGATTCATCTTTTTCTTCTTTTCTTCCTTCATGAACTTGCTCTCTACACTAGCTTAAAATGTCAAGCTAGCTTAAATCCTTTCCATACATATATACGATAGTTGGATTCATCTTTTTCTTCTCTTCCTCATTCATGAACTTGTATTGCTGTCTTTATCTTGTTCGATTAGCGTCACCGTGACACGTCATTATAAATTAATGTCCAAGCATGTTTGGATACAGTATATTTGGATTTGAGTCCTTACGATTTGGTTTTTCAAAGAAACCTGACTTCATCGAAACACTCCTACGTGTTTGAACCAATTCTTCTTGGCATAGGAACATAACCCAAATGAGCCAATTTAGACTGTTTGACTGTTGAACCCATATTGGCAAGGATAACTCGGAAGTGGGAACTCGTTTTTATTTTAATCCATAGCATAAAATTGGACAAATAATGAGTTAGGTAAATCGCTGAGAAGCCTCGAGATGCATGGATTGACAATTGACATCGTGGGTCATGCGTCTGCGGTGAACTTAAGGATATTTCTTAACTAGTTGCAACGGATGTCAATAAAGGATACCATAAATTCTAAACTCTAAAAAAATGCAAGTTTTTATATATACATGATGTAAAAACACTTGAAAGTATATTTATACAATGTACAACAATTTTGTCCATGTTGAGAAGAGTATACAATTTAGTCGAAACACTTGATTGCCTGTAAAAACACTTAAAGTATTGTCGGTGTTTTAGAACTGATCTTACGTAAAGATTGTTTGATTCGGGGGGTCTCCACAATTGATCACGCAGACGGTTCTTACCTTTTTACCCCGGGCCACGGGGGAAGAACTTAGGGTTCTTACCTTTTTACCCAACAGTCGGTTGCTTTCTCGTCTCCTCCGCCGGTGATTCCGCATAATTGCCTTGGAACTTTCCCAACCTCAAATCTTCTCACTTCCGAGAGAGAAAAAGAAATGGCCAGGATTGTCTCTGAGTGGGCTGAGTCGGAGATGGACGATGCAAAGATGACTGCTTTGGTCGCTGCCGAGAAGATCCCCGAGAGTCTTCTCGTGAAGTGGATTGTGGCAAACGGGCAGCATTGGCCGTCGGGAGAGGCGCATCAAATTCTGTTTTCCAAAGCCATCGTGAGTGTGGCCTTGATTGCCGCTCACCCTTCTCACACTCGTGCTTGAGCACTTCGGGTGGAATTAGTGAACCTTGGTCCTAATTCCATCACGATACTAAGCGTGTTTGTGTACTTGTGTGAGGCTTACAGGGATTCCGCGGACTTGAGCTTTTCCGGTATTATTATGGAATGGCTCGTCAAGCCGGATCGCCGATAGTCGTGATGCAAGCTCCACGACGGTAAGTCGAGGAGTACATTCAGATGTTTACCCGTCGTCATGGCGGGTTGAAGAAGAAGTGGTTCTCCGAGGTTACCAAGGAAGATAGCCGCTCGTTCGTCGGAAGGCCGTCGAGTGGTCTTCTTCCTGGGACTCGACTCCCAGTAATCTCGACCGGATAACCCCCTATATTCAAGCTGTCAAAGACTTGAAGTCGGAGGGGCTCACCGGTTGGCACGTGGTGAAGGACTTCATCACGCCACGGATCGATCCTTTAAAGACAAGGGTCCCTCCCATGTGGAGGTACTCAGAAAAGACGACCCAACCGGGGACTACAAGGGCGGTGAGTAGAAAACTTACTCTCTTGGCTTTTATCCTTGTTTAATCCTCGATTTAGTCCGCTTAATCGTATTGTCCATACACCCAGATCTTTCGCAGGCGGAGGTTGACGCGCGTGTCAGGCTCATCTGCGAGAAGCATCCGGCGAACACGGTGGCTCCTCAAATCCTCGTGGTTTTGACCACAGAGGAGAAAGAAAGGCGCTTAAAGGTAATCGAATGATTCTGCCTTTAGGTATTTTGTTGTCGAGAATGGTATACGACTAACGGTTTGCCGCAGAAAAAACTTACGATCGATACCGATCGTAGAAAACCTTACGATCGAACGTAATCGTAGAATAACTTACGATTAGACAACGTCGTAGAAAAACTTACGACTTAACGTAATCGTAGAATAACTTACGATTAGACAATGTCGTAGAAATACTTACGACTTTTGAGCTAGTCGTACTGATGACCGGTTTAGTGATCGTAAAAAGATCTTTACGACCACTTTTCCCCTTCCTCAATCAGAAAGTTGGCATGGAGAACCGCCAAGACGACGAAGAAGTCGAGTTGGTGGTTGTTGGGGCGATTGCGCAGGCGGAGTCAGCGAAGTCCCCTCCATCCAAGAAGCGTCGACTGGTAAAAGTCGGCGACAAGGGGGGTTCGAGCTCGGCTCCTCCTGCTCCTTTCGCTAAGTTTGCCGCAGACCTAGCCGCGGCAAAGAAAAGAGCAGAAGAAGAGGCCCTTGCCCTTAAGCGCAAGGTCCCCAAGGTTAAGGTACCTTTCTATTACGACGACAAGTCCTTCGCAGTTTCAGCTTCTCGTGGCTTCATAAGACAGCTAGAAAAGGAGAACTGGAAGGAATTCATGTCTTTTGTGAAGGAAACTGCTGCTCCGGTGGGATCTGAAGCCGAGGGAAGCAGCACTCTCAGGGTGGTCGAGACTGATCTCGTCCACCCGGGAAGTCGGGAGGAGGTGACTCCTGGTGTCCCGAGTGCATCTCGACCAGCGGTGGTCGAGAAGAAGTTGAAGAAATCTTCCACGGGAAGGTTGCTCCCAAGTTTCGAGTTAGGTCCAGCGCGCAGAGGTATGTAAAACAAAAGACATAAGTGTAGTAACTACTTACTGTTTGTTTTTTGACTTACTTCTGCGTTCTGTGATTTTAGCCCGGCGTCTTCAGCCCCTAGGGATACTCCCATGGAGAATCCCGCTGTCTCCCTCTCAACTGACAAGGGTGTGACAAATGATAATAGTGAAGATCTAGCTACTATCCCGTGGCGGAGGAAGGCTGCGGTTCTTGAAGTCGCTATGGCGGCCAAGGATGTTGAAGTCGCTACGACAACCGGAGCTGTCGTAGAGACTGTAGAGGAGGCGACAGAAGCCTCGAGGGGGATACCGGAAGTAGGTGACAGCGTTAGTGCTAATCACCGTCTTGCGTAAGGAGGTTGTCGAGATGCTCCTTCCGGTCCTCCGGTGGTGTCCCCATTCTGAGTCGAGGAAGAGGAGTATTTTAACTTTTGCTCGATTTCTTTGGCCCGACTCCATCGTAGGATCTTACGCCTACGCTCCGCGACCGAGTTCCCACCCAAAAAGCATTGTCAATTGCGGAGATGTGTTTGACAATGAACGACTCAAAGGGGTTTGGTGGAAACGAGTCGAGGAGATGGATGGGCTGAAGGATCCGTCACGAATAGTCTCCATGTTTGCTTGGTCAAACATGAACGTAAGTATTCATCGATACTCACTTGGGGTTTTATCTCTTTATCTTATCGTTTTTCTCTTTTTCAGAGAGCCGTAGAGCAAGTTGCTACGATTTACGAATATAATCGGCAACTTGTCAAGCTTCGACAAGAAAAGGCAACACTCTGCGAGCAAGCAGAGAGGTGGTGAGTGACTGATTGTCATAATCGTTCCGATTATTTAATCAGTACTCGCAATCAGGTTGTCGTAGAAAACTTACGACTTGTACTAGTCGTAGAAAGACTTACGACTAGGGGGTGGTCGTAGAATAACTTACGACTACCCATCGATCATAGAAATACTTACAACTGTTTGGTTGATTGTGTTCATGTCTGCTATTTACTCTTTCAGGTTTAAGAGCGACGAAAAGACCTTAGCTGATTCACTCGACTTTGAAAAAGCCGAGTCGAAGAAACTAAGGGATAACGTCACCAACCTCCTGAAGAAGCTTCAGGAGGCTAACTCTGCAACTAAACGAGCCAGGAAGAAATACACAAGCGTGTAATTACGATCGCTTCGGTCTTGGTTTACGCTTCCCCTTTTAACCTCTCATTTTTGCGAGAAAAGAAGTCGAAAATAAGGCCCTTCAGGCCGATGTGGGGGCTCTCCGGGTCGAGGTTCATGAGAAATCCTCCGTTGTCCGTGAAATCTCCCGCATCGCGAAGGAGAAAGACCAAGAAATTGGGAACTTGGGTTCTCAATTAGCTGGTAAGTAGAATTTTTACCTGCTATTTATTTATTTTATCTTCTCATAGGATCGTTTTACTTATTCAATCTTCGCTCTTTCCAGATCGATTGAGTGAAATAAAACGACTCCACGAGCTTCGACTTATTCCGGGAGGAGACAAAATAAATGAAGATCAATCTTCAAGATAATATCTCATTCGAACAATGTACTCGATGGGCTTCGTGCGGGAGGTTGCTCCTCGCGACGACACGATGGGCGCTCATACGAGTGCCATTGGGAACAAGTCGGTACTCGAACGAGTTGGTATCTACTCAAGGCCAATCGAATGATTCGATAAGGAAGCGGTCAAAGGAGGCGTGAGTTTTGTTTTATCAAAACTCAAGGCGTGATCTAACCTTAATCTTCATTCTGTTGAAGCCGACTTCGACCGCTGCCGGCGAAGAGAAGCTAATCAAGAGATGCAATCGGTTGGCGAGAAGATCGCAGAGGAGATGCAAATAGAATCTCCCTTGTGAGTAGTCTTGTAATATAATCTTGTAAAAATAAGTCTTTTTTGGTGGTGACGTATAATTATATGGCCCTTTTCCTGCAAATTATCTTGTAGAGTAGTTAGTAACTCTTAAGATAAAAGGGAAGAAAATAATTAGACCAGATATGAGCGATTCCTCCTTTCTCCTTCATTTTATTTTGCGTTATCTCATAGAGTAGTCGATGATTGTAAGATGATAACCCGAAAAAAATAAGACTAAGAAATGAAGTCATGTTTATAACTTTATCCTAGCCCCCGACTGCTTACTTAGTTTATTAGAAATAAACTAAGGAAGTAGTAAAGAAAGGATTCTGAAAACAGAGAGGTTTGTTCGGCTTGTAGTTGTCGAGTATCGATTTGTTTGTACTAGTCGAAAGAGCGGAAACAGATCGACGCTAGGAAGTTTTCTCTAGTGGGCAGGGCCACGTGCAGAGAAAAAAGGCTTCGACTAGGTGATGTTACCATCTCCGACCAGATTAGTCAACTCGATAATGACAACTAGAGTGAAACAACCTTCTAGAGTACCTTAAGGATTCATTCGGTTACATTCATTTTTCTTGACGAAGTTGTCCTGGCAGCAAAAGTAGGAAACAGAACGACGCTAGAAAGTTCCTTCTAGTGGGCAAGACCACGTGCAGAGAGGAGAGGCTTCGACTAGGTGTGCTTCTTCCTTCGACCAGTAAAAAACTAATCAGGTTATTTGAAAAGTAGTCGGATGCATCTTAAAAAGTTCACTCTTCTTAGTTTATTTTTCGAAATAAGCTAAGGTGACATGAATTCGCTTAACAACTTTCGATCATTTTTCTGAGCCCAATAAGCATTGTACAGGTTGTTTAAGAACAAAGTAACATTAGGAAGCTCCTTCTAGCGGGCGGGACCACATGCGATGGAGAGATTTCGACTAAATGTGTTGTCCTTTTGCTAACCAGCGTACAGGAAGGATGAGCGTAAAAAAAATGGTCGAAAATAAAAGCGAGATTCAAAAATAGACAACAAGGATAGGGATAATCTGACACTTTATTGTCATTGAAGCTTGTTACACATAAAATTTGCGCAACTGGTCAATGTTCCAAGAGTTTGAGAGAACGCGGCCATCTTCCATTGCAAGTCGTACTGATCCTGGACGCGTTACTTCGACCACAGTGTAAGGACCCTCCCACTTGGGGGAGAGTTTGTTCCGATTAGACTGGGATTAGATAAGCCTCAATACCAAGTCACCTTCAGCGAGGCTACGAGGTTGTACCTTACGATCATAGTATCTGCGCAGGGTTTGTTGGTAGACTGCAGAACGAAATAAAACCTGGTTTCTCTTTTCCTCGAGCAGGTTAATGTCGCCTTTCGAAGGTTTTCTTGAGTTGAGTCGTTAAACTTATCGACTCTTGCCGACACGATCTTTAGTTCGCGGAAGCATGACTTCGCACCAAAAACTAGAAAGAAAGGTGTTTCTCCCGTAGCTCGCTAGTCGTCGCATTTAATTGCCCATATCATGAAGGTAATTCTGCACCCAAACCCCGAGCGCTTGACAAGCTGATCGAAGACTCGGGTTTTGATTCCCTTCATTATCTGGCCATTCGCTCTCTCAACTGCCCCGTTGCTTTGGGGGTGGGCTACAGAAGCGTAACACAAACGAGTTCCCAACTCGTCGCAAAATTCCTGAAATTTTGCGCTTGTAAATGTTCTGGTTATGCGTGATAATTCGACTTGGTATTCCAAATCGAGTGATCACGCATCTCATCATGAACCGTTTTGTTGCTTCCGTTGTTATCCCAGTCACAGGTTCGGCTTCTATCCATTTTGTGAACGTATCAATGGCCACAAAAAGGAACTCGAAACCTCTTGGAGCTCTGGGTACGGTCCTAGGATATCAAGACCCAAAGTTGCAAAAAGGCCACGACAAAGGGATTGTTTGCAACGCCTAAAGCCGTTGGTGTATTTGCCGCTATGAAACGCGCTTGTACACACTTTTAACCATCTCCTTGGCATCGTAGAGGATCATGGCCAATAAAACCTTGTCGAAAAGCTTTACCGACCAGCGCTCAGAGGAAGCATGAGTTCCACAGATTCCGCCGTGTATGTCGTGAAGGAGTTTCAATCCTTCGCTCTGCGGAATACATCGCATGTGCACCCCTTGGGTTCCTCTTTTATAAAGGACACCTTCGACCAAAGTATATATTTTGGCCTTTCGGGATAATCGATCTGATTCTAGATCGTCATCGGGTAAAGAACCCGTTTGAAGATACTCGTAGATGGGTGCCATCCATGTATCTTCGTACTCTAGAGAGGCTGTTTCTATAGAAGGTGTCTCGGTTAAATGCGACTATAGACGGTTTCAAGTTGTTCCAAAACACCCTTTGGTACCAAAGATCGGAGGAAGCTAGGCGAGCCGGTTGGTCTCATGAGGAGATTATCCTTCGAGGATAAATTATACCTCAAAGCCCAAAAGTGCTTTTCTAACTTTCGTACTTCCGATAGATACCGGGACATGGTCGGATTGGAGCACTGGTATTCCTTTTCGACTTGATTCACGACTAGTTGAGAGTCTCCCCTCACGAGTAGTCGTCGAATCGAGAGCGCTCTCGCAGCTCGTATACCAGCTAGCAAACCTTCGTATTCTGCCACGTTATTGGTGGCCTGAAAATTTAATTGTATGGCATACTTTAAGGTTTCTCGGTAGGAAATTCGGGACCACCCACCCGAGCCACTTATCGTAAGCGACCCGTCAAAGTACATCGTCCACTGGTCGTGGGAATCGTACTGGGGATCCTGAACAGGTTTAGGATTTGTCTATTCGACGACAAAGTTTGCAAAGATCTGGGATTGAACGGCCGTTCGGGACACGAAATGGATGTCGAACGCCCCAAGTTCGATCGACCACTTTGCCATGCGTTCATTGTTTCCTATTGCGGAGGATCGCCCCAAGGAAACTCGACGACACGACTAGTTTGTGCATCCAAAATAATACCGCGATTTCCTCGAAGACATGAGGAGGGCATATAGAAGTTTTTGAACCTGAGGGTAACGCTCCTTAGGTCCGTGCAAAACCTCACTTACGTAGTATACTGGTCGTTGTATGTTTTCACGTTCTACGACCAGTACTGCGCTTACTGCCTGTGGCGTGGCAGCTAGGTAAACTAAGAGCGTCTCTCCTAGTTTCGGGGAAACTAGAACAGGAGCACTAGTAAGATACCTCTTGACTTCCTCAAAGGCTAGGTTAGCCTCTTCTGACCACTCGAAATCTTCATGTTTCCTTAGAAGTTTGAAGAAAGGCAGTCCTTTTTCTCCCAATCGTGCTATGAAACGACTTAACGCCGTCATGCATCCTGTGAGTTTCTGGACTTCTTTTTTCGTGGTCGAGGGGCGCATCTGAGTGATGGCTTTGATCTTTTCGGGATTTGCTTCAATTCCTCGTTCAGAAACCAGGAATCCAAGTAATTTTCCTGAAGAGACCCCGAACACACACTTCTCGGGATTCAGTTTCAATTGGTGTTTTCTGAGGTTGTCGAAAGTCTCCTGCAAGTCTATGATATGGTTGAGTCATTTGGTACTTTTTACGACTAGATCGTCAACATAGGCTTCCAAGTTTCGACCTAGTTGAGGAGCGAAAGTCGTTTGCATCAAACGTTGAAAAGAAGCTCCAGCATTTTTTTTTAGACTAAATGGCATTTTGACATAGCAAAATATCCCAAACGGTGTAATAAATGCGGTCTTTTCTTCATCTTCTCGATGCATACTAATCTGATGATAACCAGAGTATGCATCTAGAAAACTCAACATCTCACATCCTGCAGTAGAGTCAACCAGCTGATCGATGTGAGGTAAAGGGAAATCATCTTTTGGACAAGCTTTATTGAGATCAGTAAAGTCTACGCACATACGCCATTTGCCGTTAGACTTTCTAACCATTACAAGGTTGGCCAACCACTCTGTGTGGTTGACTTCTCTTATAAAGCCTGCTTTAAGCAACTTGTCCAATTCTGACCTAATAGCATCTCGTCGATCAGGGGCAAATCTCCGTAACTTTTGTTTTACGAGTAGTTTATCGGTCGTAGAGCTAGCTGCGTGCTCGATCACATTCCTGGGGACTCCGGGCATGTCGGATGCTTGCCACGCGAAGACATCAGCGTTTGTCTGGAGGAAGGTGATGAGGGCGTCTTCCTATTTGGGGTCGGAAGAATCCCAATGCGAACGATCTTCGAGGCTCCCTGCGTCGGAGGAACCTCTTTGACTTGGTGGTTCGGCTTAGGTGCAGCTTTAGGCTTCGACTTGCTAGTCGAAGGCTGACTTTCATCTCGAGTTGGTAGTTGTCCAACCATCTCAAGGGAACAACGGTCGCAGGAGTGCGCCATCTTCTTGTCACAATGTATCATGATCACTCTTATCCATCGCCAAAGTTCGGTGGCCGGTTAAGATCAAGATTGAACTAACCGTGCTCGATACCACTTGTTGGACCGAAAAGGCGACTAGAGGGGGTGAATAGGAGCACGAACTCTTTTTCTCCCAAATTGAATTCAATACGAATCTCACTCCAATAGCTATGAAAGCTATGAAGATCAATCAATCATGCACATGGAAGACTTGTATTGAATCAACTCAAAACCCCAAAGTAAAATCAACACAAAAGCAAAACACGAAGACACCTTTGTCCGACCTCTCACGGGGCGGTCGATCGGTCAGTGGCGGTCGACCGATCCCAGCGGTCGACCGATACCAGCACGTCGACCGTTCCTCGAGCGTCGACCGATTTCACGGGAGGTCGGACCTCGTTCGATGAGCGAGAAAAACGGCGACAAACAAAACGCAAATTGATCAAACTTTTGATTCGTGCGTCCAAACTTCGTGAAACTTGACACACAACTTCCTAAGGATGTCGGAACCTATTCAAGCAACAATTGTGATAATTCTTGCTCGAGTTCAGACCTTTTACCGTTTGAGCGAAGTTAGGTCAAAAACCGAGTGAAAACGAAAATATGATCTTAAGACTTGCACGTGGGTGATTGATGATCTTGATGATCCTAGATGTATTCTCACACGCCACGACAAGCTAAATCACGTTAAGAAACTAAGCAATAACTCGCGGATCAAACAAAGACTCAATTCATCAAAAGAGAGAAAGAAAGCACATGAACTCACTTTTGAAGAAACTTTCTTTGGATTGATTTGATCAGTTTCTGACCACTCCATCAATGGATGGCAAGACTCAATACATGAGCACGAAATCAAATCCAACTCTCAAGAACCCTAACCTCGCTCCTCCTCTCCTAAGCAAATTAGGGTTTCAAAACAATGAAAGAGTCGAAGGGGTGCTGCCACCTCCTCCTCTATTTATAGTGGAGGCTTAGGGTTTCTAATAGAGTCTCCCTAATGGGCTCCGTTAAGGCCCAAAACAAGCGGGTGACACACGCACGCATTTTAAAGCGCCGTGTTCATGTTGTCTGAAGCACTCGCTGTTCGCCACGTGTAGGTTGATCCAACGGCTCTCATCATGTCGGCAAGTCTCTCCCATCCGGCACCGAAACCACCATGGCACTTGCACCGACCCCGTGCGCTTGATTCAACCGCATCGCCGCCGAGCGCGTTCGGTCACCTTTGTCCATCTTGCACCATACTTGAGTCAATGACTTCACGGCATCGTCGATCGTTTTGAACCTCGCTCTCCAAGCCTAGTCCGATCATCCTCGCCGTTGACCGTCGTTGACCACCAAGCAACTCGCACAACAATAGACAAGCAAATCGAATTGGGAACAAGTTCTTCACAACTTGACCCGTTAGTCAAAACATGCATCATGCAACACATATGCTATGAAATCCACGAACTTGACCTAACAAGCAACCATCGCCGCCACGCGGCGACTTAAAAATGGAAAACCGTCGGATCGCAAGATTGGCGGTCGGCGCCGCCGCCCGATCACCATGCGATCGGCGATCGCCACAAAAGGACTTAGCCGAAATTTCAACGCGAAATCCGCAACCTCTGGAAATTTAAAACGAATAGAACTTTGATTGAAGCTCCAAAATTATGAGACCAAGTGCGATGAATCTCCTCACTTGCCTACACCTCTATTTTTGGACCTCAAACTTCAAGGTCACTCAACTTGCGGTCCGGACCGCTCATCGAGCGCCGGTCGGATCGCTACCAAATCGGTCGGACCGCCCGACTGGCGGTCGGACCGCGGACAATTCACGAGGCATGGGCGGTCGGCGCCACCGTGGCGATCGGCCGCTGAGACTGACAGAACACGAACTTTGCGAAAACTCGTGTTTCCGCAAACCTTCAACGTCATTGCCAATTGACACATCATCCTAAGATCATGAGCATATCCCCATGATATCCACAGACTTGCTAGTCGAAGGCTGACTTTCATCTCGAGTTGGTAGTTGTCCAACCATCTCAAGGGAACAACGGTCGCAGGAGTGCGCCATCTTCTTGTCACAATGTATCATGATCACTCCTTTGGGACCTGGCATCTTAAGACATTGGTACCCATAGTGAGTAGCTATCAAGAATTTTACCAAAGTAGGTCGTCCGAGTATGGCGTTATATGCCGTATCGAAATCGACTACATCAAAGGAGACATTTTCTGTCCTGAAATTGCTTGGTGATCCAAACGTTAAAGGAAGAGAAATTTGGCCAATTGTTTTGGCCGAAGACCCCGGTACGATTCCATGAAATGAATATCGTACCGGCCTTACCTTTGTCCCGGTACCGTGATCTCGTCCGTGCTACTCAGAACAAGATGTTTAGCGAGCTTCCACCATCAACTAAAACCCAATTGACTCGACAATTGTTGATGGTGGGTTCGACCACTATCGGAAATCGACCTGGTCTAGTCGAAGAGATCGGACACTCACCTTTCTCAAAAGCAAGGGTGACTTCCGACCACTTCGGTAATTTATTGACAAGGGGGGAGTCGATTGTATTTACCTCACGTTCAACTGCTTTCAGCTGTCTCCGTGATTCGTATGCCGAAGATCCCCCATAGATGTGGTCAATGGTGTGTTGTGGGTCCTGGAACGGCATCTCCTCACCATCCGACTTCTTTTGTCCACTGGTTTGACCTACCTATTCAAGAGTAGGAAGTGACCCTTTGCCAGAATAATAGTCCTCGAGTTTCCGTAAGAAAACTCGGCAGTTACGAAGATCATGCCCTTCTTTTTTATGAAAAGGACACCACCTTGGTTTGTCGTTTCTCCGATCTTGGCGTTTACCTTTACCCTGATCGGAATTTTGCTTAGGGTTGCGTGGCTCCTTATCGCTCACGGCTAGGACCTCCTTAGAACCGGCAACTGGAGATTTTTGCCTTTTTGACTTATTCTTAGATTTTCTAGCCTTTTTATCTTTTTTCTTACCACTTTCGCCTGCTTCTTTGGGGATGTCGTCTTTGAGATCGATAGTATTGTTCCATTCGACCGCTTCAGCAGCAGTCGCATATCTATCAGCCATCTCAAAGAGCTCATAGACGGTGACAGGTGGATGTAAAGCGATGTTCTCTGTTATTCTTCTCGCACGGACTCGCTGAAAGCCCCGGTCACGAGCGAGTCGAAACTTCCGAATAGAATTTCAACTCGATCAAGTGCTCGATGAATTGGCGTAGCGTTTCATGGTTGTTTTGCCTTATCCGGTGCAGGTCATCTTCCTTTCCTTGGCGATTGTAAGTGCCCTAGAAATTCGCCAACAATAGATCACAGAGGTGTTGCCACGAGTAGATCGATTCGAATGGCTGGTTTAAAAGCCACGATCGCGCCGATCCTTCGAGTACAGTCGGAAGGTAATTTGCCATGACATGCTCTCCTCCTCCCGCACTCGGATAGTCAGAGTGTAGATTTGGAGGAACTCGATGGGGTTTTGAGTTCCATCGAATTTCTCCATGTTCGTTGGTCGAAATCGAGGCGGCCAACGAACCGCTCGAAGGTCGGGTGAGAACGCACGACATCCCGAGATAACCTCTTGTCTTCTTCTTTGTAAAAACGAGGGGTTAATGTCGTCGGGTGATCGAACTCGTCGATACCCAGCCATGGGGGGACTAGGCCTACAATAGGTCTCAGCCTTACGAGGGAAATACTCCTCATACCCCACTTGCCGCCGTGCGTCTTGTCGCTAAAGTGGTGAAAGATCACCTCTCCCGTGGGCTTGCGGCATTTTCCTCATGTCGAGAACGACGTGAGGAGAGTCGTGCGCCTTCTATGCGACGAGTTTTTCAACGATCGCGGAAGAAGTAGCCGTACTATTACGACTTCTTGGTTGTGGTCGACGCAGTCGCTCGAGTTTGGCCATCGTGTTACGAAGCCTTTGCGTGATCTCCTCTGCAAAGAGGTCATAACCTGGTGCTCGAGCGAGTTCTTGGGTCGGGTTTTCCAAAGAAATCATTGATGTCTTGGAGCTCTTGAGCTTCCTCCGATCGGAAATAAGCGCTCGGAAGGTTCTTCGAGCCACTATTCTTTTCCGTCGGGTTGCCTCGAATGGTCTCATTTCATACCCCGAGCTTGCTTTAATGGAGTGCGAACGTTGAGGATGTCTCGCACGCTCATTAAAGTGTTTGTTTCGTTCGCCACCGTGGTGTCCTTGCCGCATACGACAAGGCGGTGTAGAGTATGCTCGGCGGAAGCATGTTCAATCCCTCTTTTGGGAGAACGATCCTTATCGAGGAAGGACAAAGACCTCCGTGGATGACCTCCACTTGCGCCGAGACCTTCTCACTTGAGGAGCAATCGGCGACACCATCTGGCGACTTGGAGTAAACCCTCCGGTGGGGAACTCGGTTATAACCGCCTCCGTCTGCAGTAGGTCCCGCGTCGGGACGGTTGGATTTGGATGAACAACATGTTTGATCCTCTTCCTACTAAGCACTTTCGGAGAGAGGACCATCGATGTCGATGGAGCTCGGAATGATGGCCTCGAACTTGTCTTGCCAAATCGATCGCCTTGGGGACTCGAACACTTGGAGGAAAACTCTCGTCGTGTTGCGAGTTTGCCCCGAGACAGCCTCGTTGTTGGTCGGTTGACCCTTGCCTCCCGAAGAAATTGATCCCTACCGGGCGCATCGTCGTGGGGATAAAGATCCTCCTCGACTCGGTGGTAATGCGCTCCGAGATCGATAGAAGATCTCCGAGGCGCAACACCGCCGAAGATTCGATACTCGGTTCGTAGTCGAAACCGCATCCATGTCGACGTCTGCGTAATCGGCCAAGTCGAACCAATTCTCCTCGTTTCATTCTCCGCCATGGTAGCATCAAAGAGAAAAGAAAGAACGCTGACAAGGAATTACCGTAAGATCCCCACGGTGGCGCCAATCGCGGTGTTTTAGAACCGATCTTACGTAAAGATTGTTTGATTCGTGGGTCTCCACAATTGATCACGCAGACGAAGGAGACACGGTGATTTTTATACGTGTTCGGCCTTTCTGATGAGAATAATAACCCTACTCCTGTGTATCTTGTATTTGCCCTCTGGATTACAATCGACTGAAGGTTTTCTTAACTGTCTTCCAGGAAAGGCTCTCTCTGTCCCAAAAAGGGTCCTCCTCCTACTATCTCTAAAAGACACCTATTTATACTAAGCAGTGGTGGACGTCGTCATTCCAGGCTAATTAGTCGCTCATTATTGCGCAATAATGAGAGTAATTACCGGAGTAGTAACCTCCCCATGCTGTCAAACGGTTATCAGTCAGAGATAGTGGGGAATTATCAGCAGTTATGTCAAAATATAACTGTGTATTTTGACTGTTTGGATCCTCACTATTTAGTGAATCTTCTGACGGGTGGCTCCAGTAAATCGTGAGGAATCTGTAGCAGAGCTAGTCGTAGAAAGACTTACGACCAGACGTAGTCGTAACGATTATACCATAGTCGTAGAAGAACTTACGACTAGGGGGTAGTCGTAACGATTATACCATAGTCGTAGAAGAGCCTACGACTAGGGGGTAGTCGTAGGATAACCTACGACTTCCTGACTCGTTCTTCCCTTATAATATTCAAGGGGTATGCTTTGTGACGTTATATTTTCTGATTAATAAATGAGGATTATTTAGATCCTCGTCAAGTATACTAGTTAAGTGTTCGTGCGTTGTTACGAAACATCTCATGAATGTAATAATTTATCAATTAAAGTAGATATAATATATCTCAATTCGTCAAGACGCGCAGAGCAGAGTAGAGCAGAAGAGCAGTGGCAGAGAGGAGGAAATAAGGCACGTACAGATCCAGTCGATAGAAGCAACAACGGGGGAGGGGGCGGAGGCGCGCGCGGAGCAGAGTAGAAGAGCGGGGTGGAGGCGAGGGCACAAAGGAGGAGGAAGCGCAAGCGGCATCGCAGGTGATGCTAGGAGAGGAGGAGTAGGGAGCACACGATGCGAGGAGATAGTTTACTGATAACGTGGTCTACATGTCAGTAGAGAGAGACGGGTGGGAGGATGGGAAAAACGGACGACCACCAACTCTAATTTTTAAGTAGTAGAGATCAGGGTTTTCGATTTCGTTTCAGCAAAAAATTTGGGACTGGGCAAAATTGCCGAAATTACCGAAATTTCGGTAATTTCGAATTCAATTCGGGCAAATGGCCGAAATTGGCATTCAAATTTGATTGAATTTCAACAAAAAATTGACGAATTTTGACCAAAATTTGAATTCTGTTTGAATTTGGCCTGAGTTCATGTGCAATCGATTTTTTTTTTGACCGAATGGGAAAAAATTCGGTCTCCAGCGAAATGTACGAAATTTCGCAAATTTCGTCGAAATTTGAAACCCTGGTAGAGTATAACATGGACAAAATTGTTGTACATTGTATAGCTCATTCTCAAGACCTGAAGGAAGTCATGTTGTTGGACGTTGATTCATGAATGGATGGCTTGGATGCATCAAGACAAACATCGCCGTTCCCAACCCAAACCCAAACCCAAAGGCAGAGATTACGACTCCTATGGAGCCACATGCTCCCTATAAATACATCACGCTTGTAGCTAAGGTGGTTCTAATTACTTCACGCTCTCTCTCCTTCTCCCTTAGCTCTCGTTTCCAACCTAGTCCCTCTGAGATGCTTCTTTCTCGAAAAAGCCTCACAAAGGATTTTGTCTGGAATTTTCTTACCACGACAGTAGGTGGTGCTGTCGGTGGAACCTGTTGACAGAAAGCCATGGAAGGAAGGATTTTGCCTAGGGACCGATCCACTCCATGGCAAAAACAAACCTCGTGCTGTCACGCTTCAAACACAAAACCTGCTTGTTCGCCCAAAGTAAAGGTTGGTTGACACACACATCGCACGCTCAGAAGAAAACCGAGATCAGCTCCGAAGCCACCACGTCTCGTCTAAAGTTGCCAACGCGGCGTACATCCCAGACTGTGCGTGCACCGGCCATGCAGCCCGTCACGCACCTCGGTTCCGCCAACAAGGGAGAGAGAGAGATGGGAAACAAGTGATTGAGCAGCGTTCCGAAGCCTATGGGCCAACGAGATGCGTGACCATCCAAAGCTGATTTGTGCATACGCTTCGGCCCGTGAAACCGCTGGTATTAGCCCACGACGGATACCTACCGCCGGGTCCAAGCAACCGTGGGCTATGTAAAATTTTGCTTCGCCAATAAGGACGACCACCAGGGGAAAAAACTCACCTGGAATCGCCCAACTATCGAAATCACAAAAGGTCCAAAGTTTTACTAATGCAATCCTGCGGAGCAATGAAGAACCAGCATTTAGACCTCGCGCGTTGCTGCGGGAAGCAACCGTAGAATGCAGACGATGCGAACGAAAAAGTGGATCGATGCTGTCAGCCTAACACAATTATTAAAAGCTGTTGTGGGTCATAGTACACAGTAGGATCGTAAAATCTATATATTTTAGAAAAATTTGTGGGTCATAAAGATAGCAATGTCAACCCTTGTAAGCAAATATACTTGATTATTGTTGCCTTTCATGCCTACTTGCTTTGTGTCGTGGGGACAGCCCACCAGCTCCCACCAGGTGAACACCGCAAGCGCCCCCACCCCCTCCTCCGAGTATCGCTGAAGGGGGCCAAAGGGACTGGAGGTCATCGGAGGGGCCCAAAGGTTGTCGAAGGGTCCGAAGATCGCCGAGGGGCCCGAGGGGTCCAAGCACTACGACTCCTAGGTTGGCCAAGGCCCTTCGGACTGGGGGCATCTCGCACCCTTCGGAGGACCATAGTACCATTGGATTGGGTGCGCCAGTCGGATGGACCAGGATGGTCCACCATGAGCCGAAGGCTACATGTAGGGGTAGGAAAAACCCTTGCAGCCCCTACCAGTATATGGCCCTGTAAGGGGTATATCTGTAATCTCATGTACCCGGTAGAAAGGCTATAAATAGCCATCTCCCCAACGTAATAGGGCAAACTTGAGTTTTTGAGCCATCAATACACATTCACTTCCTGACAACCAAGCCCCTCTTTGAGGACCCTTCGGTCATTCACGTGGACACCTGGGGTCCCCTTTCTCTGTCTAGTCTTTCTTGCTACGACAAGTGGCGCCGTCCGCAGGGTTCGACAGGAAAGCTACGAAGCCCAACTTCGAAGCACCAGCATGGCCCTCAGAGGAGGGTCAAGCCCAAAGTCTCAATAGCCGACGCAGCCGCGGCAGCAGTGGCCCCTAACACCCCGAGGGCCAAGCGAAGCAGAACCTCCGCGGCGGTGGCCCCTCCCGCCCAGGCCGCAGAGGAGGAGGCGAATAACTCCACACACGAAGATAACATCGGGAGCGACACCCGGCCCGCCGAGGCATCCCTCCCTAGGAGCCACCAAGACGGGAGGTCTTCGTCGACCTCCTCGAAGAACAACGCATGCAGGCCATCTCAACCATGTCCAGGTACAGCGAAGGAGTTGCACAAGCATACAAACGAAAAGTCAAGATTCACCCCCTGGGACCAAGCGACATGGTTATCAAGCGAGCCGCAAATCCCATGACCATGAGCAAGCTGGAATCCAAATGGGAAGAGGCTGTAAATCATCACCCGCATCACGTGGGCCGGTTCCTTCTACATTGCAACACCGGAGGGACAGCAAGCGGACCACATATGGAATGCAAAGAGCATCTGAAAGTTCTATCCTTAGGGCCTATGTAAAAACCGGCTACGCCTGGGAAATCGCCCCGTCGCCCTTATACGACGTGGGCATGTACAAAAACAAATGTACCTCGTGGCATTTTTGCCCCGTTCAATGAAAAAGCAGCAGTAGGCCACAACAAAGACACCGTGCATGTCCTTTAGCCTCAGTGCACACTGATGCCCTCCGCAGCATGAGTGTATAAACAAACACACCGCGCATGGCATTCGGCCCCGGTGCACACCGATGCCTCTCGCAAAAATATAGAGTTATGACTCCCGCAGAAGTTCTATCTAAAAAAGTATAGAGGACGGCGCAATACTGCGCCTCCCCCTCGCAAAAATATAGAGTTAGGGCTCTCTCAGAGTCCTATCTAAAATAGTACGGGGACGGAGCAACCTCCCCCTCGCAAAAATATAGTTAGGGCTACGTCTAGCAATGCCCGGACCATGCATCGAGTTGTACAATACTCATTCCTATTCGGCATTTAGTCGAACAGCCTACGCGCCATGACGCTGTCCCCGTTCTGGACACCGTCCGTGGCCATGGCGTTTCAGGCTGCATTGTTCCGGTGGAGCATTCACAGAACCCCTGCCTGAGCCAGTCTCACAAACGCAGCCAAAGCAGGGCAGTGTGGGAGCGAAGGTCGCCGCCGCCGCTCGAGATGGCAGCAGCAGAGCGCGCGCCCCCGGCCTCGGGCATGCCGTTGTGGAAGTAGGCAGAGACCTTGGGGTCCCCGTTCCACGCCATGAAGCAACACCCTCCCAGTCCTCGTGAACACGGCCGAGGCGGCGAGGCGTGGCACCTCTAGGACTCGCCGTACGCGGCCGACGTGAACCCGCTCCCGGACACGGGAGCTTTCCACGGCGGCGTCCAGCACCAGCGGAAGCAGCTGCGCGTGGGGGTAGTTGCGGCAGCGGCTGCGACGGCGGAGAGGAGTCGTCCCTATCCCACGTTCGACGAGGAGGTGGGTCGTTGAATGGATCGGAAATGCCATCGGAATCATGGCCGTCCATTGACACGGGAGCGGAAAGAGGGAAGTAGTATTTTGATGGAAGCGGCAGGGGTAGAGTCGGTAAAGTGGGATCAATAGGAAGCTGCCATCTAGCCATCTAAAGCATAAAAGTCGACCCGGATAGGTTACGCCTCCGTTCACGGCTTCCTTCTCGCCGCCTCCTCTCCTCGAAAGCAAATTTCTAGGGTTCCCTTTTCCTCTCCTAGGAAGCAAAATCATTGGGGGATCAAGAGCTCCGCCGCCGCCGCCGCCGGCCACCGGATCTCGTGGCGGCCGTGGAGCCCGTACCTGGACAGCCCGATTTGGTAAGCCCACTCTTCCACCAAAGTTGGATATTTCTCTCCTCTCTTGGATCTTGGTAAACACTGTTGTGTCTTGTGTGCGCTGTAGTGTTCAAAGATTATACCAAGTGCTTTAGGCAAAGATTAGCGGGTTGACACGGCAAATTGAAATATCATTGGACATTAATAAGCTGTCCGTACTCCATATTCCCTTGTTTGCTGATTTCTTTGCTAAGGATGAAGACAACTGTTCTCAATCGGTCGGGATACTTGTTTGGGAGTTACTCTCTCCATGGTAAATAAGGTTTAGTATTTCAGTTGATCATAGCAATTAGCAAGTACAAGTAGCTAGTTCGGTGGAGCAACATTTGAGGGGAAAAGTATTCGCAATGGACAGATTAGATTGTGCCAAAGAATTCTAAGACAAGATGAATGTCCTATCTTCTAAACATGTCATGTTCGATATTAAATTCTTTGTTGCATTTTTGCTGACAATCATCTATGACATTTTCCCATCTGATTTCATGAATTTTGCTGACGCAGGGCCATAGGATACCATGTCTTCAAGGACAAGAGGAGGTGGGCGCCGGGGCCGGTGCAGGGGCCGTGGGAGAGGTGCTGTGGCAGAAAATGACATGGATCATCATCAAATCTCTCCACCTTCTTCGCCAAGTACATCAGAAAATGCCGAGTTCACTTCTGAACAAGCCCCTTTGGCTTGTTATGTAGGCCCAGCGGAACCTGCATCCAGCACGTTACTCAATCCTAAGATTAACCACCGTTCCGATGCAATTTTTGGTGACCAGGTTAATCTACGAACAATTAAGTTTTGTCATAGTTCATAAACAATAAGTTAATAGTGTGAGAATAATTTTTGCAATAGCACTGAAGTCTGAATTTTTGCAGGCTGTGGAGCAGTTGAAGCTGCGTCACCACAAACCATTAAAATTTCATGAGAGATATCGCCCTTATTTGAGGGATGCAGGCTTCCTTGGGCTCTCACAAATTTGCCAGAAGATGCCTCAGTTGGACAAAGCCTTGATTACTGCCCTTGTTGAGCGTTGGAGGCCAGAGACCCATAGCTTCCACTTGGCTTCTGGGGAGATGACGGTTACACTTCAAGATGTTGCAATGTTGTTAGCTCTTCCTATTGATGGCCGTCCAGTTTGTTTTACTACTGATCATGATTATGGCCAGATGGTCCTTGATTGTCTAGGTCATGATCCAAGAGGGCCATCAATGCCTGGAAAATCCTTCTTGCATTACAAATGGCTGAAGAAGCACTTCTATGAATTATCAGAAGGGGCAGATGATCAGACAGTAGAGAGGCATGTTCGAGCATATATCCTGAGCCTTTTATGTGGGGTTCTCTTTCCTGACGGGACAGGAAGGATGAGTTTGATATATCTTCCACTGATTGCTGATCTTTCTCGTGTTGGGACATACAGCTGGGGTTCAGCAGTTCTGGCTTTCCTATACCGATCTCTGTGTTCTGTTGCCTCCTCCCACAATATCAAGAACATTGGTGGCTCATTGCTTCTCTTGCAGCTTTGGAGTTGGGAGCGCTCCCATGTTGGCAGACCATTGGTTCGGTCAACCCCATGCTCAGAGTCAGGCATCCTGCAGGACTTGCCCCCACTTGGCTTTCGTTGGGTGGGGGCTCGCACACAAAGTGAGAATGCTACTCGTTGTCTTAAGCAGTACAGAGATGAGCTGAACCTACAGCGAGCAGATACGGTGAAGTGGGATCCCTACATGCACATTGAGTCCTCAAGTTTGCCATCGCTTTGTACAAAAGATGCCGACCTGTGGCTTACACAAGCTCCGTTAATAAATTTTCCTATAGTTGAGATGTATTTGCCCGAGCGAGTGATGCGGCAATTCGGGCTTCGCCAATGCATTCCACCACCTTTTCGACCTACACTACAGGCATTGCATCGTATTAGTCGACGTGGCAGAGAACGTGAGAATTGGGAAGAGACACACCACGAGTATATTCAGGAATGGGAAGCCCGACGACAGCGCATATTTCAAGAGAGAGAGCAATATGATTCGTCTTCTTATGAGGAGTACCTGCGGTGGTACTCGGGAGCTACACGACGATATCTTATCCCATCAATCAGCGATGATGCTGAAGCAGGACCTTCATCTCAACCCGATGATTCCTCTAATATTCAGTATCAGGCCAAGTCTCCTATGATCCGCAAAGCGGTAAACCTAAATTATGTATACAGTTCATATGATTAATTTCTAGATTTGATTGAGCCTAAATTTATTTGGAGACTGCAACACTAGAAATACATTTTTTCCAAGTACTTCATGCATAACAAATCAGTACTTAACTTGAGCTCTTTCCTAACTGCCGTAGGTTGATAAACTGCATGGTATGGTGAAGAAGGCTAAGAGAGCCATGGCATCCACAGCTGATACGACCACACAAGCCTTGGTTGTTGAGTTCCTGCATGGTTTTCAAGATGTCCTGCATGACCTTGGTGAGATCAAGGAAAACAATGGCCCAGAGGTTCCACCTTTTGGTTCAGCTACTAGCCCACATGTTGACTCAGGTGCCACTCAACATACGCCTCTACTTTTGCTTGAAGATGAACAGAACATTATAGGTGACAATCAAGAAACTCAACACCAGGAAGAGGGAGACCTTCACACAGCGGAGCATGCCACATTGGCCCTCGTGCCTATGGATGAGGAAAACAACTGTTCCAACAATGTGTTGTCTCTGGAGGAAAATTGTGACTCGGCTACATTAGCCATTGAGAAGTGTGATACAGCCACTCCTGCACCAGACTTGGTTATTCCACAGCACAATGAGGATGTTGATCAAGCTGGATATCTAGAAAACCCTCTTGAACTGGAGCAGAGTGTACTGATGGTGGAACCTATTTGTGAGGAAAACAACAGTGCCAACAATGTGCTCTCACCCAGTCCCTCATCACAGGCGCTGGTATGATGGTGCAACTCAACTAAGCCAACTTAAGGAAAATGGCGACTCGGCCACTCGGGGTACTGACTTGTCTGCTCCGCAACAGAGCGTGGATGTCAAATTAGAAGCGAAAGATCCGGAAAACCCTGGCACAACAGAGCATGCCTGCGATGATGATGGAACACACGGATAAGGAAAACAACAACAGTTCTAATGGTGTTGCACTGTTCCTTCGTCCTGCCCTTAATTCGGTTCCACTGTTCCTTCGGCCTGCGCTCATTTCGTCGTCTGCAAAGGAGGCAGATGGCAATGATTCCATCCCGCTCGTGCAATGATCAACTTTGTGTGACCTATGTAGTGACTAGATGTCATGTTCTGGAGGTTCAACATGAGACGTAGTTCATGCTATTATTGCCGACAGTACTGGTAGTTTGTTCTGTAGCCTGTTTCATGGTGGATATTAAGGGCATATTTGGTAGAGCCTCAATCCTCATTTTTCAGTTTCTAACTGTTGATTCTCAGCTCATTTTTCAGTTTCTAACTGTTGATTCTCAATGATCCACTCCTTTAAAGATCTGGAGCTGACTAACATAAGCGTTTAGTTAGATGTTGACTCTTAAAAATCTGAAAGTGAGGATTTAAAGCAAAAAGACCATGCTACCCCTGTTTTTAATATTTAAATCTATTTGTATCGCACTCCTTTCTACTTGTACAGAAATTTCAAAAATTTCTTTATAAATTTCCAAGGACTAATTCTATTTGAATGTGATATCCTATTCAGATATATCAGTTGATGACAAAAGCATTATCCTTTGTAGAGATGTCTTAAAAAATAATGTCCAAACTCCGAAGCAACATTTGTACTGCACAATACTTTTTCCACAAAATTTTTGTATCATAGAAATAAATGCAACCATGGATCATTTAAACATATTTCAAACATTAAATTCACACAGAATATCCATATGAAGAATCGAGCTTTTACATGTACTAAAACTTTGGTAGAATCTATACAATTGCTCTGATTGATAATTCTCCATGGCTATAGCAATCAAGAGTCAAGGCTTGGTCAAATTGCTAATTCTGACAATACCAAAATACTTGGCATGATTGTCCATGAATCATTGTGCAAGCTGATCAGGCGGATGGTTTTGTATCAATATATTATGTACAATTGCACTTCAGAAGATCAATCATGAACATAACCACTACAGCTCCAAAGAACAATTTCCCAAAATTTACGGCTCTCTTCATGATTGAATTGACACTAGTTAACTAAAGTAGCTTCACCCTCATGGCCTTCTAAAATTATAAGGCCACTCTCAGTTTGATCCACCTATATCGTTGAAAAATATTAGCATGAATAGAATGTAAGAGAGCATGTAATGTGCATGCAACAAGTAACCAATGACCGGTGTTATGAAATATATATGAAACAAACCAAGTGTATGCAGCTTGAAAAACTATTGTGCAAAACAACAGGAAAACTAGAACAATTGATTCATATATATACCATGCATATACGTTGTTCTCTTTGTTTAATATACTTTCATATTATCGAAAGCCGAGGATAGCTTTTCTTGAAGAATGAGAGGATGATGAGGATTACCTAACTCCATGACATACATACCTACACATCAAGATTCCAAACACTATCATAAGGTTAATGCTAAACTTAATGTTTATAATTATAGTTTGCTTGAAAGAATGTGATTGTGGTTTTACTTGTGTGAATGTAGGTATGCTGAACACTCTAAAAATAGTGCGGGTTAGAGGGAGGAGAGAAAGGCAGGCCCAAGAGAGAAGAAGAGGAGAGAACAAGAGAAAATGCAAGCCATGTGAGTCATTTCATATGGACAATAAAAGGAGGTATCCCACTCCATGCAGCCAGCAAGGAGGAAGTAAGCCCAAGGCCCATGCAACAGCAAAGCCAAGGAAAGGGGAGGCTCATGTGGCCACCTAAGCCCACTTCAACATCCATCACGTCCAAGGGAAGCTCAAGACAAGCTTATGTGGTTGGAATTGAAGCAATCTAAGTCCAACTCCTCCAATTGGGCCGAAAGAGCTTAAAAGGTTAAATTGAACATTCTAGCCCGATTGAAGAGTTAGCATGGATTTAATTGATGGGCTTGTATGCCATATGACTTGAGAGGTCGTAAATGAGCTATGTATATATTTTAGAACTATTTTTCACGTTTTAAAACTATTTAGTTTTAGATTGGACTTAGAAGTCAATTTGGCCACTTGGGCCGGATAGAGTTAGTTTGGGCTTAGCCCATGCATGGGGGAGTGTCCCAATGTCCATAATACCCTAGGGAGGGGTGATGCACTGTAGCACCATGAAATTTCATGAAAAACATATTGCTCTTTGCATGTTCTAGGTTCTTGATAGCTGATTGCTGCCCTTTGGAATTGTGCGATTTCCTCGACGATTTTCTTGCTTGCTCTTGGGTTGATTGCGAGGAGATCATCTCCACTTGTTCATAGCTAAGTGGAATCATTAAGCGTGTGGTTCAGTGGGTTCTTTGTCGTAGGTGGTTGTATTGGCATCGATTGGTTTTGTCAAATTCGGTGAGTTACTCGAGTATCTCAGATCCTAAGTCGTGAAAATCAGGCACCCTGTATCAAAACCCAATCCAGTTTATCACTCACTGACCTTGACAAAAAAGAGTAAATTTTGCTCCCAGTGTAAACCTTTACTGGGCCCTTGTCCATATGGCGAACACTATACAAATAGATTAATGCTCAATTTTCTACTTTAATTCTCAATTCAGTCACTGCACTATCCATATAAGGTTAAACTTTTAGTACACAATATAATGCTCAAATCAAGTTGATGTCATAAGGAACAATTTCAGTCACTGCACTATCCTTACAAGGTTACAATTTTAGAAAACATCACAATACTCAAATCAAGACACTGCACTATCCTTATAAGGTTACAATTTCAGAAAACATCACAATGCTCAAATCAAGTCACTGCACTATCCTTATAAAGTTACAATTTCAATACACAAGACAATGCTCAAATCAAGTTGATGTCATATTTAACAAGAGAATCTTCTACATTATTGCTCAATTCAGTCACTGCACTATCCCTATAAGGTTACAATTTCAGTACACAAGAGAATGCGCAAATCTAGTTGATGTCATAAGAAATAATTTCAGTCACTGCACTATCCATACAAGGTTACAATTTCAATAAACAACACAATGCTCCAATCAAGTGTCTATGCTGCGAATATCATACTAAACTGTCAAAATCGTCACTTTCTGTATCATACCTACGAATATCACCGTCAGAATCGGTATCGGTATCTTGGTCATCACCAGAACCTATGCTGCTACTTTCTTGTGTTGTAGAACCCACTAAACTATCCAACACGTAAAGTTCTATTATTTTCCAGAAAGAATCAGCATTGCTCCCCTAAAAAACTATCCAAAAGAATCTCCCTTTCCTCTTCATTCTTCTTGTTAAGGACCGTGCAGGCAAGGAGTTCACAATTCTCTCAACACCCTCACTATTCCCACCACTGAGTTTATGAACAATATCACCCGATGAGAGCAGGGACGGAGCATAGTGAGGATCAACATGGGCCATCACCCCCTCCCCCCGCGCTTCTTTTTTGGAAAAAAAAAATTGAACACCATGTATGCAGCCTGCTTGATGAAGATACCATGGGCCAAGCAGGGAAGGAGTTGAACTAGTTGATGAAGATCCTTCAACTACTCATCTTCCATCCTTGCTTTTGCTTGAATTAGAACGTCAGCAAAACCAAGATGAAGGCCAGAGAATAAATGAAGTCATATTTCAAGGTATTGAATTCTTGGAGCGAGATCCTGCATTATGTTGTGTATGCATTGCTTTTCCTTTGATCTTTTCCTCTTTGCCCTTTGGCCAGTTGGCCCCCCTTACGATTTTGCTAAAGCTCCGTCTCTGAATGGGAGTTTGAAGCCTCCAAACATGAACCAGTATGCTAGAACACGTGGAGCAATTCAAAGAAACGTTAGTGAATGTGCACCCTTAAAACTGAATGAGCATGGGAATCTTCCTGTAACTTAAAGTGGACAATATGAACACCTCTCTGTGCATAAGATTCTATTTGTGTGCCTCCTAGAAGCAAACCAATCAAGATCTCATGCTGCTCTTGATCCAATTTCATGCTCATAGTCACAAGTTTCGGCTTAACAATGCCCAAAACAGCCACATAAGATTATGTGCAAGATATGCAATTTATTCCACACAAGATTTTAGACAGAAATGACAAGACACTCACATATATTTCATTCAATTCATAGCGAGTAGCAAGATTCTATAGAACACCAGGTTCATGTAAGTATGATAATCTTGTCATATCATCCACTCCTCCTGGTGGAGCTTCCATATCCTTGGGGCGGACTTTTGATTTATCTGTAGTAACATGTGCAAAAGCATTATTTTTTATGAAATTCACAATCCATTTTCTATCAAAAAATAAAATATAAAGCCCGAGCCAAGTCATGTGCAAAATAGTGGAACAACACCGTAAAGATCCTCTTTCAGATATATACCGAGTGGCGTAATACCATTTAAGGAGATTAATAAAGAAATACTAAGAAAACAATGCCCACATAGTTAGAACTCATATTCATAACACGATTAAAGATCCGCAGAATGCATGAGACGAAGAAACTGCAAAGTGTACCTTCTTCCCATTCGATGTCTGCACATGAACTTCATTGTTTTTTATGCTAACAACCTCTCCATCTATCCAAGCTAGAGTTGGGGGAGGCATACGAAGGGAGGCTAGTGCGGAGGAAGGAAGGCCAACGTGAAGGAGAGGAGACCGACATAGAGGCCGGCGTGGAGGGGGGAGGCGGAGGCGATGGAAGCCAGTACGAAGGAGGGGAGGCCGGCGCAGAGGAAGGGAGGCCAGCGTGGAGGGGGGAGGCGGAGGTGGGGGAAGGCGACGCGGAGGAGGGGAGACCGGCGTGGTGAGGGGAGGCGGGGGAAAATGGCGCGGAGGTGGGGAGGTTGACGCAGAGGTGGGAGGAGGAGGCACAGAGAGAGAGGGGATGGTGTGCGCTGGGAGGGGAAAAAATGGGGTGGGGATGGGTTTATATGTGGTGGCAAAAGGTGATTAAATACACCTCAACTTAAGGGGTATTTTGTAATGGACGTGCTTATTCTTGCGGGGAGTGCCCCAAAGGTCGCTCCGAGTTTTCTACGGGTATCTCGCTCCAATTCTGATGTACTCCTGATTCTAAAAAATGGGGAGCCGGGGTGTTTGGCTGGGCTCCCGCTGGACCGGTTGAAAATCCGGGAGCAGAAGCCCTACCAAACATGCCTTGTTTATGATTTGATCTAGATAGACATGTGAGGTTTGATTGCTAATGTAGCTTGTGTACCTCTTGCTGCGAAGCGTCTCGTTGATTGGTTATTGGGTTAGATTTAATAAGAAGGCTGGAAATGTCTACCTCCTATTTGAACAACAAAAGGTTGGAAACTTAATTCCCTCTTGTCAATGATCAACTTGCATCAGGGCCAGTGCTGGACATGGACGGCACCATCCCCGTATGCTCCGTAGTCCGTCCCAAGCGCGCAGCTGCTCAGGCTTTTGCGTCCGTTGGCTGGCCAACACTGTACATACAGCCCGAGTTCGGCTCCCTGCACCGTGCTGAGTACATGTTGTTGTCCCGGACTGCGCGGTGCACTTGATCGCGAGTGCGCGACGTCTCCCAGACGACGTTGACGTCGTACGCCTCCCCCGGCGCTTTTCAGCATGTGCGTGTCCACCACGCCCTCGATGCCGCGGGGCGAGGGCAAGGCCGCGGCGCACCCACTGGACGACGTGGGCAAGGCCGCGACGCACGCATGACGCATCCACTGGCCCTGTGGTCGTCACCATCAGCACGACCACGATGCCGGAGCCGTACGCGGTACGCCCCTCCCTCCCTCGGTTAGCTGCAGCGTCGCATACTCGCCGTCGCATGGTACCTGACACGTGGGCTTTTTTTAGAGGGACAAGTGGGCTTTCATATGACAGAAGAAAGCAAGTTGGGCTTTCATACCAGCATGTGAAGAAGCCCAAGAGGAGGCCAGCTCTTACGCTGTTGAGGAGGCGAATCCCAATCCGGAGGCCACATGCGGAAATCCTATATGTCGCGCCTGCGGCCGACGGCCCAACAGGGAGTTGCTCCTCGAGGCCAGTCGAGCGAGCCCAGCCGCCATTAGCAAACCATGCCAGCGCAGCCGCATCCCAACATCCCGATATGATCCAATTTTAGGCCACGTACGTAGGGCGGGAAAAAAGAGTTCGAATCAAAATTGATTTTATTACGGTAGTTAATTGGTTAAAATTAGAATGGATCAATTTGGAATTTAAAAAAAGGTTAACGAGGCTCGATTCGATACTGGCTTGTTAGCTCGTTTTTAAAATAACTACTTAAATAATAAATAAAATAATTTTAAATCGAACTATATCAATTTTGAATGAAGTTCGATAATAGCTTGTTAAGCTCGATAGTCAGCCCTTCACATGCATATCTTTCTTGTTCTTTTTTTCTATTACATATTTAAAATAGCAAGTTGCAACTAAATTAAGTGGTCCTTTCGCACATGTTAGATTGCAACTCATGTACGGTGCTTTTTTTCTCTTTTTTTTCATTTCTTTCTTATTCTTCTTATCATCTAGCTGCAACTTCTTTGACGGATGTTGTAGTATGTCTTTTTTTTTCACCAATGTTTTATTAATATTTTTTATTTTGGTCAACTAGTTGTCTTGATTTCTTTCGTTGATAATTTACAATTGTTACGACTAACAGTATTTGATTTGTTCTACTATTTTTTTTTTACTTTCTTTGAATATCATCAACGAACTATTGGAACATTGATACCAAACACGTACAACATTGGTCCATTCACCTTAGAACTTAAGGGTTGTTTGGTTTTAAGCCAATATATGCCAAAATTTGGGTTACCAAATTTTGGTAACTTTGACTAAATTTGGTATCTATTTTGTTTGTTACCAATGTGTTACCAAACTTTGATAATATTCCTTTTTCATTGGATTTCTAATTCAATTTGTTGTCAAAGTTTGGTCAAAACTTAGGCCAAAAATTTCTTGACCAAATTTTGGTTGTACCAAAATTTGGCACACATTGGTAAGGTTTGGATGGGTAAGGAACTATTGAAATATTGAAACTAAATGTGCGGAACACTTCATTTTACTTACCGAAATATTCAACACCCACCTGATTCATTCCCCTATCCAATTCATAAAGTAAGCAATGGAACATCATCTATGAACTATTGGAACATTTAAAATGTAATACATAGAACATTTTGTTTTATCAATGAAAACGTATAACACATGATATTATTATTAAGCTAAAATATATACAAGTGAGACCTAGTTTTGAATATTTCGTCGTGGGGAACAGGGTGGGTGAATTGAATTATCGGGTTGCAAAAAAAGTCACCTCAAACTCTGTGCGTTGACATGGTCCGGTGGGCCGGGAGGTACGCGACAAGCGGCTAATTGCCGCTCACCGGTCCGGGCGCTGACTGACGAGAGCCCATGCACGCACCCGGGCGGTGAGATGAGACAGCGTGCGCACTATTATTCCGCGGTGGTGGCGCCATCTTCCTTCCTCCGTGTCGCCACGCCCGTCCGCTCCAAGTTTCCAAATTCCAACACCTCACCTCATCATCATATGCTTGCGCTACCCTCCACGAAACCCTAGGGAAAGCAAAGGAGAAAACCAATAACACACCACCCGATTGTAAGCTCGCAGCTTTTTGTTCCCTTAGCCATGGATGAAATCATGAAGGTGCTCGATCAAACCGCCCAGGAGATGTAAAAACGGGGTTCCTTTCCTTCTCCTTTTTTCTGATTCTTGTTGCATCTTTAGGCGCTTCCGGTGATCTCTTCCCCTTGTGTGCTAATCAAAAGAAACATTAGTATACCTTGTCCCCTTGTGCAGAAAGAGAGAGATAAACCTCAAGGTGCTCAAGGTGCCAGAAATCGAGTAGAAGGTTTGATTGTTTTTGCTCGTGTATTTTTATTCATCGAGAGTCAAATTTCGGTCGCCGAATGGCCCACGGTGTATTGCAATTTACCAGTTTCATGATTTGTGTATGATAGGTGACAGAAGTGAATTGCTCACCTTGCTCTCTCTCTCTCTCTCTCTCTCTCTCTCTCTCTCTCTCTCTTGGTTGTCTCACACAATACACACAAGCACAAAGGAGAAATTTTGGTGATGCGCTGTATCACACAGCCAAAACGTCGTTTTCATTTTTTTCTCTCTCTATTGCCTTAATGAAGAAACTGATTACAGTGCTTTAAATAGAACACGCACACACAGCTAACACGGTCCAGGGGCCAACGCCTTGATCCCCGTTTGGTTCGGCTTTGAGCTTTTGAGCGGCTTTCTAAGTCGCTTTCCACGATACGCGCAAAGCCAAAAGCCAAAGCCGCCGAGGCCGCCTCGCAGACTTCCCCTTCTATATTTGCCCCTCGACTTGCAGGGTATTTGCCTGTTTTTTGTCATTCGACAAAACCGGCCTCAACCCCCACCCCCACACAGCCCCCGCTCGCCCACATTTGACCATGTATTGTAACTTCGACCACCAACCACTTTCTACGACCACGAGCAATTGAAACAATCTATGACCACGAGCAGGCGAAACATTCTACAATCACGAGCAGCTACGACCACATTCAGCAAAACCTTTACGACCACGCAGTACTCCTGATGAATAGTGCTCAAAGATACAATACTCGAAACTATAGTACTCGAAATGAACAGCACTCGAAACTACAGTACTCGAAATAAACAGTGCTCGAAAAGGATATCAATCGTAGTGAACAGTACTCATAGCTATAGTACTCGAATGAACAACACTTGGAGCTACTGTACTTGAAGTGAACAGTGCTTGAAAAGGACATCACTCGTAGTGAATAGTACTCATAGCCAGACAGAACGACCGAAAAACCAAGCGAAACTGCCAAAACTTTCAAAACTGCAAATTATAATGCAATCCAAATATCAATTATTCATCATCAAAATTCACGACCCATCCACATGGTCTAACAATCTCCCCCTTGATGAATACATTGACAATACTTCAAAATCGTGAGATGAAAATTTTGCGAAAAGAATGTTTCAAAGCTGCAAGGACTCCAAAGCAGAAAATTAACAAAAACATAGCAACAATCGAAAAACTCCCCCTCAACACAATGTCTCCAATTTTCACATTTTCCCCCTTTGACAATGTAATCAGCAAGAACTTCAGAGAAAGAAAAGTTCAAAACAGAAGGAGCAAGGAGAGTAAAAATCAAGAAGCTTTGTAGATTATCTAAGTCATTGCACATTAATTAAATAAAGTAACCAAGCCATTTTTTGCTGAGTAGAGCTACCAGGATCATATAAAGTCATATACCATATAGCAATGACAAAATAAGTATGTAAAATGATTAAGCAAATTAAATTAATGACAAACATCTCAACACTGACTAAACCGATTATAAAGAGCACAAAGAGATATCACAAGGAAAAGGTAAAGCCTAGAAATGAAGTAAACTTTAAAACCAGATGAGCTAGCAGTCTCATGTAACAACCTATTGCTCCACATTTTATTCTTAAGCATGTGGTATGCTTGGGGCATACTTCTTTTCAATGGTGGCATGCTTGGAGCATACTTCTTTTCATTTGAGCATTTTTATGTGCGTTTTTTTTTTCTTTTGAATACATATAGACATGTATGGCATGCTTGAAGCATACTTCTTTTTATTCAACTCTTTCTCAATATTTTTTTAAGACATGCCAAATTGAGTGAGCATAAAAATATTGCAATGAGAGACATACGAGCTTCAAATCCAAGATTTAAAATAAGACTCACAATCAATCTAATCCTTTTCGAAGAACATCCCAAAGTAATCACTATAATCAATCTAGTCAACGAGTTTCTGCCATGTCATGATTTAGTTCAAATGTAGCATATTAATTATTACCAGTCAAGATCAAAGCTACACAACATATGAGTAAATATGATAATGAGAGCTCTACAACTCATTTGATTTTAATGGCTTGGTCTTGTTGAATTGTTTGACAAGTATAATAAACAAAGTTTCTGAAATTTTAAACACAAGCTCCCCCTCAGAATAAGCTCATAGGATACAACACACCCAATTCACTTCGCAAAAAGGCAAATTAAAATTCAAACTTAACAAGGTGTAGAGCAACATCACCTTTTTCACATGGTCTCTCGAAAGGTGAAATCTCTTGGAAACCAACAAGGAAAGTGAAAACCAGCAAGTGTTCCAATCAAGCAAAGATGTAAAAAACTGGAACCAAAACAAGCTCATGTTCTCCAAACTCATCAGCTGTCCTTTCATCACAGGAAACACCAGTCTCACAGTACTAGGGTTAGTGAGATAAGATTTAGGAATCCAGTACTGAGATACGCGACTAACAAGAGCAAAGCAGGCAGAGACAAAAAAAACTTTTAGCGTCTGGATACTGCCGATCAGACCTCTATTGAAGTGTTGGTCTGACCGCCAGTCGGTCTAACCGCGTGAAAAATGCTGGTTTGACCGATTCTGTAGCAAAAACTCCCAAAAATGCAGAAGATTGTTTAGAGGGAGCAAAGCGATGATAAGGAGCTTGACCAAACTCCACTCCAGAACGAGAGATCTTTCTTAACATGTCTTTCTTTTCCTTTTTAGCTTTTCGAAACAAAAACTGAACCAAATGACCCTCTCTACCATAATGAGTATATTGATACTTGTCTTGATGAGAAGTTGTATCTATTCCCTTTACAGCACTCACTTTGATAGATGAGTTCTTTGCAATACCAGCTGATTTAAAAAGAATTTATTTTGGTTCAGATTGTACTTTAAATTTTTGAGGTTCAAGAAGCTTGACAATCTTAGGAGGATTAATCTTAGCATACTCAATAAAATTAAATCCTAGACCATGATGTTTAACACTCACCTTTGATTTGTCTAGGATCATATTCAAAATTTTCTTGCCAAAAAAAATCTCTCTAAAGTGTCTTTAAAATACTCATTTTCTCTAGCTAGAGTAGGACAAGTTGTGCATGTGACAGATTCATTCTCAATTTTCTTAGAAGCACTAAACTGAACCGACCTTTCTTTTTCAGCAAAATCAGTAAGTTGTCTGGTCAAAACTTCTATTTCAATGTTAAACATAGAACAATTAGAGCAAGAAAGTGTCCCGTGATAAAGCATTTGTTGAATTGAAGACTGATTTCGGGAGAAAGCTTTGAGGGGTGCTGTTAGAGCGCTTTATAGCCACAGAACAAGATTGAGAAATAAAGCTTAGATCTATTCCAAATAGTCTTCGCCGACGGTGTGTTTTTCTGAGTATTGTTTCATATTGGTTCTTGTTCCGAGCAGTGCGTGGTGAGATAGCGCATCTCTGTCAATTGTGTTTACTTCGATCACGAGCTGTGATGTTTCGCCTGATCATCGACAACAGCATCGGCAGAATAGAGCAAATTAGCGCATGACTACGAGAAGGCATCACGTACGAGTACGATTCCTCTGTTTTGGTTCGATCCAGCGCTGGTTGTTCTAGGTGATTGTAATCTTTCTACGACCAGGTAATTCGGTTTTGTCGGGCAAGAAATTGCTACAATCATTCACCCCCCTTTGATTGATGTACTCAATCCTACAAGTGGTATTAGAGCTAGGTTGCTATGGTGTCAGAGAGGTATGTGAATCGTCCCCATGCTAGATGGTAGACCTCGCTAGTAACTCTATGCGCCACATGGCCGGGATATCGTACGCCGCTAGAGGGAAGCCAGCGTAGGGCAATCCAGTCAGGAAGGTGACGTCTTGAAGGGTTAGCGCCATCTCTCCGCACGGAAGGTGAAACGTATGTGTCTCCGGCCTCCAACGGTCAATCAGCGCCATCAGTAGGGACCGGTTGTATGGAAAGCGCTTGGATGTACGACCAGGACCATCTGCACAGTCTTGATCGTCCTCCCACATCGCCTCAACCATCCTCGCCAGTGGAAGGAGGCTCGCACCCTCAAACGCGTCGAGTAAGGTTAAGAAGAAATGTTAATCCACCTAAAATAGTCAGGCTACAAAACGAGTACATGAAGATCGCAACAGGACAAAGATTGTTACAGCACGTACCTCGGAACCCAACGTGGTCCACCCTCCACGCCCTCATGGGCGTGTGCACCCGCAACGCACTAAGCACAATCGCCGCCTCGCCCTCCTGGGGGAGGATGGTACTGAGGTGGCTCCGATGATGCGCATCTATCACCGGATCAAGCAACTCGTACGACCACTTTGCAGTATGTTCTGGGTCCGCCATACCTGAAAATTCAGTGCATACATTGAAAAGACTACAGAACATGTACATAAGGTAATAAGAAGCGGCATTAACAAAATAATTACCAACCACAAATAAAAAACCAAATTTAAGTTGAGATTATTTTGGTTAAGCTACAAAACCCCCCACTAACCTACTTTGTAGTTTTTATAGATTTTTTTTATAGGAATCTTGCTATTTTCCTACTTTAAATTTTTTTGGCATTAAAATAATTATCCCGCACAAATGTAAACCAAATTTAAGCTGGGACTATTTCGATTCAGGTCTACCTATCGTGCTAAGCTACTCAACAATTTTAACAGATTTGTAACAGGGTCTTCCAATTTCAACGAAATTTTAAATATTAACCGAATGTAAATAAATATAATAAACAAAGTTTATAATTTTATCATTCAGCTATACGTAGCCTATGCAACAACTCTGGGTTTTTCTTACACTTTAAAATGTATCATGCTATTTTCCTAGTTTCATATTAATTTTTGGTATTAACAATATAATTACTTCGCACAAATGGGAAGCTAAATAAAGCTGGAATTATATTGATTAGCTCTACCTACTCTACTTAGATACTCTATAATTTTTACAGGTTTGTAGCAGGCGTCTTTCTATTTCTCTACAGTTTTATCCTAAATCATTCGAGTGATGGAACATTCATAATATGTGTACGATGAACTAGACTATACACAACTCAAATGATGTACCACATAATTTGACATAATGTACGAAGTTGCAAAAACCTGTACCTACAAGATGGTCTGCCGGATCTAATGCTCCTTCTCTCTCTCTCCTCTGCTACGAACTGACAGGTCTTCGCTATCTTTCTTCTCTCCCTCTCCTCCTCTCTCTTTTTTTTTTTCTAGAATTAAAATGACATTTAGACTGATTTTTTTTTTGTAGAGATGAATCATATCGCCAGTTGAACTGACGACAGGATCACATGGTTTCCTATCACTAATTCAACTAGCGACAAGAATATTGTTCACTTCATGTCACCATTTGAACTAACGACTGGAAGTTGGACCGGCAACAAGGAGTCAACAGGTCCCTGTCGCCAATTGAAATAAGCATGTCGCCATTCCAAGTGGCGAAATGGATCTAGTTTTGTAATTTTTTTTAAAATAATATTATTTATATAAAAATAACTCATTTCTTCGCTGTGTTACTGTATATGTCCATGTTCCTACTTTGCGTTGTGTGTGTGTTCACTGGAGATTTCGACCAAAGAGTTTAGCTCAGAAGGCTGAAGCAAAATAGCCCAAATCAAATCAGAACTGAGCAAGAGACAAAACAAGCACAAAATCAAAATCCGTTCAGCAGGTTAATTTCACTGCGATTCTTTCTTATTAGTTCACCAGAAACCGTACTGAAAGAATAACATAATTACAACAAGGGAAATGATTGCAATCATACGTCCGATTAGAGTGAAAAAAATCGGACGTCCTTATCACCGAGCGTGAAGTACTACAGCGCAGCCAGTTTGGTTAGTCGGCTCATTTGTGCCAATTCCCGCTCCTTTTTAAAACTGCTATTCTGTGATTGTTTGCCGACAATTAGGAAAGATGATGTATCTTGGAATACTAGAGAAGGAAAAAAAAATTCAGTTTGTTCGTGATATGATTAATGGATAATGATACTGAGCTGACATCAGATAAGAAGCAAACCGCTCGGACGCGCCTCGTCACTCGGGGATAATTACCATGTTCGGCACGCAATGTTCATGTGGCCGGAGCAAGTACCGCACCCTTAATTATTTTGTGAAGACATCATCAGTCTTACACAGTCTGTCTCATCTACATCAATTCCATCGCTAATTCTGAAAAACAAATACATTCTCGATTAAAAAAATCTAGTAGAACAAAAGGAGGAAAAAAATGTTCTTTTAAGATGTTGCGTCCTGTATAAAAAAATATTGCATATGTAGAAAAAAATGTTACATCTATAGAAAAAAAATGTTGCGCTTTGTAGATTGTCTTAGGATGTTGCAACCGCTGTCCGGAGATGTTGCAACCATTGATCTAGGATGTTGCAACCGTTGTCCGGTGATGTTGCATCTGTATAAAAAAAAATATTGCGCTTTGTAGATTGTCCTAAGATGTTGCAACCGTTGTCCGATGATGTTGCAACCGTTGTCCGGTGATGTTGCAACTATTGTCCGACGATGTTGCGGCCGTTGTCCGGTGATGTACGTTGCAACCGTTGTCCGGTTATGTTGCAACTGTTGTCCGAATATGTTACAACCGTTATATGGAGATATTGTATTTCGGACCGCAGGTCCATCAAGGACCTGCTTAATTGGTATGTACCAGTACGACGTCGTACGTGCACGAATAGTTGAGCGTCAACACGGGAGGACCGTACGGTGGGAAGCTCCCACTCATACGCCCGACTCTTAGTTCCTCCCGCCGTAAGGTGGAAGCTTCCAGTATTAGTCCGACTCCTAGTCCCTCCCGTAAAATAATACATTGTACAATCCTGTAGGCTGCAGCTGATATATTAACCACTGCCTATGTAGTCTACTCATCTGCTGCTGATCTGACGAGCTGATGAACGAATCATTCATTAGTCCATCAGTATCAGCAAGGGGAGGTGGTGCATGCGTGCACAGGGAGCGACTAGAAGCACACACACGCACAAGAGCGGGGGAAATCCGATCGGGAACCAGGCGTACGATTCCAAGCCTAAAATCGGACGTACGGCTCCTAGCTGCGCCCTTACAACAAACCTGGCACCAATGGAAAAGGTTTGCAAATTATTGCATCAAATAATGAACGAACAATTTCTCACTCATAATATCACAAACCCTTACTTACACGGGAGAAAAATCAATTGAAGTGCACCGCGACTCGGCGTGCCGTGCGACATGCACGGCAAACACTAACAACACAGCGCCTTCACTTCCAAAACCTTCTCCGCCTCTCCTTGCCCTTCTCCTTGTGATCCGCGCCCTCCTCCCCCGCCTTGCCGTGCGCCGGCCGGTGCTCTACTGGCGACGGCGCACGTCCTGCTTCCGGAGGCGTCGCGTCCCCCGACGACTTCTTCACCTTCTTGTCCCGCGAGAACGACCGGAACGCGAGCAGCCTCGACTTGGAGGCGGCCACGTCCCGCTTGGCGCCGCACGCGGCCCCCGCCGGCTTCGGCTTCTGCCTGCGCGGGCTCCCGTGGTCGTCGTCGGCGCTCTGCGTGTCGTACCCTTCCGAGTCATGCGCCGGCGGTGGCGGCGTGGTGCAGTCGTCGGGCTTGACCGTGTCGACGTCGGGCGCCGCCTCGTCTGCATGTGCGTGTTCTGCGGTTTGCGGCGGCGATGCGCTGCGCTCTGGCGTTTCTGGTGGCGTCGCGGGAGATGAGGGGTTTGTTCCGTGCGTAGGCTTATCCTCCACCCGTGCTTGCGTTGCACCGGCGATCTCCTCCGGGATTTCTGTCCCTTGTTCCGGCTGCTTCTCCAGGTCCAGGGTCTCAGTTGCATCGTTGTTGCCTGCATCTTTTGTTGACGACGACGCGGGCGGCTCTTGGACGGCGTTGGGGGCTTCTCCCATGCAAAAATGTAGAGGGGTCAAGCGGAGCCACCGACGTGAAGAGCGCTTGCAAGAACAAAAAAACAATACTAGTCTTTTTGGCGGCCAGCTATGCATCATGGAGGAGGAGGATCATGGACGATCTGGTCTCCCGTGATCTCGCCGCATTAAAGATACCGGAACTTTTATTAGCAGAATCAGCACCCCAGCCTCCAGAAACTTCTTTTAGCAAAGCTGCCGCCGTACCATATAAGGGGCTCATAGAGTCATAGTCATAGTAGATTTACCAATTACTTGAGATGAACCAATGCGGCAGGGGATAGATGGCCACCTCAGATGACGAACACACAGTAAAGGTATTAAATAAGATCATTCATCCAGCTGGGAACATGCGAATGGAAGAGCCCTGCATATTTTCTAACGCAAATACCAAATATGATGCTTTTATTACGCAGACTATCAACACAAGAGTTCGACTGTATTCATTCCAACACATCGAAGATCGATGCACAGGGAACTGGGAAGCAAAACTGAGTAAAATGCGGCCCTTCACCTCAGCCGAATAGCAGTGTCTACTGTACACAGCTAAAGAACCATCAAAATCATACTATTTCTCACCATTTGCCAACACCGACGCAGAGTGCTTCTTCGTATCCTCTCCGTGCTCGCTGGTGCCCGCTGACACAGGTGGCCTGTTGGCCAGCTTATCGGCCTCTCTGGCCTTGTCGATGTCCTTCTGGCTCAGGAAACTCGGCTGGTTGGTTGAGGACAGCAGCCTTGCCCACATCCTGTCGGTTGTCTTCACCTTGTTCCGTGTTGAGGTTACCCTCTGTGGTCAAAATAAATTTTGAGGTCATGCTAATTGTTGAGGTGATATATAGTATGAGAAGTGAAGAATGTTCTGAATATTCTGAACTAAACAATTCTAATTGTGGAACCTCACTTTGCCCTTTGATGGCACACCCTAAACTCTCCTGGGAACAAAGATACAGAAGAATTCTGAGTTGACCTTCAAGGTCTGCTAACTTCATGCAGCAAGGTGATTGCAAAGTTGCAAACAAAGTGCAATGCGTTGCGACTGGCGAGAGATGGGTAGCAGACTTATTATTTGCTCTTTTATCATGACACAAGGGTTGTATGGCATTACACTAAGTTGGATCACTTTTTTGGATTATGCTACCATATGAGACTTGCTTGGGTTCAAGGTCACTTCTCTAAGTTCTCTTGCACAATTTGCCACAAGATTTTGGCACAATTTGGGCATGTCAGCGTGAATGATGATGACAACTACCACTAAGGAAAAGAAAGTGGAAAAGAAAATTCACTCGCCCTTGGGAAATACTGATGGCCCTGAACCGAATACCCCCATTTTCTATTCCTAGCATTCAACTAGCAGAAAGTGTCATACTACCCCTCTTCACAAAGTTAAGGTCATGAAAGTTGTACTCACATGAAATGGAATGTATGCATGCCTGCCGTTGACCATTCCGACTGTGAAGCTATATCCTGCCATTGCACCATGAATGGCACTGTGTGCCAGCAATGTGCAGTAGACATTGTCCGATGCGTTGCTTGGAATAGCACGGATCATGTAAGTTGGATCTGTCATTAGAAATAACAGACTGTTATTGTCGCATTCGATAAAAAGATGCACTACAAACTAAAACTATGCGAAGAGAAGCATAATAATAAGATTGTTACCTATGTATTTAATAGTCATCTCCATCTTTTTGCTTTTGCAATAATCCTACAAGGAAATAATGCAAGACATTAAAAATTTGCTCAGAGAAATCTTGGAGAAACACCTGTTGTGATAATCGTACCCTAGCAATCCATAAGACACTAAAATCAACAATGACAAACATGAAGGTTCATATAGATACTAACAGCATATTAAATCGAAATCAGTAGCATGTATGGCTCCACGCGACCACACCAACAGGCTGCTGAGCATGTAAGCTTTACAGATAGTTACATGCAGGATGCATCTAAGGTAGAAAATTTTATATTATGACTCATAGATACAGTTTTGAATCTAACTAATAAATTTTAGTCCAACATTTATACACATAAACATACAGGCAGCATGCACAATCTGAACAGGACAGTGCCCACATAAACATACAGCTGGCTCAACTATGCTAGCTATGAATGACCACACCCTGAACCAGTGAACATCCTCCTACACTAATTTATGTTACTCCAATGGTGAAGTTCACATAAACATACAGCATGGCATTTACAAAGAGCAGATGTGGGCATGTCGCACAACCGCACAAGAGAAGTTCACACAGTCATTTTCCCTTGGATGTAAAGGTGTCAATTTCCCTTGGATGCAAAGGTGCTCTCCCATCCAAGGTCTGATCTGCACCTAGCCTATGGTAGACATGTTTCAAACCCAAGCGCCAATGCCACGCCCATTGGTGTGCATTCTGGCAGTTTTAGTGTAAATTTAAAAGATGAATACACAAAATGCATGTCAAAGTAACATGTCAAGCAACGCTATCAACAAAAAGCAAAATCAAAATAGGACAATCTCATGTTAACCCATGTAAAAAAATTGATGTGCACCTTAATCTTGTGAGTCAACCAAAGACCAACATCAAGAAGCAGCTTATTTCCAGATGCATCTATTTGATCTGCTGCAGCTATACTTTTAGCAATAAGATCCTGTCCTGCTCCCTCAGCCACAACAATAACCATATGGTTGTTCTCCTTCAGCCTCCTTTCTATATACTCAAACAGTCCACCCTCCCCTTCCAAATAAAATGGGGACTCGGGAATTAAGCAGCAGTCCTACAGAAGATGAAAAGAAATCCAACAAATAATATGTACCAATTATGGAGAAGGAGAATAACAAAAACATTGGTGATCCATGTAACACAGTAACGGTATGAACTTGAAGAAACTACAGAACGTTGATTGGAATAGCTCAGACATACATAGAAGGCATTAACTTACCACATCTCTGCTTGCAAGCGTAGCATACATTGCAATAAACCCTGCATTAGCAAGGAACCATCACAGTAAGGACTAAGGACGGCTTAATGAATTAGCTAAAACAATAACAGTTAGAAAATTCATTATGCTTTGACACAGCGGACAAGTGGTTTTCAGTCTGTAGGCAAGAAAGAAACATTTCATGAACGAACATTTAGTTAATCAGAGCAGATCAGCAAAAGATATGCTGCCTCAGTTTTACATGCCTGTCATCCAATGAAAGCAGAAAAAACAGGGGGCAAAGGGATAAAAGAATGCAGCTGCAGCAAGGACCCATATTGGGCTGAGCTAGAAAACTAACCACTATAGCGGCCCATCAGTTTCACTAAGCCTATTCCATTCTCAGCGCTTGAAGCTTCCACATGAGCTGCATCAATGGCACGCTGGGCCTCTTCTACGGCAGTATCAAAACCAAAGGACTTGTCTATAACCTAATCATTAACGTATATAAATGAACAGTATTAATTCGTAGCCCCTGCATATACAATCTCTCAAATCAACCGATATGCAGGAAAAACAGGTAACCACAAATTACCGCTATATCGTTATCAATTGTCTTGGGAATACCAGCAACACTGACTTTTAGACCACGTCTCCGGATTTCCTGTCAACAATTTCAAAATTAATAAAACTGAATCAAAATTTTAAACTTTTTTTATCAAAACTCTAATGATATTTTCCCTAAAAAAAATCTAATGATATATATACTGATTTTTAAAACAAATGTGTGCATGATTTCCTGCTGCTAGAGTGCATTTGAACAGAGGATGCTGAAGTTGTATGTGCAAATGTAGAGGTTTGATGATATATGAAGTTCTGAACCAAATGTGGTGGATATATCATGGCAGTGATTACCTTGAATATCTCATATGCTCCCTTCTGAGTTCCATCTCCTCCAATGATGTATACCTAGATAAGGTGCACATGCATATCTTACTCAACTTCCAAAATAAGGAAGATCATATTTTAAAAAACACTTATCAACAAATACCTACCTGATTAATTCCACGATCTTGAATGTTGTCGACAATCTTTCTGGTATCATGACCACCACGTGATGTTCCAAGAACTGTACCACCTCTTTTGTGGATATCATTGACACTTTTTGGTGTCATGGGAAGATAATTGCTTGAATAGAAGCCCTTGTATCCATTCTAGAAAAATTGTTTATGCCAAGTTAGAAATAGCAGAAAAGGAACCATGAATAGATTGAACAAGTACAGTTCAAAACTTGGTTTCACCAATGCACTACAATGCCTACAGCTTACTCATTGTCATGACAAAACCACTAGCTGGCACAGAGTTCATACTAGCTGTTAGTGTAATCACACAAATTCTGGACTCACGTCATACAATAAAATTCACAGGTCTCAGAACTTGCAAGTATTTTAGTATAATACAATTGAAATGATTTCCTAACCGAGTCTAAATTCTTTAGAAAAATGGCAGGGATTTATTTGCCTATAGGCTGGCATGAAATACAATTCAAAATGCCTATTAAGTTCTGTAGTTTAACAGGTCAAGGATCAAGAAGCGGTTGGGATTTCTTTTTGGGAAAATTTGATATATGTCATTGCAAAGTGTTCAAATCAGAGAAATGCCATTACAAAGTGACGGCTCCTATAAATGCCATTGTAGACATAACTTGCTCAAAAAAATACCACTAGTATACGTATTCTGTCAGTATTGGACCAAATTGCCCATACCTTCTCCCTCCTCACTCCTCACAGGCTCACACTTGTCTTCTTTATCAAAATTTCCCCATTTTGTAGCACGCAGCACATCGGTATCAATTTCGACAAAGATGGAGACGATTCCGTGCTCGTGCACCCGGTGTTCGGCCACGCCCTCGAGCTGTCGCGACAACGCAACCATCGTGCGCCTCGAGCCGCGTGACGCATAGCTGCTCTACCGCTGGCACTTTGCCGCTGTTGAGTTCTTCCCCGCCGACATCGACGCCATGCTGTCCAACGCCCTGTCGCTCGAGACATTCCTGGCCATGCCGGCGGGGACGCGGTGGGGCAGGGTCGAGGCGTTCCTGGTCACACAGCCGGTGTCGTGGGCGGTCACCGATGACAACCTGGCGTTCCAACGCAAGATCCTAGAGTGGTCGAGGCTGGGTCCCCTACTTCCCAGCCGCCGAACCCGTGCATGGCGGAGGCGAGGTGGAGGCGGTCATGTTCGGCGCCATCAACAGCCTGCTCGCCAAGACGGGCGTCTGCGCCAGGGACATCGGCGTTGGCGTCGTCAACTGCAGCCTCTTCAACCCGACGCGGTCGCTCTCCGCCATGATCGTCAACCACTACAAGCTCGCGCAACGTCTCGGCTACAACCTCGGCGGCATGGGCGCAGCGCCAGCCTCATCTCCATCGACCTTGCCAAGCAACTGCTCTAGGTAATTCAAGCCTTCCGCCTTGAGGTGCGCGGCGCTCCGCGTCTGATGCGCGCCACGGCGGGCGCAACACGGCTGGTGGACCGCGACGGCGCCGTGGCTCAAGATCCTCCATCCCCAACCTGTTCGCTCGTTCGGGTTCTACTTCCTCTATGGCCTCGCCGGCTCGACCCAGCGCCGCGCTCGTCGCGTGCAATGCCGCCACGCCCACAACCTAGCCCGCCGCCGCGGTTGCGGCGTGGTGGCCACCGAGGTCGGCGCCTGCGAGCCGGTCCGCGTCGTTCCGCACGGTCGACGTTGTGGACCTGATGCGCGAGCTCGCCGCGTACGACGCCGTCTTCCTGGCGGCACCCGTCGGCTTGGAGCCGAAGGAGAAGATCCGGGTGATAGTGCCGCCATGAGCTTGAGACATGGGAATGTGAAGAAGACGGGGGCAATGACGTCCAATATTTGTGAAATATGCAAATCAGTGGCATTTCTATGAGCAAGAGATGTTTGCAATGGCATTTATAGGAGCCGTCACTTTGTAATGGCACTTGTCTGATTTGAACACTTTGCAATGGCATATATCAAATTTTCCCTTTCTTTTTTTAAAAAAAAAATACGACATGGACCAGATAAAATGCGTGAAAGAAATGGAAGGATGGCATTCTGAATCACCTATTCAGAGTTTAGGTCATCTAGAACGACACAAACCTGTATTCCGAAGACATCGTTGACGTTGTACATGTGGGACAAACCACACACCAACTCTCTAATGACAGTATTAAGCCCAGGGCAAAGGCCTCCACAGGTTACAATGCATGCTTTCACATCTTCTGACTCGAAGTACACCTGATAAGGTTTGAAAATTTATGTCAGATATATGAGATGATGCATTGCTCTCAAATGATAATAGGTGCATATCTACGGCATCATACCCTCTGACGAGGTCCAGCACGACGGAAGTGAACTCCCCGTGGACTGTTCTTCTGAACAACCACCTGTGGTTGAACAAATGACATGTCATTTCACCAAGTACCACCGATAACAACATAATCATATCAAAACATCAATTGTGACATTTTTACCTTTTCAGGTACAGTATCATCTGCATTGACAAAATATTGCCTGGTAAATGTATGAACAAAACATTTATTTAGCTTAAAAGATAACACAATGAGCATGATTAGAGGTTGACCAAAGGAGATAGCAAAGTCAAACTGAAAGAAAATCCTTACTTGACGGTTGAATAGGCCGGATGATCTTGCAACGGGTTAGGAAAAGTCTGCCAGGAAGATTAAACAATGAAACATTAGCTTAATCCTCATGACGTCACCGTGAAAACCAACCACTTCATTTCAACATGTCATTGAAGCCAAAAAGATAAGACAAATAAATTGCTGCATACCCCCACATTCCATGAATGCACATTTAGCTGGTTTATAGGAGCAGGGGAAAAGGTATCCAATTAACACAAGATAATTCTAAAGTGAATCTATGCTCTATTTTTACCCGATCAAACCTCCCATCCACAAGCATGGAAACAACAAATCTAACAAGCGTCGCCTACGAACACACGCGCAACAAAACAAGAGATCCACACGACAGCCTCAACTTCGATAGGAATCGCCAAACTCTATGTGTTGTATTACTCTTTTTTGGATCATATCCAGCTAATGAGCTGACTGCGTGCGAAGTCGCCAAAACTCAACTTTACGCAATTGTCCAAAAATGGATCTCACACCTCAACCAATCCCCAAAACATCACCCAAAAGCCATCACCAGTAGCGCAAGCAACAGTGCAATTCTATAATTTTCTGCCCTGGACATCGAATCTGGCAATGGAGCAACGGGAGGGTGGGTGGCGGCGCTCACCGGGAGTTCGGGGAGGTAATCGGTGAGGTGCGGGACGTCGTCGAGGACGTATCCGTAGTCGCCATCCTCGAGCTTGGCGTAGGCGGCGTCGTCGTCGAGGAGGCTCATGGCTGAGGCGTTGTTGCGGAGGGCGCGGAGGTTGGGGTACGAGTCGCGGGAGATCCGCACGCACGTGGCCGAGAACGGCAGAGCCTTCCCCGCCGGCTCCTGCCGGTACCGCGGCGGCGCCGGCGAGTCGTGGTCCGCCTCCACCGCCACCCCCAGCCCCTCCTCCTCCTCCTTGGGCAGAATGATGTGAGACGCCATTAGAAAACTCCCAACACTCGAGAAGCTTTTGGAGCTCAGAGTGAACCGTGTGGGTCCCGCGCCTTAAAAAATTGCTTCCTCTTACCACAAGGCAGAAGCCGACGAGGGAGGTGGGGGTTTAAATATTCGGCGAGGAGCGAATCGAAGCGTGGAGAAGCCTCCGGGCTCCGGATCTGCTTGGAGCCTGGGAGGGTTGTTTCCGGTTTGATGGTTTCTGCTGCCCGCGAGAGGTTGGGTTGTGTGATGATGAAATGGCTTATGCGACAATTATGTATGCCTGGTTTAGATTTCTACAGATGTGTGTAATCTGTGAATAGAGAAGTATCTAATTTAAGTTCAATTGAATCATCTTCTTTTTTTTACTTGACGGTTGTTGGTCCAATGGTTAATAGTGGTTTTGACTAAATAATTATTAGTAGTTGTAAAATGTGCAGCACCATTTGCTTATGTTCCTCGTTGAGCACACAAGTCACGGTAAAGACACAGAGGCAAGACTGAAAACCTACGACCTCGAATTTTCTGCATGGCACATGTAACTAGGAACCAGTCTAGTTGCTACTACGTACCAACTGTTTAGACCGGGACAAATACAATTTTCCCAAATCTCTAGCTTTTCATGCCCATTGCTTATATCGTTTTTCTGTCGACAAAACGGTGCATTGCATCATCGACAACATATTCCCTTTGTGCGTGAATGTAAATCGCTCATTTCTCTTCGGATGCAAAAATGTTTCGGCATTTCGCATGGGCACCTTTTAGGTTTCTGCTAGGCAGTTGGACTTCCGGTGGATGCTGTTGCCCACTTGCCCTGGCTCGGCACCCGGCAGGTGGCATTGGCAATGGCATATGCCGTCCGTCGCGTGGGCACACTAGGCGGCGCTGGAGCTCACGAGCGGGGTCGTGGATTGGTGGTTGGCTCTCGCCTCGCGCGTCTCGGCACATGACCACCCCTTCCGGTCCCTTTTGCTTTTCAAAAAGCGGTTGTAGATTACCCATAGGCCGTATTTTTTATGTGATTTCACAAAAATGGACGGTGTGCGCGCATGGCTACGTCGTTACTGACAAAGCACAAACCAGATGGTAAAATTCCGGGTGCATCGCTACATTGCATGGGTAGAGTGAAGCATACGACGATAGCAAATTGTTGGACCAGGGGGCTGTTTGGTTATGGCCAAAACGAGCCTAGCTAAAAGTTGGGTATGGCCAAAATCTAGACAAAGTTAAATATTCATAAAAATAATGTTGTTCGGGTCATAGCGAAGCTAAATTTTGAGGTTATCAAATTTTTGGTGAAGTGATTTCCTTACTTTCGGATTGCACGCATATGATATTGGATTTTATTGACGTTACCAAATTTTAGTAGCAAAAGAAACAACATCCAATTTTCACTGATATTACCAATATTTGGTTTGGTTAGCCCCCACATTCTGCCGGATACATGGCCCCATTATTCGTTGGAAATTTTTTGTTCCTACCACTCATAATATGTGTAAATTTGGTTTGCCATCGGAAATTTGACTATTTTATTATTATTTTTTATTCTTTCGTCAGTACACATTTCGTTTTTACCACTCCATCCAAGTTAACGGGGTTTGGCCATCAAGAAATATAGGGGAATAGAAAAAATAACATAAATTCATTAAAAAAAACACAGTGAAAAAAAAACACAACAAAAATTAGAGAAAAAATATAACAAAATTCAAGGATAACTTTTGAACAAATTTTTTAATACACTAATAAAATTCCTCAAAAAATTACACTAAGGGAAATGTTTTAATATTCATCAACTTTACGAAGCATTGCTAAAATTGTCCTTGTTGTAAATTTTATGATTTTTAAAGAAATTTACAGTAAGAAATTTTTTGTGCACTTCTGTTTTTTCCGAAATTTTTCTGTATTTGTCGGTATTTTTATTTTTATTTTCGAATTTTCTCTTATTGTTTTGGGAAAATTTTTGTTCCTACCACTCAAAATATGTGCAAATTCGGTTATGCCATCGGAAATTTGACTATTTTATTATTATTTTGTCATTTTTTCATCAGTGCATATTTCGTTTTTACCACTCCATTCAAGTTAACGGGGTTTGTCCATCAAGGAATATAGGGGGAATAGAAAAAAAACATAAAATAAAAAACATAGGGAAAATTAGAGAAAAAAATATAACAAAATTCAAGGATAACTTTTGAACAATTTTTTTAATGCACTAATAAAATTCCTCAAAAAAATTACACTAAGGAAAATGTTTTAATCTTCCTCAACTTTTATGAAGCATTGCTAAAATTATCCTTAGTGTAAATTTTATGATTTTTTATATAAATTTACACTAAGAAACAGGTTAAGCACATTTCCGTGCAATGAGTGAGGGCTTTCCGTATAAACGCTCCCCACGGTTCAGACCAGAAGAAAGCCCATTTCATGCGATCAGGAAAACAAAGATGCGTCGAGAACCAAAAGGATCGGAGGGTCCAGCTTCTGGAATCAGGAGCTGAGGCGTAGAAAAAACTAGGAAATGCTAGAACACGGAGGCATCTTTCTAGATGTTGGTAATGAGAGCGACTTAATTGTAATATTTAAACGAAAACCATCACAATCAAATCCAAGCGGCGCGGTCGCCCATAGATAAGAGTCTGAGAGCACAAACGTCCGTGGCTGCGTGCGATGGTTTTGGGCCAAAAGGCCGTTGCGGTGTTTGATGCCCGCGAGAGGCCGCGACATATGCCTCCAGTGCATCGTCGTCACGTCGTGGTGCGAGGCAGATTCTGCACGTCGCGACATATGCCGCGCCAATGCATCGTCGTCACGTCGTGGTGCGAGGCAGATTCTGCGCGTCGCGACTTGTACTTCGAAGACTAGAGAGACGGGACCTTTCGAAGACTAGAGAGACCGGGACCTGAGACCTGACCGTGCATTTGTTTTTAATGGAAACATGGGAATCAGAAGTTACAACATTTTGGCCCCATTTCATTTGCCTTCTGCTGTTTTTGAGTGTCAGCGATGGAGCTCAAACCACTTTAGAGGCAGCCATAGGAGGAAAAATAGCATTCCAATTTGTACTGTAAACAGCATACTGCTGCAACAGTCGGGTCTCGAGGTTACACTGAGCACAGGCACGCCATTAGCACTTGAAAAACCTTGGAGTCAAATGACAAAGCTTGCAGCCGAGCTAGCAGATACATACAACCACAAGTCCACAACACACAATGACACCAAAATAGAGAAGCACAGCCAATTACAAAACAGATCACAAAGAAACTGCTTCAGGATCTAAAAATGATTCATATATGTTCTTGAAGACTTTACCAAGGTCAGATGCGAAAGCGGGAATGGGATTACAAGGCACCTGTAACAGACACGAAACATGGTCTTTTAGAGTTTATGCCGTGCAGAAAGTGTAATACAATTGCCTTGGCAAACCAAAAAAAAAAAAGCAGCAGACTCACTCATCAAGGAAAAGATCGTCAAAACGATTTTAAAATGTATAGGTTTAAGCTACATAAATTTACCGGCAACAGCTCAGCTATGCTCAATTGCTCATTGCTCAGCACAAGACAAAAACAAACAAGATGGCTAGAATAAAAATAAGTTCCAGCCTGCTGCAGATTTTCCACAAATCTGTATAATATAGCAAAAGAATAACAAATAACAAAGACAGCAACATTGCCATATGACTATTATTTTGCTAGTAAATATCCAAGGAAAATAAAGAGTAGATGATTTATTCCGGTGAATTCCAGTGGTTAGGGTCATTGCCAGGAGAGTTGCACAACTGCAACTTCAGATGTTGGAGCAAGTCATGCAGGCCCTATGCTGTAGGGTTGCTCACTTTGAATGAAACTTCCTGCTAACAGACTCGTAGCTAGGGACATGAATAACTGCAAGTAAAACATTTAGTAAATCACAAGTACGCAATTACAACAGTATAGCACAATCTTTTCTTGGGGCGCGAAAGGAAGAAGAGCACTGTGCTTAATTATAACATACCATCACCCCATGATGCCATTGTAAGGGGTGAAGAAATGATCTTCTTGGCAGTTGAAGAAATGTCATTCAAAGTGATTGCTTCAAGATCTTTCAAGAAATGTTCAATGGGTTTTCTGAAATTTCAATATAGTTGAATCACTGAGATTAACAATCAAGGGTTAAAAACTGAAATGGTGATCTATTCCATAATAGTGATAAAGTGCTGGCTAGATAATAGAAAATTGTGGGCAATGCTCATCCTGCAATAGTTGCTGCACCTAAGGTTATCATAGCAAAAATATGACGTTTATTTGTACATACATGTAAATAATGCAGGTAACAGCTAGAATACAATTAGCATATCTAATCACAATGAAAGGAGCAATGATCCATGTGCAAGTAGCAGACCAGTTACTTCATTCACAATTGAAGGAAAAATGCTGTGTGTACATAATGCAGGTGTCATGGGTGTGGTTACTGTTCACACAAGCACTATTCATGCATGTACTGTTCATCCACGGATAGTTTCCTCCATTGCAAATATATATTTCCTTAAATAGTTTATTGATTTCCTTGTATAGGGATTAGTTAATTGGAAAGATTATCTATTAGTTAGGAAAGTCATCATTTAGATTGATTTTATCCATAATTGTTAGAAAGCCATCTATATAAGGAGGCCCACTGTATCCATTATGAAGGAAGCAAGAAAAGATGAATAAACAAGTTCTTCGTCCCTATAGTCCAGCTGTGGTCGTTCCCTTGACCGGCTATTCTAGATCTATTCCTCCCCAATCGGTGCCCTCCTTCACCTAGTGCCGTTCTACCTCAAGTCGTCGCCGTCCGACCTCCCTCCGACGGATGTTTACCCCTATGAACTAAGGTTCATAACAGCAGGTGACAGGCTGACAGCTAGAGTACAGTTAGCACATTCATTTCTAGCAGACTACCAAGCATCTTATCGACAACATATTTGTAGGTTTCACTAATGAGTGCTGAACTTGTGATTCCTGATAACTGAGACAGCTTGACTTAGTGAAATAAAATTACTGTAACCATACATTATAAAAATAAAAAGACGCTATCATGTTGCAGACGTATACAGGAGCACAATCTTCTATTTTTTAGTCTCGAACATGTTTGAGGTAATGACACAACATGATTTCAAGGTAATAACTAACAAGTAACAACTTGAGCTGTCTTAGTCTATCATCACAGTGAAATTGCCCAGAACCACCTTAGTTCAAAAACTTTAACCAGCTGTGAATAGGAACAAAAGTTTCTTACAGGCCATGTATAATTGTATAATACCACAATGTGGGGACACTGGCATTATGATTTCCATAGTCGACAACAATTCAGATTGGGTATACAATACAGACTACAGAGTAACTCCACAAGATAGATATAAAGGAAATAATGGCATAAAAGAAAAAGAGTTATACGGTAGGCCTGGTATTGGCCCAAGGCACGATCCGAACCCCACCCTGACCCAACCCCCACGTGGCCCAACTAGACTTATCTTAAACATAGCCCAACTCCACAAAAGAATAATCACAACCCTACAGCCACCCCAAACTTGATTCACCGGGCCTTTTCAACCAGACCTGAACTGAAAGTTTCTCACCAATTCACGGTTATTATACTATTGTCTTTGGCCCATGGACGCAACCCAGCCCTGCACTATTGAAGATACAACCCAACCTGGCCAACCTAATTTCTCTTTCAAACACAACCTGAACCAAGAGGAGTTCACTAGATGACTTTCCATTTTAGCCCAGGACCTAATCGACCAATTATCAGGCCTATGTACAAGATGAAAAGTTGTACCGCAAAACTTGTCCACATACTTAACGGAACCAAGTAAGCATGCCTATTTGAGTTTTTTTTAGGGGGGGTGTGGGGGGGGTAAGCATGCCTATTCTTCTCAACAAATTGGAAGGCCTTTTCCCCTCAAAAGAGTAAAGGACACTGCAATTTTTTACACAAGCACGCGTCATGTACATGTTGCAAAATACTGTTAAAAGTTAAAACAGAAGACAGGGTAACACAACATGAACAATGTTCAAATCAGGTCGTAATAACTGCCCAAGTTTGCTCAACATGTGTCTATGATTTTCCATATCATAAATGATGATGCATGGCTAGTGCATGCGGAAGATTAAGAATCATGAGAAGTGACTTTTATTGCTAAGTTGCCAATGCTCGTGTAATACCTTTCCCCATAAGTCAAAATCTGCCTCCCAATGTCTTCAGACGCTACAGCCTGAAATGAAGAAAACAAAATGTCAAGGACATAATAGGAAACAAAAGAAAGATAAGTCTGAATGATTAAATTAGGGGTCAGAAATGCATACTCTCGATTCCAAGTTCATCAAAACTGCAGACTTGGTCGCCTGTTTAGCTCGATCAAACTGTTCTTGTGTAACTAAGTAAAAACACGACCAAGAAGAAATATCAATGAGTGGTCAATCTACACCAATGATTCCTTATAAATCTCAAGATATTAAATAAGAAGCGAACCTTTTCCAGGAGTAGCAACTTCAAGAAGTTCTCCTGCTGCCAAATCAACAGTCTTCGACGCAAAATCTGGGCTCTGATTTCAAGACATAAAGCCATGTTAGATCCAATCATATAACAAGAAATGAAAGTAGCAAAAGGATGGAACCCCCACATAAGTGTGAGCAGATCACATTCAGGCTACCATTTTAACAGCAGCATGAAAACAACAACAAAAAAAGGACGCAAATTGGAGTCTGCAAGTCTTTAGTCAACCTTTATACGCTCTTCACACGGTTTATGTTCCAGGGAAAAGTGGAACGGGGGAATAACGGTACACAATGTTGGACAAAACAGTGATAAGGTGGAATGGATGTGGGATGAACATAAACATGCCAAATGGCTCAAATTTGGACAGGTGATGGGCCTCTTTGGCGTTTACCGTGCTAGATAGAGAAGTACGCAAATCTGAGACTAGATCACAGTTCCAGCCGGATGCCTCCCGGGAAAGTATTGGCCATTTCTAGCTTCTGTTATTGCTACCAAAGGCATCAAAAGTTTCCCCTCTTCATCTATTCAAGCTACTTTTGCCCACATATGTTGGCTAGAAAGGCCATTAGCTGCTTGGCCCACTTTCATCCTCTGTGACAACTGACCAATAACTTATTTGCCTTGTACTATTATATTCTTCCATGCTTAAGACTGATTACAGCTAAGTCGTTCAATCCAGTAAGCAGAAAGGGTAAAAGAGACCAAATTGGCCGTGCACACAAATTAACTATTGGAGCTAAATAAGCAGTTAAACACAAAGATTATTATAAGAAACATTAAAAGAACTAAACAGAGTAGGATATTTCCAAGTGATAAGATAAGCATCAAGCTTTATTCACTTCTTGAATTTCACAAAAAAGCGGGGTAATTTATGTTTGATAAGAGGCTTACAGTTGTTGCATGAATTCCAAAAAGACCAGAATGGTTGTAGATACTGTTGAACGCAGAGAACGAATCGATCTGTTGGTAGTTGTTTAATATCCGGAGATCTGTAATAAAGTATCATGTTAACATTAAGAAATTAAAAAGGCAGGTTGAGTCAATTTCAATTTCAAGTCATTGATAAGGATGTAGAACTGAAAAGGAGAACATACACAATCGAGAATGCATGCCCTTCCCAGGACCACCAGCAGAGAAAGAACCTCCTCCTCCCATGAGCATCTGCAAAAATACCAAATTGTTCATATTGCATTGCTTTATTGGGAATCGAACATATAAGACAGTTCGCATCTACTAGTCAGTAAACCGCATAGAGCCTTAAACAAGGAAACTATTCTAGCGTAGAGTTTTGTCCGTAAACAATAAGCCAATTCGATGTGTGCCAACAGTACCTGAAGGACAGTAACAATGATAGCTGTTTTCTCTTCATACCATCCACCTGGTACTTCAAAAGCGAGAGCAATATGTGTTTTCTGTTCCCGAGAAAAGAAGTTAGGACGAAAGAAATAAATCAAACATACATCCTCATGAACAAACAGTACAAAGCACAAAAGAAAAGGAAGAACTCACAGCAGAATCAGCTTGACAACGATAGTCTCCTCCCACATAAACTGATTTTGGCTCTTCTGGACGCTTCACCCCAGGAAGATCTGACAAAAGTGGCTCAGCAATTGAAACTAACTCATCATGCTCAACTCCTGATGCTGCAAGGACCATCCTGGGAGCTGTGTAGTTTTCCTGAATTCCCCAATGCATGCAAATGTCAAAGAAAACCCTTTCTAACAAAAACAACAATGTAAATGACAAGTCGATGAATCTTACAGCAATGAATTCCTCAAGAATGCTACTGTCCAATCTATGTATAGCAGATTCCGGTACCGTTAGGGGTTTTGCCAATGCCCCAGAATAGCCAGCAGAATGGAGTGCCTCTAGAACTAAACCTTGAGGATAATCGGAAACTTTAGCTATTTCAGCTTTGATCTTCTGCAGCTGTAGAGAGAAAAAGACATCATTAATACAATGCCAAGGAAAACCTGAAATGCTTGCCTTGGAATGACAGAATACCTGTTCTTTAACCTCCCAATCGAAAAAGGCTGGGTTCCTCACACTATCAATGAGCAATTCGACCATCTCGGGTACATAAGCCTTGAATGCATCATAGGTATAGCACATTTGTTCACGAGAGGCTGATGCTGAGACATTCCCTCCAATGGCTTCTACCTCACGTACTAGCCGCAAATGACTCCTGTTTGTGGTGCTCTTGAAGGCCATTCTCTCCAATAGATGTGATGCTCCGGAAGCAGGTGTTTCATATATAGAACCACAGTCAATGTACATTCCCACTGATGCAGCTGGACTCTGCAGTTAGTCCGGGAAAAAATTACTTCCATGCAGATGCAGAAAAAAAAGGGACATAGTGAAACATCTGCAGGCATATAGTGATACCGGTGACGTTTCTGAAGCAATTTTGATGCCATTCGGGAGAGTGGTGACTTTTGTCTTAGCTGGCTCTAAAAAGTCTGGTAGTGGTGGAGGAAGGGTAATGCCTGGGAGAGGGACATCGAGAGGAGGAAGCTGGCTCGGCTTCTCCCCGAGAAACCAGCCAAATAAACCACCTGAAGACTGCTTCACAAGACTTGTACTAGCAAACCTACTAGAACCATGTTGCTGCAAGTACATAAACAAAAGAACATGTCTTCATGATTCATGGTTTATGGAAAATGAAAGAAAATAAACTGTGTGGTGCCGTGGCGACAATAACATCACGTAACATCACTTCGAAGTCAGAAGGTATGTTGAAAACTGAACAGCAAGCACATGAAACAAACTCTTATGTAAATTACATAAAAAGCTGGAGGTGGTCACCACTGAAAATCAGAACTAGCAAGACGAAATTGCAAAGCAAAATCTAATCTACCAGAAGTCAATTTACAACAAAAGACTGTACTGCTCAACTTATATCTCCCCCTCGAGTCTTAAATTACAGTATAACAGATACATGAAAATTCGGTTGTTTTAAGCATTTGCATGAATAACCCTTGAAATAAACAGTGTCACGGTTTCACAGTATCAATCTAAAAGATAATATTAGCAATACATTTATTGAGTTAGCCACCAATTCGCGAGCTGAGGGAACTCATCATCCCAACATTTCTAGCCAAATTACCAAGCAAAAAATGCTTAAAAAGCATCCGTCACACCACAAATTTCTATAGGCAAAAAATGAGCAACTGTTCATTCAACATAACACCCTGCATCAACCGCAGCTCCCACGCCAAAATCACATCCCGCAGTCCTAATTGGAATGTTGGTTAAAGGAAGATATCAGTGTTTACATGACCCCGCCGTGTTGTGTGAATCAAATTTAACCAGGAATCGCCAGATTCTACGAGCTAATCAGTATCCGCCTACAGGCGGCTTCTCTAATCGAGGGGCAACCAACACAACACCCACACCAAACACCACACTCCCGCTCCCGCGCCCGCGCCCGTTTGACAGGATCAAAGCTAGACTACTCGAACCACTAAACAACGACACACGGATCGGCCACAGACACCATCAATGCCCAGACGAATCGGCCCGTCGGGCGAACCGATGGGGGGTTTGAGGCGGGAGAGATGGGGGTAAGCTACCTTTAGAGAGCGGAGGTGGCTCCCGGCGATGCGATACATGGCTGCAACGGCCCGGAGTCTCGGAGGCGGCGAGTGGTGTGGCGATCGGGGAAAGATTAGGGGAGCGGCCGGGGAGGCTGGAGTAGCGGTGAAAACGGATCGAATATGATAATGATTTTGTTATATTTATTTTTATTTTTTAAAATATGAATATGAATACAGATGTTTCGGATGCGAATAATATCAAATATGAATATAGAGTAAATACGAATCGAAATGAATACGGCTACAGATATTTTTCGAAATATAAAAAACCCTTAAATTGCATGTCATAAATTAACAAAAATATATAACTAGTTTGTTCGATACAAACATTCATGAATTGTTTATATTTTCAGCAACTATACATAACATTGACACTAGTAAAGTGTATTAATTAGTTCATCACAAACATAACACTTAGTGTATCATATTTAACTCATAATTCATAACTCACAAGTCCATCTTAGTGAGGATATATCCACCAATATCTCTACCTTTATGTCAAAAGATTAAGTATGCTCAAAGATTTTCTCAAAATTTTCACGCGTTCCGGATGAAGCCCTAGTTTCTAAGGACTATACATAACTAATAGTTAAGCATAGTATTATCGCACTTCTCCCACGATCTTTCTTCAAGAGTTAAGGCACCAAGGTTGGTTGTGTTGTGGTGCCAACGAGACTAGTCTCACCCATCAAGGCCTACCCTCATATTTGTGCTATGTGGCTTCACCACTCTTAAAGCAATCTGGATTAAAAAAAGATACTTCTTCATCACTCTTCCTTCTTCCACCTTCTCTCTACCCAACTCCATTCCACGTAGAAGCTTGGGAGGGGAGCACGACGATGTTGCTGCCGCTCTTGTCGGAATGGAGGTGGCGTAGGGTGGCGAGCGGCGACGCATGGAGTGGTCGGGGGAGGAGATGGAGGACTTGAGGGAGGAGTCGGAGTTCTCGGCCATGGCGATGTGGTGGTGTCATGGCCGCCACCAACACCGAGGAAGAAGCTTGGGAGGAGAGCTCGACGAGGATGCCGTTGCTGCCTCCGCTCTCGCTAGAGTGGGCTCGGCCGCAGGGCGGCGCGCGGAGGGGTCATGGTAGTAGGTGGAGGACTTGGGGAGGAGTAGGAGCAGGTGGAGGGCCTGGCTGAGTGGCGACGCGCGGGGGAAGAGTCAACCATGGTGAGCATGGTGGCGGCGGCACTGGATCTGGGTCAACGCGGCGCGGTGGTGTGGTTGCGGGTTCTCGCGGGGCGTGGTGTATCCAGTGGTTGCGGGCGTGGGCTTTGCCCTGCAGCCCCTCACCCAACAACCTCGGTCTTGCCGGCGACAAGACAAGGATGGAAATAGTATCAGCTCAATCCCCCGCTGGCCATCTCGCCCTCGCCTAGGGTTGTCACAGTGCGTGGTAGATCTGGGTCGACGGCGTGGCGCGGCGCCTATGGAGCCTGGACTAGAGTAGCTGAGTGGCGGCGGTGTGGCGCCTGTGGAAGGACTGAAGGAACCCTAAGACTAAGTCCCTAATAGAACAATAGCAAATTAGCAATGGACTGTGGTGGGCCAGGCTGGGCTGTTCTGAAATTCCGGATATCCGAACAATCTGTATTCGTATCGGCCGGATAGCATGGGTACTGTATCCATTTCGATAAAAAAAAAAAAGCAGAATTCGTTTTCGATCCAAAAATTATCTGAGACAAATTCGAATCCATTTTCGTTCGGATCGGTCAGAAACTATCCGATCCATTTTTCACTCCTAGGTGGGAGGTTTCGACGACATGGCGTGTGCGGCCGTGCGGTGTGATGTGGTGTGGCGTGCGGCGGTTGTAACATCCTAATTTTTGTAACCAAAACCCCAAAGCGTGTGAAAATACGGGGGGTTTTAAGATGTTAATGCATTTTTGCGTTGTGTAAATATTATGTAAATTAATTGGAATTTTGGCATATTTTAAATTTCGCAGAGTCAATTAACAAAATGCAAATCGGTTAAAGTCAATAAACTTGAAAATAATTAAAGTGGTATTTGAAATTGAATCACCAAATCAATTTTTTGAATTGAATTTGAATTTAAAAGCAAAGGAAATTAAAAACTTCAAAATTCAGTTTGGGCCAAATTCTAGCCTACTCACTCAGCCTGTCTCCTTTTTTTCCTTTTTGTTCTTCTTTTTCTTTCTCTTCTCCTAGGTCAGCCCACCTCTTCTTCATCCCTTCGTGGCTCATCGTTGTTCGCCTCGGTCGACCTCCTCCCACCCAACCCTTGCGTCGTTCCCAGCACACACCCGCCTCGCCGCTCACACAGCTCTGCTCCTACATCACCATGCTTGTAGCCGTTGCGTGGTAGTAGTCCTCTCCACAGCGCTACCCACATTCTACCCAAGTCGCGCGTGACCCGCTTGTAAGATCGAGGAGACCGACTAGAGGGGGTGAATAGGCGTTTTAAAACTTCTATACGCTAAAACCGATTTCTAATGCGGAAGCTTATAACAATACGGTTTTGCACAATTAAAGCCTAAATCAACTAGGTTCAACTAAGTGCACCAACAATACAAGTCTATCGATAATAATCAATTAAGCATGAACTTGTAAGCAATTCAATTTAAACAATGTAAATGATACTATTGCAATCATACACAATGAATAAGCAATTTAATACAAAGTATATAAATTGCACAATGTAAAGCAGGCATTCATACACAATGAATGTAAATGCAATAGTAAGGCAATAGAGATCACACCACAAATACACGTCGATGTTTTACCGTGGTGTTCGGAGACTTGCCGGTCTCCCCTAGTCCACGTTGAGGAAAACCCAAACCAATTGAGCCGGCTCCACAAATTAAGCCTTCCTCCGAGGTATCAACACCTCGCTCCACTAGGGTTGCTCTTACTCCACTCCGGAGATGGCGAGCACCAAGCCACTCACAAACACCGGGCCTTCTCACAAGCTTCACTTGAGAAGATCACCGGACCACAACGCCTCCACGCCGTCTAGGTGTCGGCAAACACCAAGAGTAATAAGCCAAGCCCCTTGCTTGCACAAGCTCAAGTGGATACGAAATCCACCTCTAGATGCAACACATGCAACTAGAGACCTCTCTCCTTGCTCACAAGGTGCAACACATGCACAATTGATTGGAGAAGCTCACACTAGCTCAAGAGAGTGAAATGGGATGCCAAGATCGTCTCTCAACCGGCCAAGGGGGTATTTATATGTGAGACCCCGGTTTATTAAACTTGTAATACTTAACCTTTCACTGGTTCTAGTATCACAAATAGAATAACCTGCGTCTCGATGGATATGTGCTTCCTGAAAATGCAAAGACACATACATCATACCAAAGCGTGCATCAATTCCATACACGAATATAACAAGTCTACCAAAAGACATACATAATATAAGTTATTACAACACAGTGACCTGGCCAAATGACAAGAGTATCAAAAGTAACAGCGGAAGCAAAAGTTGCCATAAGATGGCTTAAACCAAAAGACGACCAGTTAGCCACATAACACTACAGGGCAACCGACCGGACCGCCAAGCTAATCGCCCCACACACTGCCACAAAGACAACTCACGAAGTGAGGCCCATCGGACTCACTTCCTTCCTCTCGCACAATACAAGCAATGCGGTGAGTACAAAAATGTACTCGCAAGACTTACGAGTAACAAGCCTATACATAGCTACATGAAAGCTGTATCAAAGGAATGTGGTTATATGGTTCTTTGGACGCACAAAGCAAGTTTCATTTGCAATAATGTAATAGGTTGAAAGCAATTTAACAAATCAGTTTTACTTATTGAAATAACAACAAGTAACAATATTTAAAGGTAACCACCTGGAAGTGACTAACCCATTAGCCACCACAAATAGCATGAATCCCTGATTCATACCACCCATCAAGTTTTAATTTTAAAAGGTTGTAGTCTAACTCTTGAAAAGCATATCCAAGCGTGTCCATAACCTAGGACGAGGCTATTCGAATAGTTTGTAATCCCTGCAGGGGTGTACCAATGTACCCACACTTCAGACCGTCTTTTTGCCAAGCTATTAAGCACACTTCTTTTGGTGTGCCGGCACGGCTAAGTCCTACGAACCCTTTCCAATGGAATATGCTAATCAAGAGACGCACGTATGGGGGTTAATCCTTAGTGATCTGTCGACAAAATATGGATCACAAGGACCCATACATGGAGCAGGATACACCGCCTCGGCGGGTGCTCCTCTCCCCACAAACGTGTCCATGTTGCATATAATTAAATATGCAACCCACCACGCGACTCATTAATTAACACACCCCAAAGTACTCAGCTAAGAGAGGTCTCATATCCCTCTAGTGTGGTTAGCACGCACAGAATGCTCGGATAACAGATACTCACAAGTAGTTCGGTCCTTAATTGACCCGGGCACCATTCCATTCACACCCCAAAAGATCACACCATCTTACCATTGTGCCCAAGTCTAAATTGTTTTCATTTTCAGCTTTAGTTTTGCAATTTAGACATAGCACAAGACTGAAATATACAGATTATAACAGTTTGTGTAATTAAGGTTATCGATAAGTCGATAACCGTCCATTTCTACCGATAGCTAAGCATGGCTAAGCATAATGACACGTAACTACTAAGTGACAAGGGTCCATCCAGCGAACCCAAAATCACAGCAAGTAACCCTAGGCTCAGTAGTAGAGGAATCAACATTTCCTACTGATAATGCAACTACTGGGCCAACTATCGACAATAGTTTAAAACAACGTAGCAATGCATACATAGAATTTGCAAACAACATATTAGAATTTGAAAATAGTAGGAACAATATGATCAAATGATGCTACATCTGCTTGCCTTGCTGGAGTGCAGGATCTGATGGTTGTGGCTCAGAATCAATAACAATATTGTCTTCGGAACCTAACGCGAAAAGGCGATAAACCAATAAGAGCGAAGAACACCAAATAAACTCCAACAGCAAAAGACATCCAAATCTAATGAAATTTATACAGCAGCTAGAGAATGATTTTAGATAATTTTAGGAACAAAAATCATACAATTTGGACTTAACATGCAAAAGATATGGATAAAATACTCTTTCTCAGCCTAAAATCAACCTAATTAATTACTGGTACTGTTCATGGCGAAATTTTTCAGAATGATATAAGGTCTGAAATTTTTATAGCAGGTAGATTATGACATCCTAATAGCAGCAAAGTTGAATTTACTAAATTTGGAGTTATACACATTTACTTATGATTTTTCTAAATTGTAAATCTAATGCAAGTTACTTTACAGAACTTTAATTATGCTAAAAACCTATTTCATATTAAAGTACACTAACAGAGGAAATTAACAAAATTGATTTTGCATAAATTGGATTTATACAGAAAAAGATATGCATTTTCCAAGTTTAAAACTATTTCTGGAATATTCAAAGTGACAGAAATCAAGTTATTTCTAGTACCCAATTTTCTGCTACTGAAATATGCCTAATTTTATTTTCATAATAAACTTAAGTGATAACAGAATTTATTACAGTTGGAATCATCTAAAAAGGGTTTACAATGAATTTGTTATGAATTTCTAAAGTTTTTATACCATTTTCAGTTGTTAAATAATTACTTACCGAAATACAGACAAACCTAAACAACAGAATACGACGTGGACGCTCAAGGGCCTTTGATCTAAAATCCTACGGCTCACACGCGCCGGGAACAGCGCACGCGCGCGACACCTAACAGAAGCCCACCGTTGGATCAAGATCCAACGGCTCACGCGAGGGAAAGCATCCGGACGGTGCGGTTGCTTGGGCCAATCACAGCCGCAGATCTGCAGATGGACGGTCCAAAGCGCACCATCAGTCGGATGCTCCGAACGCATATCAGATCTCAGCCGCTGATCTCAAGATCGACGGTCAAGAATGATAGAGGCAACCGGAGGGTCCGAATGCACTCTAGATCTGGGCCGTTGATCACGGGATCTACGGTCCACGATCAACAAAGTGCTACGTACGGGATTTAAGTGCGCAGGGAGGGTTTTTAAAGAGGACCCACATGTCAGTGAGACCGAGCGTTGCATTAAGACCGCGATTAACTACTAAACACCAAGGATTAGTGATTAACTAGCAATTAATGCGACCTAATGACTGGCACAGATGCGATTTAAGAGATTGGAGGGCCCGCACGTTAGAGACCCAAAAGTGAATTTCCGACAGCGATAACCTCCGACACATTAATTAACCAATAATTAGTCATTAATGATGTCCGACACGCACGGGATTATGCCAGTGGATGATTTAAGGATGTTGGGCCAACTGACAGTGGCTCAACGACACAGCTTAAGACACAATGAATGAACTAATGATTATCAATCACTGGTAATTAATGTGCCTTAACCAAATGACAAAAAACGGGAGCTTCTTGCCGGCAAACTCCCGAGTGACTTCAACGGCTTGCCGCCGGTGACACTGGCCGCGGCGGCGCCAACTAAGAACTAAAATGGAATCGCAATAGCACTACGAACCTACTGGTGACATTCTCGCCGTGGTGAGAGACGCAACGCGGCTAGCGGAAAATGGAAATAGAGCTCTCACTGCTAAACATGAAAATAGCAAAAAGCTCCGCTGCAGTCCAAAGAAGCGTGTGCCAGAGCCTCTAGAGACTAATAAGAAGCTACCTTGATGAAGAGAAGCTTCAAAGATGGCCGGAGAAGCTGGTCCACGGTGGAGGCTCGCCGAACTTGGAGAAAAAAGGTTGAAAATGGTACCCTGAGCCAAGTGAGTGATACCAAAGCATCAACATAGCTTCATTATGGTCCACAGAAGCTACATGAGCAAGTAATTTGAAAATGGAGCACTCACCTGAGCTGAAGAAGAAGATGACCAAAATCGACCGAATTTGAACAAACCCCAAATTGGACAATTCCTGCGAATCAAATCCAACATTAAGTGAGGGGAAATGTTCAAGATAGTAAGGAGATAAGAATATGGTAAAGAAACGTGAAGGAGAACCACTGGAACACCAAGAACACCAATGGAGCTCTTCGGTTCAAAGATGGCGATTTGGTGGTTTTGAGGAGTTAAGCTCCAATACTGTAAATGGAGCTTGAGGGTGGTCTAAAGAAACATCAGGAAGTGTATTGGGTGTTTAAAAAGCTTTGAAGGCATTAGGGTTTGGACCAAACGCTTTTCGGGCGGCAAAGCACAAAGCACAAGACGAGGCCGACAAGGAAAAAGGTGGTAGATGGTGCATTAGGGCATTGCACGGCTCGAGTGTCTCCATACCCCTAAATGCTCGGCTAGGACGATCAGAGGGAGCATGAAATGACACCGCCATCCCTCCCTTACTGCTCATGCAGGTGGAGGTTGAAGATGACCGAGGAGAAGCTCGGGCGATCCGAACCCTACGATTTCAATCGGTGGTGAGATTGCGCCACGCCTCGAGTTTAAAACCCAACGGAGGAAAAGGTGAGCGTTGATTTTAATCCAACGACTCGATTGAACGAGACGATTGGAGGTTTAAACAACAGAGGAGAACACGAGCCCATGGATTAGAACGCGACGGCTTAGATTCAAACAAACAACCGGAAGGTCCGAATGTTTTGTTGAATCAGGGTGGTTGGATGGGGATCTAACGGTTGACATTCGAACAAGCAACCGGAGGGTCCGAATGTTTAAAAGAACAAGGGCCGCACGATTAAGATCCAACGGTTGAAATTCAACGCGCGCTTTTTAAAGGGACTCGGTGCAGTTAGTTGACTGGACCGAGTCGATTGGCTCGAGCCCGAGTCTGACTCGAACCCAAAGCACAGTGAATTTAGGTTTTGACTTTCCAATTAGAACAGAGACTTTGGAGGATTTATTTGAGATAGCAAAACAACTCCAAAAATTATGAAATTTTTACAGGAGCTTGCTAACTCGGATATTAACCTTGTGTAAAATTTTCAGAGGTTTTTATACTGTGAATAAATCTCAAAAAATTCTGCAAGGCTCTGATTTCAGGTTTGACTGCCCTCTAAAAATATTCAAACAATTTCTAAAAATTGTGAAATTTTTCAGAGGGGCCACATACCATCACAGAAACTAAGGGAAAATATTTCCCAATGATGATCACAATATTTGACAAGATTGTTTTTGGGATATCATAGTTTGGATCAAATAGACTTGTGATATTTTATTTCCATAATCCCTTGTACAAGAATTGTTTGGTACAACAGGAAATACATGATGTAAGAAAAAGTTTTAATTCTTAGCCATTTTCTTACATTTGAAACACAAGTCCAATAATGGGATGTTACATTATAGCCCCCACAACAAAAACTAGCCGTTTGGAGTCGAAACAGCCAAAAACTAGCCGTTATAAAGATTGGTGCGGTACTACATGATTATACAAGCGGTACTACGCGGTGACACTCGGTAAAAAGGTCATAACTTTTGACTCCGATGTCGGAATTGAGTGATCTTGGACTCTATTGAAAGCTTATTCAGAGGGCTACACAACCCACCTATTTGATTGATCTCAAACACATTTGATCAAATCAAAAAGCTCAACTCAAAAGAGTCACTACCATGGTCTAAGTCCAAAGAAATAGCAACACGTAATCTTAGACCATGTCAAGGGAATACACATGAATCTTAACCATTTGCAAAACACATTTGCAAACTTAGATCATGCCACAAGGAGTAGGTACATGGACTTCAATCATTTGCAAAACACATTTGCAAAGCATAGTCACATGTTACAAGGATTAAATGCATGAGCTTCGGCTATTTGCAAAACACATTCGCAAATAATAGCATCATGCTACGATGAGCTTGAGCAAACAAGATTGAGCTATCAACACATGATGAGACTCAAGCTACTAGACAAGACCCCTCTTAATAGTACGGCAACCTATACTAGCAATCCGGTCTTCCAACCAAACACCAAGACCGGTAAAAGACTAGGAACACATCCTTAACCCTAGCTAGTCATACATTTGCCTTGACCATCCACTTGAAGCTTGATGACTCACATCCTTGCTTCATGTTCGGGTCATCGTCTTGATATGCATCAACCCATGATGCATCTTTTACTTGACTTTAATCAACACATAATGAGTCTTCTCTTAACTCGATGATCAACTCATGATCATCTCTTATTCGAGATCTTGATATGCATCAACACATGATGCATCATCTTCTTGAACCTTGACTTGATGACAATCAACTCATGATGTCATCCAAAGTCTTCATCACCCTGGAACATAACCTATTCATCCAACTCATGGAAAATGTTAGTCTCACAATGTCATTAACATTGATTAACAAGATATACCTGCATAAATGCTTCTAAACAAGCCATTATCGACAAAGCGGTATTACCGCCAACTAGCATCCGTAATACCGCTCCCAGAGTACCGTTTCTCAGATGCGGTACTACCGATTTCCAGAGGCTCGAGAAATACAGAAAAATACCTTCTCTGGAATTTACATACCGCCACATAACAAACGGAACAACCGGGTTGCGGTAGTTCCGCCAACATATTTGCGGTCATATCGCTACGCGGTAGTTCCGCCACATGAACGCCGGTACTACCGCACATCGCTAGTACCGCTTACCAAATGCGGTCATACCGATTCCCACTAAACTTCTTCCAGAACCTTTTCGAAATGCAATGCATGACTCCTTTGTCTTGAGTCATGTCAATCTTTTATTACCTTTGCATTTCCTTTTCATGTCATCATTCAAACTCCGGGACTAAGCCTTGAAAACATCTTAGCACACACATTAGTCCCACAACACAATTGCAAATAATTGAATATAAAGTAATATGAGTATATATGAACTACACAAGTTATATATACCATGAGTATATACGAACTACAAGTTGTATATACTAAATATGAGTGTATACGAACAACACAAGTTGTATATACTCATATGAATATATTAACTACACAAGTTAAATATATTCAAAGATATATTTCAAAGTAAAGATCCTTAATATATGTGGAAAGAGAATATGGATCAATACTAATGAAACCACAAAATATAGAATGAACTCCCCCTAAATGTGTGCATATACAAATGTGTAATGGAAACATATGCACATATCCAAGTTAACCTTTTTGGTGGAGTTTAACCTATATTTTGGATCCGAGGAATGCAACAAGATATAATAAGAAGAAGTAGAATGCATACCTCTTGTATTTTCATCTTTATATCCAAACACGACTAAGCAATAGATAATCAATAGAATTGTTAGTCTCACAAATAGATTTGTCATTAATAAATACATACCTGTTTGGATTTTTGCTTTTATATCCAAGCTGAGACTAAACATGATATAACAATAAGAGTGTTAGTCTCACAAGTGTATTTGTCATTAATCACCAAAATACTCCATTAACATATAATGATGAGTCTAGATCCTTCACCGCTCCCTCTCGCGTTGCTACGCCCGTCCGCTTCGCTCGTCCCCCTTTAAAGCCTAGGGAGACATGCACCGAGCTCACCTCCATCTTTGCGCCATCTTCCCCTGTCTTCCTCCTATATTCCGCATCAACGAGAGAGAGGGGAGTTGAGCTTTGTTTTTGTCTTACATCGTTGCCGAGCCACTCCGGGTGCTCAGGTGAGCCCCCGTCAGTCCACCCTTGAATTTTGAGCATGCCCTTTCCTCCTCTAGCTCTTGCTCACATTGCCCCCCACCCCCCAGCACAAAATCAGTGCTGGTCACTTTGTCTTCTTCTTCACCGGTGGCCAAGCTGTCCGCTCTCACCGAGCCTCATCGCCTTCTCTGGTGAGCTTCGACATTGACGCTCAAGTCCCTTAGCAATGCAATTGTCCCCTCTATCTCACTCGAAGTGACATCGTCTCCATCCTCTGCGTTGGTGACCTTGAAGTCACGTCGCCTACCTCTTCACCTCCCGGATCCGTCGCCTCGGTCGCAAACCCGTAAGTGATCACGTCATCTCATGTTCTATGACTAGGCAAAGCTAGTAGGCTAGTTGTTTTGAGCCGTAGAGCGTCGCCTAGACATCGCGCCATAGCACCTTCATCTTCGGCGCTGGTTGTCGTGGACAGCCATGCTCGGAGCTCCTCGTACCGAGTTAGTGATGTCATTAGAACCCCCTCGGGGAGTAGATGCTCGTGCGCGCGTCGCCTTGCCGGATTAATCGTCGGCTTGCCACCTTCGCTGCAAGCCAGATCAACATTGCCGCCATGCGCAGTCGCGCCACCGTTGTGGGTCGTTGTTGCCCTCACCGCTGATGTCCTTTGGACCGTCGAGGACGTAGGAACCCATTTTGGGGCTCCCGGGTCATCCCTAAGGTCTGGCTTACCGACACCGAGCTCAACCTGAGCGTGCCTATGGTAGGAATTGGGGGAGCACTGTAGCAACATCATTAAGGGTTAATGATGTAATTGGTAAATAGATTAATTATTATGTAATGTTAATATGACATGTGGAGTCAACGTGATTAGAAAATTATACCTAGAACCTAATTTAAGTTATAAGTCTATGACATACGGGCACACCCTATAAAATACATTGTTTAGACTCGGTTTGTAGACATGTGCCTTTGACCTGTGGGCCCACGGCCCAGGTACTATTACCATGGACCGTGCCTCACCTGTTAGTGACCATGAATTTTATTTAGGGAAATAATTAAAATAAAACCCTAGTGGTCAGTGAGAGAGACACACTCTCACCTCCGCTTATTTTGGGGATTTTTAAAATTTGGAGAGCTCGTTTTCTTGTTTTAACTCCAAATTTGACTATTCTTATTTCTCAATTTATCTAAATTCAAACCCTACCTAACAACACCAAAAACATGAATTTTGTAGATCATTTGAATTTTTAAATACAATTTGAATTCATTTGGATTTATTCAAATTTGGTGTTTTTTTGCGTAAATAGATCTCAAAGCTCCGGAAGAGCAGAAGATCGAGCACCAACAAGATCAGCAAGACTGTGAGCAAAGCGAGTCAAAACTTTGGCCATTTTGCACCTACATTTTGAATGAAAATTATGTTGTCTTAAAATACAAAATTTCATGATATGCTTTTATTATAATTATGTTAACATTAGCTCGTAGTTAATGATTTAATATTAAGTGTTCTATTAAATCACCTTCCTTGATCTTGGACATTATGCTTTGTTGCCTTATAAATAATGGTAAACTTAATTAGTCATTAAGCTTGTATCTAAGTGACATGCTTAGCATTGCTTAGATACATTAACATGTGGGCATTAATTTGCCCTAACATCCTTTCAATCATCAAAACTTGATTTGGGCAGCCATTGGGTGGAGATAGCTGGTATGTCGATCTTAGCAGAGATGTTCGAAGCAAAACTCAAATTTGTTTTAGACTTGGGGTGTAGATGGTAGGTCGAACATGTGTGAATAAGAGCACGGGAGTTGGTAATGCGAAAGATACACCCAAGTCAATTAAGGACCGAATCTTATGATGACCTCTCAGGTACTAACAGTGCAACCACAAGTCTGTAATGATTTGACCTGGCTAATTAATTTGCTTTGCCTTAGCGTTAGTTCCACCATCTGGTGGAATGTGGGGGGTGGTTGGACCCACTAGGGCCCACACAGCGCAAGAGGGGCATTCGGTAGGGTTGTAGCCCCCGAAAGTTGAAACCTTAGCGGGTGGAGTTGTGTTGGGGTGGTGCATTGTAAAGGCTCTGTGATACTTTTCTTAGTCGCATGTCTACAGTAATGTGTTGACATTACAAGATGATCGTCTTTCGTGGGTAAAACTGTATAACCTTACAAAGTGAAAACTGTCCGAATAGCCGTACCCACCATCATGGGTGATGCAATAAAACTTACTTAGTTTGTCTCAGTATTATAAAACAATTTGTGTGTGGGGGGTGAAATGTCGGGTTGCAACCCAGAGTGTTGATTTGTCCTGGTTGTAGCTAGTGGAAAGTGCAGGTAGTAGTCTGATGAAAAATGTTGAAGCTGGTTGAAGCCACTCTATGGTATTGGATGGTTGGAGCCACTCTATAATATTTAGAGGTTGAAGCATTCGCCAATATTATACATCATTACTCAATTTCATTAAAACTGGTTTAGTCGAAATGATAGGTCTCAAGCTTTCTATTTAATCTAATTCAAATGTGACTTTCTGCAAATAAAAGAACCTCAAACCCTCCATTGTTCAGCCTTGCATATATTATAACTGCATTATGTGTGTTGGCTCGCGGAGTACGACTATGTACTCACACTTACTCATTATAAATAAACTCAAGAGCCTTCTGACAAAGACCCCTACGCCTACTTCACCGCATTCGGAACAGATGGGGAACACGATGGCAGGATATAGGCCGGGCCCCCAGTCGCTTGCGTGTGGGCAGTACTGATGGATCCACCTTTTAGTTACCTGCTTTCACATCTACATCTGCTTTATGTACTAAACTATGTGATAAGTACTTGGCATGTCCGGCCCATATTGTAAAACAAATGACTATACGATCTACTCATGTAATGTAATATTAAGTATGATATGATCATGTGCGATGTATGTGTATAATTCAAAAATTTGTCAATGTGTACTATTTAATAATCCAATACGTAGCACGATATGCTAGGTACCGGATGGTAAATTCCCCGATAGGGGTCGAGCTCAGTCGGATGACTGCCGATATTGGTTCGGGTGGTCGGATACGAATTGCGTGCGTAGGTTTTGCTGTGAGGTGGGCAGGCTCAGCCTTTGCAGGCCTGTGTGGGCTTGGATAAGTGGATAGATTTGTAGAATGGGTCCATTTTGGCTCACCTGGTTTTGGGCTCGTTTGACTGTTGTCTCAGTTGCCTAGGTTGCCACCTTCCTATGTCCTATCAGAGATCCACAATATGAAGCTAAGTGGTGGGCCTTCGTGGACTAGATGAAAATCGCACGTCTCCTTTTTTTTCTTCTTTTAAGTACACGCAGGACACATTCACACACAAACACCACACGTACACCCACACACACGTGGGTGCGTCATTAATACACATCTAATCTGCATGGGGACTGAATCCCATGAAGCGCGGGCACACACTTTGATCTCTGAACAAACTCACGTGTGCGTGTACGGACTAAAATCCCAAAAAACCCTGTGAGAACATGGGCGCCGAGCCAACGACTCGAACGTGTGCAGGCTGGGCGACTCCACCTCGCGCCAATCAACCGAGCGCAGCTCGGTTCTCTTCTTCTTGTTGATGCTTAAGTTTCTCTCAAGAAGATTTTTTAAAACAAAAAAACTAGAAAACACTATACTGTCGAAACAGTACAGCTTACGGATTGCTACGATCCAACGAGACGTATTGTCCATAACTTCTTTCACCGATGCCAACTAAATCTTACCCATATCCACCCACCTCTGGAGCCGACACAGAAGGAGCACAACTGTACAAGCCCCTCTCTCTATCATGGCAAGGAACGAGCATGAGAAGCAGTGGAGTCACACAGCAAGCAAACGGGTGCAGCGTCGCGTAGTGTCGAGCAGCGAGCAGGCACGGAGTCGCGCAGTGTCGTATGTTGGCTGTCACAATGACTGGGTTTTAACTTTTAAACCCTCTCAAAAAGAGCTGTTGAAGTATGAGTATTGTCAACGATTGAGTCGTCGATCTTATGAAATAAAAAGAGAAAAATAGCTAAGAGTTTCTGAAAGGGAATTGTGCTGCTCTTTATTGTAATGAACTGACGATTACAAAATGCCTTAGGGAAGATGACAAACTAGCCTTAATTACACTGAGTGTGTTGTTTGCTATACTACTACTTCAATTGGCATGTTGACCTTCCGAAATCTGTTTTGTCTTGGCTGTTCGTCATCCATCTTTAAATAACTAGCGAAAAAGTGGTAGTTACTCATAAAGAAAACACCTCTTGGAAGTGACGCAACTTGTCGGAGAAACAGTTTCAGTCAATGAGAGAGTAACCGATCGCCAGTTGGTGTTGGCAGGAGACGCAATAACTATGATTGCCAATGACTCAGGGCTGTAAACGTCGTATGGTTTGGGGTTGATAAAATACATGTCCCATTCTTTACACGGAAGGGATGTATTTGGAATCGGGTCCAAATACGAGTTCAAAGTCTTTACGAGCAGTCATCTAGTTGAGCAATGGGTACAAGGCCCCCTCTGACCAGGTTACTCGCAGAGCAATCTCTAAGATTCTAATGACCACAGGAGTTCGTTAGCCTCAAAGTTTACGACCATATAAGTTGTGTGGCTTTTGATTTAAGTGTGAAATCAATAATTAGGAATTTAATCATCGTCAGGTATAAAGAAGTCCAACAAATTTATTAACTCATGGATTTGATGATAACATATTATTTATCTAGGATTGAATGTAAAATTAGATACTTGTGTAATTTATCACGAGTTATTAATATAAACCAGAGGATCTATTTTTTTAAAAAAATTATATATAATTTCAACTCAAAAAATAAGTTTGCGTAACTAGAGTCTACCCTGTCAAAAAAAATTACACTTCCCAGATAAGATTCTAGACTATATATTATAGTGTTTGTTTGTTTGTCATCTATTGGCGAGATTTACACTCGTGCATCACGTTTGCTTGAGCACCGAGCAGACTTGACCCCTGTCAAAGTGGAGTACACATCAAATGTTAAAGTTGGTGATATCCGCAAATTGAATACGATGTATGCTTTCGTATTTCACTCTCCGGCACGTATGTATTATTGTACCTGATCGTCATGCCGACTTACTTTTACTCGAACTCACCAGTCACGCAGCGCCATGAAATCGGAAAACTTTCGAGAGGATACAGATGTTCAATCTCACTCTCACGGATAGGGCTATCCACGAGACGATACGTGAAAGCCGTGAAGTACTTGCAGTAGTCCCACTCGCAAAGGTAGGGCTACTGGGCTTAGTCACAAGGCGATACACGAAGGCCGTGAAACACACGCGTTCTCACTCTCATGCTGGGTAGGTGCCGTAGGTCTAGCCACGAGAGTTTTACTCTCTCTAGCACATGTACTAGTATTGCACTAGATAATCGTACCATTTTACTTTACTAACTTGAACGTAATCAGTCACACGAACATTTTGAAGAGACAGACCTTCGGTCTCACTATCACTCACTCTCACTCTCACGACCACAAGACGATAAACGAAAGTCGTGAAGCACGTGCTCGAGTGATGTCACTGAGCGCGAAGTGTGAATGCAATTGCTGTCATTGTTTGTAATGCATATCCGTTATTATCTACACCACCGGTACTCTCCCGCGGGAAAAAGGTTTAGGGCGAGTTTGGTTAGGTGAATCAGGATGAATGGAATGAGATAGCACATGATGGATGAGATGATTCTAGATGATATGATATAAGTATGGTATTTGGCTGGTGGGATAGGATGATATATGATTTTGTTTGGTTGGTGGTCCTGGATGGTTCAAGATGGTATTTGGTTTAATGAATGAGGTTGTATTTGGATTGTCACATATTTAATGGTCCTATCTCAGTAAAACAATTTTGTCACATCCCTATTTTAACAAATAGAATTTTTTTGTCACATCCAGATTATTTTCTTTTTATTTACTTTTGTTTCCTCTCTCTCTCTCTCGAATCAACACCGAGAAAAATATAAAAAATTAAAAGTATTTAAAAATGCATGAATTTTCTACAGTAGCTAGATGATGACTTTAGATGAATTTATGTGAAAGAATTATTCCATTTGGAGTTAGCAAGTGAAAGTTACAGTAGTTTTGGTACTATATTCAACAGCATAAGCTAGATTTGAATTTAGTTTAAGCAAATAACACTCGAACAACGAGGTTTCAAACTTTATTTGAGTATTAGAACCTCCCAGGAACCTCCTTGAATTATTTCAAGATTTTATGATTTTGTTTTGCTATTTTATAGAGCCCTAGTATATTCGGACCTTCCAATCGGAATCGGACGGTCCGAACAGTTCCGAGCTCTATAAAATTGCAAAAAATAGCAAAAAAAAATTCCTAAAATTCTAGAAAATTTTAAAAAAAACTATAATTATTTTGAACTTAATAAAAAATAATTCTAACATTAAATCCAATAAAATAATAATTTTATTATTATTTTTATGACACATAGGGCCCGCATGATATATATTCTTTTCTACACTAAAATATGCCAACAGTGGTCTTGTTTTGTTTGGTTTGATGAATGAGGTTGTATTTGGATTATCACAAAATTTTATATCTTAGTAGAACAATTTTGTCACATCCCCATTTTAATAAATAGAAATTTTTTGTCACATCCGGATTATTTTCTTTTTCTTTTCTTTTCTTTCCTCTCTCTCGAATCAATACCAAGAAAAAACTAAAAATTCAAAATATTCAAAAATACACGAATTTTCTACAGTAGCTAGATGATGATTTTAGATGAATTTATGTGAAAGAATTATTCCATTTCGAGTTAGCAAGTGAAAGTTATAGTAGTTTGAAAATCAGATTCTAACAAAATACACTTTGGTTACTATTCATCCTATTTTAAGCAAATAACACTTGAACAATGAGGTTTCAAATTTTATTTGAGTATTAGCACGTTCCAAAACCTCCTTGAATTATTTTAGGATTTTAGGATTTTGTTTGCTATTTTTTTGCTATTTTATAGTGCTCGGATCTGTTCGGACCGTCCGATCGGAGTCAGTATCGGACGGTCCCGGTCGGAGGAGACGTTCAAACGGTCCAAAAGTCTCCTACGATCGGGATCGTCGATTTTGATCGGACGGTCCCGATCGGAGGAAACGTTCCCACGGTCTGAATGTCTCCTCCCATCGAGACCGTCCGATTCCGATCGAACGGTCCGAACAGATCTGGGCACTATAAAATAGCAAAAAAAAACCTAAAATCCTAAAATAATTCATTGAGGTTCTTGGGATGTGCTAATACTCAAATAAAATTTAAAATATCGTTGTTCAAGTGTTTAAAATTTCAGAAAAAGAAATAAATCAAGTATATTTTTAGAAAATAACAAATAGAGTTAAAAAAATCTAGAAAAATTCAAAAACAAATCATAGAATTATTTTTAACTTAATAAAAATAATTTCAACTTTAAATATAATAAAACAATAACTTTATAAATTTTTATGACACGTGGGCCCGCATGATATATAAGTTTTTGCACTAAAATATGCCAAGAGTGATATTGTTTTGTTGATTAAATGACAAGGAATACGATGGTTCAATCGGATCGCAAATCGGATACTCAGTTTAAAAAATATGGTCATTTGAAGCTCGTAAATCAAACTATTGATGCATTAATTGTAACGAATAGCTGGCCGCCACGTCACCAAGCAAAGCCAGAGCCATGCCAAAATTTTCACGTGCAGAACTTGAATGGCGTGGTTTGACATTTTTTGACGAATGAAATGGTTCGGCATATCAATAGAATATTCTCTTTTGTGGAATGAGTTGGTCCTGAATGGTCCGGTACGATACATGCAACCAAACGCTTAAACGTCCCAAATTCTGAATCATTTGGTATCAGGACCATACGGTGCATGCAACCAAACGGACCCTTAGCTCGGGATCTCATCTTTTGGGTGGGCGCCACACAGCAGCAGTGTCACTTCCGAAGTAGTGATCTCGCAATCCTTGTCGGGCGCACAAGGTGCGTTTGGTTCATTGAACCAAATGATTCAAGACCAAATGGTTTGGAAAATGAGGTTATTTACGCGTTTGGTTCCCTGAATGGAACCAAACAGTCCAAGATCAAACTATTCCATTGAAGGGAATATTTCATTAAAATATTGTACCAGTTGATTCGTTAAAATCCAGTGAACCACACGGTTCACCCTCCTCCAAGTGCGCTGGCCGACACTCCCAGGCCTCTCTGTTCTTCTTTCTTCTTCTACCTCATGCTTTCCCCCTATTCCCTATTCTATTTATTTCTCTTGGGCTTTGCTCTGGCCAAAGCTTGCCATGGCGCCACCTCCCTTCGAATGGCTCTCTCCCCTACGCCGCCGGTCGCCGCGCCTCTCGCTCGCCTCGGCCCGCGCCCGCCGCTGCGCCGCCCGCCACGCCACCGGCGCTCCTTGCGCGCTCGCCCCGCGGCGCTCGACCTCGCCCATGGTGCCGCCTCCTACACACTCAGCCTGGGCCTCCTCTGGCTTGCCCACACGTGCCTCTGGCTCCCCTGCTTGTGCTCCCCCTCGGCCCGGCTTGGCTCGGCCTACGGTTGCCTCACCTCACGTGCCTAACCGCGCGCACTCGACCTGGCCCGCGCCGTCGGTCCGGCCTTCTTCCCCGGCGAGCCACGCCGCTGCTCCGGCCTCCTTCCCTGGCGCACTAGAAGGATCGGCACCCTGCTCTCCCAAGCCCGAACTGCCCTGGAAGCTCTCTGTGCTGTCTCACTTCCATGCGGGGGCCACCTTGTCTGTCTTCTCTTCTTCTCTGTGGCTTGTAGGCCTTGGATGTCATCCTCTATTTTCAAATTTGAATTCGGGTGTCATCTCATACAACCAAGCAAATACAATCTCGTACCACCCCATCCCATCAACCAAACAGACTACTTGAATGATCCCATTTAGGATGATCCCATCCATACCATTCAACCACATCTCACCAACCAAACTCACCCTAAAACGCCATCAACCAGTCACAGTTAGATTTTATTATTATTATTATTTGTGTGTAAGTTGCCTAAAAAATTATTATTTTTCAATCACTTGTTCCCACATTTAGATTTCCATTTAACGACACGAAAAAAGCATTACAAGAAAAATACAAAAAAACTAAATTAGACAAAAGTAAATCTAGAACTAAAAAATAGAACTAAAAGTTACAAAAAAAATACAAAAAAATAGAACTAAAAGTTACAGTAGAGCTGTGCTAAAATTACACATCACTTGGTACAACAATTTTAGGCTTAGTACTGTGCAAATGTAGGTGACTGATGGATAAAAAAATTTCAGACAGCTGCAAATTAGCAAATCCATTTTTTTTTCTCTCTCAAAAGAACCTACCTATCAACTTTGTTTCTTCATGTAAGCACTGTTCTAATTCCAATCTAATCATGTGAGATAGAGTGCCACATAGTGTCAGCTCAGGCATTCATATAGAAAAAACGTCCACATAGTGTCAACTGAGACACCCATATAAAAAAGAGAAAATTTTGTTGGTGCCACTAGAAAGGTGTTTGATATTAGTTCTGCTACCACAAATTGGACCATCTCGTTTTTGCCACTGCTTTCAGTATACGTGATTTTGACTGTTACAATAGACCGTTTGACCGCTATTTTCTTGTCAGTTTTTTTTCTCAAAAAGACATACAATCCCCCTGTAAGCTTGTGGGCCCCACCGTCTGTCCCTCATTTCTCTCTTTGCCCCACTGTCAGCTCTGACGAAGGGAGGGAGGCACAGGCGGGTGCGCGCTCGAAGGCAAGTCGGGAGGGCAACCACCCACTGTTAGGTCCGACGAAGGGAGGGAGGTAGGGGGCGCGACGTGGGCAGAGGAGGCGGGGGCGGCGGTGCCCAGGTGGGAAAGGGGATCAGTTAGGGGGAGCATGGGCATCAGAGAGACAAGGGGAGCTCATCGGACTGGTTGGTGGAGGTGGGGAGTGGCCGAGGCAGGCTGGCGGTGGGAGCTCGAGACGGTGCGGGCAACTCGACGATGGCGGCAACCTGGGTGAAGGGGAGCTCCAATGGATAATGGGGAAAGAAAGGGGAAGGCGCAGAGGTGCTCTAGAAGGAGGGAATCGAAGAATGGCTCACCGGGTAGCGTAAGGTAGACGTGGGGGCGGATTCCGGCCAAACTTGGGGAAAGATGGTGGTGCGGCGGGCTGCCATTGAGGATTTGGGAAATTGAGTGATGGTTTTTTATCGTGATGCTTGGGAACATGATGTGACGCACAAGGGGGTGGACAGAGTTCATTGGATTGACGTGAACAACAAGGTGAGAGTTGTGACTGGCGCGGGCAAGGCGCGTCGCGTGTCGGTTGGCGCGAGGAGGGAGAAGATGGAGTAGGGTGGTATCGCGGCTCAGGCACAACAGAGGCAGGGCACGAGTTGGGCGACGCTGGTGGGGAAGAGCAAAGGGGGAGAGGGAACCTCTGGTGGAGAAGAAGAGAGAAGGCGGAAGGAAGAGGAAAAAGGAGGAAGAGAGAGAAAGAAAGAAGGGTAAATAAGTATTTTTTTTCCAAAAAATTTGATCGTTGCAGTGTTTTGAATGACGGTAGTAGCAAAAACGAAATAGACGCAAAATCTGAGTGACAAAACTGAGATGGTCCAATTTATGATGGCAGAACTGATATTGCATATCTTTCCGATGACACCAGCAAAATTTTCTCAATAAAAAAACGTCCACGTAGTGTCAGCCAAGGCATCCGTATGCATGCATGGATGCGCTGCGTTTTAGTATTTCCCTTTCTTTTATCGACACTACACTGATTGTGTGTATTACGTATCTCTCTACGTAGAACGCATTTTGAGTTTTCTGAAATCATTTCTTGACGTCTAAAAAGAGGGAAAAACTCACTCCACAAATGCACGTATGCCCAAGCAACGGAAGAAGCGCAGAACGCTGCACCGGACCCATCGAGTCCAAACTGCCCGGGCGGCACCGAGTCAAAACACCGTGCGCAAGTGTGGGGGCCCACCGTAGTCCCCGGGCCCACAAGTGCAGATCATCGTTCCCGAGGACCTCAGCCGCCACGGGTCCACTGGTCTGCTATCCAACAACGGGATGCGTCCAACCGACACCGCCCACGTGGGCCCACTACCACCAAGCTCGCGGCCCCCTTCCAGCTGGGCCCACGTGAAACAGTCCGAAACGGGTGCCCGACACCGCGACGGGGACCCGCTGCGAGGGGGCAGCTTGGCAGGTCGTGCGCGTACGTCGCGTGACGCCACTGACGACGCCAGCTCGCCGCGGTCCAACGCTGTCCACTCCAGTCCAGTCTCACGCGGGCTCGAAGCCGCGGTGCTACGCGCATCCTCTGCTGCCGAGGTTGGCTGGAATGGATATCCCTGTTATTTAAAAATTAGAGTTGATGGTTGTCTATCCTTCTTATCCTCATATTTTTGTTTATCTTTACTGATATGTGGGCTATATTGGTCATTTGTTCTTCTCATCCTCTCATTCTTGTTCCTCTTTACTGATATGCGAGTCACGTTATTAGCAAACTATCTTCTCGTATCGTGCGCTCCATGCTTCTCTTCTTTCGGCATCGCCGTCTACGCTACCTCCTCTTCTTTGCCATCACCTCCAACCTCGTTCTTCTGCTCTACTCCGCACGTCTCGACGAATTGAGATATATTATATCTACTTAATTGATAAATGATTATATTCATGATATGTTTTATAGAAACGCACGTGCACTTGACTAGTATTTGCTAGATCTCAATCACAGTTTGTATCGACTAAAAAATTAGTACGAATCTCCAAAATGGCACATTCCATTGCTTGCACATGCACCAACGGATGAGTATCTAGACGGTCCAGATCATGGCGGAGGATAAACTGCGAGTTTTTCGTGTTATATTGGGAAACTTCAATTCATCACACGGTGTGATCCGAATCGTCCGATTTCAATCCAACGGCCCTCAGTGCGTGCCATTTCAGTCAAAGGATACATGTCCTTTCTCAAAGCACTGGATTGTTTTCCTGTTGCGGATGCCTATTCACCTCAAACGAGAGGGGAATATGGGGCAGGACATTTTTTTTGCGGGAGACGAGTGGCTGAGCTGAGGGCACAAAGGAGAATCCAACCGTTCGGTAATTTTGGACGGTTTGAGGACTGAGCGAGGGCTCAGTTGGCAAAGGAGAGCTCTAGGCTCCTAACTCGCCACGGTTTGAATGCTGCTTCTGTATGCACCTCGTAGGGTGGAGTGTTTCTTCTTTAACGTGGGTCAGAGGAGAATAAAATATCTTGAACATAAAAAAGGGCGGTTTGTCGATTATACCCCGGGGAAGTGACTGATCACTGATCTGTGGCCCACACAGTGTGAGATGGGTAATTAGGCAGTTTTCCGTCCGTACCCTGCAATTGTCTATTATAATGATGTTTGCGTGCTCTTCCATTTGCAGGGTAGCTTTCGAATTGCACTCTCAAAAGTGCTTGCGACACTCCGTAAGTCCGTATTCCCTTTCTTTTGTCATTCGTTCTATAATTTGGTGAAGTTTTCATGAGCATTTTTGGTTAGTTGTAAGGCAATGTCACTGGTTTGTTCTAACTAGTACAATAGTATTAGGTGTACAAATTACTATCTTTCAATGGTTCGCGCTCCACCGATGCAAATTTGGTGACAACGGTATTGCCCCATTTGATGTAGCTTGATTTCTCGACCTTACATGCTGGATTAAGCATGGTCTTATAATGTTATCTTTCAGTCTATAGACTTATAGAAATGCTGAATTCATATGATAAAATGAAAAAGGCACACATTTTATGGTGGGGATTGTAGCGTCTATGGAGAACTAAGAGAACCATGTCGGAGAAAATATAGTAAACTCTCTTAAATGTGGACTCAAACTGTCCAACCAGCTTAGAGTGAATTATCATAAATTACATTATAAAACCCTCGCTAGCAACAGTAGTTTTCATTGAGACCGTCTAAGACGATTATCTCTACCCACGGTCTTCTATTTTAAGAATAGTTATTGCTCAATACGCCCCTATCGTCGTTCACCTTTTATATCGAGCAAGATGACAACTCATCTTGTAAGTTTACATTCCTAGTTTAATGCTCGTGCTTTGCTACGAATTTTTTTTAAAAAATCATAGTCTCATCACGTCAGATTATCAACAGTCATTATGCTGAGTGACGCGGTCTGAACTGTCGGTGTCCCGCTCGCCGATCAAATAGACGTTGAAAAGGATAATGAGGATGAACAACACTGACTCTAATTTTTAAAGAATAAAGATAAAGATTCTATTTTAAGAGGTTTCACCCGACACATAATACACAACATCATTTCCATTTAGAGTGTACATTCTACTTCATAATAGTAAGTCCTCCAGGTAACAAGCAACCGTTTTCAAGTACATGGAGCATGAACAAAACGTTGAAGATTTGTTGTTGCACCTACTAAACCATGAAAGGGCACAATTACGTGACTGTCCAAGGACCTGAGGAGAAAACGCACCCACGTTTCCCCACCAATAAATTCCACCAACAAAAACCACTAACCTTCAGCTCCCCTCTGATGCAGAAATCAGCCACCTGTTTACGCCTCCGCCTTCTCCTGGGGAAGGGGTTTTAGACTAAGCACTCTTCCCATTTCTCGCGTCCCGCAAGCCACGAGCCCACGAGCAAAGCCACCACCCATCCACGGGTTTCCCCTTCCACGCCTCCACGGATCTGCTGGTTCTGTAAGGGGAAGAGGACACTGGAGGCGTCTCGGTGTCTAGGGTTCGGAGCTCGAGCTGTTGAGGGATAGGAGGCCGGGGGATACGAGAGGGGCATGAGGATTCGCGAGCTGGCAGACGGCGACGGGGGGCTGGTGGAGGAGGAACAGGAGCAGGAGGAGTCGGAGACCTGGGGCGGCGGCGAGGTCGCGCGGCCGAGGGCGAAGCGCGCGCTCGTCGGTGCCACCGCCAGGGTGCTGTTCTACCCGACGCTGCTCTACAACGTGCTGCGCAACCGGTTCGAGGCGGAGTTCCGGTGGTGGGATCGCGTCGACCAGGTGGTGACCCTGCCTTGCGTTTGCTTTACGCGGATCCCGTGATTATTTTGGTTTGGATTATAGGCTGTGCCTTAGTTTACCCGCGATTGTCATAGTGTGCCTACTACTGACTTTTTCATGCGCGATTAGTTCACTTCGGCGTTGTGATGCTTGGATACTAGTGTGATTTTTTAAACTGATGAATAGTGTGATTTGAACAACAATTTTTCTCTGGGATTGTGCGATCTATATTATGTTGTTACATTTGGTTTCTATACTTGGCTCTGACGCAGCCAAACTTTATTGTGAGTTCTGTACACTACATGATTGCCTTTGATTTGTTGATGTTTGCTTTTGGTGCTTAAAAGTTGTTTTTATCAGTGTCGCCCTGTCGGCGAGAGCTAAGAGCCTATAAGACCCTTTACCCCTTGTGAGCAGTGATTGCTGCTGTGTGCCTGTGCCTGTTCATTCCAGGCTCCATTTCGTTCAATTGTAAGAAATTTGAGCTATCCGTCAATATGTATGTCACCCTCTGCTTGTTCTTTGGTACTGTAGTGTCTTGTGGTCTTTCATTCCGCACCGGTGGGTGAATATGTGTACATGCCTAGGACCACAGAGGCCTGTCTGTTACATCAGTGGCGAAAGGACATAGCCATTTCTGTATAGTATGCGTTTGGTTGCTGTTGTTAGTTGTTACATTGTTGCTTTACACAGTTTAGTATTTTGAGGTGTGTATCATGATTAGTCTGTGGCTCTGTGCTATAAGGATCACATCGCCTAATTTGTCCAACGTCCATCTGCAGTGTATTTTGCTGGGCGCTGTTCCTTTCCCAAGTGACGTTCCACGTTTGAAGCAACTTGGAGTTCAGGGAGTTGTAACATTGAATGAGCCTTACGAGACTCTGGTCCCGACGTCCTTATACCGGGTAATTTTTCCCTTACGTGATTCCCTAGTTGCATGATTTCTTTTGTATTTTGAATTTGATAGTGTCACTGAGTTACAGTGTTCACGAAAGCGCTAGGCGCTAGTCCTAGCACCTAGGTGTCCGACTTAAGCGGAGGGAGCGCGGTGTGGAGGGGGGGGGGAGCGAGGCACGGAGGGAGTGTGGCGAGGGGGGACCGGGGGAGCGAGGCGTGGAGGGAGCGTGGGGTGGTTGAGCCATCGAGGGGGAAGAAGCAGGAGGAGGCGAGGGGCCAGGTGTGCCGTGCGCATGTGTTGTGGAAAGCCCAATTTCGTGGCCTATCATCCCAAAACCCTAGCCCATCCGAGATACCACCGTTCGCCCATCGCCTCGAGCCCTTGATATAAACTCCCCCTGCCCCCGCCTCCGCCCAAATCCTACTTGGTCACCTCTTCCTCGTTGCCCTATCGCCTCGCTGCCACCGCCTCTGGGCTCCCATCGCCGCCTCCTCGTCCTCATCCACCTCCTACTTGGTCGCAGAGCTAGAGCTGGAGTTGGGGCGGTAGTGGGAGGAGGACAGCCTGCGATGAGCACGGAGACGGAGGAAGCCGATTCGGCGACGGCGAGTCGGATTTGGTGGCTACGGTGGCGGGGAGGGGTTGGAGGAGGCGGCACCGACAGCAGGGAGGAGGATTTGGCCGGCGGAGAGGACGATTTGGCCGACGACGAGGCGGAGGGGATGAAATCCAAACCTATCTCGGGTTTGGGAGCACACGGGTGAGCCTCCTCACTTTATACCCCCTCCTTTCTCCCACATGTCGCCGCCCAGCTCTGCCTCGGACCGCCCAACGTCGCCCTGCGGCCGCCGTTCCTAGCCCACCTGGGTCCGCCTTGGACCGGCGATGACCGCCTAGGCGGGGTGAGCGCCTAGGGTGGCGGTTTGTCCCAAAGCGTGGCGGTAGGGCTGCGCCCAGCGCTTAGGCGAACACTGCTGAGTTAGAACCTTGTACTCAACCACCTTACATGTTTTAAAAGTGTAGAATGTCCTTGTGTTATCAATAATCTTCTAACCTTGAATTAACAATGTGCAATTTCATACATGTTATGATTTATTCAGAGCCTTGTCCATCGCTCTACTGTGCATTCCCAATCAGTAAAAAAGTCTGTCCTGATGAATAACACACCTTCCTTTTCCAGGCCCATGGGATTGATCACCTTGTGATTCCCACAAGAGACTACCTGTTTGCACCTTCTCTTGAGGATATTTGTCGAGCCATGGATTTTATCCACCGTAAGTTCATGCCATTTCTGAAACATATGTGATTAATTTACAGTTCAGTTTTCCTGGTGTCATTAGTACTATCACGTTATGGAATATTTTTTCTCCTGCAAGTAGACATCGTGTTAGATTTAGGAAGCAAAGCTAGTAGTGGTCAACTCAGATTTCGGGAAGCAAAGCAGGTAGCAGTCAATTCAGACAAGGGAGGCAGGTGATAGCTTGTGGTCAACTATTGTATAGGGAATTAGGTATTGTATCTATCGCTTATAGGCCGTTAGTATCTGATGTAGTAGGTATAGCAACATGTAAGTTGCAGCACTCTCTTTTAATTCAAACCGCCTTCCCAACAGCAGGATGAAGGTTCTGTTATCTGTCGTTGTATATGACATCATGGATGATAATTAAGTGAAATGATTAATATAGTTGCTGACAAAAAAGGAATTAAAGTGAAACCTGCTGTTAGACACTGTCAGTATTTCAATCATTTATGTAGACAGGGATAGTAACCTACCAAAGCATGTATACACGTTGCTCGTTCTGAAGCGCTTGGTTTATGTATATCAATAGCCACTGAGTTCTTCTATATTATATTCAGAAATGCCATTTTCTTGTTAGTTGTTACTAAGAGTTTTTTTTTTTTTCTGCCATGTCAAATTGTGATTTCCTGTGACTAGCTGCCTGCATAAGCTTTTCAAACAGCAGTGCCTATCTTCATTACCTAAATAATTATGAACTATGTTCAAGTTTCCTTGTGAAATGTGGTATTTACCAGGGATGATGTGATCACAAATTTCCAATTGAGTCATCAAACCATGTGCTTATGCCTTAGCATTTAGCAATGACAGATATTCATTAGGTTTGGTTTAAATGTGAAAGAAATATAGATCCAATGTAATTCTTTTCAAAAAATTCCATGTACCTCAAGTGGGTAGAATTTAATACGTAGTTGCCTATTTTTTCAGGGAATGCATCACAAGGTGGTACTACTTATGTTCACTGTAAAGCTGGAAGAGGACGAAGCACCACTATTGTGTTGTGCTATTTGGTAGGATAAACTACGTAAAAATTGACCTCAATGTTATACATCTTCACCTTCAGTTTGCTGATGACAGCTTATTATCTCCCTTCCCTTACAGATTAAATATAGGAGCATGTCTCCCGAAGCAGCTTTGGATCATGTCCGATCTATTAGGCCTAGAGTGCTTTTGGCACCATCACAGTGGCAGGTATGAAGACTATTGTGATTGCATTCTGTTGAAGACGGTACAATTCTACACCTGCTAAACTGCTTCATGCCAACGACACGATTTTGCAGGCTGTTAACGTATTTAGCACCCTCACCACTGGACGCCTTCCAATACGAAGTACAAACCTGAACTGTTCTCTAGAAGCCGGCGAAGCCTGCTTCACTGACAGTGAAATTGATGATTACTACACAATGGAGTTTGATTACGAGGATAGCGGTTTACCCCTTTGCCAAGTTATGCTACCCAGGCCAACCAGTCCCACTGGGTGTATTGATGCAGTATTCATAACAGAAGCCGATCTTGAGGGCTATGATACGTACGTTGATACCGGGAAGGATGTTGTGTCGTTGGAAGTGGTAGTCAGTCGCAAGCCCATTATGAGGAGACTATCCTGCCTCTTTGGGTCTCTGAAACTTGCCAGCAATTGTGAACCAGCCCCAAGCCGGTTTACTGAGGTTCGCGCCTGCTAGGTAGGCCTGCGACACTTTATGCAGTTTTCCTTGTTGTGAATCAAGAGTATATTACTAGCAGCTAGGCAATTCGCCAATCAGGCGTTGTGGAGACGGGGAGTTTCTATGGCCACGGCAATGCCCTCGGGAAGAAGTTGTGTGCATAGGGAGGTTTTAGAGTGTAGAGATGTGAATGTGCCGATTGTCCTTGTTTTTCCTCAAAAACATGTGATTTCATTGCGTCATTATTTCCTTGGAATAAAAAGCTGTTCATGTTCGGTGTCACTATTTCCCTACGACCTTTGTTTTCGCGAGGAATCATTTTCCTGCTTTTCGGCGCATGTTGTGCCTAGTCAGCATCTTGTGCCTGAGGATTTGAGCTTGGCACTAGTCAGCATCTTGTGCCTTTGAGCTTGGCACTAGTCAGCATCTTGTGCCTGAGGATTTGAGCTCGACCGCTCGTACGCATGAGGCTGAGAGATGAGATGCTAATATTGCTCCCGTCGTATTTTTCGTGCGGCTGGGTGCTGCGCTACGGTGCACGTTTCTCTACGTTACGTTATTCCTCCAAACTCTTCTGTTTACTAGAAGGAAAATATTCGATGGAATATCCATACCAAGGGCTGTGCTGGAAGTCCCCGTCCAAGCAATGAAGCGGAATAGCGGATACGACAATCCATACAAAAACAAACTTGTATGATTCTATATACAAATCGAAGCACAGGTCAATAAAAGCGATGGAAAGGCTTTTTTTTAGAACTCGTGCCCCAAATATCTTGGCAAAATCACTGAACACCAACCAAATCATCTCACTCAGAACTCAACGTCCGTTTGGAGGCAAGAATCCAAAATAAATAAATAAATGCAGGAGCAGAACAAACATAGTGATAAATGTGGCATGTCAAGTTGAATCCTTAGTAATACCAGAAAGCAGGAATCGCTCAAATAAGTTGTTTGAATGGTTAACAGGACAATGTACATGATTTTGTAGGGAGATAGACACAAAGGAAGGTTTCCATGAGGTCCAACATCATGTTAGATTTTCTCCCAAATTCATATGAATTAGTCATTCAATAGGAATTTTACAGACTCATTCCTTTGTTCTAAATAGGCATGTAGGAAAAAAGTTCCATTTCGAATCATGTAAAATTCCTCTATTTTTCGTTTGTGCCCAATGGGCCCACAAATTTAAAAGGGGCAATTCAGAGCAGGCCGTCCAGAGACTCAGAGAGGGAGGGAGGGAGGGAGGAGAGAGAACACGCGATACGAAACGGGCGACCCAAACTAGCACCAGATTAAAACATAACAAAACCCTCCGCCCTCGCTCCCTCTCAGCCTCTCTCCCGCCGCCGCCGCCCGAGCAGGAGCATGACCATGGCACGCATCGTATCGCGCGCCCTCCCGTTCGCCTCGTGCTCGCCACTCCCGCTCCCTCGGCCCGTCCGCTTCGCGGCGGCATCCACGGCCTCGCTGCTCTCCTGGCGCGGGTTCACGCCCACGCCCGAGCCCGAGCCCTCGCGCTCGGCGCCGGCGCTGCCTCCGTCCGCGGGGCTCCTCTCCGGTATCCGCGGCTTCCGAAGGGGGCGGCGCGGGCAGGCGGCGGCGAGGCGGGCGCAGCCGCAGGACCCCCCGCCCCCGCCCCCGCCCCCGCCCAAGGAGAGCGAGATCGAGCTCTACGCCCGCATCGGCGTCGAGGAGGACATGCCCGACGACCCCGAAGTGCTGGTACAAACCTCACTTCATCAAACTTCTCTCTTTATTACCTAGCTATTGTTATAGAAAGTGTCATCGGAAATGCTGATCAAAATGTTCGCAGTCATTGAATTCGACTCAGGATTAGTTGGATGGTGTTTTGCCAAGCGTTATTCTGATATTACTAAACAATGTAGAAAGTATGGACTGTTAGCCTTGCTGTGGTCTCATTCATGGTGATTGGCATATTAGAAACCGTCCATTGTAGTTTCGAACTGGTTATGTTAGCCATTTGCCAAAAGGGAGTACGTATTTCAGGTAACTGAGCATATGTGTGTGCCAGGTAGCTGAGCATGTCTTAGTAGAGCTCTCTTTGACAAAGAGGTAAACGTGTGTAGGAAATGCAGTTAGCTAAGTAGTAGGTAGATATATAGTAATGCATGATTTTGGATTTGCTTTTGGTAATTGGTACCTGGTCGGCTGGTTATGTCTTTGTTACTGGAGTTCATTAATCTAGGTACATTTATATACTACTGTTATTCTGGGGTTGAGTTGGGTATGAGTAGTTTATTTCCCTCAGGGTGAACTATAGTTTGGATATCAGGATATGTTTGTCAACAATATATCCCTGTGCTAGTCATGTTTGTTAACCTCTGCTTCCGGTAATGTCCATGCAGAACATTGTAGAAATTCTAAAACTAAATGTCCCGATGGCGATGAAGATTGCACTAGATGGACTTCTGGATTCCAACTACAACACACGAGACACTTCAATAAGTGACGTCGGGAAGTATGAAAAGGTTGAGGCTTCTGTAATGCTATGCAATGATAACTTCATCCAGAATCTTAACAAAGAATGGAGAGGCGAGGACTGCACTACTGATATGCTCTCGATGTCACAGTACATTCCGGATCTTGATGTTCCTATTGTAAGAACAAATCCTTTATTTGAATGATGTTCTATTGTTACCTTTAGCCATGCCATCTTGTTATCTCCTCTCCCTGAGTATGTTTTCATGCAGCTAATGTTAGGTGATATAGTAATCTCAGTTGAGACAGCTGCAAGGCAAGCTGAGGAGAGAGGTCATACGCTTCTTGATGAAATGCGGATACTAGTGGTATGTTCTTCCTTTTTGTAAACTTGCTTAGTGATTGTCATTCACTTACTTCGTAGGGGTTTGAATTCATATGTTAACTTTTCCTGGTAGAGTTCCCAACTTCCTTTACTTGAATATTACTGCATCGTCCAACAGATCACATAACTGCCTGTTTTCCAAATCACTTAACCACACGGTATTTTGCATAGATTTCTGCAGATGATACTATACACAGTTTGACTGCTTATTCCTCTACTCTGTGTTAGGTTCGTGGTCTATTACGTCTTCTGGGTTTTGATCATCAGACAAGTGATGAGGCTGCAGTGGAAATGGAGAAGGAGGAGCATCTCATTTTAAAAAGTCTAAGGTGGAAAGGGAAAGGTCTTGCTAAGAGTGCTCTTGATTTGAGCAAGCCTCAGACAGAAAGATTGGATGGTGTGTCCTTTTGGCGTTTCTGTAGTTCTTCTTCTTGCCATTATCTTTATCTTGAATAAATGCTTATCACACTCATACGATGATATAATCCAGCTCTTGCTGTCTAAGAATGTTTACAGGACAAGTGATAAATGGTCTAAAGAGAGCTGGCAGCCTAAGATTTTATAGACCAAAATTCAAATATATCTTCTGTGATATGGATGGTATGTCCTTTGCTCTTTGCACATATTTGCACTCTAGATATGTTGTAGTTTGGATTTTACGAATGTTCTTTTGTTTGAACAAGGTACGCTGCTCAACAGTAAAAGTGAAGTTACAGCAAGGAATGCAGAAGCTCTAAGGGAAGCTAGGTCAAGAGGAGTAAACATTGTTATTGCTACAGGAAAGGTATTACAAGCTCTTCATTCTGTCTGAGTAATGAGTAATCATTGCCAGAACCGGAGTATTATATATTATATTTACGCCATTAGATTGCCTTGGTACATATTAGATAGCCAAGATGCAAGAATTGTTCATCTTGGTGATTGGAAATACTGAGGCCCAGATTGGGTATCTGAAAAAAAAAATCTGAACCAGAAATATACCAGCAAGGAAGATCTGTATCCCACAAAATCAAACAGGAAAATTTTCTCCCTCACTTGAAATCCCCATGAGTGCTTGGCTAAAGGGGAAATGACTAATGATATTGGATTAGACTTAACGAATTGGCTCACATGAAGAAAAATTGTTTTCACGAGATGGGATGACCTGAGGAGTTGCTCACTGGAGAATAGATCACCGAAGCATAGGGCTGTGTATACACTTGTTGAGAAGAGACTTGTTGGAGACTGTAGTAGAGAATTGCCAGAGTAGACAGGTCAGCAAAGACACTTGCCGGACAAGAGACTTACAGGAGAAGACAGGTCATCAGAAAAGACTCTTACTGGAGCAGATGGGTCATTGGAGAAGTGATTTTAAAATAGAAGAAGCTACTGGAAGAAAAGTGGTCACTTGCTGAGTACACAAGGGCCTCCTGTTCCTCCCTTACGAGAACGAGAAAAATTACTATGCCATTGCATATTTTTTCTAACTCTCTCAGGATCCACAGTTTCCGCTGATATCCCATCTTTTTCTTGGCCGATTTGAAAACATCTAAAGCTCAAACTAAGAAACTTATGCTCTTCACAAATTATCCTGGTGGAATGGGCCAAAAACTGCCCATCTGAACTGACCATTAATGTTTGGATGGATCTTTTCATTTGTGTTATTTCTATGAGCTTGCATGGAATATTTCACTAGAACTAAAACAATCAAGAAAGCTCATTATTCTCTGACTGTCTATTTCTGTTTGGCAATGTGATCTGTCAGAATCATAAGAAGGTTTAGGGGTTATGTTTTACGTGGAAGTTAGCGATCTACGTACCGGAACCATAAGAAGGCTTAGTGTTTTAGGCTCTCGGCTCAGATGGCAGGATGTACGGCTTGGTTTTAGCCTTGTAGTTTTTTTTTCATTATTATTATTTTTTATTTTATTTGCAAGGCTCTCCTCTCTTTGGCCTTGAGGAGGTTTCATTCCTAGCCTACCCAACTTGTTTGGGATCAAAGGTTTTGTTGTTGTTGTTGTAATGTGATCTGTCAGAATGCTGATAATTATTTTGCTTCCATCTTCATTTTGGAAACAGGCACGGCCTGCTGTTATTGATGCTCTCAGTATGGTTGATTTATCTGGAAGAACTGGCATTGTTTCAGAGTCTTCGCCTGGTATATTCCTTCAGGTTGGTGTAAAGTACGTTTTCATGGAAATACAGAATCTTATAAGAAATAAATTGTCTTGACTCTTGAGTGTTGAAAATGTGGCATTTCTACACATCCTGATCATTGCTTGCTCGCTAGTATGTGGCCTGGTAGGTTTGAGATATGTCAACATAGGTGCATTTCTGTTGACTGAAGAATGCATGTTGCCTGCAACATGACCTTATTGGCACCCTAATTAAATATGTCGGGAGATAAAAACAATTGAAGGATCCTCTTGTCTTTTATTCTGATAATATTTATTCCTTTTTGGTTCTTGTATTGAGTTATGGTGTCAAATTTGGTCACAAGACGGGGCAGGCCAACCATCCTTACCTCTCCTGCATTCAAAAGTTGGATGTTCATGTATTCAAGGAACAGCAAGTGTGCAGTTTATACCCCCCCCCCAGCTTGCCCTTTTTATTTTTTTCATAGATATGAACCATAAAAAGGTTGATGCAATTGGTTGATGAGGCCATGAGGGCTCGTGCTTCTACTCAATACTGTAATGTGCTACCTTAAGCTTGGTGTTCCTTCACATTCTGCATAATAACATTGGTTATGCTCACATTATTCGAGTCTCAATAGTGTAGTCATTATTCTCATCTGGTAAATAAGAGAATAATTGATTATTCCCATGAGCATGATCCTCATTCTCATCAGGTAAATCCTTCCAATTGTAGGGGCTGTTGGTTTACGGGTTGGAAGGGAGAGAAATTTACAAAAGAAATTTAGATCAAGAAGTATGCAGAGAGGTAAGCAACAGTTTTTATTTGCTATGTTTTGAGATCATACGTGCATACAAAAGTCTTAATCTAAATCCAGAGGGGTTACATAATTTTCAGTTTTTTAACCTTAAAAAATGGTATAGTGTCTGGCAAGGATCCAAAAGCTGGTACCGGACCAAATCCCGCCGGGAGGCCGGTAAAAAAAACCGGGTGGTAACCGGCCGGTTACCGGTTTTCCCGGGAAAAACCCAGTTGAATTTCGTATGAATTCGCTTAAAAACCATCCAAAAATCGAAATTTGAAATTTGAATTTGCAAACCCTGGAAAAACCGGCCGGTATTTCACTTCCCGGTACCCACCAATAAATCCGGTTACCGCTGGCGGTTACCGGCCGGTTTTTCTACCCCTGGTGTCTAGTATTGTATCTCTCCGGCTAATGCGCTAGCTTACAGGTCTGCCTATATCTGAGATTAGTATCTGATTGCTTATTAGGTGGATCCACAACAGAAAGAAACTCCAAAACTATTTGTCTGAATAAGTTAGTTCATTATCGTACTCTCCATCTTCACCAGTTTAATGCTTGTGCTGAGCACCTTCATTTTTCCGTTAAACTCAATGCGCATAGGAATTTAGTGGCATATCATATCTACCTTTTGCTCAAGTCTTGGTACAACTAATAGCTATTCTTCTATATTTGCAACATTAGTGACACTTCATTGGCATGTTGCAGGCATTCTTATTTTCTTTGGAGCACAAGGTACCATTAGTAGCATTTGGCCAGGATCAATGTTTTTCCATGTTTGACGATCCTTTGGTTGATTCTCTCCATTACGTATACCATGAGCCTAAGGTACGATCAGGTTTACCAGCCCTTTCTTGAGTGAATTTCAGTTGTTTGTATTCCTGTTGATTTGACTGTAGTTGGGATTCTTCTTGCAGGCTGAAATAATGCCATCTATTGATCAGCTTTTAGGAACAGCTGAGATACAGGTACTGGCTTACTTAACAAGTACTTTGGGTGACAATTAAATTTTCATGACCAGTTTTTTATGAATCATTTTAGTGTTCCTTTACTTCAAAACTAAGAGCATTTGGACATTGTCTTGATGACACTGATTAATTTGTAGGTAGTTCATTTCTTGAAAATTCATCCTTGACTGGCTGGGTAGTAAAGTAGGAAACCATCTAGTTTACTTACTATAAACAATACAACCTTTCTTTCAGATAAAGGGGAGGAGGCAGATGGGTCGTGGGCCATAGACTGGGGATGGGTGACGGGGAGGGAGTGTCCCACCTTTCAGATAAACTATATTTGTATTATACAACTAACACCAAACAACTTATTGGTTTTGATTGCATTTGACATTTCATACATGGGGATTGGGGATAGTCATCAGTTTCTAGAACATCAGTGGATCTTTTGTAAAATAAAGAAAAATCTCTTTACCAGTTTGAGAATGCTATGATACGTTGTAGCTTGACTACGTTATAATTTACATGTTCAGAAAGTACTGTTCCTTGAAACTCCTGAGGGAATTTCTTCCACATTGAGGCCATACTGGGCAAAGGCGACAGAAGGACGGGCCTGTGTTGTTCAGGCACAGCCTGATATGCTCGAACTTGTGCCACCTGCAACTTCAAAGGGCAATGGGGTGAAGATTTTGTTAGACCACCTTTGCATTAGTCCGGATGAGGTATAAACTGTCTAGTTCCCCACTTTCTTATACGCATGATGCGATCCAAATGTTGCTGCATTTTTTTCCTGCAGTTCTTTCAGTAACAAATCACCATCTAATACTATTTTTTTCTTCTGTTTCACCGAGTAAAACTTTTGATTTTTTACAGTTTTTTCAAATTGTTTACCAAACAAGATCGAAAAGTAAAACCGCAGTTCAAATAAACAATAGTCCCTAAAGCTTCCATCGAACCCTCAAAATTTTGTTTTACTGCACAATACCATCGTGTATTAATCCACTTGCATCATTGTCATTTTTTCTGCAAGGTAATGGCAATTGGAGATGGAGAAAATGATATAGAAATGCTACAACTAGCATCATTGGGAGTTGCTCTTGCAAATGGGGCTGAGAAGACCAAAGCAGTGGCAAATGTAATTGGCGCCCCCAACGACGAAGATGGAGTCGCACAGGCTATTTATGACTATGCTTTCTAACAGCCGCTAAGGCGCATTGGGATATAATTATCTCCTCTTTGGTTCTCCACGGTCCTGGATTCACCAAACAACATAGTCAGACATCTACACGTCTATCCACAAGATTATACAGGATTGTCATCTCAATTACCCATTGGAGTTAGGAACATTTGAATTGTTAGTCTGAGATGTTTTTTGGTGTGTAAACATTGGATGCCAGCTATGCATTCTCTTGACTGGAATATTTATAAAATGAAGCTCTTTCTTTATCTCCGTCCTTTCTGTTTTAGCTCCTCTTTATTTTTTTTATGATATTGAGAGGGAACTAAATTAGTTGGATGTACGACAGTTCAGAATTAAGATATACAGGGAAGGGTGCTCATCAACCCTGCGGTTAAAAGAAATGTTCAGTATACAATCTGTCTAGTTATTTACACACAGAATAAATGCCTTCATGAACAAGCGGACTCTGTTGACTGCAGAGAAGGAAAACCTCTTACATATTTGACATGCTAATATGCTTGTCAAGAAAATTCCTCGAGAAAAAAAATAATAACAGTGGTGAAACCCTAGGCAAAAACATTTCAATGGTGAGTCTACTACTGATGGTATCCGCTTTTGTTTACAGGAATTGGGGGAGGCCTGTAGAGCATGCTTTTGCTGTTGTTCCGAGCCATCAGATTTGCGCAAGAACTTACGGAGGGTTTCTTGGGTATTGCTGTGCTGTTAGGACCAGGTATATGACAATCTTTCTGGTTCCCATGTAGTACTACATAGCTCTTGCATGATTTGATCTTCTTGTAGGGGCTCTCTTTCTTGCGTAGATCATCCAGGCATCTCACCTCGGACATACATGCAAACGATTGGGACTTCCCATCGTAGTATTTGGATAGCCCTTTCCTGCAAAGAACAGCACAATACTTGCACGGTGAGGAAATTTTCCTTTTGTTGTACATATATTGATATATGCAAATATTTTCCCAGAAACTTACTTGACAGGGAGTTGTGCCATCATAGATGACAGATCGTAGAGGTTATCTGAATTCAGTGTTGGCACGGGCTGCAGCGATAGTGAAGCCGCCTGCTGCACAAACTGGTGAGCTTCAGCGTCCTCGCTGTCTGGAAACTGGGCCTCCTCGTCCGAGTCGCCGGAGATGGAAGATGATGTCTCGAACAACTCTCCATCTTCATCTTCATCTTCATGGTGCACTGGAAGGACTGGAGCTCCACCGAATCTGCTCATGGCTGCAATCTTCTGGTTTCTGGAACGCAAGAAACTGCAAGAAAAGGTATGCTTGGTGTATGGATATATTCTCTCTTGCTTCCTCTCTTTCACAACCTTTACAAGGCTGGTAGGAGGGTGGGTATATATATATAGCTCCAGCTGGGAAGAAATGGGATAATACTAGGTGCCTGCTTTCAAACACGGCGTAGTGCGCTTTGACTAATCTAATGTATGCAATTTGCATCAGTGACATCACCATTTTGTTGTGTTTACATGGCACTAGTTAGGGTTTTAAGGACGCTGACATGGACCCAGAAGCATGGCTTGTGCCTTTATCCCAGTTTTCCCCCCAAAAAAAGGGGTATTAGAAAGAGTGTGAAAGTTGGTTGGCCACTTCCACATGCTTTGCCAGATTCTGCTGCTGGTGCGCTGATCTGATCTTATCTTAGTTTGCCGAATGGGACCCAGATTGGTTGATCCTTTGGCAAGTTGGTCTCCGAGACTGACATGTAGACGATGGCATGTTATGGCAGAGATGATGCCTCATCATGTTAGTACATCTTTTATGGGCGGAGGCGAGCGAGGACACGCGGCGCGCTACTGTTGGGTTCTGATTTTATTGCAGGCTGAGTCGGTGGTCGAGGTAGAACGCAACTAGATATATCAAGAAACTTTTTTTAAAAAAAATTGTATTACTCTGGGGAAAACTATACTATTATGACTTTGGCGCCTCTTATTTTGAATAGTTAGCATACAGATGTCCCAAGTCTCAACCTTAAAATCTGATATTTTTTGCTTTAAATTCTAAACAGCTCAAAAGGGTAAATTTTCTTGGTAGTGTTATCTTCATTACGTTGATGAGGGAAATACTACTACGTACTTTAGTCCTTGATTAGCGCCATGAAATAGTAGTCCTTTGTCTCCTAATTTGGGACAAACGATCTGCATACCAACAGTGTGAGTGGAGCACGCAGGGCCGAGGGGTCCGAAGTTAACTACAAATTTACGAAAGCTAGAGCACAGACTTTTAGCTAACAAAAGACCTTTTCGCTATTTTGGTTCTGGATGGTTGAATGCCCAATTGTCGATTCACAGTTTCATGTTGGCAGACAAAATGGGCAAAAGGAGAATCCATGGACCCAATAAGAGTTGAGTGAACACGTGTGTGGTTTTTCCGCATCACATTTGTGTTTGCACTAGGGTTTTCCATGGCTTCCATTGCAAGGGAGAAAAGGGAGAAGCAACATAAATGTTGCTCTCGAAATAAAAAGTTGTCTCTTCACATTATTAGATACGCTTAACAAACAATAATGGTTTCCCTAAAAAAATGCACGAGATAATGGTGCCATCTCCAGGAAGCATCACCCATATGCATTCTTGCAATAAGATATCATAAAATCTTAGCCGACCCGTCCTGCATCAGTTTTCTTTAAGACCTAAAGATTGAAGATATAATCAGGAATTGCGATAGATGTACTAGTATTAACCAAGAACACTACCTAACCTAACACAACGTGATGGGCTCTGAAAAACTGGCCACCCGTCGCGCGATCCGGTTACGCGCCAAGCGCATGTTCAGTGGGCAGAACAAACAGCACCTCGCACTTGACACTTCTGCCATTGATACAAATACCTAATAATAATTAAATGAAATAGAACAAATGCGCAGTGTACACTTCTGGGGGCACGGCCACAGGTTTGTTGGAACCAACAAAACCGGCGACAAGCTTTTTCTTTCTCGTGTTCCCGTGTTGTGTTGCTCAGCACGAAGGGCTGCTAAAATGGTGTCTCCCAAGGCCGTGGTTTCGAGTCCCACCAATCCAGACACCCAAATGCGCCTGTCTGCCTTTTGTTCTCGAGCCAATTACATGTCCTAATCCGTGGCATTAACCCTGGCCAATCAAGAGGGACGCTGCTTGGATTCTGTACCCAAGATCGTGATGCTCTCTAATCCTTATCCTGGACTGGGACCGGTTCAAGCTTAGCGTGGTGGACTAGCTCCAAAAAACTTTAAAAGTTGTTTCGGATCTGGTCTACGAGTGACCTATACATCCTGCCTCACTCCATGGAAAAATCTCCGACTTTGTGTTTGTTCGTAGGTGTTGGGGGAGCTCCTCTTTTCAAACACGAGCTTGCTACTGAGCTCGACCAATACGTCCCTTCCGGCCGGTTCTCTGTCTAGCGCTCTACTACGACTCAGGTGAGATTTTTCTCTAAGCTTGTCCATTCAAAACGCATCTACGGACGGAACGGAAACAACCGTTCACCGGGTGGCTCGTGCGTAGAAGATGGAACACGGCATTTTATTTATCCACAGAAGAAGACCGGAGACATTGTGACCATAGCCATCACCCGAAAGACACGTCCGGCTTGCGGTCGTCTTATATTCTCAAGCGATAAGGGTGCGTGTAGTATCCATGATCCGTAGTAGACCCGTTCGAATCGAGAGAAAATCCGGCGAAATTGACCTAACAACGATAGCAGCTCGGCGAGGGCGCGGCGCGGTTCGCCAAAATCATGTGCCACGGACCAAAAATTTCCAACTTTTGGGTGGACCATGTGACTGCCTGTCCAGGCTGCACGCCAGCCGCGGCGAGGGAACGTGGTCTGCGCGGAAGGGACGAGCAGGGCATGTGAAAAATCCACGGTGATAACAGAGGATACGGGTGGCTGCTCCGGCGATATTTTCTCTCGTTTGTTCGGTGCGAGTCCGGCCGGATGGGCGGCTCAAGAGACGCGTGTCCTTGTCTCCCGGGGCCCGGACGCGCTCGATCTCGAATTCGAAATCTGGCGGTTTTCTGAGGGGGTGCGGCACGCGGCGTTTCGTCCCCTTGCCGGATTTGGTTTGTTTGATTGAAGCTGGGATGGTCGTGGATGGATGGATTGTCATCGAGCCGGCACGCGAGCGCAGGGAAGGAAAAAAAAACCCAGAGTTTCTAGCGTCTTCCTGGACGAATTATCTATCACCTTGGCTTTGCGTATCATCCAAAGCGTATTTTGGATTTTGGAGTGGATCGCGCGCTTCTCGAGTAGTCGGAGAGACATGGGGGCTGTCCGCGCGCTCTCTTTTCGGTGTAACTATCATAGGATCCGACTCACAACGATAATGCACCGGCGCTTTGGAATAAACGAAAAGAAACGAAAATGACAGGAAAAATCGGATGGGCAGACGCACACCATAAACGGAGGCTGATGTATATCCATGGGCGTTGGACCGAAAAGATGATTAGAGAGAGTGAATAAGAGCATCTATTCTTTTTCACCACTTTGGTATTCAACTTCTTCATCATTTTAATAGTTATGAAAGCTACGAAAATCAGAGACACAAGAACATAGCGGGAGTCTTGCGTTGGAACCGAAAAACCCCGAGGGCAAAACTCTCGCCAACTGACGCTCGAGGTTCGGTCGACCGCATGATTGTGGTCGTGACCCAAAGTGATCTCAAAACGTTCTAATTTTTTATTCCGAGATCCAAATCCATGAGATTTCAACCATAGCTCATTAAGAAGGGTATAAATCTATTCTAATCAACGATCGAGACGATCGAAGCTAATGTTCTACGAATTTCTTGATTGAGGTTAAGAAGGCACGAAAACTGGGGAAATCAAACTACGATCCAAAAACTTGCTCGTAAGTAGAAGATGGTCAATATGATCATAGATCAATTCCCACAAGTCATATCAAACTAAATCACAACAAAATACTCAATCAAAACCCAAGAAACATAAAAACCGCAAAGGCATCAAGGAGAAAACAAGAACAAGATAGAACTCATCTCGGGACAAACCTGCTTGGATTGATTCAAGGGATTGTTGGTTTACAGTCACTCTACTATGGAAGGACAAAAGCTCAGCACTTGAGCACTCAATCAATCAATCTCTCTCAAACCCTAGTCTTATCAATCTTCACTTCCCCAAAACACAAATTAGGGTTTGCTAGGTTTGAGTTGATTGAGGAGCAAATCCTGCAAATCTCCCTTTTATAGTGGAGGCTAGGTCTAGAGAGGAATTCTTACCGAGCGCCTGTTATGCCCACACACAAGCGGGTCTATATTCACGTACGCTTCTCAATATAGATGACGAGCCAGGTCTTCTAAATTCGTCTCTTCGTGAACTTCGTCTTTTCTTGACCTAAACCGCCTCTCTTTACGCCGTGGTTTCTTCATTATCATCAATCCGGTATTTTGGCGAAGATACTAAAATACTCCTTCTCGATCCTGCTCCAAATGTCGAGTCTAATTATCGTGAAGCAATCACATGCTCGCCACGTGTAGGTTCATCAATGACTCTCTTTATGTCAGCAAGTCTCTCCCATCTGGCTCCCACCGAATTCACCATAGCACTTGCATCGACCCCCAAGCCACTTGATTCAACCCGTTGCGCCGAACCTCCTGTTCGGTCGTTCTTGTCCATCTTACGCTGTGCTTGAGTCCAACTACTTCACCCGACATTCTTGATCGTTCTGGACCTCGACTCTCTTAGCTTAGTCCTGGTCATCCTTGCCATTGACTGTTGTTAACTCCAAACCACCTGCACGACAATAGACCAAGAAATCGATTATGGGCACAAGCTCTTCACAACTTGACTCATATTAGCCAAAACATGGATCATACAACACTTATGGATTGATATCCATGACTTTGGACAAACCCACAAAATTCACTGTCTTCTCGGTGCGTGAAACTCATGCTCGCTAGTCGACCGCCGCCAACAACAGATCAAGCTGCTGCTCACGGCCGGTCGACCGCCTTGACCACTTGCGGATCGCTCGGAAATTTTTCAAAGTTCCAGGCTGCACCTTCTTTGAAAATTTCAAACTCTATCTAGTTTCGTCTCGAAACTCCATTTTTCATGAGACCTAGTGCAAACACATCACCTCACAATCCTACACAAGTGATTTATGCTATTCTCAATTTCACTATTCAACTTTTGGCTAGTTTGACCGCCGGCCCTTGGTCGGTCTGACCACTTCCCCTGAGCCGGTCAAACCGCCAATAATCTGACACCTCGACACTATTGTCAATTGTTAAATATACTAAAATTACGATCATCTACCTATGATCTCTACAATTGTGTTATTGTTAACATATCATGCATATCATGTGTGTATCAGGCATCTTTGATGAGCAAGTTTCCATCACGCCGTAATGCCGTAGGCCTCGGGGAAATGATAGGCGAGCTGTCTTCCAAACCAGTCCTGATTTCACTTATTAACCGCAATACTGCATCTGTGAGACACAAATGCAGGCTGCAGAGTTCAGCTAAATGGTCACAGGAATCAGCGAGCAGCAGATTTTGTTGCCATGCCGAACTTATCACGCGAGCTCAAACTCGAAACCACATAAGATAGCACCTCAGGAAGTATACTAGTCTGCGTTGCTTTCGTCATGGACGTTTGCTGTGCCTGTGACGAGTGAAGGTTCAGGGAAGTGGCGGTTTCAACTGACGGAAGGAGAGACGTATCATCTTACCGGCCGCTCCGTTCCGCAGCCAATGAGGCGATCGATTGGGTGGGTGGATCGAACAAATTGAGATTTTGCATCCCCATCGATTGGATGAGGCGCGGGAAGGTGGTGGCCGACTGGTGGAAGTTGGAAACGCAACGCACGTCAACTTGGCCTTTTTGTATGTTTTCGCGTGGTCGGCTACTCGGCTCTGCTGGTCAAATGCGAGGATAGAGTTGGTTTTTCTGCAATGATTATGTCATATAGATGGATAGAGGATAGATACGTAGACAGACAGACACAGAAATTAGAGTATTTTCGATAGTTAGCACATTGTAGATGAGTCAATGGATGATAGTTTAAGATGAACAGGGAGGTGGGCAGGTGGCCTCAAAAGAAGAAGAAAGAAAAAGAAGAAGCAGAGAGGCTAGGCAGACAGTGTGGGCCAGATTTGATAGGTGGGACGGGGTGCTAGGAGCAGCCGAGCAGGAGTCTGTTGCTTAGGCCCAGCAATCTTTGCCGTTATCCCGACCTCTTGAAATGTTGTTGGGCCGACGGCACATTGCAGCTCACCCCATCTCTTGTTCTCTTATCGACCACCAGTACCATCTTGCTCCTTTACTGGGAGTAATTAACTTCACCACCTATTCAGCTGAAATGAAATCTGATGCCCATGCTTCCAGTTCCATGGCTCATAGCTTAATACAAAACTTAGGTATTTTGGAGTGCCAACTCCTTGCTCGTGGAATGGTACGATAGTGGACAGCAACAGCTTCATTTTGAGCTCAGTAGATATGGCGCAATCACAGTGGCCTCTTAGCCACGATGTCATTGATATGAACGCGAGTTATGGTGTCATCACCCGGTGAAAGTGAACAAGAACAGCCATGGATAGATCACCGATCTAACACAACAATGCCGAAGCATGAGAATGGTTTTCCCGCATTCGTGGCACCATGCTGCATTGATTCCGAGATTTTTTTTTTGCTGCGAACTTGCAATCAAAGTAAGGTGGTGTTTGGTTCATAGCCACAACTTGTCACACTTGAGTTAGATGAGTTTTTACTTTTATATACTATGCACTTGTAGCGTGCCATATTTTCTTAGCTCTATGTTTCACATGTTATAGACACATGTCTTAGCCAGATTTTTGCCACACTTGTGGCCAAGAAATTCCGCGCCTCAAAAATTGTGGCATGCCACATTTTGCCACCTTTTTTTTTTTTTGCAAAGTGAGGCTTCCAACCAAACATGCCTTAGTACTCCAGTGCATGCTCACCTACCATACCAGCTAAGCATCGGTTTATAAGAGCATGTACAATGCATGTGCTTAAAGAGATACTTAGCAAAGAAAAACTGATTGTTCTTACCATGTATGATAGATAAGGTACTTATTTTATAGCATCGATGCTTGATTAGACACCGGTGCTTAAGAGGTGCTTATGATAGGTAATACAATCATCTAAGCACTTACAAAAGAGATGTCATCGTCATCCTCTTCCGCCGCCAGCTCTCTGCTCACTGAAGCTAGCGAGATTGACCGGATGGAGGAAGACACACCACTAGTAGTGTCTTCAGAGGAACCAACCGTTTCGACCAGTTCGGAACGTCTAAAGGCCCCTACAAGCCCGGTCCTTTCGACCGGCAAAAAAGGTGACAAGAGTCCAGAACCGCAACCCGAGTACTCTCGGTACGGTCATGGGCGACTACTATTCACCGACGGCTCCTAGCTATTCCGGGGGCTAATCGACATCTTGTAACAGTGTTAATGGAGCTCCCACTAGTCGTAGGCTAAGTGAGAATCATAAAGCTCAGCTTACGGTCGGCAATCCGCCCGATCAGGCTGAGTCCACCACAAAACCCGCAGGAGGTGTTAATCTTCGACCACTCTCCATCGTGGAGACTCTTTGCAGAAGCAGTGGAAGGCTCTCCATTAGCTACGATGGAAGCTCGTCAGAAAATCGCTGTTGGAGGCATGAAGTCAACGCGATCGGAGATATTGATCAAAATCCCTTGCATGATTTTCCTACCATCACCTACTGAGGAAATGGTACAGACAGTCAAGCACCACTTGCTAGAGGCAACCGAACTGATGGACATCCATCAGTTAATTTGTCTACTTATGCCCCACTACGCACAAGGGTTCGAACAGGGCAAGACGGAGGGTCTTCGAGTCATCAAACACCATTTACTAACAGAAATCCTCCAAGACCTTTGGTAACTATTCAAAACCTGCAACAAGTTCATGATATTATAAATAATTGGGATCCTGCCATAGCAGGAACTTCGGGATATGCTCAACTTGCAAGAAGGGTATTGGAGATTCTCTAGCAGACCAACAGCGTACAGAAATGTATCGGGAGTGCCGGACCACGCAAAGTCAAACATTGAATTCATCCCAACGTTCCTCCCTCGGCCGAGGGCAACATTGTAACAGCCCAAGAATCCTAAGTGGATTAGTTAAGCATCTAATGTGCATTTGTGAAATTTTGGACTTTTTAATTTATTTTGTGCAAAACAAATGTGTTAAAACCCGATCTTCCAAAAACCTAGAAATACTATACTCTTTCTCCAATTCAAAAGCTTAATTTGAAATTGAATCAAAACTAAAAAGGTCTCAAATGTGGGAGTATCTATTTGGATTTCAACTTAAAAAAAAACAGTAATACCTCAAATGCTCTTAGAATGCTTGAGGTAGTTCTAAAAAGGAATCTCAAATTCAAACTCGAAAATATACTTTCTTTATCTCAGAAATTCAAACAGAATCTGCATTTTGAAAATATAGTAGGACCTATAGCTAGGAATATTATAGTTAGAGTATATCTTCTCTGATATGCCTTTTGATTTTTCTGGAATTTTTGGGAGGTTATTTGGTTTCTTTTCAATTTGCATGTTCAAAGTTGTATTTGAACTTAAAATACAAACAAACATGTGAACAGTACCTGGAAATAATTTTCCTAGGTTCTGGAATACTTTAGTAATGCACCTTCAAAAATTCACAATTGTTAGATTTTAATTACCATTTTTAAGTAACAGGTGAAACTAGAAAATCAAAAGTCAAATACTAAACACAGAAAATTAAAAGAATTATAGAGAATAATGCAACACATGAACAATTCTAGAAAAAATTATAAATTGATATACAAAGTGTCAGGAGCCTTCCATAAAAAGTTTAGGATTTTTGGACCTAAGTATATAAGTCTAAAAATCACCTAAATATCTCAACCATTTTGAAAATAAATAAAAAAACCCAATTGACTTCCCTCCCTCACTGACCTGTCAGGCCCACCTGACAGACCCTTCTTTTCCAAGGCGGCGCCATGGCCACGCAGCTGCTTCACCGTGCCAGCGCATGGACACGCGTCTCTCTCCTCGCGCTTGCGCCACTCGCCCAAGTCGCCCTGAGCCCTGGCCTCATCCTCTTCACCTTTCCTATCTTCCATCACCCTCCTCTCTTCTTTAGACCAAACCGAGCTCGAAAGCCGCCATACCTCCAAACCGCTTGTAGTCGTCCCGGCTGCTCCGGCGAGTCTCGACTGTCCCCGACCATGTCACGGCGCGCCAGTCATCATCAGCAACAAAACCCCTCCGCCAATTTCGGGCTTGAGCCACCGGAGGATCGCGTATCCATCATCTTCCTCGACCACGACCAAAGCCTCCGCCATGACTGCCATCCTCACTCCGGTAAGGCTCTCGTCGATTCCTTCCTGTGGAAGCATCCTCTCACGACCCCCGACCTCCTCCCACCACTCGCCTCGCCCCCTCCTCACCGTAGTGCCACACCCACAGCGAGCTACCCCGCGCCGCCCTAGCTCACCTTCGCCAGCCCGCTCCGGCCACCCTCTGCCTCCACCGATCAGCTTAGCGAGTTCCCCACACCCGGTTGGTGCCCATGCACGGTCCATTCCTCCTCCTACAACCCCTGAGCGCTGTTGCCGTGTTTCACCTCCACGGCCGGTCGCCGCTTGACCTTGAAACGCCACAGAGCAAAGTCTACATACCTGGCCCTCTTTGTCTTGACTTTGAAACGCACCGGAGCAAAGTCTGTGGCGCTCGCCTTTCTTTTCTTCTCTACCGATTTCACCGGTTCTGAACCGGTAAGGCTCCACACATCTATCGACCGGATGTCAGAAGAAATGTCCTCGACCAGCTTGTCGAGTGCAAGACTTTTGATTATCTGGCCAGAGGGGCTGGTCTCGTCGACCTCTAGAACAATCGCTTCGGTAGCGACTGTCAGGTCGTGAACGACCTTTCTGGGCCAACAACCACTGCAGCTTCAAGCTGCGGGTTTTCCTTCTCTCCCACCTAAGTCATAAATTCAAATATGATTAGGTGATAAAATTTTCATCTAAAATATATACTCCATTTCAATACTATCCTTACCTCTGAAAGATCATCATCTGCAGTGGTCGCCGAGCAGGAGTCGATTGGCACTAAGGTCGGAGTAGAGCCCTTGACGGACTCTTTTTCCCTTAACCCAACCATCTGGTATTGGAAAAATTATATACTAATTGGAGGTATATAAAAGAAGACAAAAAAATTACCTTGAGTCCGGCTATCCTCTCCTCTGTGGAGACAACAACCAAAATATGGGGAAACGAAGCCTTAATATCAGGCTAACCAGCGCAGATCAATTTGATCCACTCTTTGAGCTCCTCAGCAAAAAGGACTTCAAAAAAAGTAAAGAGATTTCAAGGTTAGAAAATATTCAACTAAATAAACCATGCAGGTCGGGATTTTCCAAGTCTTACCTTCCCTAGAGTCCCTGGTCGCATCGTCACGACCAATATACCAAAGCAAGGGATGCGATCGGAGCCTCAAGGGGCTTATCTGGCGCAAGGAAAAGTCCCTCATGACTGTAACATCCCTAATTTGCAGACTTTTTAAAAAATTTCAAAGTAAAAATAACCAGTTGATTTTATTGAGTTGTAAAAGCTTAAATTAAAATTTAGAAATAAAAAATCATTTAAATTGAGTTAATCCAACTTCAATTAAATCCAAAAGTTGGTTTATTTGAGTTTTCTGGATTTTATTTGGATTTTAAGTCTTTTCTAGCTTTTTCTGGATTTTAATTTGGTTTTTCCTTTTGTTCGAAAAGTCAAAATCTATTTTGTTTGCAAAATTAAAAACCAAAGTATAGTTAAAAAATATTTTTATTAAGCTCTAAATAATTCAAGAGATTTTTGTGTATTTTTATTGAATTTTTGGACAGCTTTAGCTATTTTCTAAAAAGGTTTTTTTTAGCTTTCTCGTATTTTCTTAAATAAAAAAACATTTGAAAATCCCCTAAGAGCTCTTAGGCCGAATTCCCTCGGCCCATTCCTCCTTTTCCCTCGCGCGGCCTAGCCCCGCAGCCCACTCCTCGCGCGCGCCCTCCTCCGTGGAGAGTCGTCCGATTTTGAACGGTTGGCCCCGATTTGGTTGCGTTTCGGACGTCCGAACGTCCCATGCGTTTTGGGCCGACCGATCGGAATCGAACGGCTCACGAACACCACGCATTCCCCACTCCCGCTCCTCTCTCTTTGCACCTGGCCCCACCTGTCAGGCACCTTCTCCCTCCTCGCATTCTTCTTTGCCGAGCTGGCGCCGCGCCCGTGCGAGCATGCACGGTTTTGCGCCTCGAATCTCGCTGGCACCCGCCGCCCTTCTCACCTGCCCTAGCTGCCTACCCCGCGGCCATCCTCACACCGCCTGTCCCCCTTATCCGCGCGGACAAGCCGCCCCCGCCGTCTGCCATTGTCGGCCGACAACCCCTCCTCCTCCTCCTCCTCCTCCTGGCCTCCCCGAGCCCTATAAAAGCGAGCAACGGACGCGCCTCCCTCTCCTCTCCCGTTTTCCTCCGATTCCCCTCTCTCCCTCGCCCTAGCTCGACCGTATTTCAAGCTCGACCCGTTGCCGCCGAGGTTCGCTCCACCGCACCCGTCAAGCCTCCTCCAGCGCCGCAGACCTTACCTTCGGCATCGCCTCACCGAGGGGCACCTCGTGCGCACCTCCCCGTCCCCGGACTGTCCCCGGAGCGTCGCCTTCACCTTCGGCCGTCGCCACCGCCGGCCTTCCGGTGACGCCGTGTCCTCAAACCCGTGAGCATCATGTTCGCCGTGTCCTCCTCTAGCCACTGGTGCCCTCGCCGTCGGCCGCCGCTCAGCCGTTCGTCAGCGACCCTTGGGCCGAGCGCGCCACCGCTCCTGTCCGACGTGGCAGCCCACGTGGCGTCCGTGTCATCGCCACCTAGGTGCCACCTCCCCTCTTTTGCTGAGGTGTCAGCCCTGTCAGCAGCTCGAGTGGCACTCCCACCCTAAACCCAATTCCAAAACCGTGTAGACCTTGTCCACAAACACCTACCCATTGACAATGGGCCCCATGTGTCAATTTCAATTCTTTTATTTTATTTCGACCGAAAATTCCACTAATGATGTCAGCTGACGTCATATTTGTCTTTTCCTTTACAAAAATAAATCAGGAAATTCAGGAAAAACCCTAATTTCTTCATTTCATGTGATTTCCAACTTCCGAAGGTCGTAACTTCTTCATTCGAACTCTGATTCGAGTGATTCAAATTTCTAAATTCATCTAAAATCCTACTCTTGCTGTTAGTGCTAGTTTGGTATTTATTTGGAATTTATTTGGAGTTATTTTATTTATTTGGTTCTTTTCGAACGTGTAGATACCGGCGTTTCGGAAGATTTCTCGGACCCGACAACCGAAGCACCTCAACTCTTCAACGAAGGCAAGTCATAGACCGTTGATCATATTGAAGCCCTTTTACAAAACTATATTGTTTGATATAAACATTCATTACTAGTTTTATATTAAATGGTTTCGGGAATAAATAACGGCCTAATTGATGTATGCCTCCTTGATAAATTGCTATCGACATGTATCCTTGAATGACATGAACCCTTGGAAACCTTAGGAGGGTTTATTTTAGTTAGACATTAATAAATTACCAACACGAGTATTGTAATATGCTTAGTCATGCTATAGTTGTACGCCGGGACTCATGATCACATGCTCGTATGGATAAACATGACTAAATGAATTATGGAATCGTGGCGCGGCCACTTTTATTAAAAGATGTCGTGCCAAGGCTAGGATGGTCTCTGGCCGGGTTGAACCAAAAATGTTTTATGCTCGGGCAAGTGGGCGGTGGTGAGTGTGGGTGCCGTAACGCACTTTGGGACGTGGATTAGTCTCGCGTGAACAACCAACTAAGGACTTAACCTTGAACCATTGATCTGGGTCATACTGTGCAACCACATGTCCAGGATGGGGTAGACTGGGCCAACTAATTAGCAATGCTTTGAGTCGGTCCTATTTTGGTTGAGAACGGCGCAAGAGGGGGCATGAATCTGGCTGGAGTAAAACCCGTTAGAAGCGAATCCTTAGCGAGCAAAACCGAATCAAAACAGAGCTTTGTAAAAGCCTTATGATAATGATTTAGTCGCACACCTTCGGCAGTGTGTCAAACGGACATTATAAGTCAATTATCTCTTGTGGGTAAAGCTGTATAACCTCTGCAGAGTGTAAAAACTATTCGAATAGCCGTGGCCCCGGTTTACGGATATGCCCGGAGATTTCACGCAAGGGGTAGATATTTTCATTAAAATGGTGGGAATTGATGGTTTGGATGGAATGGTTGGGAAGATCTCTAGTTGTTTCAAAAAAACTGAATTACTCATGTACTAATCTTTTAAATTATGCTTTCAATCTATTTATTGTATTTACTATCAATATTGCTTTATGCAAAGTAAACATAAAGCTATTCTTGTCAAGCCTAGCATGAATAATAATTGCATATATTTTCCTATGACTTGCTGAGTACATTCAAAGTACTCACGACTTGCGCCCTGTGTGATTAAATCCCCACAGAAGAACCAGGGAACTCAGAGTATTATGAAGAGGAGTATCTTGAAGACTTTGCAAACTAGATCGCGTCCTCCACTTGATTGCCTGTGGGCATATCGACTGGCCACCACGAGACATTTTGTTTCCGCTGCATGTTGTCTTTTGTTGCTAAGCCCTTCGTGGTGCACTCTGTAAGACTTGACCATAAGGTCCTTTTGCTACTAAGTAATATTAATTTGTCCGCTTCATCGTTATATGGTTGTATGGTTATGATTACATCTTTGTTGTAACTGTGCGAGCTAGTTACTAATCATGGGACTAGTTCGGAATGCACAGAGGGTCCTGGGGTTGTATACCCGGGGTCCCGACAATGACATGCTAGGAAGTCAATCCCTTGGCACTAAGGTCTTTGATGGCTTCAATGCACATTCCTACCCTTCCCTCCTTCTACGCGATCGACCGCCAGTTTAGATTTTCACTCGTCGTCTTCCGGACGAAGTAGAGGTTATTCTCCTTCGTGACCATCATGTAGAACCAGCTCTTCTTCCATGGCGACCACGAGGATTTCAAGTACATCCAGATGTACTCATCGGCCTTCCCGTTGTGAAGGCGTAGAGAGCACTCTTCAGGTCCAACCGCCGATTTCACTGACCTCGCCATCTTGTAAAAGTATTTAAAGATCTTTAGATTTGGTCGGATCCCTAGGTATGCTTCGCAAAGATAAACGAAGATACTGAGGTTGGCGATCGAGTTCGAGGCCAGGTTCACCAATTCAACCTCGTAATGCTCGAGGACCTTGGAAAGGAATTTGTGACCCAGGAACCTGAGCCCGCACTCAATGTAAGCGAGGAAGATGGGGATTTCTCCCTCTTTGCTGCTGGGAAAGTGCTCATTGGTCGCTGATCTCCACTTGATCAGACTTTCATCAGGAAGCATCCCGACCTCCTCTAGAGCCTTGAGCTTCTTCCGCTCAAATCAAAGACTAGCCACTTGGTAATCACATCCAACATTGTGAGGATTTTTTGGTAGACGAACAAGTGGTCGGAGGAGATTTTGAGGAAGAGAAATAAAGGAGGTCGGAAAAACCTCTTCAGCAAGGGAGTTCTAGGAAAGCTAGAGAGCGTAAAAACCCTAAAGCGTACATAATGAGGTTTATATAGTCGCTTTTCTTAACTGCAAAGAGGAGTTACCCAAAAGTTCAACGGATACAAACATTTTTTTTATGACCAACGGTCAGAGGACTCTTCGGTTTCCTAGACGGTTTCTCAACTTTAAAGTGAATACAGACCATCTCGCTTATTGCGCCATTAAATGAAGGTCTGTTCGATATGGTTTCCATCAAAAATGTTCACACGATATATTCATTTAAAGTCGAGGGGCTAGCTGATGAGGATTAAAATATCTATGTATTGTTTTTAATACATAAATAAAAGACCACACGACTTCGTGGTCGTTGTAACATCCCAAAGTGTTGTTACAAAAATAAAATAAATAAAAGTTATTATTTTGTTGGATTTTCTGAAATTTGATGGAGTTTCATACCTTTATTTGAATTTTTGAAATTTTAAAAGTCAAAGTTTAAAATTTATTGGAAGTTCTTGAAGTTTCAGTTGGTTTGATCTGAAAAATAAAATTTTAACTAATTTCTAAATAAGAGAATCTCTGTGAATTTTCTCATAATTTTTAGGTTTTATTTGTTATTTTCTAAAGCTAAAATGAATTACCAGAATTGTTTTAATCGATAAAGCATTTAAAAATCACAAATCAGGTTTTGGGCTGAAACCCTAGCCTCGGCCCATTTTCTCTCCCCGTCCCGGCCCGTTCGGCCCACTTCTCCCGCGTTTTAAACCCCGCACGCATTTCAACTATCGGATCGGCATCCAACGGCCAGAGCTCAATGTAACGTTCGGACGACCGAACAGCCCTTTTGGTTTTGACCGTTGGATCTAAATCCTACTATCCCAACGCACCCACGTCACCCCACCCATCCGCGTCGTCGGATCGAAATCCGACCGCCACTGACCTTTCTTCCTCCCCGCGTCTTCTCCGCGCAGCCGTCTCACCCCGCCTCCATTAGCGCCCGCATAAAAGCTTCATCAACGTCGCGATTCCCCCCTTCATGCACGGACACACGCATTGAAGCCCCCTTATCACGCTGCCCCATTTCCGGCCATTTGCCCCTTCGTTCGCGTACGAAATCGGTGAAGCCGAAATCACCGCCGTGACCTCCGCCACCGATCTCCTCCTCCCGGCCCCCTCCGCCCCTATAAAAGGGTGCAAGAGGTGCCCCTTGAGTCCCTCAACCCGCTCACACCACCCACTCCTCCCCTCTTGCCACCACCTCGCCGAAATTTGAGCTCGAAGATCTCCGGCCGAGCATCACTTCATCCTCGATTCCAGTGCCGACTCCGCCGCCGCATCCTCGCCACCGCCACCAACGGCTTCGCCACACCACCGCCTACCTGGTGCTCGCCTCCGCTTCGCCGGAGCACCGTTTTAGCTCGTCGCCGCCATCAACCCCGCACGCGCCGCCGCTCTTTACGTCGCCGCCAGCGATTCCTTCGCACCCTTGTGCCACCACGGTGAGCATCGTACTCCCCGTTGTCTCCTCTACCCTCTGGTGCCCTCGCCGGTCACTGCCGTGCCTCCAGTCGCCAGCAACCATCCGGGACGGAGCACCACCACCCGCCGGCGTCCACGTCCGCGCCACCTCACCCGCCACCTCACCCCTTTGCCCATGTGGCAGCTCACGTGGCGGCCACCTCAGTGGTTGCGCCAGCATAAGCACACCGCGCGCACTGTGCGGTGGACCGAGTCCACCGTGGGCCTTGACCGAGCCGTGGGCCTGGTCCATTGACCGCGGGCCCACATGTCAGTGAAGGAAATTTATTTCCTTTACAAAAACAATTCGGCCGAAAAATCCTTTATCAGCCGATGACATCACATTGCGCACTAAAGCCATTTTCCTTTAGAAAAATAATTCCCAAAATTCAGAAAAACCCTAATTATATCATTTTATGTATTCTCAATCTTCTAGAGCTCATATCTTTTGCATCCGAACTCCGATTGAGCTCATTCAAATTTCTAAATTTGTCTAAATTTAAGATACAGCTAACTAAACAAAAATTATTTAATTTGGAGTTCATTTGAGTTGTTATTTGAATTTTATTTGAAATTTGAGTTGTTATTTGAATTTTATTTGAATTTGTCTTATTTCGGGATTAGATTTCGACGACTTCGGAGAGTTAGATTTCGACGCCAGTTGAAGAGTTTATAAGAGGATTGATTTTGATTGTATGATCATCGTGATTGTACACTTGAACCACCTGGAGAAAGTACTTATGAGTACTAGGTGACCTGTTAAGGAAAACAACATCACCTGAGTATTAGGTGATTTGTTAAAGAAAAGAACATCACCTCATCAAGCAAGGCAAGTTATACCCTTGATCATATTGATCTCATTATTTCAAATTATTTATATTCTATTTTAAATTATTACTGCATGCATATATTTATACAATTATTTTAATTCCCTGTTTTAATTCCCTAGTTATTCCAATTTTCCTTGTATGGCAAATTTGAATATTGAATGTTAATACCTCTTCACCATTAGGTAAAATGACACTAAAATTAACCTTATGCTTAGCCAATGCTTAGATCAAATCTTGTATTTGGGAAAGTTTATGTAACAGCCCAAATTTCAAATTCAGATGAAAATAAAGTTTAATTATTTTATTGGATTTTTGTGGAATTTTCAAAAGCTTTTCCTTAGTTAAAGTAAAGCTAAACAAATTTAATTGCAAAATCTATTACCAGATAATAGCTGGAAATATTTTTCTTAAGTCCTAAATGCCTCAAAGAATTTCTGTGGATTTTCTCAAAAATTGTGGACTTAATTTGCTATTTTCTAAAAGCTTAATTGAATTATCAGCAATTAATAAAATCAGAAATCAAAAGAAAATCCTCAAACAGTGTTTGGGCCGAAACCTCTCTCTCCGCCGTCGTGTTGGTAACCCCCTAGTTCGCAATGCTCCCCTCTTCGTTTTGCACGCACCCGTAGGGCTCGCCGCGGCGTAGAACGCCGGCGAGCCACTCACCGGGGCACTGCCGGCCTCGTGCCTACGTGGCATGGCCACGCACAGGCCACCGTGGCGCCACTTCACCGCCACGTGTGCGCCACGTCGTCAGCGCAAACCTCCCGAGCCCGAGCCCGTGAACTTGGTTCACGTAGACCGTGTCTATGACACGTGGGGCCCGCATGTCAGGAATTAATTTAATTCCTTTAATTCCCGGAAATTCATCGCTGGCGTCAGCATTGCACAATAATTGATTTTCCAGTAGAAAAATAATTCGGCTAATTCATTTAATTTCCAGATTTAGGTTTAAAACTTCTAAAATTCATATCTTTTGCATCTAAACTCCAAATTGGGTGGTTCAAGTTGCAAAATTTGTCTAAAATCATAATCTAGCTATTTAAATCAAAATATTTCAATTTGGAGTTAATTTGAATTGTCTTTTTGAATTTATTTGAATTTGTATATTGAATTTGTCGTATTTTCGCGTATAGACCTCGACGACTCCGGAGAGTTAGATCCTTCCGACGATTTAGAATTTCAAGACTTCAACGAAGGCAAGTTACACTATTGATCATGTTGTTCCCAGTATTTTAAATTATTTAATTTCTGTCTTTAAATTACTATTGCATGCATATGTTTATATAATTGTTTAAATGTCCTGTTTGTATATAGTTAATCCAATCCTCATTGTATGGCAAATTTGATTATTGAATATGAATACCATGTCACCCTTAGGCAAAATACTACTAAAATTTGTCATATGCTTTGCCATGCTTAGGTCACATTTATTTGGGAAGGTTTAGCCAAATCCTTTACAATTTGATTTTAAATTGATTCGGTGGTATTGTTTTACCACGAAAGGTTTATTAAGAGGTTTTCACTCCAAATAAAATAAAATGAGTTTGGACTCGGGCGAGATGGATGTATGGTGGGTGCAGGTTCATGCACGAGCCTAATCTGGTTAGGATTAAGGCCCATTGGTTTATTCAAATGGAAAGTCGCCCAAGTCAATTAAGGACCGGTCTTTGAGCGTATTTTGCTACGCCTTACCGTACCACCACATGTCTGGAATGGGACAGATTTGGCTAAATAATCTGTGGTGTCTTAGTGTTATTTGTGCTATGTTGTATGTGTGGGTGTTGGTCAGACATTAGTACCACCAAACGCAAGAGGGGGCTTCCGGAGGATGGTTAGTCCAATGGTAGCGAAACCTTAGCGGGCATAAACACATTAAGACACTGCTTTGTAACGGCCTCATGATAATTGCTTAGTCACACGCCTTCGGAAGCGTGCTTTGGCCGACATTAAAAGCATATTATCTCGTGTGGGTAAAGCTGTACAAACTCTGCAGAGTAGAAACTATTCGAATAGCGCGTCATGGTCATGGACATGCTAGCAAAGCCACTCTAAGTTAGACTTGTTTTTGGTTTATAAAATGATTTCCACACATGCTTTTAGGATGGATAATCCTATGGTAAAAATTGGGCGGTTAGCCAAGTGTTAGGAGGGTATCCTTCACTATTCATTTAATGGAGGTCATCCACTATTCATTGTCATTTCAATCACTGATTTCAGTTGTATTATTAAAACTGGCCTTAGAAAACTATTAATGGTATTTAATCTGAAAATGTTGTTTATGCAAAACAACCCTGCCATTATCCTTTGTTTACCTTATGCATGCATTAACTTTCAATATTGGGTGTAACTTGCCAGCACGGAAGTTGTGCTTACTCTTGCTGAATAATCTTTATTCAGGAGAAGACCTCTATCAGGACGGTGTGGATCTTGACGAATAGGCTACGTCCCCAGCGATTGCCTGTGGTAAGTCGTGTGGCCAACTACTACTACTTTTCTGTTGTGTTATTTCTTTTCCATTTGGCCTCAGGCCCAGTTGTAATAAAACTCTGAGTTATTAATAATAAAGAGCGTGATATGATTTTGCTATCATTTTTGTTGACTGTGTACACTGGAAATCCTGGACTAGTGTATAAACACAGAGAATTCGGGATCCTTCATTCCCGGGTGGCAGAGGACAGGGGGAGGACGGGGCGGCGACCCGTAGGCACGGTGGAGGGGGTGAGCGGAGGACTTGGGGGAGGACAGGCCGGCAGCACAGAAGCAGCCGCCGCGGGAGGACGGGCGCGCGCGGTGGAGGGGTGGCGCGCAGATGGATGCCCGGAGTCCTCGACGGGGAGGGAGCCGGGAGAGAAATGGGGAAATGGGGAATTTGGGAGCGGGACTGCGGGAGGCGTGGGGGTAGGGTTAGGGACTTAGTGGGCTGGGCTACCTGGGAGACGTGACCGAGTGGGCTGGCTCGGGATTTCGCGTGGGGTTACGTTGGCTCGCGAAAAGCTCGAGCTCAGCTCGAATTGCCACCGAGCTAAAAGCTGGGCTCAGCTCGGCTCGAAAATTCACCGAGCTCGAGCCGAGCCGGCTCGGCTCGCAACGAGCTCGAGCAGGCTCACGAGCCTCGAGCTTTTTTTCCAGCCCTAGACATGTGCTAGTTTTACAATTTAGAAAAATCATAATTAACTCATTTTAACTCCAATTTGAGTAAACTCAACTTTGTTGTTCTTAGGATATCAATATCTACCCGCTGTAAAAATTCTAGGTTCCAGATCATCCTAGAAATTTATGCCATGAACAGTACCAGTAATTAATTTAGTGAATTAACTGGCTGAGAGAAATGGTTTTAGCTATAACTTTTTCATACTTAATCCAAATGACTTGATTCTTGTTCCTAAAATTATCTAAAATCATAGCCTTATTGCTGTATAAATTTTATAAGTTTTGGGTAACTTTTTCTGTTGAATTTTATTTGGTGTTCTTCGTTCTTATTGGTGTTATCGTCTTTTCACGTTAGGTTCCGAAGATAATATTGATATTAAATCTGATCCACAGCAGTCAGACCCTGCCCTACAACAAGGCAAGCAGATGTAACATTCATTTGATTATGTTGCTCCTACTATTTTTAAATTCTAATATGTTGTTTGCTAATTCTACGTATGCATTGCTATCTTGTTTTAAACTATTGACGATTAATTGACCTATTAGATGCATAATCTGTAAGTAAATGTTTATCCTCTACTACTAAGCCTAGGAGTACTTGCTGTGATTTTGGGTTCGTTGGATGAACCCTTGTCACTTAGTAGCACGAGTTAAAATGCTTAGTCATGCTTAGCTATCGGTAGAAATGGGCGGTTATTGACTTGTCGATAACCTTGATCATGCAAAACTGACTATGATCTTTATGTTGCAGCCTTTGTGCTGTGTTTACTTGTGAAAACTAAAAACTGAAAACTGAAAACAAATGATTTGGACTTGGGCACAATGGTACGTTGGTGTGCTTTTGGGTGTGACTGGAAAGGTGCCCGAGTCAGCAAGGACCGAATACTTGCGCCATTGATCGAAGCAATATTGCGTGCTAACCACACTAGGGGCATATGGAACCCCTCTTGGCTAAGTACTTTGGGAGGTGTTAGTTAGGGGTCGCTGGTGGGGTAAAACTGTTTTTATAGAGGAAGAGCTCTCGCAGTTGCTTCGGCTGGGCCGGTGTCTCCTACTCTCCGGGTTGTGCGGCTCTTAACTAGCATCATTAATTGAAAATGTCTCGTAGAACTTAGCCGTGCCGGCATACCAAAGGAAGTGTACTAAATAGCTTGGCAAAAAGGCGGTATGAAGTGTGGGTACATTGGTACACCTTTGCAGGGTTAAAACTTTTCGAATAGCCTCATCCTAGGTTATGGACACACTTGGTTATTTCCCGCAAGCATTAGACTACAACTTTTTAAATTAAAACTTGATGGGTGGTACGAATCGGGGATTCGTGCTATGTTGTGGTGGCTATTGGGTCAGTCACCTCCAGGCTGTTACTTATGTTATTATGGTTACCTCGCTGTTATTTCAATGCTGAAAAACAGATTTCGCAACTTGCCTTCAATCTATTACACTATTGCAAATGAAACTTGCTTTATGCGTCCAAATAACTATATAACCATTTCCTTTGGATTCAACTCTCATGTAGCTATGTATAGGCTTGTTACTCGTAAGTCTTGCGAGTACATTATTGTACTCATCTGCATTGCTTGTTGTGTGCAGAGGAAGAAGGTGAGCCCGAAGGGCCTCACTTTTGTGAGTTATGTTGTGGCAGTGTGTGGGACGACTAGCTTGGCGGCCCGGTCGGTTGCCCTGTGGTTATGTGGCTAACCGGTCGTCTTTTGGTTAAAGCCATCTTATAGCACCTTTTGCTTCCGCTGTTATTTGATACTTATTGTCATTTGTCCGGCCAGCTCTTTTGTAATAACTCTATATCATGTATGACATTTGCTAGACTTGTTATAATATGATGTATGGACTTGATGCATGCTTTTGTAAAGATGTATATGTGCTGCATTTCTGGGAAGCACATGTCCATCGAGGCACGGGTTATTTTGTTTGTGATGCTAGGGTCAATGGAAGGCTAAGTATTACAAGCTTAATAAACCGGGGTCTCGCAGAAGTTGTCCAAGTCAGTTAAGGACCGGTCTTCGAGCGCATGATGCTACGTCTTACCGTACTACCACAAGTCTGGTGTGGGACTGATTTGGCTAAATAATTTGTGATGTCTTAGTGTCATTTGTGCTATATTGTTGGTGTGGGTGTTGGACAGACAGTAGTCCCACCTAGCGCAAGAGGGGGCTCTCGGAGGATGGTTAGTCCAATGGCAGCGAAACCTTAGCGGGCATAAATACATTAATACAGAATATTGTAAAGGCCTCATGATAATCACTTAGTCGCACACCTACGGAAGTGTGTGAGCAGACAATACAAGTTGATTATCTCTTGTGGGTAAAGATGTACAACCTTTGCAGAGTGTAAAACTATTCGAATAGCCGTGCCCACGGTTACGGACAAGCTAGCAGAACTACTCAAAGTTAGACTTTGATTTTGTTTTCAAAATGTCTTATAAAACAGTTTTGACATGGATGAGTGTCCATGAGAAAAGTTATGGGTTGAAGCCCCGGGTTGGTGCCCGTGTTTATGTTGGTGTTAGGTGGGTGCCTACACTATCTTTATCAATTCAAAATCTATTTTATAAAACTTGAGCTTTTGAACTTAGTATGGTATTTAATGTCAAATGTTGTTTTGCACAAATAACCCTATAAGCCTTTCTATTGTTACACCCATGTATGCATGTCATTCTGTTACTTGACGGGTGTAACTTGCGAGCACGAAAGTTGTGCTCATACTTGCTTTATGCAAATAAAATTTCAGAGGAGAAGGACTTCGCTACCAGTGTGGATCCCGACGACTAGGCCGCTACCCCAATCGATTGCCTGTGGCAGACTGCTGGATTCTACTACTTCTTCGTCTTCCGCTGTGTTCCTTATTGTTGGCTTGTAAGCCTCTTTTGTAATAAATTCTGTTGATTATTAATAAAATTGTGATATGAATTTGTTACCATATTTGTTTACTTTGTGAACTAGCTACTGATCATGGGACTAGTTCAGAAATGCACAGAGGATTTGGGAGAGTTACTCCCGGGTGTGACAATCGTAAACCCTAAGGATAACGACCCCCTATAGTCGTAACGATTCCACAGGTTACATCGAGGATACCCTGGTCGGATAAGATCCTACACCTAGTCCCCGACTAGATGACTACTCGTAGAAATAATGAACTGACACTTGGATCCGTTCCGAGTATATTCTTTCCGTATGACGAATGGAACATGGGCCTTATTCATTCCAAACCATATGGATGTTTCATAGCTCTAAGTCACTGACAACAACCACCATGTGGTTATGCCTTTCACTGATAATCAACTGCCGAACGGTTGATACATTGTCAACCGCCGTTCTCCTCTGACGAGTCGTGACGTTTCCAACAGACGTCTCTTCTAGGAGTAACTGCCACTATTTCATCAATTCTGGACCCTCTGTGTATACTGCACTAGTCCAGGATCACGCTAGTGCACACAGTGGCAACATCGATGAAATATCATTTCCATATACAAAGGTGACTAATAAATAGGAAAATAACAATAAGTATCAGAGTAATGACCTTAAGGTCAAAGCTTACAATTAATGCCTCAGAAGGCGAATAGCTCAATGAAGCTGCAGCGGAACGAAACGGAATAACTTCAGTGAAGCCCATCCATATGCCCACAGGCAATCGGCTGGGGTGCGCGACCTAGTTCTTCTCGATCCTTGAAGTAGACCTTGTTGACCGACGATTCCTTCACTCTGTAGGTTTGGGCGCAAGTTTTACAACAAGCGTGAGTACACAACCGTACTCGCAAGTCATACCACAGAATGCAATGTATAAATGCAGGCTTATTCCAAAGGAAATAGCTTCTGTGGTTATTTTGCAGAAATGCAATATTTGCGATTGAATACGAATAATAGATTAAAAGCATAATTCAAAACAAATAGACAATATTAATTTAACAATTGTTTTCACAAAGACACACAACTAAACATATTATTTCACATAGCCATATGATTGAGGTCACACAGCCGTCCCTTCCCAATAGTTTTATGAAAATCTACCCCTCGTGTGAAATCCCCGAGCATGTCTATGACCGCGGACGCGGCTATTCGAATAGATTGTTTAACACTCTGCAGAGGTTGTACACTTTACCCACAAGATGCAATCAACTGGATCAGAGCTGATCACAACAAAACCTTTCAGATACTTCATCTCAACATTGACACTCCCGATGTGCTTACAAACCGCTATGCCAACCCTAACGAAGTGCTTTGGCATAACACACATCGTTGGACAGGGAAGCGACGAATCGTCCCGCGATGTGAGCCGCCACTGAGGCTGAAACACACCTCCACCCTGGCACATAGCCTAACCTACAGCCTGAGTAATCAATGCCAAGAATCCATAACCTACTAAGTTAGGCCCGTCCCATACCAGGCATGTGGTCGTACAGTAAGGCTCAGTTCAATGACGCACAAAGTTAAGTCCTTAATTGACCAAAGCAAGACTTCTATTTTCTAACTATGCCACAAAGATTATCATTCCCATCACAAAAGTCCACCATATCACACAGCTTCCACCACTTGCCTCAGTCTAAATCCTTTACCACCCAGTTGGTTTCAGTGCAACACATGCCATCACGAAGTAATAACACATAGCACACAGTTTTACACGAAGTTCCATAGTCACTTAGTCATAGTTCATATTTGCAACTTTCATGAGATGTGAGACTCGTAGCATGGCTAAGCAATTGTACTCGTATCTAACCAACCCACGTTGGTGCTATAATATTACCAACTAATAACCAATCTAGGGTGACAAGAAATTATGACATACAAGGCCAAGGTGTGATAACAATTTGGATAATAACTATGCCCAAAGCATTTAAATAAATAATTAAAGTAGAATGCAATAATTTAACACAAAGTAATTTGAAAATGGGTTCAAGATGATTAAAGGTATGACTTGCCTTGCTATAGCAATGGTGATCTTATTTTATCTTCAATCCTCTACTTGCTTGATCTTCAGCTCCTTTGGACGATTCCAAGACTTCGGCGTCTAAATTCAAAAAGACAAATCAAATAAACTCCAAATTGAAATTGAATGGTACTGGAAGGTAGATAATGAATTTAGATGAATTTAGAAACTTGAATGGGTTCAATCGGAATTCGGATGAAACAGATATGGCTCTCGGAAGATTGAAATTCACATGAAATGATGAAAAAGCTCTACGGAATATTCTCAGAATATTCTATTCCGAAAATATTAGAAAAAGAATGAGTGTATGATAAGTGGGACCGACTGGTATTTATGGATTTCTAGAATTAAAATAATTCCAGAAATAAGGTAGAAAGAGTGACATGTGGGACCAATAAGATAAAAAGATTTTTCAAGAATTAAATTAATTCCCGAAAATAGAATTAGAGGTTGACATGTGGGCCACTGGTCTATGGACCAGGTCCACAGAGATATGCTAGTCCACGGTGGACCAAGCTCATGGATAGGGTTGACCAAGGTTGACTGACATACGGGACCTGCATGTAAGTGAGATAAAATAAATATGGTATTTAATTGGGTGGATGACATGTGGGGTCTACATGTAAGTGAGATGAATAGATATTTAGATATAGATAGTATATGGCTTGAATTGTTTGGAAAGTACTGTATGTGCAATGTCTAGAGAAGACAAAGAGCAGATAACAGAGACAACATAAGGGAATACAGGAGCTGCTTGCCTAATTCTTGGAGGCAAAGATGTTGATATTGAGATGGGAAGCAAAAATTAAAGAAAGAAAGAGAGACTTGAGGCTTCTGTACAACAGAGAAAGAAAGAAAGGAAAACAACACAGAACTGAACGAAGCAACAGAACCACATCAGCTATGAATAGTAAACAGAGAGTTGCATGATTCTTGCTCACCGAAGTGCCGATGAACGGAGGCGAACTAGCATTGGTGAAGGGGCAAAACGGAAAGGAAACGACGAGCCGGAGATGATGACGCGGTCCGGACGTCGAGATTCGGCTCCATGCGACGGCAGCGAGCGAAGAACGCCGACGACGGCGGCCTCACGGGCGCGTAACACTTCCGGTGATGCTCTGCGAAAAGGGAGGTGAGCACGGCGTAGAACGCGGCGACGCGAACTCAACGGTGGTGGAGTTGAAGGCAGGGGATCAACGGTTGCGGAGTAATTGGCCGGAGAAGGACGACGAATAAGAGGCGAGAGAACGCTCGATTCTTGGCGCACGGTGGATGAAACTTGAATCCAAAAGATGCGAAAAATAGGTATTGACGAGGGGCACAAGATGACGCGGTCGGATTTTGGAAAAACTCACCGAGGTAGCGAGGAACGCGATGAACACGTTTCGGCTTTAGGGCTTGACATGGCCGACGGTGCTCCGGTGATCTTCGGGCGAAGAGGAAGGAACCATGACGTAGAACGCGACGACGCGAAGCCAACGCCGCAGACGGTTCGGCCGGAGGACGTCGGATGAAGCCCCAGTTCGCCGGAGAAGAACTTTGGTTGGAGCTCGGTTTTCTGGAGATTGCGACGAAAATAGATCGGTTTAGAGGAAACCAATTCAGGGGATTGGAAGAGGAGATCAATACGGACGCGTGGGCGCAAACGGCTCGCTTTTATATGCACCGTAGAGGAAGATATGAAAATTTGAATTTTTGAGTTGGAGTTGTGCACGTACTGGACTGCTGCTGCGTTCGGCTGGAGGAATATGATGAACAGTAAATCACAGGTTACTGTAGTACATGGGCAGGAGAGAGAAAAGCTGAATTTCCAGAATTAAAACAAAAGACCGAAAATCGAGAAGATCAAATAAATAGCAAATAAATCCGAAAAAAATCTCAGAAAATACCCAAAAATTCCTTGAAAGACAAGGAAGCCAAATAACACAAGTTTTTGTTTAATTCATGTTTATATTAGTCAAATTAATATTTTTTAATTTAGAAAATTCTCAATTAAGCTTTATTAATTCAAATAAAATTGGTGAAATTTTCTAGGAACCTAAACTACTCAAAAGATTTTTGAAAAGCCAAATTTTGGGACGTTACAGCACATCATGTCGTTCTCCGGTGGACACTTGTCGTCGGGTCCGACCGAGCACTGTGCGATGGTGTTGCGTCTGTCATGTGGTTGTGCGAACGTGGCCGTCGGGCCGTGCGGACGAGAGGGGTGTTTGGCTGGCAAGTGACAGACGGGGTGTGTCCAACTGGCAACAGGACGGACGAGGGTATGTGTCACGCACACGATGTATCCGCCCAACCATCCTATAGATGAGATGTCATTTTTACTATTTTACGGCGACAGACGCTAATCGGGTAAAAAATACGCCCGTAGCAGCGACATTTGCACCAAAATGTTCTAATCGCTCTCTGAGTCGCACGCAATTCCACATTCCCGCTTCCCGAAAACGCCAAAAGCGCGCCAGGCCAAGAAAGAGGCGAGAAACCCAGCGCTAGCTTTACCGTTGGTGGGATCACGGTGTGCCTGCGTGAACTGGGCCTACCCGATGCAACCTGTCCCGTCAGTCTCGCCTCGGAAACTGCTGTTCGACTGGCCTCTTCTCCCCCTTCCTCGCGTGCATGGACCCCTTCTTGTGGACAAACTGGTACTACTCCTACCCTACTTACTAGTACTAGTCTACCTGGGCCCAAACCAAAGTGGCTAACTGTTTTGGCTTTAATACAGTTTGATTGGTTTTCCAGTGAATTATGGTTCGGATGTTGAGTTGAAGTACGGTAGCACGTGAACTTGTGAAGAAATGCGACGAGAATTCTTAATCAGATCAATTTTTTCGATCAAAATTAAAGATTCTTCTAAAGTAGATTCAAATGTCTGAGGTTATCTCTATAACTGTTATGAATCTATAACCGGTACTTAAAAGAAATTTAATACTATTTACTACAACCCAACTGGTTGACGATCAGTTGAAGTTATGAGACAACTAACTGTGGAAATCGTCTGACCAACTATGCGGTTTTGGACAGTTCCCGACAAATAAAATAGTCGGAGGATATAACAGTTTCCCACGTGATTAATAGGAAAGTAGCTGTTAGTACATATGGCAACTTCTGACAGTTAGCTAAAAGATGTGACTGCTCAAGACTCTACTGAAGAACGTGCGTGAAGATTAGAGACACCTTTAGCAACATTAACTGCCACCCCTTTAATAACTATAAAGGAGATAAGTCACGTATTCTCTAATAAGATTCATTCACATTTTCAATCACGGTCAACACAATTATTCTGTAACACCCATTATTTTTTATACAAACACTCAGTATGTCTACAAAAATAAAAGATCTTCATTTTTATAGAGTTATCATATTATTTTTCGTATAAGTTCGATAGAGAACCATGTGTTCCGATACAGAATGTTATCTCAGAATAGTCATAAGTACATGTTCAATCCACAAACAACGAGCAGATGTGTCAACACAAACTTTTTTATGAAGCAAAGTATCCTCCAAAGAATGCTTTTTTCAGTGTTACAATCTTACTTCTTTGTTATTTGCATAAAAGAGGTTGACACAACTCAGAGAGAGAGAGTGTGTGTGTGGGGCTTCGATCTTTGTACTTTATGAAATGCTACTTCATTTTCAACTTTTGTCTTAGGTTATAAATTATCTTCTTGGTGCTGTTTGTATTTTGCAGCCCACGAATGCTTTGTATTCAACCTTTTATTTATTGACTACAACTCCACTAAGTTATTATGAATAGTAACTGACAGCTGAGCTATTTATCCTTTATATTTGCCTTTTAAATGCAATCCTTTCTGTCAGTTTCTGTTCATTGCACTTCCTTTATTACACGGGTTCACGTTCATGGCAGTACCATTGGCGTGACTCGTTTACGGCATCAAGTGTTGCTTTCATGTCCTTTGATCATATTGCTAGTGGAGTACAGCAAAAGGGCGAAACTTTTTTATGTTTTACGTGGACGACGAAAACCCTTTTTTTAATGTTCAGACGAAACCGCCTTAAGAGTGATAGTCGAATTATAAGTTTGTAACCTGCTTGAAACACGAGAATTTTTAGTTCCCGCTAGAATTATTTTATTTTTATGCGATTCTGCGTTCCAAACTTGGTTTAGAGCATAGCCTGCATAGGTTCTAACCGGTGCCAATGCACGTGGAGGTGAGATCAGATAAACTGGTCGACGAAAGACGAGATTCACAACACGCACCACACGGGTGAAGGAACTATTACTATACACTCCAATGTCATTTCTTTGGGCTATGAGGCTATGACTCAGCCCAACCGACATGTGGGGTCCACTTCGGGCCGTGTGGTCCCGGTCCATGTAAGAATCTCCCCAACAGCAAACATTCCTCCGCACGGCCGCACCCCCTCCCTCCGCTCCCTCCCGTTTCTGTTCCGGACCTGGGCCACCTTTGCTTAAACGCACTCAACCCAATTTTGTAACACCCACCTCGCGTCCGCTTCCACCACTAGAGTCACGCGCTCCACTCCACCCCTGCTCTGCTCTCTCCGCAGTCTGCAGTGGCTGTGGCCGTCAGCCCGTGTCTCGGTTCGTCATCCTCTCTCTCTCTCTGCCAGCACAGAGCGCAGACAGCGAGAGCAAGCTTGTGGCGATGGTGCCAGCGGAGAAGGTGGAGCTTGGGGTTCGGACGCCAATGGCGCGGAGGGCTGTGGCGGCGTTCGCTGCGTTCCTCTTCTTGCTGCTCGTCGGTGAGTTCTTGAACCATATGCTTATTCCATTGCTCGTTTGGTGACAGTGTTGCCTTTTGGGAGTGTTTGCTGAGTGCTGGGTGCTTGATGCCTTGCTTGCTGCTTGTGCTCTGGTGGGGCAAAGAGCATGATGCTTCTTGTTTCTTGGAGTGGAGATTATTATGTAGATTAAATATGTTCTTTTGGGGGAAATCAAATTCCCCAGTTCTGTTACTCATTTTATCTATCCAACCATTAGATTGTTCCCTTTTGACATGAAAAAAAAGAAGAAGCACAAATGATTACTAAAACAAGGAATAAAACGCACACTTGCAATGTGGCTTTGAAGGGCATTGCCGCGGAGGCAAGATTGGCATCTGCTACGGGCGCAACGCGGACGACCTGCCGGCGCCGGACAAGGTGGTGCAGCTCATCCAGCAGCAGTCGGTCAAGTACGTGCGCATCTACGACACCAACATCGACGTCATCAAGGCCTTCGCTAACACCAGTGTCGAGCTCATGGTCGGCGTCCCCAATGCCGACCTCCTCCCCTTCGCGCAGTACCAGTCCAACGTCGACACCTGGCTCAAGAACAGCATCCTCCCCTACTACCCGGCCACCATGATCACCTACATCACCGTGGGCGCCGAGGTCACCGAGAGCCCCGTCAACGTTTCCGCCCTCGTCGTGCCCGCCATGCGCAATGTGCACACCGCCCTGAAGAAGGTCGGCCTGCACAAGAAGATCACCATCTCGAGCACGCACTCGCTCGGCATACTGTCCCGATCGTTCCCGCCGTCGGCGGGGGCGTTCAACAGCAGCTACGCGTACTTCTTGAAGCCGATGCTGGAGTTCCTCGTCGAGAACCAGGCACCGTTCATGGTGGATTTGTACCCCTATTACGCATACCAGAACTCGGCAAGCAATGTCTCCTTGAACTATGCGCTGTTCTCGCCGCAGTCTCAGGATGTGATTGACCCAAACACTGGACTCGTTTACACAAACATGTTCGATGCTCAGGTCGATTCCATTTTCTTTGCTCTCATGGCTCTGAACTTCAAGACACTGAAGATCATGGTCACTGAGACAGGGTGGCCGAACAAAGGAGCAGCTAAGGAGACCGGAGCCACTCCGGACAATGCTCAGACTTACAATACCAATCTGATACGTCATGTTGTTAATGACAGCGGCACACCTGCAAAACCTGGGGAAGAAATTGATGTGTACATCTTTTCCTTGTTCAATGAGAACAGGAAACCGGGCATTGAGTCGGAGAGGAACTGGGGGCTGTTCTTTCCAGACCAAAGCTCTATCTACAGTCTTGATTGGACTGGCCAAGGCAATGTGGACATTATGACTGGAGGAAACCTTACGAATTCAAATGGGACTTGGTGTGTTGCTTCAACTAACGCCTCAGAGACGGATCTGCAGAATGGCTTGAATTGGGCTTGCGGCCCAGGCAATGTTGATTGCTCTGCTATTCAACCAAGCCAGCCTTGCTACCAGCCTGACACGTTGGCTTCCCATGCTTCATTTGCCTTCAATAGCTATTACCAGCAAAATGGAGCTAATGATGTGGCTTGTGACTTTGGTGGTGCCGGAGTGCGAACGACGAAAGATCCAAGTAAGTTTCCCATGCATAATACACTTATGTTCACCATGACATGATGTGGATGGTTTAATTTGACAATTTTGCTGTACTTTTGTTGCGTTGATAATGGTTCGTGGTTGTAGTCTGGATAATGGCAAAGAAGCTCAATGTAAGCCTACAATTCCAAGCAACATGTTCGGACTAAAACCTGTTTATAGTAGTATGTATAGGTCCCTTGATAGATGATAGGAGTATAATGCTAGCTGTAGTTATGAATAGCTAATTTTCATGTGTTTATGGTGAGATTATTTTTGCTAGACTACAGAGTTAGTATGTTACTGTATTGACATAGATTGCTTAAGCTCAATTCTGAGTACCCTATTATTAATTTGTATATTTCTGTTTTCTCCCTCTTTGCTTCTCCTTGAATTGATATGTTGGACTTAGGAAAACGGTCATGCGCATTGTCGATTCTGATTGATTCATTTCAAATAGCAAGTATGCTATTACATTTCATAGTATTCTGATGCTTCAATTCTGTAGGTCTTGAAATGACTCAAGAGGTATGGACAGCATTCTTATTTTCTAACTCTGTGTGAATCAACATATGTTCCGATAAAAAAACGTGTATGAAAATTTGATGATGGAAGTAGTATTTTAATATATCTTACCAATGGGTATGTTCTGGCCCATATAATGCTAGATGAAATGACCTTCCAGACGACTGGACTTCTAGAGATCATATGTGTTCCCTCTACACCAGTACTACAGCGTTCTTCTATAAGCTCTGTTAGAACTTAGTTTTGCTTGTGCTTGATTGTTTAATAATGGCAATAAGGCGTAGATCATGTTGCTTTTCGTGGCCAGTTTAATTATCCTCTCATGCTTTATGAATTGTTTGCTTGCAGGTTATGACACTTGTGTTTATATGGCTGCTGGGTATGAAAAAACTCTCATTTCTTTTCGCAAATTTGAGAAATATTTTCACCAACTAGTTTTAGAAACAATTGCACTGACTATCATTTTTTTTTTCTTTTCTTGAAGCAGTAAGATGAGCACAACAAATTCATCCACCCTTCCAGTTCCAAACGGCTGCTTCAGTCTGTCACCATTGGCCAAATACTTCACCCTATTGCTCCCTATGCTGCCCATTGTGATCGCTGCAGGTATTCTGTGATATTCGGAGAGCGCTCTAGTTATGTTTTCGGATGGAAGGTGGAAGGCTAATCGCCTAATACTGGAAACCAGTACTGGTTTGTTTTGTTTGCGAGAATGCGATGGGTAGTAGGGAGCCGTATCATGCCAGTAGGGATTTCTCCAGCCAGTTAGATGTACATCGCTGCGCGGACAATATATATCAGTTAGCATTAAGAACTCGCTGATGATGTCTCGTTTGTACTCTCACTGCATTTTGCATCAGACTAGTATCTCAAATCTCTATTGCATGGTGCTTGTTATCTGAAGGTCGTGTCAGTATGCGGGAACACAATGCTGCGGTGATCACGCATTACATATTTGTGGTCTTCTTGTGGGGATTGGAAATTAATAGGCGGAGAGAACTTTGGCAGATGAGATCCTTGTGGAGCAGCTGGACCATCAAATGGATTGTAGCCTTGCAGGGAGTTCTTGCGTAACTTATCGGAGAGGTCCTGGTATTTTCACAGGGTACTCAAATTTTTAGCCGTCTGATAAAATCTGACTCCGTCAAAAACAAACAACTCGTTTTGTTGCATTCTTTCTCACGAACAAAAATAAGTTGGGTTGATGGGCCAGATTGAGTTGGGCCCACAGGCACAAACCCATATTTATTACAGTAACATAATAAATAGAGCAGTTTTTATTTTTTAATCTTTTTTAAAAAAATATTTTAAAGATAGACTCTTCCTAACTTTATTTCTAATTCTAACCCTTTGACCACGCCACCACGCGTGGCGTGGCAAAAACACGTTGTCACGCCACGGATTTTGGCGTGGTAAATGAGTGTTGTCACGCCACTCCTCTTGGCGTGACAAAACTTAGCCCGAACACGGACGCGTGTTGGCTTGGGGGTTATCTGGCAGGTTTGGTCACGCCGTGGTAGGTGGCGTGACAACACAGTTTGGTCACGCCACGGGTGATGGCGTGCCAAAGGGTTAGAATTGGAAATAAAGTTAGGAAGATACTATCTTTAAAATATTTTTTAAAAAAGGATTAAAAAAATAAAAACTGCTCCATAAGTCCAATTTACACACATGTATTAAAGAATACATATATATTATATAAAATTACATAATTTAAAATAAGTAAAAAAATGTTGAGGGTTCATGTAAAATAATTTAAAAAATAATGACTTGTTACATTAATTAATCTAAAAGAACCCAACAAAAACAAATTTACATACATGTATTAAAGAATACATATATATTATATAAAATTACATAATTTAAAATAAGTAAAAAAAGTTGAGGGTTCATGTAAAATAATTTGAAAAACAATGACTTGTTATATTAATTAATCTAAAAGAACTCAACAAAAACAAATTTACACACATGTATTAAAAAATACATATATATTATATAAAATTACATAATTTAAAATAAGTAAAAAAATGTTGAGGATTCATGTAAAATAATTTGAAAAAATGATGACTTGTTACATTAATTAATCTAAAAGAACCCAATAAAAATAAATTTAACATAAAAGACTAATCTATAATGGACAAAAATTGAATCGTAAGTGAACCCAACAAATAACAAAATCAAGAGACAAAAGAGGACAGAGTAGTAGCATAAGTGAACCCAACAAAAACAAAAGAGCAACTGTGTTGTCATGCATGCATCAGTTTTGCAGGGAAAAAGGTTAAAATGGATTCATTTTCCAGAATTATAAAAAGGAGGAGAAAAATGAGTATTCCCAACCACAAAAAAACACTCAGGTACTCTTTAGCAATTGCCATTATTTATTAAACCTACAAATGGGCCATCCTTTTGATGCAGCAATGCTATACACACCAACTTTTGATGATACAGCCTACAATGCTATACACACTAACTTTTTTTTGTACATTCGCTACAACACTTGGTTGAATGGTGTAGATAAAAAGTTGTTGGTGTCAAAAAAATCAAGGTTGAGGTTGAAAAACTTTGTATTTGACGTAATGAACTCAAATGAGTTCCTCATGTATTTATACTCAGAATCGGATACAAGAGATAACAAAGTAGTTACAATTAGTTACAATCAAACACAGAGATCACATCTGTCAAAACGGAGTTTTATCTCTTAGCTCTAGAGTAGCAACAATGGATAGATACAATCCTTTTATGGATAAAACAACATTCAGTTCTTATCTCTGAACTTCAGCCTTTCTCTGAAAATTTCGGCATGATATCTGTAGACGTTCTGGACTCTGCAAGTGATGCTTTTTCTTAACATTCCCCCTCAATCACAACATGGTATATCAAGGTTAAGATTGTGACATTGTCTTTCAAACTACTGCCGAGCCAGTGCTTTTGTGAAGATATCTACCACTTGATCAGCTAAAGATATGAACTGAACATCTACTAAACGATTCGCGACTCTTTCTTTGACAAAGTGAAAATCCACTTTTATATGCTTTGTGCGTGCATGGAAAATAGGATTTGCGGTTGCTGAAGTAGCCTCAAGATTATCACACCACATAATCGGTGGCCTACTCTTAAACATGCCCAATTCCTTCAGCAGAGACTGCATCCAAATCACCTCTGTCGTTGCATCAACTACTGCTTTGTATTCAGCATCAATGCTAGATCGTGATACTATTGGTTGTTTCTTTAAGCTCCAAGACACTAAATTGGGTCCAAAGAATACCACATAGCCATTCTGTGAGCGACGATCATCTAGTGATCCCGCCTGGTCTGAGTCAGAGAATGCGCTTAACATATACGATGAAGATCATTGAATTCTCAGTCCAACACCAACATTAGCTTTCACATACCTTAATATCCTCTTTATAGCTGCCCAATGCACATCAGTGGGAGTTTGTATAAATCGACAAACCTTATTCACAGAATAAGCTATGTCTGGCCTTGTAAAGGTTAAGTACTGCAACACCCCTACTGTACTTCTGTACCGAAAACCACTCTCTGCTGAAAGTTGATTTCCTCCCTCTTGAGATAATTTCTCAGTCGAAGCCATAGGTGCTGAAGTAGGCTTACAATGCTGCATATTCACCCTTAACAGCAAATCCGTTGCATATTTTCTTTGTGACAATAGTGGACCAGATTTCTCATTTGTCACTTCAATGCCAAGAAAATAACCCATATTACCTAGATTCTTTATTGCAAAATCTCCAGTCAGCTCATTGATGAGTTTTTTAGTAGCTACAGAAGAAGAGCTTGCATTGATAATGTCATCGACATAGATGAGCATGTAAACTGTAATTCTTGCATTATTGAATATAAATAGGGATGCGTCTGCTTTAGAAGGAACAAAACCAAGTGTTTATAACTTCATGCTCAGTCTTGAATACCAAACCCTGGGAGCTTGTTTTAGTCCATAGATTGCTTTATTCAATTTAAACTCAAAATGAGAAAATTTTGGATCTGAATAGCTAGGGGGCTATTTCATGTATACTTCTTCCTGAAGAACTCCATATAAGAATGCATTGCTGACATCAATCTGACGTAGATGCTAGCCTCGAGACACTACAATAGCTAGGATCAATCTCACAGTAGTTGATTTGATCACGGACTAAAAGTCTCTTCATAATCCAAACCATATCTCTGCTTGAACCCCTTCGCTACAAGCTGTGCCTTATATCTGTCAACCGAACCATCGGAGTTGAACTTGAGTTTAAAACCCATTTTGAATCAATGACATTCCTTCCCTTCTGAGGAGGAACCAAACTCCAGGTTTTGTTTCTCAGCAGAGTCTGATACTCGCTGTCCATGGCTTCCTTCTATTGTGAACGCTCCAGAGCTTGTTCATGAAACGAAGGGTCAGCAACTGCAACTTGAAATGCACGACGGTTTAAAGGATAACACGTTGTGCCTTCAGTATATACTTTTGGTTGAGTGATGTTATTCTGAAGCCGAGTTTGCATATGCGGTTTTTGCTGCTGTTCTTCTCCCTGAGCAGAGTCCGATGAACTGGCTAGCTGTGAACCACCTGTTTCCACAAGACATGGGTTAACTGAAGGCACATTGTCAGTGTTAATGATCATCATCTACTAATAGTGCAATGGTCATACCAGGAGCAGATGGAAAAACAATAGGAGGTAATGTGGACAGAGAGTTCAGAGAAGTGTTTGTCAAACTAGAAACAGTGTTGTCAGGTCGAACAACAAAAAGACGCTCTCATAAAAAAATCATCTCGAGAGATTTAAACACGACCTAAAGAGTGATCCAGACACTTATAGCCTTTATGCATTGTGTTGTAACCCAAGAACACACATTGTTTTGAATGAAATGATAATTTTCTAGAGTTGTATGGTTTGAGATTCGGCCAACAGGCGCATCCGAAAGGTTTTCAGAATGGAATAATCAGGAGTTATGTTTAGAAGATGAGAGATAGGTGTAGAATTATCAATGACTCGACTCGGTAGGCGATTTATGAGATAAGTGGTAGTAAGAAAAGCTTCATCCCAGAATCGAACTGGCATTGATGATTGAGCTAACAAGGCAAGTCCCATATCAACGACATGTCTGTGTTTCCTCTCGGCAACACCATTTTGCTGATGTGTATGTGGACAGGAGACTCGATGAGAAAACCCTACTAATCTAAAGTATTTATTCAGCTTCTGATACTCACCTCTCCAATAAGATTGAAGAGCTTGTATCTTTCTGCTAATAAGAAGTTCAGAATGTTTTGAAGTGAAAAAAGACACTCTCGACTTCTAACTTGTGTTTTAGGAGATAAATCCACAAAATCTGCTATAATCATCAATGAAGCTAACATACAATCGAAAACCACATACTGATTTTTGTGCAGGACCCCAAACATCAAGCTCAAGAGCAACGGTAGACACATGAGTGGAGGAACTATATATATGGCAACTCGTGGATTTTCACCTGTTGACAAGCATCACACACAGTGCTATTTTTATTTAACTCACATTATAAACTATTTGAACTAATGATAGTTTGAACTACTGACGATGCAGGATGCCCAAGCCGCCGATGCCACTGCTCCGGTGTAAGTTTTACACTTGCAAAAAGCTGATGATGTTAGCTGGGCTTTCGAATGGATGTCAAGGAGTAGAGACCATGCCAACATTTGCCGTGAAGCAGGATTTTCTTTGTGACCTGGTCCTTAACACAGAAGTGATTTGGATGAAATTTAAAAAATACATCATTATCAATAGCAAACTTTTGGATAGAGAAAAGGTTTTTCTTTATCTTAGGAACATGTAGAATGTTTTTGAGATAAAGAATATGAACATGACCATAAACAATAGATTGACCAATGTGAGATATAGACAAACCTGCTCTATTTGCAACTTGAATTTGATCTCCACCCTTGTATGAATCTTGGACTGAGAGCCTATCAAGATCACTTGTGATATGATTAGTAGCTCCGCTGTTCACATACCAATTTTGTATCAACTTGGTATGTTCCTATGGAAGCTGTTGCTGTAACACATGGTTGATCCTTAGACTGGTAGGAATAGTGGAAGCGGTGATAGTAGTGAAGTGCATCATGTCCATGCTTGCCACAGACTTGACAAGTTGGTCTGCCGGAGTTGCTGTTATTGCCTGATCGATTTGAAGATCGATTCCCACTACTATAGTTGTTGTCGGTGTTAAAGCTATTGCCATTGCCCTGACCATGGCCCTGACCATGTCCACCATTGCGACCTCCTTGGGTGGCATTGTTGGTAGATGAAACCACCTGAACTTCAGTGTTCTGGTGTTCCTTTCGCACTTCATAGCTAACGAGTTGTGCATATAGGTCGGTCAGGGTGACTTCATCTATGCGAGTTGTCATGGAGGTGACAAAGGAATTGTAATCATCTCTAAGACCGGCCAAGATGTAAGACACGATCTCTTCTTCACGGAGTAGATGACCAATAGATGCCATTGTTATGAATATTGTGTCAGCAGTAGCTCCTCTGTCAACAACAAGCACCAGCACAGCAGCAGGCCCAAAGGCCACGAGATTCCATGCAACAACCATCAGTCATAGGTCCAGAAGCACCACACATGCAGCCCAAGAGCAGATCCGCTAGAGCATCGGCACAGAGGAAGACCCGATGCAAATCGGATCTAGACAAACAAATAGTTGGTTGGATGGAGCGGCCGAGAGGCAAGAAGATGCTGCTGCTTGAAGCCTCGAACAACTACAACTAAGATTAATGTGGCCACCCATGGGGCGAAGATTGCTCCTCCCGGGGGCAGCGAAAGTAGTCGGAGGACAGGTTAGAGGCTAGGGTTTAGAACATTTGCTCTGATACCATGTTATGAATATTGTGTGTATGTATTAAGAGGCCCAATGAGTAATATATATAATGTGTACAAGGGGTGTATGCCATATACAGATAAGGAAATACAAAACCTATCTCTAACAGCTATCATGTCCGCCAGATTCTTCATATTGTGAAAATATTTAGAAGCAATGAGATCCCTCTTGCGCAAGTTGGTGAGCTAGAACCTAATTTGCATGAGTTGTGCACACGAGCTTGAGGCAAACATGCGCTCTAACGCCGCCCACACTTCTGCCGACGTTGTCATGAAGAGGACGTGGCCAAGAGTCTCCCCCGTAAGCGAAGAAAGGAGCGGTCTTGCTGAAACCACAAGGTGTACTCTGGATTTGGGATCTAGCGCGCTCTAGTTTCGATGCTCTCAACAACAAGGGAGATGGAGTCGTCATAGATCCTTCTACATAGCCCAGCAGACGTCAGGTACGTAGATACGTTATGATCTGTGCTTTCCAGATAAGGAAATTGTCTCTGTTGAGACGCACGGTGATGAATTGATTGAATGATGGTGCAGGAAGGATGCCTACCGATGCCCTAGCCATGGACGAAGAGACGAGAAATAGTTGCTGGCGGAAGTCATCATGGTTTGATCAGAATGTGCTCTGATACCAAGAAAAACTTTGTATTTACCGTAATGAACTCAGATGAGTTCCTCGTGTATTTATACTCGGAATCGGTTACAAGAGATATGGCAAAGTAGTTACAATTAGTTACAATTAAATGTAGAGATCATATCTGTCAAAACAGAGTTTTATCTCTTATGTGCTACAGTAACAACAATGGGTAGATACAATCCTTTTATTGGTAAAACAACTTTTGGTTCTTATCTCTGAACTTCGGCATTTTTCTGAAAACTTCAGCGCGATATCTGTAGATGTTCTGGACTCTGCAACAAATGCATTTCTTAACAGAGGTCATCTTGTAGTACATCAAAATGTGTATAGAAATGTGTGAAACATTTTCCTTTTGATGCCCTGTTTTAACTGTACAACTGGTTCTCCGCTATCTGTGAGAGACTGTGACTGCGAGGGCCCGTTTCTGATCTCGTGGCCGCATCAATTAACAAGGACCAATGTGTTAAATCAAGAAAATGCAGTATAATTGCACACAATTACCAGCACGGCTACTAATGCATTGAAGCCCTCATTGGAATTGGAATGCAGGGTTCTCGTAGGAAGGGGATTCTCGTAGGAATTTTATAGAAACCCAAAACCTCATCCCGTAAGAGCATATGCTTCTTCTCATTCACAATTCCATTAGAATCCCTGTGTTCTAAGTGGGTCCTCACTCCTTTGGTTGAAAATCGGAGCACATGAATATCGTAGGAAAACAAATGTTTCCTATAAGAGTTACTGAAAAAAAATCGCACAGAACTCGTGTTTCAAATAGGATTAATTTGCTCAGTGACATCTCATTCAGGTGCAAATTGAAAAATGACATCGCATGTGAGGATGACGAGTGGACCATGGACCCACATGTCATCCTCACACCGATGTCATTTTCCAACTTCTGATACTATTCTAGTGTTAGTGTACAGTTTGCCCCTTTCAAATAGGGGCTTGCAGAGAAGCTGCAGAATTAGTTCCACTCCCATGTCTCCTGGCTTCATGTCTCATCTACAGAAAGCAATTTGATGAGTCCAAGAAGAGGAATAAAGCAATTTGATGGGGGTTTCAAAATATTTTATTTATTTTCTGAGACAAAAATAATAGTGTACTTAATTAAGGTGAAAAGGACAAAATGGGTGAGATGATAAACTTTGTTAGCCCTAGAATTGATGGGCTAAGAAGCCCAACAGCTTGGCGACCGCTTTCGGCCAGAGTGGGGGTACTGGGCAAATGGCTGGAAAGTAAGATTCGGATGGCCCACCAGTCACTCGGCAGTACGAGTTACAGGCCCGATGTACAGCCTATCTTGCCTGTCCAACTCACTGGCATGGGGGCCACACCTTAGCTGCAAAATTTACGATTATGCCCATGTTTATCTTTAATTGGAACATGTCCTTTTCTCTCTCCTTTTTTTTGCAAGTTCAACTGCGAGTTTCTTCTAGAACGAGAGCAACCGAGTCCTTAAAACTTAGAATATCAGTTAATCCTAATTCCTTTAGGAAAGCATAAATAACACATAAATAACATAGACAAATTCAAGTGCAAGTTCATGATACTCTGTCGCATAAAACCTCCTCATCTTGAAACAGTTGGTGATTGATTATCTATGACTATTGGATTGAGGATATAGACATAAGAGCATGTACAATGGGCTTATATCAGCTGTCTATAGTTATTGCCACGTAGGATTTTTGATGACGTGGATGAAAGAGAATGGAGAGAAAGATGACTGTCTACAATCTTGTAGCCGACTGTAGCACTGGAAACAAGAAAATCATTAAAAAATTATGTGTTCTATAAAGATGATTAAAAAAACAGCAGCTGTCTGTATCATTGTATGAGCTGTGTTTAGTGTTGTCTACAGGTGATATGGAGAGTTGCTATAGATAATAGTTGTTTGTACCATTGTACATGTCCGGATCTAGATTTGTCTCAACCAAGTTACAGTTGTATGCATGCATACGTACGTAAGATTTATTGGATTGAAAAGCAAAGAACTCAAACAAAAATCACGGAAAAATTGCTTTGAAAACATTTTCTGAAGTAATGGCGAAACTCACCGAAGTAATGGCAAAGCCCGAAATTGCGGCCAAATCCAGGGGTGGATGGTAGATGTGCGTGGGTGGGAGTAATGGCGAGCAGCGCATCAAAAGAGGCGAAGTTGAAGGGCAAGCTAAATATGGAACGGATGGTTGTGACGAAGTAGTGGGATCCATCCAGTCTCTCTTCTTCCTCCTCCTCGCCACTCGATCTCACCCTATTTATACCGCGGCAATCCCCCGCTCACGCTTACGTGCACCTCACCGCCACCGCAAGAACCCCACCGACGAACTAGCCAGTGTGAGATCGAGTCCGTTTCTTGATCGTAGCAGACAGAGAAGGAGGAGCAGCAGGGGAGCCGGATCAGGAAGGCGATCGAAGATGTCGTGGCAGACTTACGTCGACGACCACCTGATGTGCGAGATCGAGGGCCACCACCTCACCTCCGCCGCCATCATCGGCCTCGACGGCACCGTCTGGGCTAAGAGCGACAACTTCCCAGAGGTAAGAGCTAGCCAATGCTGGATATATGCGACCTGCGTGATGACCGTTCGTTGATCGACTATATATTCTGTTTGTGTGTGTGTGTGTGTATGCATGGTCCAGTTCAAGCCGGAGGAGATGTCCAACATCATGAAGGACTTCGACGAGCCCGGGTTCCTCGCCCCGACCGGCCTGTTTTTTGGAACCGCAAAGTACATGGTCATCCAAGGTGAACCTGGCGCTGTCATCCGCGGCAAGAAGGTACCGATCGATCCATCTCCGCCATTGAACAACTGAAATATACAGAATCCCTCGCTCGCCGCAATGCAAAATTGTATCACTAGTTTGCTGCGCCTTGGATATGCATATATGGTCCCTTTTGATTTTTAACTGCAGGGATCGGGAGGCGTGACCGTGAAGAAGACCGGGCAGGCGGTGGTGATCGGCATCTACGACGAGCCGATGACCCCAGGGCAGTGCAACATGGTGGTCGAGAGGCTCGGCGACTACCTCATAGAGCAGGGCCTGTAGATCATCGTCATCTCATCGTCGCCACGGTTCAAGTCAGCCACAAACCAACCAACGAGCCAACACATAGTAGATCGATCTCTATGCATTTTTAGCCACCGCGCATGGGGAAATTGTGGCTTGATTTCCTCCCATTCTTTCCCTGTCCCGTCGCCGATTACCTCTTGATCTGCGCTATTTCCCCCTTGTTTCTTGATGCCGTTTCGGCTAATAATTTTGTGTTTTCTTTTTATCGGTTTGGTAATTTGGGTTGCCGTTTGAGTTGTGGATCCGGAACAAACAATTATATCTGTGATTGTCATCGTTTCTTTTGTAATACGAGAAAATATATACGCATTTCGACCGTGTAAGTCTCCTCCAAACACAGAGCGCGTAACAAATTATTATTATTATTATTATTTTCTTTTGATCGTATCGTTCCACCATGTTCTTGTATATCCTCTCTCGGCGGTTTGATTTTGATCTGTTGAACAGTCTTTGTGTTGCATACTTGCGATACGTAAGCTAGTTGGGCTTAAGAGGCCCAGTTGTCTTGGATGCGTGTAATATCTTTTTATTTGGGTTGAAAATGGTATTGTCGTCTGTTCCGACAGCTATTGGACTGACTACACGCTATGTTTCATGTACAGGCCTAGGCAATTGCTTTGGGCCTTTGGCAAGGCCTTATAGAAACAAAAGACCCATTTAGCTACATCTTTTCTTTTACTAAAAAACATAGCATTAGCTCATTTAGGGCATTTTAGGGTTAGGCAATGCTAAGACTTAAAGGGGGGTGTTTGGTTCCTAGCCACAATTTGGCATGCCGTATCTTAGGTGAGTTTGATCAAATCTTGCTATTGTTTGGTTTCGTAGCAATAATTGGGATGTACCGTACTTTTTTAGCCACTTGGTCCACTCGTCGTACACTATTTTCCCTCTAAAATTTGCCAAGCTGTAAATCTCCCTCAATATTCTTTGTTTCTTTACAGCAGGCGAGCACAGTACGGAATGTTCCACTTCACCTTTACATGTAGATTTTCCCCAATATTCTTCGTTCCTTTGCAGCAGGCGCAAAAGGAAAATCGCTTTAGGGGAAAAAAAGAAAGAAAAGATGCAAAAACATGGAGGGGAAAAGGGGGATGTTTAGCTTTTTGTTTGAGGTGTGTTGCCGATGCGATCACAATCATTGAAATCACATTGCTCCACGGTGATGTGCATTATGCAATGAGAGATCCATTGATCACAGTTTTTTTTTACTTCATTGATCACACAGTTGGTTTAGGACTTTTCTCACCTCATGCATGTTCTTCGGTTGTGCACACGGCCACAGGGCGCATCCGCACATCATCATGCATCGATGAACATTGTTTTTATTTTGTGGAAATGAACATTAGGATTCCTTTTTTTATTTGGGTTTATATCGAATCCTCGATTGTTGTGATAGTGATACTGTGAATTTGTGATGGTCTGCACCAATCCAGAAGGTCCACGATGAGATGCTTATTCAGTTTCATGGTAAACGCTGAATTATAGTACCAAGTTGTTCCTTGTTTGTACTGTGCATGGCACGCGACACGCGAGCTGGTGATACTTTTCACAGTGATTTGTTGATTGATTAGTACAAGTGGCAGTCGAGTTCTAGAGCTCTGTTGAACCGACCCGTAATTTTTAAGCATGTCCTAGGTAGCAATTCGGTGGATGATTAGAACTAATTAAGTAATTAAACAAATCAATAGTTAAAAAGAAAAAAGAAATAGTGCCCATAGGGCTTTCGGCAATAACTGGCATGAACAGGGCCGTGGATAGAAGATGTTAAGAAGGGAGGGCAATAACATAAGCACTTTTCGATCCTCATTTTTCCATCGTCTCCTTCCATATCACAGCCGAGCCAAGCAAAAAAAACAAAAAAAAACGCCTTCTCAATCCAATCTCCATCCATCAAGCTAGCCATCGAAGCCAACTAGCCAAGATGGCGACGGCGGTGCGGTCGTCGTGAGAGCAGAGAGTTGGCTAGTCGGGGAAGGAAGAAGCAGCAGCAGCAAAATGTTTGTGCGCGTGTACAACGGAGGAGAGAGAAGTGGTCAACATGCCAAGCAATTAGTAGAGCTAGCAGCGGCTGGCTCCTAACCAATTAGCCGAGCCGCCGGTTGGGGTCGTGTGGGCTGGCAGCACTAGCAAGCTATGCAAATAAAACATTTCTGATTTATCAAGTATAGAAGTTTTTAATTAAGGCAGGCTTAGCTTAATATCTTGACTGTAGGATTGACCAGTTTGTCATCGAGCATATTTGCGCGTACCAAAAATTAGAATTTCAATTTACTTTAGTCAAAATATGCATGTTGAACTGCAGAAGCGAAACCGGACGAGGACATAAGCTAACCGGAGTCAAACTAGACCTTGCGTACTGAGGCAAGCCACCCTTGATCATTTTGGTAGTCGTATTTCTGTACAAATTATTTTCACCTATGATGAAATATTATCTACTTGTATAAACTTGTTTTATAATAAAATAAGTTGTGTGGGTGTTGATTGTGTTACGCATATCCGGTGGTCAGTTGATGGAGTAACTGACCACGAAAGGTTAGTAGGTTGGTAGAGGGTGCCCTAGTTGGGTCTGACGGTGAGTGCGGGACCCTCTACATACAAATAATATTTAAGGATAAAACCACTTTCACTCGCGTTAGTGAACCGTAATATCCATGTCGACCACAGACCCGTTAAGACAAGCTGGGCTTAATATCCCAGTCAAGTAATAATACCTCCACATGGGACTCCACACAGGAACGTACTATTGTATTTTTTTTTTTTTTGCTATAGCGTCGAGGAATTCCAGCCTAGGGAGATAGGTGTTGTATATCGTCTAGTAGCGCTATATTGCGCTGGTGGAGTAGAGGGTGCGACCCAACTACAACAATTTGGGGAAACCTAGCTGGGTGGAGGTATTAGGTACGGACATCGAGAAAAGCTATGGACTCTGACTAGCACTGTGTTGAAAGAAACACGGAAGTCTAACGACATTTACGGTCATAGGTTACCGTCGGTAAAATAATACAACCTCTGCAGAGTTAAAACATGATCACGCATGTCTCCTGGATTGGAGTCTAAGGGAGCCTTTTTAGGGGCTTGAACCCATGATACGAGTGATTAGTAGATTTTTAAATTGGACTTGTTTTCCTCACATAAATCTGTATTTTCAAACTATTGTGATTCTAGGTAGGTTCTAAAGATGGATGTTGTTAATTATTCATAGCATCAATTTTGCTTATTATGTGCTTGCTAAGTACAATCGTACTCACCCTTGCTATTAATCCCACATGCTTAGAAGTGACGAACCGGATACATTAAAGCAATGCTAAGAGCATCTACAATAGTTTGTTACTAAGAGGAGAGAGAGTACTTAATCTAATCTAATAAAAAGAATAAGCCTTTCAATGGATTGTTTCTTGAGTTTGTATCTAAGACTTTAATTGCTATACACAAAATATGTTTTTAGGTAATAAGTAAGTCTCCAATAGCTATTTTTCTTGTTTCTTGTATCTTGATATTAATAACTTACTTGTTTTTTTCATTTAGAAACAAGTTCACATTCTCTCCTCACAATCTCTCCTCTATATTACCAAAATATTGATGTTACAGCCCCTTAGTAACAAGTGATATGGACTATTGTAAATACTTCAAATGACAACTACGGTGTGGCTACTACTTGAAAGACTTTGTACCACTTCATTCATACCAAAATCCCAGACTTAGGCCGACAGGTGCGAATTGAAGGTAGTCATAACCGTTTCTCTACTGTAACACTCTGATTAGAGATCATTACTCGAGAAAGCGTAATTTTATCAGATAATAATCCTTAAGCCGGTGCCGTCACCAAAAGTGGAATGGCACCAGGCGTCACATCTGCGCACATGCATGATGCATGCTTTGCACCAGGCGAGCACAGTAAGGCAAACCGCATCCAAGCTTGGATCAGCTGCCGGTGGTTGCTGCTAGTGGGTCTGTGGGTGGGTGGTAGTACGCACGCAGCAACCTCCGATCCTGCAGCGCAAACATCTGGTTACCACTTACCAGAACATGTATGGTAGTTACGACTTACGATGGGGTTATCGATGCCCCGGCAGCTCCACCATTCAGCAAGTACTAAGCGAGGCAGTCGGATCCAGATGAATCAGCCTCGGCACTTCGGCAGGTAGACTGCTTGGCGGCTGCACGCACGATGATCAACTTGGCATCATCGAGCGATTCGCTAGATACGCCTAGTCCAGCATATATTGGGGAACGTAGCCGTCCAACGAGCAGCACGCACGATGATCGATCGATCGCTAACAACCGGTATAAACCACCAAGCAACCCGCAACGACCACCACCCACCCGTCGTCGTCCACCTTGATCCCCTCCTAACCACCACGGGTCCAAGCGGCCGGGCCGCGGCGTCCGATCCAATTGGTCAAAACGTCAGCCAACCACGCACATGCAGCCGTATATGTGCGTCGCGGCACGCACCTAACGCACACACTCACATGCCGGTCGAGGCGGAGGCGAAGGCGAGGCGGAAGCGTGAGAGCGTGAGACATGCATATCTCACAGCTGATTTCGGTGCCTGCACCTGCCCTCTCACACCACGAGCTACATGCATGCATTCCTCCGCGCCATTAATTGGATCCTACAAAACCCAATAAGTTTCTTGTATTTGTGTATGCATCATGATGCCGCCGCTGCGTCGGAATTGGCCGGGTGGTGGCTCACCGGTCGCGCGGCTGGCCATTAAAACCGTTGCAACTTGCCTGCAAAATACTACTCCACCGCTCTGTTTCGTATAGGATTCTGGAGTTTCTGGTTCACCTTCTTCTAGGATTCTACCCAAGTCGTTGTCACCTTAATTACTGATCTATGGTTATTTGACCTTGATCAGTAGCTCATTAATACGCGTGCACGGTGGAGAACTTTTTTTTTTGTATAGATATATATGTTCTACGGAACAAATGCATGTGAATGTAGCTTCAGTTTTCCAGTGTTGGTATATTATGCTAGCTACATTTTAATCTCTGTAGAATATATATGTAGATCACGAGTCACGACTGTATATGCATAAACCTATCTATAATCCCATATGGTGAGTTAATTTATTTTACTTATCCATTCAACCACCTGTTTGGCTTGATCATACTGTTAAATGTATGGAAAAAAAACATTGAAAAGCTGAACTGATTTGCTGACCTAGCTAGCTAGGAGTAGTTTATAGAGAGGATTTGATTTATATGCTTGGTCATAGGATCACCTAAGTCCAAGAGCTGCCAGATAGCATATGTCCGCATCCAAGGAGGACTGTTTTATGTCCAGACAAAAGGCAGAGATCAGATTAGGTTCCCCATAGCGATATTCCCATGTGATTGCCATCTCGCACTGTCACCTCATCACATTGTGCATGATTATGCATGTACATTGCAAAACCTAGCTAACCAGAGGAATTTGCAGACCCAAAATTTAAGTTGCAAATTGACATCCCCCAACGTGGCAATCCCCACCCAATTGCAAAGAGCATGGCGTGCGTATATACCACCATATCAAGCTGGTATACTAGTAATCGAAATGATATCTCTACGTCATGGATGCATATATTCCGCCAATAGATCGAACCCGTAGTATTATTTGATTGGTACAGCAAAAAAATTAGAGTATTATTATTTGGAGAAATGTAGATCCACATGTATATAGATGTCCATGTACTATTCTATTCGTCCAAAGTGCTCCGAGATTTGTACAAGAACGTTAAAATTATTAGAAGATAGGATGTTGGTTTGAATTTTGAAAGTTTGCATCAATCTCATGGTACTTTGGGTGGTGATGATAGAATGGTAGTACACGGACATCCATATACATATGGGAAAATCATTCTCTTATTTGCTACTAGATCCCGGAAGTTATAAAAAAGCTTACTGTTCACATCCCCTATGTTCTCAAACACTTAAGGGCTCTGTTAATGTGTATGCAATTAATATACATTTTCTATCATCCGGGGAACTAAGGCTAGCTCAGTTGGCGTGTAAGAGAGCCACCAGCCCACCCGCGGTTGAGTCCTCCGGGTAGCCTACTGTAGATGGAGTACTGTTGAGGATACTGTGGCTGTGTGCTGTAGAAGATTCTGCTGGTTTCACTGATTGAAATCGGGGGAGATAAGCACCCCTTTAATAAAAAAAAATCTATCATCCACTAATTATTGTTGAAGTATATATATCGGCCCTCTTTCCTCACCAATTAATTTAAGCTTTTGAGTGAATTGATTGGTACATAAAATTTAATATGGTATCAAAACAATTTTTTAAGAAAAATAATTGGTGCTTTCCGGTCCACTTTTGTTACCGAAAGTTGTACTATATACCTTAGCCTTTTCGCCATCCACAGATTTCAGAAACTAGCAAGAATTTACACCGACCGGTCCTTTTTAGTTTTCGATAGGAACTGGTTGATCCGTATAAAAAAATTAACGCAAAAAAACTAATGAAGTATGTACGTATGCGGCCCTCGCACGAACACCGACGATCAACCGATAGGTGAAACGTTGCATCACGACCGATGCAAGCATGCATGCATGTGGCGTATACATGGGGCAGGGCCAAACGAGCGCGTCCAGGCGAACCACCCACCAATCCGCGCCCGCGCCCACCGATCGACGGGTACGTGCTTACGTGGGGGCGCGCGGCACGTACGTGCGTGTCGGAGCAGTGCATCTTGCATGGCGTGAAGGCTGGCACACAGCGGCATGCAGATGCAATGTACAGTACTACCGGCCGGGAGATAGAGCCGTGTACTCGCTGCTAGTTTGGCCGCGAACAGTGTGGTACACACCTACACTTGGGTACCCCCAACTTGTGCTGAGGCTGCTTCCACGCGAACCGCGCGCGACATGCATGTGGACGTGTTTGGTTGCGGATGGACGTGCACGTACGGGAACCAAATAGGATGGTGACAAGATGAAACCAAACCGCATGCGTTTAGTTCAGTGCCGTGTGCCTTGAGTTCTGCATACGCCGGCCGGCCGGTAAGTACTGTACGTTTTAGTGTGAATATGGGTTGCGCGCTTAATTAATTGGCTGTGTAGCTTTGATCATCGATGTCAGATGATTAACCATGGAGGTGTCATCTGGATCAAGTAAGTAGTCTAGCACTACCGTATAGTACTGCCTGTGTACTAGTGTGTGTATATATGTGTGTATTATATATGTCCTTTGTCATCTCCTTTTCATTTGAGCGATCAAACTGGTTGGAAGTTAGGAGAGCATTTCTTTAAGCATATATCATGTCACAGCTATACAAGTCGGCACGTAAGTATCACGGCAGCTAGCCAGCAACAAGTGTTTATTAGTACTTGTTTTTAGTGGCTTAGCTAGCTGGTACCACTAGCTTTTCTGCGCTTGACATGATCGAGCCAATTCCAATTATGCACTAGACAGGCTCTTCATTTAGCTCACAAGCAATGGCGACCCAACAGGGGCCAAACAGGGGCAGCACTCTCTACGCCCGGCCAGACCATAGATACCTCTAACATCTCCATCCATCAGACGTCATGTCTTGAAGCTTAACTGCTCTGAGGTGGAAGAAGGAGAAAAATAAGAAAATTATTTGAGCCGGAATTCCCTTGTATGAGCTACGCCAAACCAAGTGTTGATCGTTGCTGACCTGGACCAACTGGCCAAGCCTACTAAACCCATCTATTCCACTTCAATCCCTAACCAATTCCCATCATGGCGAACACTAGCGACTAGCGCCGCGACCGTGTGAGAGCGTGGGCTTGGACATGCTAGGTGGCTCGCATAAGCATGAGGTGCGACGACAACCGGGTAGTACTGTGTGGCACACGCCCGAGTGAAATGCGCCAGCCGGCAGGGCAAGTAGGCAGCACGCGGCCGAGTAGGCAAACGACAGCGTAGGCAAGCGGCAGTGTCCTATTAGCACCCCTAAATTTTAGTACTGGATCCGCCACTGCTCACAAGATACACACCCCTACGTCAATACCAGTTTCGCAGGCGTCCCTAGCTACCTAATAAGAACATGATTATCGACAAATCAAATCCAAATCGACGCATATGTGTAGTTGCGCGTTATCCAGCACCGCGACTAATGGTACTAACACAAATCAAACTATCTGGATCATGCCAGTCTTGCAGAAGCTAAGCAAACCAATCAACGCACATTCGATCGATCAGCTGTCCAGTACGTCCTGGTCGGCACGAAAGTAGTACGTAGGCAACCGCAAGCCCACACAAGCAATACAGGACGCAGCAAACCAATCAACGCACATTTGAATTATTGATCGCTAGCTAGCAATTGCTGTACAGTTCTTTCAGCTCTTCTACACGTACGAGCATTCGTTTCATTTCTGCTACGAGTCTTAACTAAATTGTGCTGTGGGATAACGAAACCAGAGCCAATAATCCGGAAGCTATTTTCTTTCTCCGACCGAACCATCGATCGATCGAGTCGCCATCATCCACATCTCATCGAGAGAGAAGCGGCGAAGGATAAAGCGCAAGTAGGAGTACATTTATTCGAGCTATTACGTCTAGTGGCGCACACAGCGTACTCGCGTGTGAGCACAGCTCGGCACCAGCTGCTAAGCTGGGTGGCCAGGCCCGCGGGTGGGTCCGCGACAGGTCACGCCGGCTGCATCATACATGCCCATCTTACGGAAGCAACAGCAACCCAGAATTAAAGACGAACGCCATCAGCTTGAATCGATTATTATTACTTTATTAGGACTCGTAATCTCGTCCACCTATCATATTGTTCGATGTTTTTTTCGATGGGCCGGTTGGAAGATTCCCTAGCCAAATATATTGAGAATGGAAGAACAAGTTTAAAGAAACAAGAAGAGGGGGAGAAAGCTCTCTAAAACGGGAAAAAAAAACTTATAGCCTCAAACGGCCGTGCTACGTATTGATCGATGTTACTAGACCTGCTCACTCTTCATGATTATGAGGAACGACGAGGATGATTCGTTCTCCTCTTCGGTTTCTTTTTGGTGTGATTAACCCCGTATTTAACTTCCGTTTTATAAATAAACGGTGAGGTTATATGCATGCATGGTAGCATGGCTTACACCACTCATGGATCATACGTGGATGCTGACTGTCTGACTCGCTATTGTCAACCGGGTGTGTCCATACATATCATGACATGTGTATGAGGTTACTAAGCTTATGTTGATAAGATAAAATAAAATCAGATTTGGTGTCATGTGCACCTTCAAATCTCACTTGGATCAACGGATGGGTTGGACTAAATATTTGGGTAGTTTAGGGGACAAACAAACTTAGTGAAGTAGTACGAGACACATTTCGTAGGAGTACGACAATAATTATCTTACGTCCTTTCTTAGTAAGTACTTATACACAAATCTAAAACGCCTCTGTGTCGTTCATTGTGACGTTTTTCTTATCAAGACTACTTAATTTGAGCGATGTTGCTCTAAACTAAATTTATTAGAGGGTGGAGATGAAACGTGATCAAGAGTTATATACCGGCCACGACAATAATGTCTGCAACGAGAGATTACATGGCATTTAGACGTTCTTTCTGGTATCGAAGGATTTACGTGGGTTTTTATTAACGGATTTGTTATTTTCAAGTCATCTGAAAAATTTTTAAGTTTAAGTCAATTGTTGTGATCATTGGATTTATGTAGAAATTGAAATGCCATATGATATGATTGGATATTGATCTAATAGATAAAATATATAATTTATGCTTAATAATATTTCAATAACCTTAAGAAAAGACACTCCTTTTTGTTAATAACTTCCAGCTTCAGTTTAGAGGACGAAGCGCGCAGCGGTCCGTAGTGTATTATTTTAGGGCTTAGGCACGAGCCTACGAGCTATATCGTCCGAACCACCCATATGCGAATCCTACTAGCGTCCAATTCTGTTCACCAAATCAAATCCCCTCCCTGACCAGCCTTTTTTACGGTATGCTCCTCGCTGCAACCGAACTGTCTAGAAAACTTGCGACTGTTTTTTTGAGTTCAAAACAGTCATATTATGAATTGTAGGATGAGATCATATATCATTTATCTTAGAAACATAATTAAAAAAAAAACTCAACACACATCTCAACGTATATCAAACTGTTCATAATATGACTATTTTCAACTTAAGAAAACAGTCGTAAGTTTTACAGCAAAACTCAAGGCTAAAACCCCATCTGATCTGCACCCGACTGGCTACGCAGTTCAGCCGGACCCACACCCAAATCCCCAGGAGCTAAACCCGCGGCTACATATAACCCGAGCAGGGAAGCAGACGCAACAACACTTGCGTACGTTGTTGCGTTGCGACAGTCAAGTCCCGGGGATCGAGCGCGCGCTCGCGATCTCCGGCCGGCCGACCGTCGCCATGGACCCCTGCTCGTTCGTCCGCCTCACCGTGGACCAGCTCCTCCTCAAGCTCCCCTCCGTGCCGCGCCCCAACTCCGGTGCCGGGGTCCACCCCTCCACCTCCCCCTGCTTCTGCACGCTCCACCTCCAGGACCACCCCTCCTCCCTCTCCCGCACCGCCCCGCTGCCCCTCGCCTCCGCCTCCTCCGCCCCCGGCGCCGCCGCCGCGCAGCACGCCGACCCCGTCGTGCTCAGCCTCGACGCCGCCGCCGTGCAGCGGCTCTCGGCGCGCCCCGCCGAGCTCGTCGTGTCCGTGCACGCGGGCCAGACGGGGAACACCTGCGGCATGAGCGCCGCCCGCGCGCTGGGGCGGGTGCGTGTGGCCGTCGACGTGGCGCGCGCCGCGGCAGGGGAGACTGTCGTGGCGTGCCAGGGGTGGGTGGACGTTGGGAAGACGGCGTCGGGGCCGTCCCCCGCGCGCGCGCAGATCCACATGGTCGTGCGGACCGAGCCCGACCCGCGGTATGTCTTCCAATTCGGCGGCGAGCCGGAATGCGGGCCCGTCGTCTACCAGGTGCCTGGAGGCGCCGCCGGCGGGCAGCGGCAGCCGGTGTTCACCTGCCGGTTCAGCGCGGGCCGGAGGCCAGCTAGGACCAGGTTGGTGACTTGGTGTGGAGTACATGTATCATATTACGTGCATGCGCCTTCTTCATTTGCTTTCTACGTTAAGCTTTATGTTCTGGTGTTAATAATGTGTTTTATGGTGCTGTTCGAAGTAGATTTTGGCAATAAGTGCTTGCACTTCACAGTTGCATATGTTAGTTACATACAGATACAGGTTAGTTGTAGAAGGGTAGTTGTGGAGTACTTTGTGTTTGGGTTCTTCTTCCTCCAGAGGAACCGTAATTGAGTAGCAAATAGAGGAACAGTTCATTCTTCACAAAGATTTTTTTTTTAAAAAAAAATTGGGACTTCACACGGAGAATTTTGGTAGTACTGCTTGATTAGTTTTCATGGTTGATGATACAAACAATGATACCTTACAGAAGTAGAAATTTAATGATTTCTCTTGGTTTTAATTTGAAGTGAACTAGTAATCAATAATACATCATTCTTTTGAAACAATAATACATCATGTTAATTTGGATACAAGTGGCCTGTAGAAACAGCATTGAGACAGTATGGCACGTGGACACTCTTTTATTTGGAAAAGGGAAGGAAGCGCAACTCAACTAGGGATTTGAAAATCGGCCGAAAACCGGTTCTACCGGACCCCCCTAGAACCACAAATCGGGGCCGAAATTTCGGGTTTGGCTGAATTTTGGCCGAATTTGATTGAATTTTGCTGATTTTGTTTTTTTTTAATTTAAAATCCGAAAAAAAATCATTTTTTTTTTGAAAACTTTGGCCGAAAATTTCCGATTATCAGTAGAATCGGCTGTATCGGGGTTCAGTAAAAAAATTCTTACGATAGAAAAAACCCTAAACTCAACGAAGAATGTGATACCGAAATGTTCTCAGTTTTGATATATACCACTAGAAATCTTAGTTCACTTTGATACCACCGAAAAATCCCCATATTCAGCTACATACCGTTCTGTCACCCCTCCGTTACTGCTAGCTCTGAATTTACTGAATTGCCCCAGATGTAGTTCGACCAGACCATGTTTTGGTCCAAACCTATACTCCCCAACGCCTGCTTCTTCCTCCAACCAACACCGTCTTCTTCCCTCTGCTCGCCATCCCAGCAACTTCAATGTCGACGGCGGCGCTAATGTCCAAGGCCGCGAGCCCGCCCGAACCGCGCTCGGCCGCGATAACCCCATCTTGTGCACACGGCCCGCCAGGATGCGAGCTCGTCCAAGTGGCCACGAATCTCGGCTGCTGTGCATGTACACCGGTCGAACAATCTGAAACTGAATCTAACAAACACATACATCAATTCCTACGTTTCTAGATAGGAAGGACGAGATTGAAACTTCTCAATTTAATTCGTTGACCCAAATCATATCTTACGGTTACAGATGGATTGCACGTCCAAAGCAAAATTGCAGATCAATTGCAGAAAGAAGGGGAAAACACAAAAATCGCACCAACAAATCCAAAGCAAAATCAACCACACCAACATGCCACCACTACCGGGAACCTTCCGTCCCCATCCATGGAAGCCATGGCACATGAGCCGCGGAACCGATGAGCCGGGATCCAGGTCGCCACGGGACGGCCTAGGAGGGAGAGGGCTATGGCGAGCCGCACGGACAGGGGAGTGTAGCGCTGGTGAGCCGCGGGCTAGGCAGCAAGGCGCAAACGCGGGCGAGGCAGCAAGGCGCAAACGCGGGCCAGCGCTCCGGCGATGGTGTTGTGTCACGGGGGCCGGGGCGCGGGTACGGGCAGTCGCAGGTGGCGGCAGCACAAGCGCGGGCTGCAAGGTGAGGCGAGGCGTGGCCGCGGGGAGGCCAGGCTAGGCAAGTCGCGGTAGGGCCGTGGCGACGCGATGGATGGATCCCCCCCGGCGCAGTGCGGCGAGGTCGTGCGCGGGCTGCCGTGGTGAGGTTGGCACGGTCTGCATCGAAGAAGGCGAGTATGAGACATGAGAGTGCCTGGGTAAGAAGAAAGAGGCGAAGAAGATGACGGAGCTAACGTAAAAGTGGACGGAGTGGTATATTGATAAAGATTTGAAAATTTGGGTGGTATTAAAGTGAACATGGAGTTTATTATGGTATATATTAAAACCGGGCATATTTTCATGGTATATAACCAATTTTCTCTTTTATTATTGGATACCTTACACTATACGGAATTGCTATATATCATGCGCATGATTTCTTTCGTACAAATCATTCGAATTCCTAACCTTGCGATCTGCATCATGATTTGTGCGCCTGTCCACCTCCGTCTTGCAGACCTCCATTTGCTAGGCATTTTAATTTAGTTTATCATGGGAGAGGGAGCATTTTCTTGTTGGAATAAAATGGAGGAAATATTTAATATAACAACATGTAGCAATCCAAGTCATTGTTCACAAAATTGTACTGCACAGAAAAACAACCACAGGATTTTTTTTAAAAAAAAAAGATAGCTCGAGAATATATTAGTGTTGCTATTTGACCAGTCAAGTTGGTTTCAATTCATGAGAACCTTCACTGTCAGTGCAGCATAGATCTCCATGTGTAGTAGTATATATATATTCCATGCTTAATCTAGAAGAGACAAAACTTTACTTATAAACTGTCGAACATCCCGCATGATCATATAGACAGACCCCCAACCGTGCATGTGGATGTGGACTCATCAACCTAGCTAGCTACCTTATTAATTTGCTCTGCTCATTTTTTATCTGCAAGCTCATTAGCTGGTTCAGAATCTTCCATATATCATGTCCACTACGCTTTAAGTCTAGTTTACCATCGCCATTACCTACTGATCTTGTATCACTCACACTTGGCGGCACACCATATGCCAAGCAATTCTTTATAAGCTAGCAGTACTAGTTAATACTACATCCCTAAAAAATTTGTAACTAGCCACGCACGCATGAACTTGCATATTACTACGTTCTTAAACTAAACTAATATAATCTTGCATGTGCATTGTGCATTGTGCATTTTGACCAGATCGCTGACGTCGGAGTCGTCCATGACTCGGAGCACGAGCCGGAGGCTGCGGTCCTGGCTGAGCACACTGCACGGCGACCGCGACGCGCAGGCCCGGCGCGAGCAGCGCAAGGGGTGGACGGTGACGATCCACGACCTGTCCGGCTCCCCCGTGGCCGCGGCGTCCATGGTTACCCCGTTCGTGCCGTCCCCGGGCTCCGGCCGCGTCTCCCGTGCCAACCCGGGCTCCTGGCTCATCCTCCAGCCCACCGGCGCCGGGCCGTCCAGCTGGAAGCCGTGGGCGCGTCTGGAGGCGTGGCGCGAGCGCGGCCCCGTCGACGCGCTCGGCTACCGCCTCGAGTTGGTCTTCGATTCGGGCCCCACCGAGTGCGCCGTCCCCATCGCCGAATCGTCCATCAGCACCAAGCGCGGCGGCCAGTTCGTTATCGACCCGGCCACGTTCCCCGAGGGTGCCACCGGCGCCGCGTGGCCGTTCGCCGGCGGGTTCGTGATGGGGTCCACGGTGGAGGGCGAGGGGAGGGCGAGCCGGCCCACCGTGCAGGTCGGCGTGCAGCACGTGGCGTGCATGGGCGACGTGGCCGTGTTCGTCGCGCTGTCCGCGGCCGTCGATCTCTGCATGGACGCCTGCAAGCTCTTCTCGCAGAGGCTCAGGAAGGAGCTGTGCCAGGACCAAGAGGACTAGTGATGAGCGAACTCTTAGGTTTGCCTTGTGATGTTGCGTTAATTATATGATGTGATTAATTAGTCAAGTATTAGTTGCTTCTTGTGGAAGTGATGGCCTGTGGCTGTTTTTTAGTTAAGGCTGGGTCGGACCACAAGAACAGATCGAACGGGGTGTGTTTATCCTTTTCAATTGCGATATTCTTTTCGATTCTTTCTAGTATACGTCTCTGTTCTTGTCTGTTCATCTTGTTTGAAAGATTGAATAGCAGAGTTAGATGCGAGTATGCAACCTCAATATCAATGCCATGTTGATCGATTACAATGTCCAATCGTGGCGATCAGAACACAGAAATCACCAGGAAAATTGGAAGTAGCTTTAAACCTAACTTTTTATTAGCGCGGGATAAAAAAAAAACGCCCCTGTAAAGATCACTACCTGATTTAGCATTCACTTTGAGCATAAGGATTTAGGAGCCCGGGGTTTATTTAGCTTTGTTCGTAGTCATATAACTATAACATGACGAATGATGATATATGGAGGTGCATGAATACATCAGTAGGTTCACCAAGAGATCTATCTGTAATATGCTCTGATTGATATTACATCGATTCTCATGAGAAATGCAATACACAATCAAGCAGTAGCTTTTGCAGAATACAGATGCATAATAGAACTATACAAGCATGTGTATAAATAAATCTACAGATACAGATGCCTGTGTCACGGCCCTGGCGACTCTGAATCTCGTGCTGTACGAGTCTCCAGGACTCTGAACTTCTGAAGTGTTGGTGCTCCTTGCGGAGGCTATGGCATCGGCTACACCGGGATAGGATGCAGTGTCCCAGTCGTTCTGTTCTGAAGGTCCATAACCTGTGAGAGGAGACACTCGCAAATCAGTACAAAGTACAAACCAAAGATTACGAGATTCTGCAGTGAAACCCAGAGAAGAAAGGGTGTGGATGACGACTATTCAGTATTCACTTACCAGATGTTTGAACCATTCATGCTTGAAGAGACCTTCCCTGTTAGTGAACGCTCGTTCTGCCTGCATAAGCCGGCCATTGATCTGTCGGATTTTCAGTGAATCCTTGCTCAGCTGCTTGCTCAACAGTAGCCTTTGAAGTTCCTAAAAATAGTCATCTCTCTTAGTCACCGAGAAAACCAGGCCTTCTATACCGAGAAAACCAGGCCTGCTATACTGTATAATTGTTTCCTAGGGGTAGCTCATCAAGTTGGGGAGTTGCAGTAGGGCAGAATACTGGGCCGACTACGGGCAGAATACTGGGCCGACTACTGAAACGTCAACATAAAGATAAGCAATAGCTCTCGAAGAAAGCATCTCCCTGTTTTCTTCAACCCATTCAGTTGATCCTGTCTGCATAAATATAAATTGTGATCACCATTGTAATTGCTCTTAAGCTTGCTATGTTTGTATATATAGATGAACGGATGTGGTGCAGAGAGAGCTATATACCGATACATACTCTTCCACGTCCCAGCCACAGAAGATGATGATGGTTCTTGGAGGTCTCCATCCTTGCTTTTGCAGCATCGACAACCTTTGAGCTAACTAGTTGGACATCAGGTGAAACAAGATGTCAAGATCATGTTTAAGATTTGTGCTGATAGGCCTATTACAGTATTCTAAAGGAGCACTATTATGGCCCAGTGTAGAGTTAATGGAAAAGCACAGCCTACTGGATTGCCGATAAGAAAGGTTTTTTTTTTTTTTTGATCGAAGGGGTGTTTATCTCCTCCGATTTTAATTAATGAAATCAGCCACACTATCATCTAATTATCTATAGTACACAGCTACAACACCATCTACAGTACCTCAGCTACAGTACCTCTCCCAGGTGCTTTTCCAAGCGGTAACCCATCCTTATTACCTCGATCATAGCTGCTGTTCCGCTGTTGGGGTCAGCTGCTGCAAACGTCCAGGCATCTCGATGGTTACCCAGGAATAGGATATCTGTATCACAAATGGTTAAATTTCAGCTCAGTCACATCCTTGGTGTTTTTTTTAAAAAAATCTGGAATTCCAGTTTGTGCCTACGCCTATCTGCAGATTGACACGTCTCCAATCTCTCTGTATTAAACCATGAGGACTGGATCTTATTGTTTGCTTCCAAGGAAAAAGGGTCGAGCAAATAAAAAAGGAAGACAAGAAAAATGCGTTTGACTTTAGAGCGTCGTGTTTTATTGCACCGAAGGTCACAAGTTAAGTAATCCAAGCCGCTTCCAACATGATATATATTTTTTGGAGGTGCTTCCAACGTGATATTAAGTTAGTATATAAACAGATACACGACTTGTTTTTATATATAAAAAGTGTATCTGTAGAACTTTCTGATCTGTAAAGTGGAGCCCTATAGGATTTTTTTTTCAAATAATATTTTAAAAAATATATTTTATTAGTAGCATCTCTCCAACTTTATTTCCAAAGCTGACTCTTTTGGTCGCATCACAGCCCGTAGCGTGGCAAATACACACTGTCATGCAATCAATCCTGGTATGGCCAAATCTTACCACACCACTAACCAGTGGCGTGGCCAAACAAGCCATTTTTTGGCTTGGCGCTAGACTTATCTCGTGACGTGACAGTGTTGTTTGCTACACCACAGATGATGACGTGGGCAAAAGGATCAGATTTAGAAATAAGTTAAGCAAGAGATTATTAATAAAAATAAATTAAACTTGGTTAAATAATAAAAATTGTTCCCTATAGGATATGGTAGCAACAAAATTATGACGTAAAACTGGATGCAACAAGCAAGCGAAGGGGCCATGCACTACTTGCCAGGATATGATATGCCCAAGTGGGGATGCATCATGCATATACTGTTACAAGTATACAACTTTTGACTGAAGCTTGGATGACAAAACAGAACAGCGATTTTATCACTAAAACTTAACTTGATGCAGCATCAGAAAGAAGTAGGAGTTGCCTATCCGGCTCTTCTGCACCTTCGATCGCCGCGATCGTTGCCATCGTACCATTCCCCTGCAAATTCCAATACAAAAGCATCACTACTACTGTACCGGTGCACCCAAGACTAAACCGTAAAAATTTCAGTAATCGAGACAACAAAACGCCTTGATTTCTCCGTACGATATAGGTCAGGTTCAGAACGGTACACGAGTCTGCCATCCCGGCCCTGCCAGTCCGCCGGCCCCGCCTAGAGCCCGGTGGATCTCCATCGCATCCGGCGCGGACACCGGCAGCGCCGGGATGCCCAGCATGTAGTCGGTGGCCATCTTCACGCTCACGCGCTCGCACCCCTTCGACGACGTCCACATCAGCGTCGTCGGGTCGCCCACGCCCCGGAACAGGCTCCCCACCTGCATGCCGCTCGGCGGCAGCCACCGCGTGCGGGGGGAACACCCCTCCCCTCCCTACTGCAGCAGGCCGGTGTATGTTGGCTCAAATCGAAGACGAAGATATATGAACATAAGAACGCAAAAAAAAAATGCCGCTGGAATAACAACAGTTTTTTCTTCTTCTTCTCCATTGTTTTTGTTCAGAAAATTTGATTACAAATGTGCCCTTTTATTAAGAGCAAATGACTATTCGTATCCATAAAGGATTATATATATCCTAAAAGGATATCACACAAACTCTAGTATACATAATGAATACTACATAAATACTATAAAATTACGTGAAATAAACTCTCTCTAAAATCTAGGTATACCATATATACAAAGATTACTGATAGTGTACACCACCGCGGTCGCGACTCCCGCCGCGTGCGCGTTGTGCGCGATGTCCTCGAAGTGGATCCTCCCATACCATGCAAGCGCCACCTTGCTCACGATGTCCACGACATGGGAGGCGAGGTAGGCGAGTCCTCTTCGCGGCCATAGTTGGCGTACACGGCCTTCGCTGACACCGATCTGGAGGCGGTGTACACATAGAACATCGGTATCGTCTCCGCTGTGGCCGGGCGCGTAGGAGTCTTTGGGGTAGGTGTCCTGGGACTGGGAGAAAGAGGTGGTGGCGCGGCCGAACGTGGAGAGAGAGAGGGAGCGGTGGACGGGGTAGGAGAGGAGGACTGAGTAGAGCATGATGTGCGTAGGGAAGGAGAGGGAGGAGAGCGCGTTGCACGTAGATGACGGTGAGGGAGTTTTGTAGCATCCCAAATTTTGGCTTGTGTTTCAAATGTAATAAAATGAGGGTAAATTAAAACTTTTCCTTCATCCTTTTACTTTTGAAACTTTTCTGAAATTCTTGTAAAAAAATTTGGAAAATTAAAAATCAAAGGCCTCATTTATCAAGTCAACAACCTCCTTGGTCAAAATCTTTTGTCAAACCCTTGGAAATAATTTTTCCTTGGTTCTAGGGTGGCTTGGTAACACCTCTGAATTATTTCATAATTTTGGGAAATTATTTGAAATATTTTAGAGGCAAGTCAAACCTTGGTCAAACCTCTGTTTTAACCTTCTGGAATTTCTTGAGAAAATTCCAGTGCACAAAACCCTCTGGAAATTTTATGGAAGGTTAACCCCAAGGTAAGCAAGCTCCAGTTAAAATTTCATAAATTTTGGAGTTGATTTGATGCCTCAATTAAATCCTCAAAGTTTCAGTTCAAAAATCAAAACCTAACTGGTTTGCACTGTTCCTCGGGTGCGAGTCAGGCTCGGGCTCGAGCCAACCGACTCGGTCGAGTCAACTAACTGTACCGGCGCGGTCGATCGGGCGCGCGCGCTCTGGACCGTTGGATCTCAATCGGACGGCTCGCGTTCGTGTATGCATTCGGACAACTCCGGTTGCCCTTTGATGCTCAACCGTTGGATTTCCATCGGACGGTGGACGTTTGTGCGCGGCCGTTTCAACGCGATCGCGTAATAGCCGTTGGATGCGAATCAGACGGCTGGCCATCGTCGTCCTCCTCGCGCCCGCTCGCCAGCCCGCTCGCGCTCGCTCTGCGCCATGGCAGAGAGGCTCGCGGGCGAGCGCCGCGCCACTCACCGACGGCGCCAGCGCGGAGTGCATTAAATGCGCGTCGAGCCGCCCGAAAGTCCATCGCCACCGCTCCGTCACTCGTGGCGACCGTGAGAGGCGTGGGCATCCGAGGCTTGCTGCCGTTGCTCCTGGCTTTCCCTCGGCTACTTAAGCCCCATTGCTCCCTCCTTGACCTCCCTTTCACCTTTGCGCAACTCGAGCTAGTACTCTTTGTATGTGTTTGAGCTCTAAAACCCCGAAACCGTTTCGGCCGCCATTGCCGAGCTTCAAGCTCACGGTGAAGGCGGTATCACAGTGGTTCTTTGGCTCCCTTCTTGCTCCTGCACCTTCCTCTCACCTCGGTGGTGCTTAACCCCCACTCCATTTCAGGTTGCTTCAACGGGGGCGCCGGGATTTTGGATTTCCCCCAAATCGGCCGCGAGCATCCTTCTTCGTCTCCAGCGCCGGTGAGTGCTCCTTCTTCTAATTCCTTTCTCTGGGAGCTTCTCTGTGCTCTCTAGAACCCATCGTGATGACGCGGCATGGTTGATTTTGCCCAGGCCGTCTTCCTCGCGTCATCTTCCTCGGTCCGTCGCGAGTTTCGTCGCCGGAGTCGCCCGACCGCCTCTGCACCTCCGCGTCAGTCAGGTAGCTCCCTGGTAGCCCCTAGATGCTCAGGCACCGCTTGAATGGTCCGCTGCGGAGCTCTTTTGCTGCTTATCATCGTCGTCATCTTTGCCGTGACCGCCCCTCTCCGTCGCGTCGCCGCTCTGGTCCACCACCGCCGGTGTGAGTGGTGCGAGGGCGCGAATGCTATGCGCACCGTTGCTAGCATCTCTCGCGCGTGCGTGCTTTGGTCGCCGGCGATTGGCGCGAAGCTCTCGGTCGCGTTGTCGGACGCGTCGGCGAAGTCGCGCGACGTGGCCAACGTCGCACCGCCCATCCTTAGATCTGCGGTCGAGATTTCGTGTGTTCGTGCGGTGTCGTGTAGCGTTGATTGTGAGCCGCCCATCTCACGATCGACGGTCCACGGCCATTGTTCCGCGCCGCGCCGCGTTTTCAAAGCAGCGTCGGCGTGGTTCAATCGGATCGTTGGATCGAAGATCAACGGCTGGGATTGCGAAGGCATTCGTTCGGTCCGAATGCCATCATCATTTGGACCGTTGGATCTTGATCCAACGGTGAGCCTCGGTGAGCTGTGTGTGTGTGTACTGTGCGCGCCGTGCGCGTGGGCCGTCCGATCCAGGATCGACGGTCCCTATTTAGCCACGTCGTAATAGCCTTTATGAGTTTCCCGAAAGCTTTATTTGCAAACTGAAAAAGGTATTAAACTTCAAAAATACATAACTAATTCATTTTAAACCCAAATCGGTTGATTCAAATTTTGTTAGCTTTATATTGAGTTGTACTTTAATTTAAAAATGAATAGGAGTTTAGTTCGGCTCCAGAAAACAGATTTTAAAATTTGTTTAGAAATAGGTTCTACTTATTATTCTAAAATTGGCAATTAACTTGTAAAATGCATAACTTTTAATCTATAGATCATTTTTGTATGAATCCAATTGGATTAGCTTCCACTGAAAGTGTAATTGCTAGGAAAATTGGTTTCACAAATTTCACCATTTTTAGAAATCATAAGGATCATATTTTAGTTTAATGCCCTAAACAATTTAGACAAATCATAACTCTTTCGATATAACTCCAAATGACCTGAAATTTTATATGGGTTATCACTATACCAGTAGGAAGCCACCCTAAAAATTTCAGCTCCGAAATCTTTCTAGAAAATATTTTTGCTACAGTGCTAATTATGGCCGAAAATAGGTTTTTAGGGAATATCTTTTGCACCACAAATCCAAATTAGGTTTTTCCAGTTCCTATGTCTAGGTATATTCCTATTATACCTTGTGTATAATTTTCGTCGCATTTGGATAATTTTTGCTTGCTCTTTCATTTAAGCGTTGCTCGTCTTATTGGTTGTTTTCGCTCTTTCGCTTAGGATTCGATATTTGCGGTAACCCCGAGAACGACCCTCCGCAACAATTTGAGCCACAACAAGCAGGTAAGCAGTTTGATCATTTCCCATTGATCCCATTACTTTTAAAGTCTAATATTTTGTTTAACTTCTATGTATGCATTGCTATTTTGTTGATTTGATTAGTTAGACCTCTAGTTGCATCATCTGTAGGTAAATGGTTATCCTCTACTACCTGAGCCTAGGTTATTTGCTGTGGTTAGAGTTCGATGGATGAACTCTTGTCACTTAGTAGATTACGAATGAATATTGCTTAGCCATGCCTAGTTATCGGTAGTATTGGGCGATCATCGACTTAGTCGGTGATCTTGATCACACAACTACTTATACTACTCCATTATGTCCAACCCTTGTGTTTTATTGATTTACAAATCAAAAATTGAAAACAAAACTATATCTTGACTTGGGCACAATGGTATGTTGATGTGATCTGTTGGGTGTGTGGAATGGTGCCTAAGTCCCCAAGGACCGAGTTACTTGTGTCACTAAGCCAGCGCTTATTGCGTACTAACCACACGAGGGGGATATGGAACCTCTCTTGACTAAGTACTTTGGGAGGTGCTAATTATGAGCTGGTCGGTGGGTGTGTTCTTGTGTGTGTGTTTTGGAGGGGAGCATTAGCAGACCGGTTAGGCTGTCTAATGTGTCCTTCTCCCGTGGGTTGCGGCTCTTAATTAGCATCGTCCATTGGAAAGCGTCTTGTTAGACTTAGCCATGCCTCGCATACCAAAGGAAGTGTGCTAACCGTGGTGGTGGAAAGGCGGTCTATCGTGTGGGTACATTGGTACACCTGCGCAGGTTAAAACTATTCGAATAGCCTCGCCCTAGGTTATGGACATGCTTGGTAAGGTCGTGCAAGAACTAGACTACAACCTTTTAAAAACTTAAACTTGACATGGGTGGTATGAAGGGTACTTCATGCTATTGTTGTGGTGACTATGGGTTAGTCACTTCTAGGTTGGTGTTGTCATCTATCTATTGTTATAATTGTCTCTCTTTATTTGAACAATAAAAGTTAATTGCAAACTTGCTTTGAATCTATTACCTTATTGCAAATGGAAACTTGCTTTATCTTTGAAAAATAAGTCCAGAGCCTCATCCACTTAAATAAAGCTTGCATGTAGTTAATTATAGTTCGTTATCTCACACGTCAGTCTTGAGTACAAAAACAATTTTTGTACTCATCCGCTTGCTTAATATTAATTGTTGCGAGGAATAAGGTGAGCCCCAAGGGCCTTACTTTTGTGAGTGTGTTGTGCACTGTTTGGGACGATTAGCTTGGCGGTCCGGTTGGTTGCCTTGTGGGTAAAGGCACACCGATTGGCTTTGTTTATCGCCATCTTATGGCCATTTTGCTTCATTGTGTATTTACTTATTTGCATGTCTTTTGGGCAGTCGGCCTCTCTTTTGTAATAACTCTCTTTATATTATCTATGTCTTTCAGTTGTTGCTTTTGCTTCGGCTCTATGTGTATGAATGGAAATGATGCATGATTTTGTAACGGGGTGTGTATACTGCAATTCTGGGAAGTATACATATCTCGAGGCTTGGTTTATTTGATTTGTACTGTTAGGACCAAGTGGATGGTTAAACAGTACAAGCCGGATAAACCGGGGTCCTCACGGAGTTGGCCTTGGTGCCTGCGACGTGGGGGTGGAGGGTGAGAGCACGGAGGTGGAGGGTGGCGGTGTCGTTGGAGCCGAGGGAGAGGACGAAAAATAGGAGAGATAGGGTGACGCCGAAGACGACGAGGGTGGGTGACAGGATGCAGAGGAGGAGGCGTCGACAGTGGGGTTTTGACGGCGGCGGCGGCAAAAGGGAGAGAAGCGAGGCGGCATCGAGGCAGGACATGGCGAGAGATAAGGGTGGGCCAGGGGTGGCAGCAGGAAGAGCGTAAGAGAGGGAGGAGGGGGCAGAGTGAGTTTTGAAGTGGATGTTGGTGCCGGGAATTTTCTATAAATTAGCCCTTTTTGAATTTATTTTCAGATATAGACCCATACTAAAACTATTTTCAGATATAGTTTTTTCAATACCATCTGAGTGTTACCATGTCCGCGCCAGAATAGCTGGCACTGAGCATAGCGCCAATGTGAAGCAGCGTGGAGCCACATCAGCTGGTGTTCAGCACCGAGGACCACGGCGCTGACATCGACTGTCTACCTTCGCACCACGTTGGTTGGCGCTAACCCAACTAACTATTCAATAGCTGGGTGACATGAACGTCTCCTGTCTTTTCTTTGCCCAAGTCCCGACGAACGAGCAGTCACATATTTGTGCACGATACGTTACTGGCCGGATACAGCTGTGCACGCCATGTTCTCACTAATGTCGGCGATATGCATGTTTTAATGTTACTGTGCAATTACCGGTCTGACCCAACCCGGTTCTAATGGATTTGACGTTAACCGTGCAAACATCTTGCAGGTTTGGGCCAAAATTGCTTTTCCCCCCTTCTCAAACACGTACAAGAAATAAACGTATTTGTATTAATACCTATAATTGTTAGAGTATATTGGTATATCTCTATATTTAGTAGAATTTATAAGCCTGTGATACCTACTTTATCTCTAAGATACCTGTCTTATCTCTATGAGAGACTTCTTGCCCTCCAAGCCTGGTACTCTATGTAAACCGCTTTTGAGTCTCAATGCAATCATCCATTGCACAATATTCATCTTCCCACATGGTATCAGAGCAGTGCCGCTCCTGAGCCGCCACCTCTACAGCTTCCGCCACGTCGTTACTGGGAGATGATCTCGTCTCCATGATCTCTCTTGAGGGCTGCGCAACCCGTAGTTTAAATCGTGTCGCCGATCATTCGATTGACTACCAATTAGAGTTTTCCCGGGTCATCTTCAGATCGGATTTCTCTCTCTCTCTCTCTCTCTCTCTCTCTCTCTCTCTCTCTCTGTTTTCGATCATAGATCGGTTTGCGTCGCCCTGCCGACCCATCGACGTTCCTCTGCTCCGAACTTCACCGCCTCGGCTTCGACCTCTCCGGCGCCTCCTCTCCTCCAATGACGTCGTGGCGTGATGCGGTTCGCTCGTCGACATGGTCCTCTCTCCACGGCCTTCCGAACGCCCCGTCTACCGTCGTCACCACGCCGAATCATCATCGTCGGACCATCGTCCGCGAGTACGAGCCGTCGCACCATAGGGAGCCCCCACTTATGGTCATACCATCGACATGCACTGGCTGCCGCTGCATCGCCCCTTCGGGCTGCAGTGTCACTGCCCGTGGTCACTACTGCCATCGTCGACACCACCGTCTTCGACAACGCTGATCAGGTCCTTCTCTGGTGTCGCCGCTCCCGAATCCAACCTCCTCCGCTCGCGGATCCGGCGGTGCCTCGCCCGGATACGATCTCCTCCTCGTTGGTTGCGCCGACGGGTTTCTCTCCGCCCGGATCTAGAGCCAGCTCTCTATGCTGCTCGTCTCCACGGCCCCAGATCTGGGCTCCTCGGCCGATGGCGCCGCTACCTCCAGCTTACCCCGGCTTTCTCCGGTGCCGCCGCTACCGGATCGGGCCTCCTCCGCGCCGGATCCGGCGGTGCCTCGCCCAGATCCGGCCTCCTCCTCACCGGATCCGGCCGCCCCCCCTCTACTTCATCTTCGACCACAGCCGGACGATGTCGGCGACCTCTTCACCAACCTCGCCCACGCCCTCCTCTGCATCAACTCCACTACCCCGACCACAGCGACGACCTCGACACCAACTACCACGACATGGCTCCCTCCTCCACGGTTACGACCATGATCACCTCGCTCTCGGCTACCTCGGCAACCAAGAGCTATCATTATCTTGAGTAAACTCGTCGGTTCCCTCTACAGTCACCGCGTCCGCGACGCCACAGCAGTCCCCGACGTTCCCGCTATGATTGCGGGGGATGTCAGTCCGATGGTTCTCCACCTTCGGCTTCCGCTCCAGTCTGACCGTCCACGACGCTTCTGCTGTCTGCAACGCTACCGCTGCGACTGCGGGGGATGTTAGAGTATATTGATACATCTCTATATTTGGTAGGATTTGTAATCCCATGATACCTGATTTATCTCTAAGATACCTGTCTTATCTCTAGGAGAGACTTCTTGCCCTCTAAGCCTTGTATTCTATATAAACCGCTCTCGAATTTCAATACAATTATCCATTGCACAATATTCATCTTCCCACAATAATCGTGTTAAGGCTAGACGTAGAAGTTTCACATATATATGCATGCAAGATAGAAACGGAAGCCCATAAAAGACCAGACGATAGAACAAAGACTGGCGCGGAGTCGTTAAAACTTAGCGCTATTCGCGTTGGTGCGAAGAAAATGAGACAATTTTTTTTAGGGTCCGTCTATACAACATTCGACTATTTTCTCAGTCTAAAATAGTCAAATTTTATAAGTTCAATTACAACTCTATTATACATAAATTACAGTAATTTAGTTATGTAATTTTGGTTCTTGGCCGCTGTAATTATTTTTTAAAGTCTTAATAACTCATATTTTCATCACATAATTCAAAATCTCACACGTATTTTGAGAGATTGAGCAAAGACAAAGACGAAAAAAATTATATACCATCAAAATACGGTAATGTGGTGAACCCGTTATGTTCTTCACACTTACTTTGAGAGGTTGAGCAATAACAAAGACAAAAAAGAAAAATCTCCTCGACGCCTCTTGATGAGCTTAAAATTCGACATCCAAAATTAATTCAAGTTACTGAACAATCTATCTAGCAGCTCTGCGAGCTCATGGAGGATCGAAAAGTCAGAAGCCATGGAACGTCTAAATTATTTCTTGGATAGACAGGAGCGTCTTTGGGGCTACCAGCCGGCGCTCATATCTCCGACGAGCATCTTCCGCAACGCTGCGTTCACCAGCCGGCATAGAACTGGCTTGAGCCATTTCCGGTCTGGCCGGTGTCGCCATCGCGGGGTGCCGCAGTGGAGCACGAATGCAATGAGATCTTGGTAGACATTGTGCGGAAGGTGTTCGTAGGGCAGATGATACAGAGGATGCATGCATGCTGAAGGGCATAGATACATAGCACGAATCTTACAATAAATCCAATGCACAAAAAACTGACGGTTTTCATATAAAAAAACAGTCGAAAGATAGATAGCAATTCCGTTTTTTTTATATAGTCTCTAGCTAGGTCGACTTCCAAAAACTGAATAAAAAAAACGGCCGAAATTCGAGGAAAAAAAAATACGCGGTGCTCCTCTCTGCTCCCACGAGGTGGGCGTGCCGTTTCTTAATTTGCGGAGACAACGACGCGCTGCACTGCTGCGTGGTGGCAACTGACAAGTGGAGCAGTGATCAGTGGGATACTAGTACCCGTTGGATCGCCGGCTGTAATGTGTACCTATCGGCAAGCTCGAACACACTGACTATTTGGATACCATACCCCACGAGTCCCTATCTCCATGACACTTCATTCCGTATGATGGCGGTTGGACCCTGCGTTGTTATTATATTTGTCACTCGAAAAGGACACTCTGAAATATGCAGTACCGAACAAGAACGATACGACCAAAGGGCCGATTGCTGCGACTTCGGCTACGACGGATCAAGAGCGTGATGTTAACGTTCAGCACAAGGTTGCGACCCGCATCAAATGGACGCTAGCTACCGTAACCGTATGCTCGTCATGTTGTAGCGATGATTCATTTGTCACTTCCGGATCGTCTTCACGTACTCTTCAGTGCGCCATGCGTTTTCATTTTGTAAGGAAACAAAACTCTAGTGCTAATGGGATCGTGTCGTCCTCTTGGCCCCCACTTTGTTTCAGCTTTGTTTACCTCTTCTATAGTTCTATTGGGTTCCACCTAAACCAAAGCTTGTCTTAGTGAGACCAGAACAGATACTGGTGAGTACTACTGTGCTAGTAAGAATATAACTTGATTGCCGGGAGTTGGGTAAGAATATAACTACTGTACTAGTAGGAATATAGCTGAAATTCCCCATCTATGTCCGAGGGACGCCACGGGCGTTGTCCGGGATAGGTATACTGAACCGATGCCCCAACCGAGCCTTCCAGTCCGCCGGCGAACGGCATGGAACAAATGGCTCACCCCTGATCGGGAGACCGGTCGAGAATGAGACGTCCTGAAGAGTGACCGTCATCTCTCCCCACTGAAAGTGGAAGACGTACGTCTCGGATCTCTACCTATCGACAAATGCCGACATTAGACTGTCGTCCAAGGTGAAGTAGTGTCTGTCCGAAAGCAGACTCGTAAAGGGCAACAAGCCCGTGTCCCGAAGGATTAGGATGCAGTGAGCGTCGAGCTGCCAGTAGTGCCTCTCGGATCGAAGCACGAGGGGTGGAGGACCATCCGCGTCCTGGGTGATCCACAGCTTGCACCGGTGATGCTTATCATAGAAGGGTTTCAGTAGCTCCAATAGAGGCATGGCTTGTAAGAGATGAAAGACACATATTATTAGTGAATAAATTAATAATGACGATGAATTACTAGAAATTTTAAATTATGACCAAGTAATTAAAACTTAATTCATTGCGACAAAATAATTATGACTAATTAAGTACGACTAAATTAGTTGTCACTAAATTAATTCGAGTAATTCAATACTGCTAAATTAATTCAGACTAATTAATTACCACAAATAAATTACAAATAAATAATTACGACTTAATAATGGCAACTATATTATTCAAGACTAAATTAATTTCGATGAATTAAATAGCACTAAATTAATTACAACTAAATAATTACCACAGGTTAATCACATAAAAATAATTATGACTTAATAAGGTCACTAAATTAATTACAACTTAATAAGGGCACTAAATTATTTATGACTGATTAACTATGAATAAATTAATAATGACTAATTAATGATGGCTAATTAATTAAGACTTAATTAACTATGACTAATTATTTCTAACTAATTATTTACGACTAATTAATTAACTAACACTGACTAATTATGACTAATTAATTCATAACTAATTAACATGTCACAAATATTTACGTAAGATTAATTTAACTACGACTAATTAATTACGACCTAATTAATTGCAACTAATTAACTCACACAATTTTTTATATGAAATAATGAAAATGACTAAATTCATTACACCTAAATAAGTACAACTAATTAACTGGGAGTAAATAACTATGACTAATTAACTAACTAACAATTAATAAATAAAATACGCATGAGAAAAGAATTACCTGCTAATATGACCGCTAATGATGCCTCTAAACAATCTTTAATCGTCTCCGAAAACGAAATCGACAGAACGACCGAGAATGAGAGAGCGAGCGAGCGAGGATGAGAGTTTGCGAACGAGTGAAGAGCTGAGTTTGCGAATCGTCTCACCATGGCCTTGGAATTTATTGCCGCCTAATGCAAATCGCGCCCGACCGCGAAGCGACGGGACGAATCGGATCCCCTTCCACGTGCGAGGCCTACCTGCATGCATGTAGAGAGAGATGGATGGCGACAGGGAATAAAGCGCAACAGTGATGGATGACGATGGGGGATAAAGTGCAAGGTGGCCAAGGCGTCGGGGGCAAGAGCGAATGTCGCCCACGTGGCGCATCCAGGCGAAGTCTGGGCGAGGAGGGGCCGGCCGTGTGACACGCGGCTTGTCCGAGCTATGGCCGTGCGGCATGGGATTGTTCGACCAAGGGGTGCGTGGAGCTAGCTTGTCTGAGTGACACGCATGCGGACAGCGCGCGTTCGAGCAGGGGGCGTGCGGCAATAGCGCGACTGGGCTAGGGGCGCGTGGAGGTGGAGTTGTCCGCGCGCAGGGAGTACGGAGTAGGCACATCTCAGCATGAGAGAAGTCCAGGCGATGAGCGTGCGGATGAGATTAATACTGAGCATGAGAAGCACGGAATTGCACATATTTTGGCTGGAGGCACGCTCGTGCTACCATTTTTGGCAATACGGCGCGAGAGACACTAATTTTGTCAAAAACGGGCGAAACAGTGCCACTTAGGCCAAAAACTCAATATAGATTCCTTGAGTATCTAGTATCCACTCAATATCAAGTACAATGAAAATCGTCCATTGATGAAGGAATTGTACTCCAATAAAAATTATAAATTACAATACCTGATCAATGGCTGCCACTACATCAGATACATAACCACCAAAAAGCATGTAAAGAACCTTGTACACAACTATCCTAACAAACATAAACTCAAGAAAGTAAGACACTGGCAAGTAAGAAAAGCAAGAACATAAACAAAATTTCGTATGATTTTACACAATCCAAGGGAGGAGAGAGGACAAGAGGAGGGGTGCTAGCTAGCTGCTACCTTCACGGAACAGGAGAATAGGAACAAGAACTTGAACATCATGCTGTTGGCTGAATCCTAACAAATCACAACCAACATTGCTCATAATATCCTACACATTTTCCTCTAATTACCAAACACAACATAAATCTACACCATATAATAGAGATTCGTGAGATCCATTGTCAAAAGAAAACGAAATTCATGAAGTTTACCTTCATGGGAAAAAGGAATTCATGGGATCTACTCAGGGAGGAGGTCAGCGAAGGGGGCGCAGGGGGAGGCTAGCACAGGGGGAGACCGACGTAGGGAGGAGGCCGACGAAGGGGGCGTGGGGGGAGGAGAGGCCGGCGTAGGGGGAGGCGCAGGGGGCGGTGCAGGGGCGTGAGGGGAGGAGAGGCCGGCGTAGGGGGAGGCTGGCGCAAGGGGGGGCGCGCGGGGAGGGGGAGACTGGTGTGGGAGGGGGGCACGAGGGGAGGTCGACGCAGGGAGGAGTTGCATCTGGGAGAAGCGAAGGGGTGCGGCTGGGAGGAGCGAAGGGGTACGGCTGGGAGGAGCGAAGGGGTATACCTGATGGAATATTGCGGGTAATTTTAAGCAACTGCAAGGGCATATTCACTCGGGTGGGCCGGCTCCCCCACCGGAGTCTGGTGGAAGGCCGCTCCTCAGCGCCGGTGCATTTTGCGCTCCACTCTGGGCCAGATTCTAGGATCCATTTTTTGGGAGCTAGGGTGTTTGGCTTGGCTCCACCTGCTCTTGTTAAGAATCTGGGAGCAGGAGCCCTACCAAATATGGCCTAAATTAATACCAAGGTTTCAGATCTCATTCATCGAATCAAAGTAACATAATTGTAAATAGTAGCATTTTTATCATGTCACGCCTATAAATAACATTACATTACTAACTACTAAGTGCTACTTCCCGATAGCAACAACTAACTGTGTGGACCAACTTCTACACCACATCATTTATAACATTTGCACACTAAAGATGATGCTCCCTCTTGAAGTTGAAAGTTGCAGGTTTACCCCTAAGGAGCTCGATGTACCACTTTAGCATGAATCTTGTCTCCTCTTCACCCCAAGCTGTGTCCATCTAAGTATAATAAAAATCAGCAAAAATACAAATAAAAGCATATTATGTTTACATTTATGAAAATGGCGAGTTTCTTTTGTAACAAAAATTGGCACAAATCAACCTCCTGTTCATGCACAAGGGTTGCCCAATCTTTCACAATACATTAAAAGTGTAGTAACACTCTGGCGGTAGTAACACTCCAGCGGTGGTGCAGTAACACGATGTCTTTCGTGCAGTAACACTCTAGCGGTGGTGCAGTAGCACGATGTCTTTCGTGCAATAACACTCGAGCGGTGGTGCAGTAACGTCTTTTGTGCAGTAACATGACTTTCGTAGCGTAGTAACGAGTTTGATAATGTTGTTGAATCGCACTAGGTCAACATAAACCGAAGTAGAAGCGAGCAGCCGTAGCCTCCCAAACCATGAATAAAGGACTACTGATTATCCACTCATCATCAATTAGAAAATATATTAGCCAAGCAAGCACCTATTGTCGTGCTACACTACATCTTCAAGAGAAAAAAAAGAACATTCAAGAGTTCTAGCATGCATGCACAAGATCTCACAAATAATACAAAGATATAGCATGCATTCCAAATACTATAGTCAAGATTTCAAAAGAATGACGAGGATTCTTGATCAGATCAACATTTTCAATCAAAGTCATGGTCTCTATCAAAGTAGGCCCACATATCAGAGGCTAACTATATAACAGTTATGAATCTACAACCAGCACTTAAAGGAAGTCTAATACCCTTCACTGCGGTCAAACTAGTCGACAACTAGTTTAAGTCATGAGACGACCAACTATAAACATCATCCGACCAGCTATACAGTTTTGGGCAATCCCCGACCAGTTCGTTGGTCGGGAGACATGACAATTTCCCACGCGACTAATGTAAGAGAGGTTATTAGCGCATCTGACAACTTACGATAGTTGGCTAAGAGACGTGGCGGTTCAAGACTCAACAGAGAAACGTGCATGAAGATTAGATGCACGTTTAGAGGCATTAATTGTTACCCCTTCAATAACTATAAAGGGGATAGCCCACATATTCTATAACATGAACAACTTCATATGATCAAGTTCTGAAGTCAATTCAGATTTAAGTTTATAGATTCTGTAACATCCCCATTGTATTCTCATGCATACACTCAGTGTGTGTCCATAGCAATAAAAAATATTCGTTTAGATTGTGTTCTCGTATTATTTTCCCAGATAAGCTCGATAAGGAACCCCAAGTTCTGATCATCGACAAAGAACACGCAAGAAAACGTAAAAGGAAGGAGTAGATCCACCCATGGTGCCAAGAAAGGGAAGTGGTATTACCTCTGGTCTCCTGCACGAACTAGCCTCTGAACCTAAGGTAGGAGATGACAGCAACCACGGGATGACGAACAAGTAGACGAGTAGTAGATTGAGAAACGGGGTTGGTGGTAGGATTACAGGAGAAGGCATCGGCTGCTGTAGAATATGGAGAGGTCTCTAGGTCTGCATGTGTGAGAGGAAATGGAGATGAGGAGAAGGGAGGTATGGTGGATATGGAGAGGAAAGGGATGTAAAGATATGCGTGTTACCTAAGAAGAGAGATGTGGCAGCGAGACAATCCTCAAAAGCTCTCCATGGCGGCCATGGTGGTGATGGTGAGTGAAGTGTGGGATGGAAGGAGATAGATGGGTGACCTTAATCAGAAAAGATGGGGAATCTTTTAGCGTTGTAGCACGCCAAAGAAGTGTGACATTCTTTTTCCTCACCACACTTCTGACAAAAAAAACTATGTGACAAAGCCTTCTAAATTCGCCTAAGAAACCATAACAGCCTAAGCCTAGTAAGAAACCGAACGCTTGCCTAAGGAGTTGTGGCATGCCTAGGCCAGCTTAGGTGTGGCAACCTTAGTTAGCGAACCAAACATGCTCTTAATGCTTGAGCCTCCAAGGTAACATCTACGCACATGCTGGACCTCATTATAGCTGGATATCCAGATTTATAATACAGGAAAGTATCCGAAAACATACGGGAAATACCGAATCTGGCGGATAGTAGCTTTCTCCGAATTCGACCCGTATCCGGTCCCAACTTAGGATCGGACAGGAAGTATGTCCGAATTTCACCCCTAGTTATACATAGGCAACAGATAAGTAAACGGAAACAAGGATGAATCGATCGGCAATATATAATGCGAGCTGCAAAGTATTCTACTTGTTTACTAGCCAACCAATTCACGTGTGTACATAGATTAACAAGGGGCACGATCCAAAACCACTGGATCAACCTGCAGATGTTGGCTCCATGGAATCTCTTATGTGTGGCGTGTACCCCATTTCTTCATGTGTATTCTACTTCCACGCAGAGAATGATCCTCCAGCAATCTTCCAACCAATAAGTTGCGAGATCGGAAGATGCTCTTGTAGTCGTAGAGGCCCACGCCACGCCGCCCACGCAGGATATACTAGTCCGTCACCATGCCAATAAGCTGCGAGATCCGTATCCTTATCGAGATGTTTTAAAAACAGATACGGCCGTACTGCTCAGTTCGCTGTGCTACACGATGATAACGAAAGCCAATGATAATCACACAGCTCTTGAAAAACAATTCATTTGTAGTACTCTCAAGAGAATCACCAAGGGGCGATTCATCAATCATAATGATGCCAAGCGTGGATATTTCTTTAGTGTTTGCACACAAGTACATATACAATTATTTCACATCACCGTAGCTATGTGGCGAACTGCCTGTCCGGCAGGTAGCCAGTACTTTGAACCATACAAAGTGGAATGCTGTAGTGATGTTTAACTCGTGCATCATGTTAGTCTACCGTCCAGCACTGCCGAAGCCTTGGACACAGCCCTTGCACCCCTGTAAATTTCATGCTGCAAGAGCCGCCAAGATTCCGTCGTGTTGAGCTTCTTCGCCTTGTCGATGGCCGAGACGATACCAGGGAATGCTTTGGTGCCCCAGTCGTCCTGGTCCGACGATGCGTATATCTGCCGAAGGAAAATGATCGCACATAGTTTGTCACTGTGTCAGCTTCAGAGTTCACTTCAGAAAGGTACATCAAATTGCAAACCTGCAGCCCTGATACTCACCATGTGTTTGTACCACGGTCTCCCGGCCAGCCCTTCTCGGTTGGTGAAGGCTCGCTCTGCCATCATCAATCGGTCATTGATCTCTCTGACTTTCAGTGTGTGTTCTCTCGTCTTTAGGCCCCAATTTTCTGCTTGCAGCATCTGCAATGAAGAAATGAGGTATTCTAGTTGAAATTTCAGCAAGTTACACGTCACACACTTCCGCTTCACTGGAATTGATAGGTGTTACCTTCTTTTCTTTGTGAATTTTTGTGGCTGCCTTCTCAAGCTGCTGGATCGACTTGCGCAGAGGAGTGAAGCTGACGGGACATCCTGGGCATCCACCTTCCAAACCTTTCGTGCAATTCTGCAATAAACAAGACGGCAGATAAGTCATATGTCAAGCATTTGTTGGAGCTACCCCTACCCCAGTGCTGATAATTTCATAACCACACGTTTACCAATCAACAAGGGGTGAATTTTATATCTCAATTCTGTTTAAATTTAATTGATAAAATGGAATTGGGGCTTTGCCCCGTGATTCTAAAAACTGTATCTCAATTGCAAAAAAAAAAAGGTACCTCCAGGTCAGACGCGTAAGAGACATAATTGAAGGGTATGATCTCATCGTCTGCAAGTCTCAAAGCAATGAGACCCCAAACGCTTGCCACTACATGATTTACAAGGAAAATGGATTAGTCAGCGCTTGGATGAGATGCAAAAACTTTTGAAACAATAGCTGGTTCAGTACATGCTACATGTCTGTGGAACAATGGATCTCCAAACCTCTCCATCCAAACATAATCATCGTACAGTGAGTGGTAAACAGGGTACTCTTCAACTGCAAGGGCAACAACATTTAGAGCAGATGCTACAGAAGTAATAACAGCACATACTGCAAAGATATGGTTCCTACTTCCTAGGCTTGTGAATTCCTTTAAGTAAATCACAACAACTGAGTAATAAAAAAGTGAGGAGTTCCCGAGATTAATGCGTCAAGAATAGTTTCACTTACATAGTCCGTAAGATATGTCCAGTGATGGGACTCCAATATGCTGGACAAAAGCGGCAAAATCTGTTCCTGCACCGGCCACTCTAGTAATCTGAAAAAGTGAAAATAGGAGCTTATCACTTCAGCACATGATAACAATATTTCAGATCCAATGAAATGGAGTCCTCATTATCACTCATTTGGGACAGAACAGACTTATAAGACCATTTCACCACAGTACACACCGGAGGATGATGGCGAATCATGGAGTCATACAAGGTCTGAGATGGATCATCAGGATCTGATACCTTCAAAAAAAGACAGGAGGAAGAAAAATGAATTTGGTGCCTTTGTAAGACTGCAGCAGATTCTGATACTCGCTGCTGTCCATGAATTTGGAAATGTACTTGTGCTTTTGCAGTTGCATGGAACCATTTCCGGTTTGTATCCAATTTGTAGAAAGGAAAGAGGGTGTAGAGCTTAAATACCATTCTACTTGCTTCTTTGATCAATTCATCAAGTTGAGGGGTTGCACGGGGCATAAGACCTCCAGGACCAAACACTGATATGTCCACATTCAGATAAGCAATAGCTCTTGAAGCTAGCATGTCCATGTTCTCCTCGGCCCATTCAGTAGAGCCTATCTGAGACATGGGATTTGTCTGGCATTAGCACACATGCCTGCAAATAAACCAGCGTATGAGAACAAGTGTGCAAGGACATACTAGAGCGAACTCTTCTGCATCCCAACTGCACACAATGATTGTTCGTCTAGGCCTCCATCCCTTCTTTTGCAGCTTGGACAACCTCTCCGATATCTATACACAAAAGGTGGGAAAGTGACATTATACCCTAATCTATGAAATATGTATTCTATTCTTGGGGGAAAAAACATTTCTTCAGAATTTGTTCTTTGAAGAATGAGACAATGTTTTAGTACTATGTATGCTAAGATACAACATTTCCAAATGTTCAAGATGCCTTCAAAACTGCTCTAAATGCTTCACCGTGATAAGCAGGAGCAATTACCTCAAGCATGGCTGCCGTTCCACTGTTGGGATCAACTGCTCCAAATGTCCAGGCATCACGATGGTTGCCTATGATCACATATCTGGAATTATACAAAACAAATTTAACCTTGTCAGCTTTGCCTTGGCCTTGCCTTAAGGGGGTTCTGCATGATTAACTATTAACGTTGACCAAAGAAGGGCTGCTCTGGCCGTAACATCTCTAATCTACCCATAGTAGACTAATCGTCGTTAGCGAACACTAACATTTTGCGCATGTGACTTCAGATCTGACAGAATAACAAGCCTAGGAGGTAGGAACCCTAAATTTGGTCAAACAAATCTGCAGGGACAGGGTATGAACTAAGAACGATGAAACGTCCATACATTTCTCAAGGGCTAGTCTAAAGTCTAAACCATGACACCACATGCACGTGCTATTTGTACAAGGAATAAGTACATATTTGGTCCATCAAATCTTACTCTCGTTTAATTTCCATCTCTCATTTGCAAAACCGGGTAGAACTCGTCCTCCATCTCTCAATACCTCTCCGCCTGTTTGACCATGATTTTGACCCAATAAGACCTGTTTTGTCCCACATGACGTCCACATCAGATCCTAGTCTATTGTTGACTTAGCCCATGTGGCTGCCACATAATCTCTTCGTCCTCCTCGTTCTCTCTCTCTCTCTCTCTCTCTGGGAGCAAGAGAGGGGCACGACACGCTACAATGGCTGGGCGGCGGCGACAGGGCAAGCACAGTGCGTTCCCAGGCACTACCGTCTCTTTTGTAGCAGTTTGTGATGATGGGGAGGTCGGTGGTGGCCGGAACGGGGAAAGCAAAGGCGGCAGCCGTGGGCAAAGGATCTCACCGGTGGCAAACTTTGGCAGTATCCAGCCCCAAAAGGCGAGCGCACAAGTACATCGCGACCTCGGGGATCCCTCCTGTGGTGGAGTCTTGGTGCATGGAGGCGCATGAGTGGCTAGCAACGACGAGGTTCATGGTTCCACGGTGGTCGCTCAACGACGGCGAGCTCTGGCGGTTTCTGGTACGGGCAAGGGGATAGAGGAGTTCAGGGGGAGGAGGCGGCGGTGATGATGCGGACGATGCAGTTGGGGGAGGCCTGGAATGGCGAGAACAGGTGCGAGGCAACGCGGAGAGAACATGGCCATGGCGTGATGGGGCTCTCAGTGAAGAAGACGAAGAAGGGACGGCTTGGTGTTGTTGCAAGGGAGCGAGGAAGACGAAGGCGAGCTCTGGTGGTGTTCTAGTACGAACGTCGACGCATAGGTGGAGAGGGCCGGCAGCGGCGACACGCAGTGAAGGGGGCCACCTCTACTAGCCTCTTCTTGCCCTACCTTCTCACTAGCCAGCGGTGGAGGGGATTGACGACCTTGACACGTAGGTAGAGAGGGCCGGCAGCGACGGCGTGCTGTGGAGGGAGCAACGGATGAGGTTAGGGAGAGAGTATAAGGAGGAGAAGAGATTATGTAACAGCCACATGGCCTGAGTAGCAGTAGATTAGGATCCGATGTGGACGCCACGTGGGACAAAACCGGCGTTATTGGGTCAAAACCATAGTCAAACAGATGAATGGATAAGATTTATTTGGTATTGAGAGATAGAGGACAGATTCTACCCGGTTTTACAAATAAAGGACGAAAATTAAACGGGAGTAAGAGTTAAGGGATCAAATATATACTTATTCCTGTATACACTGTATATGAACTGTGCATAGCGTGCATCACTGCATCTCGTATTTTGCAGACTGCGGTTGACCGAAGCTAAGCAAAAACGTACTGTAAAACTGAAGAATATATGATAGAATAGTTACCTATCAGGCTCTTCTTTTCCTTGGATCACAGCAAAGACGTTTTCGATGGTTGCTAAGGTGTCATTTCCCTGCAGTCACAGGAGTAATCATGAGTGCTGTTCAATAATGTACGTTCGATAACGAGTGGTTCTTGACTCTAAGAACACTGGGCCCCACTCACAATGTACGTGAGGTTTAGCACGGCTGGGCCGGGCCCGAGCCGGTACACGGGCGCGCCCTCGCCGCCCTGCCACTCCGGCGGCGCCACGCCGCCGCCCATCGCCTTTTGGATCGTCTCCCCGTCCCTCGCCGACACCGGCAGCGCCGGGATGCTGGGCATCGCGTCGCTCCCGTCCAGCTCCTCCCTGTTCAGCCGCTCGCAGTCCTCCCCGGCCGCGCACGACGGCCACATCGGCGTGGTCGGGTCGCCGTTCCCGTAGTAGAGGGTCCCCACCTGCACGCCGGTTGGCGGCAGCCACCGCGCGTCGGGGAACCATTTCCGCTTCCCCTTCGCCCCGGCGCCGCCGAAGTCCTTGGCGTCGGTGTACACGATCGCCGCGGCGGCGCCCGCGGCTTGCGCGTTCCGCACCATGTCCTCGCAGTGGATGTCCCCGTAGCGCACGAGCGCAACCTTCCCGGCGACATCCACGCCGCGGGAGGCGAGGTAGGCGTAGTCCTGCTCGTGGCCGTAGTTGGCGTACACGACCTCGGCGGCGACGGAGCCGGAGGCGGAGTAGGCGAAGTAGGTGGGGATGACCTCGGTCGCCGCCTCGGCGTAGGGGTCGCCGGGATATGTCTCCTGGACCAGCGCGAAGGCAGTGGCGGGGCGGCCGGGTGCCGCGGAGAGGGAGAGGGAGCGGTGGACGGGGTAGGAGAGGAGGACGGAGTAGGGCGTGACGCGGGTGGGGAAGGAGAGGGAGGAGAGCGCGGCGCGGACGTACTCGGCGGTGGCGGCGTTGGCCTCGGTGCCAGCCACGTGGGGGTGGAGGGTGAGCGCGCGGAGGTGCGCGGCGGCGGTGGCGTTGGAGCCGAGGGTGAGGAACAGCTCGTGGTAGCGCGACGACGGGGTGGGCGCGAGGAGGTGGTAGGAGGCGACCAAGGCCGCGGCGAGGGCCAGGAAAGTAAGGTATCTGCGCCTCCCCACGCCGCCGCCGCCGCCGGTGGTGGGAGCGGGGGAGAGGAGGAGCGGCTGCTGCTTGCCGCGGCGAGACATGGGCGCGTGGCGAGCGGTATACTGGACAGGTTACTGCTGCACAAACATGGGAGTATTCAATTTGTAAGTAGTCAGCACCGGTTGTACGTACTTGTATAGTTGTATCGTCTAGATTTCCGAGTAGCACCCCGGGATTTTTTTTGATTTGGTTCCCTGGTGCCAAGTAAATACAAAAAATAGCTCCGCACTGGTGGACTTCGGTCCCGTGCCTGTGTAACCCGTCCTCACTCGTCGCGCTTGTCTACCGCGGAAGAACACGCGTTGCCTCCCCGGTGATTTTGCGCTCGTCTGGGAGTTAGTTTTGCAAATACTGTGACAAGAGAGCTATTTTTGAATTTACAATGCCATCATGGGACAAAAAAAAATCACACCCCGCCGCCGCTCTTGCCCACAAAACAGCGCAGAGCACCAACAATCGACGATTAACAATAGAAAATTAAGGCAACGTTTTGTTGGAGCCGGCGAGTACTTTTCCCCGTAGAAATTTGCTTCACTCGTGAGCAACGTTCCAACTCCACAAGCAGTATCCATCAACAATTTTGTCTTGCCGCCCAGCTCAGGCTCTAGGATTAGGTTACTTTAATCTGCGGTAGTATCCGTATACTCACAATCACAGGCCAGTAGTGCTGTAGTTTAGTCAGTTAGGTTGATCCAGTTTGCGATTTCATGGTGAAATTTGGTGCATGGGTCGTCATTCATTCATGAGCAGGTCCAACCCACTAGCTCAGGCTTTTGGTTTAATACAGGTTCCAGCCGACCAGATTCCAGGTACTGTTAAACAGACTCGGCGTGTGGCCTAATGTCACCGTGGTGTACTATCCTTTCCATTCTCCTTTAACGAAATGACTCCTTTAAACAATGTTAAACAGTGTTGCCCGTTCTGTGTGAGCGCGAAAATAATTGGAGCTTGGAAGGTACTGTATCAGGATTAGGACTTCTCATCAAACTCATAGTCATAGGTGAGAAAAGAAAGGGGATGGAATGGAAAATGGGAAGGACACAGGAGCGGTCACCGTCCGATTCCGACCTCATCGATGTCGTATAAACGTAAACGAGTTGAGATACTGGGAATTGACAGCAAGATTCATTCAGGTCCTTTGTCAGCATCGTAGAGTAGTAGGAATCAGACAGCAGCACGGCACCACCCAAACTAAACAGCGATCCGGATCTGCTGTAATTCAGATGACAGTAGTACTGTGTAGCACCAAGGTTATGTGACGTTTTACTGTTGCAAAACAGACTATTGACATGAATCTTTGATTTTTGATACGGTAGAGATCACCTAGGGATCCTTTCCCACTAAACAGATGCAATCAAACACCAACAGCAACCGATGTCGCCTCAACAAAAGAAAGAAATACTAGTCAGCCCAAGCACACTGAGATGTTCACAGGCTCAGAAGCCTTAAATATGCCTGATATGCCATAAATATAAATGGGCATGGGCAACCTTGGGCCAAAAAAGGGTCTACATTTGTGCCTGGACAACAATAGATGAAAGGAGGATCCAAGAAGGAACCGAACACCGAGGATCCGCACCGAATGGCGAGCAATCACGAAGAGAAACACGCCAATGCACTGCAGCAGCGGCAAAACAAACGAAATGATACAAGGCCATTGCATTGGAGAGTACATTATGGTATACATACATAGTTACATACTGTACCACCCACCAAGACATATATTGCATTGTGGTAGATGCTCTCAAAAGAAGCTAGAGAAAAATTGCTCAACTGGACAAGGGACCAGTAAAAATACAGAAGATTATAGGAGAATATGCCTCTAGTGGATCAGGAAGGGAGATTACCGAAGAGCACATAGAGTAGCAAGCCACCAATTACACAGGATCACCTCCCAGCCACAAGACCACTGAACACTTGGCTGTTCCCAGCTAGCGTCGCTTCCCACTCGATGGACGACAGCAGTATTTGCGACAACGTGATTACCGCTTGCTTCATGTCTGGCCGCAGAACAGGATCTTCCTCGACACATTGTTTTGCTAGCATGGCCAGCTTAGCACAAGAATTTTAGGGTGCTCAGAGTGATGATTTGGCTTTCAAGCAAAGGTAATGTGAAATGTGCAGGCAAGAAAACTAGGAGGTAATGCTGACTTCAAGTAAAACAGGTGTTTATTGTTCATACCTTGTATATGCAGTCATGAGGATACAGGTCCATTAGATTAGGGTCAATGCAGTCTTTCAGGCTCCCCATGTACATTGAATTATGACAATTTTTTAGTGCAGTCAACATCTGTGCAGTCAAAACCAAAGTTGTTCAAATCTTTTGGAGTCTAAAGTGTAAAACAAGTAAAATACACTGAAACTTGAACAAAGTCGATAGAAAACCATGTAAACTTGGATAAGAAGATCATTAGAAAACTTACAACTGTTCAATTGCTGTAAAATTTATTATCAAATGTTCAATTGCTCGTGTAGAACTTAGAAAACTTACAACTGATGCCAAGGACCGCCTTTCAGAGTTTGAACCTGCACTAATTCCATCAGTCCTTGTGATTGCCTCCTTTCCAGATATTAACTCAAAAAGTACGACCCCAAAAGCATAAACATCACTTTTCGTAGTAGCCAGGCCGTCCCGCAGGTATCTACAAGAACAAAGAAATTTTGTCAGGATATCAAAACTAGAGCGAAAAGTTGATTTTCTTAAATCAGTACCAGGCTACCAGCAAACTGTACTTACTCAGGGGCCAAATAACCAAAAGTACCCACAACTTTTGTGACAGAAGCCTCTGCATCATTGGACTTTACCACCAGTTTTGCAAGACCAAAATCTGAAATCTACAGAGACAGAAAATGCACTTCCATGACAGTCCATAAACTGATATAATTGATGCAGGAAAACACGAAAAGAACAACTTCAAATCACCTAACCTTCGCTCTGAAGGAACCATCGAGCAAGATGTTACTTGATTTGATGTCTCTATGAACATAATGATCCTTTGTGTGCTCGTGAATGTACTCAAGTCCTCTAGCAGCATCAAGAGCAATTTGGACCCTACAGATCCAAGAAAGTGATGTGTAACCTGGACGAAGAAAACAAAATCAATCAATAATGATAATCCTGTGGAAAAAGTATAAATAAATGTGCAAAGAAAAGAATAGCATAAGAAGTGAGGCGTCAGAATCGAGTTAGCAGCCATTGACAAATGTCCTAAAGCAGTAAGCTTGCAGAAGTTTTACATAAAGGTTTTTTGGTTGACATGTACTCTACAAATACAAATATACAATGTTAAAGGAGCTGGAAGCAGTAATTGTGAAAGTTATCAGAGTTAAACAGCAAAGGTAGGGGTTTCACAATATTAAATTTATGAATGGTTTGTGAAAAGTTACTTATTCTACAAAGCTGAGAGTCATATCTAAGATTAAGTAAAGCTTTCATAAAAGTGCCAGATGGCAGTATACCTTTGCTTTGAGGATCATGAAGGTGATTTTTTAGTGAACCTTTTTGAGAGTACTCATAAACCAGGAACAGTTCATCCTTACTTGCTGCATAGCCAATCAACTCTACCTTTGACAAAACATGGATCACACAAATGAAAGTTCAAAAAACAGACAGTTAAGATACAATCTAGACTAAGGATGTTATGAGAACTGTAAAATGTCATACCAGACTGGCATGATGAACCTTACAAAGAACTTTCATCTCTACTATAAACTCTTTAGTTTTCGTTGCTGTCATTCTCTTTATCGCGACCTCCTGTACACAGTTTTTCTGTTATTGGAAAGGCAAGGCATAGTAAAAGTTTTGCATAGAAATGGTCAGCTTGGATCTCAGACCTGGTCTCGAAGAACACCATAGTAAACAGAGCCATATGTACCATGACCCAGAAGATTCGCATCAGAAAACGAATCAGTCGATGCGAGCATTTCTTCATATGTAAACACAATGGGCTTCTCTCTATCAAACACGTCCACTACCATACCTGTGATAGAGGAAGTCAGAACAGTTGTATATGATAGGAACAAAAGGAATCAACATTAGTTTGTGCTAGCAATAGCTCGTCACACCATGACATTAAAATGGTATTTTAATTGTGAATATCCATATCAACAGTTTTGTTTTTCTTGGATCCTATTTGTACAAAATACTTGGTTGCAGATGCTTATATCTATCTGGTGTTACTTGAACCCATGAGAAACTGAATAGGTTATGAAAGTTGTACTCTTGCTTAAACCATTGCAGGACAGGTCACAGGACGACAGGTAACAAAATAATGCTGGCATGGGTGTTTTATGCAATAACGTGTTGACATGGGTGCGCGACGTGATCAGCAATAACACACAATCCCTCATATTAATACGTATCCATAAGGAATTTAAGTTGCATGTGACAACATGTCGAACAGTAATGCACCTTTTATATAGTACCAGTTTTATCAAACCACTCTTCCATTTAATGTCACTAGATATATCCACCTGACATGAACTTTGCGAAACCCATTTTCCACCAGGGTTATAATGATGTGGAGCTCAAGGTGATTAACAGAAGGTGAACTGACCTTTTGGGATATTGATATGATGATCTCCACCATCCGTTCTTGATTGTTTCGCATTTCCAAATTGGCAGCACAAGTATCTTCCAGAACCATAACAAAAACTACCACTCGTAAGAAGTTGAAATTTATGTGTCGTAGGCTGGTCTGGGCTCTTTCTCTGGTTATTTGAAGCTTGGAGATTGTATTGAAAGAACTTGCACAGAACAAGTGCAAGGAGAGCAATAGCAATCAAAGCAAGCGCAACTCCCATGCTGCCAATAACCCATCCATAAGGGAATTTTGTGGAATGATGTTCTGATATCTCTACAGTTGTATGTAAGACAAATACTCTGTTAGGTTATCATAATAAGGAACATGTTGAATGGAGATACTCCTAGCTAACGAAACTGACATTTTCAACACTAATACTTGAACAAAACTATAGGGCAAGGATCCTTAGAATGGTGTGAATAATATAATATGCTGAAAATTTGAAATAAAAGGAAACAACAACACGGGGGCACAAAAATTGCAAACAATCCTGGCACTGATTGTTCTCAAAATATCATATAGCTGCCTAAAAATCACCCAAAAAAAAAAAAAAAAATGCATCCATACTAATATTACTGCAGAAACATTAAACAAAACATACTCAAAACATTAAGAAATGAGTTGTAAAAGGTACCTGACAATGTATTTTGTGTGGGTGCTGGCGCAGGAACAGGGGCGAGAGGAGACATCGCAACATAAGGCTGGCCAGGAACTGCACATGGACATACAGGAATTAAGTTTTTTAAAAAAGATGGAAGCGGCTACTTTCGAAAATAAACTTCATTACAAACTAGAAGCGAAATTACAAAAAGCGAAAGAACAGTAAGAAAGTTGATGACACCAAACACGATTTCATAGTAACAATGCCAAGAAGAAAATATTGTATGGATATAGCATTAAAGAAAGGGTAACTCTGCAAAATAAGAAAAATAAATCGGAGATATTTGCTGGCTGAACAGGCCGACAGTGCCTCATATTGAACAGCTCAGCATTTAAGTTCTGGGGAAGTGAGCACACCACGGTCCATGCCGCCTCTCTGATATTAAATATCTCAACTTACTGATACCTTATATTTGGTGACATATAGTTGGGTTGAGTTCTAAATGAAAATTAGGTGCATGGCATGTGTTAACTGTAATAACTCAATGTCACAATGTGCCTCCTTGTGCCATACTCGTACATAACAGCACATCTAGAGAAGCAACCAAACCAGTCAAGGGATTATTTAACTCCGTTTAGCATATTATCTGAAGGCAATCAAGTCAAATCATGCGATTATGTGCTGATAGTAATTTTCACAAACTTGAAACAAACTGATCCTAAGTACACTACGAGGTAAAGATTGTGTTCCTACTCCTTCCCGTTCGAATTGATCAAATGAAAGAAATAAACTGTTACTAAAGAACACATATATCTATACGCTATCAGAAATATAAATTGACACAAAATGATTCACCATGTTCATGAAACGATTGGTAAATTCTCGGTGCATCCACAAGAAGAAAAACGTGATTGCCGTGCGGCGCCTATTCTCGAACTCGGACCCATAAATCCAAAGAATCCGAACTTCATAACGAGCAGTAATCAGAGGTCCATCATCCATACTTGCAACTACCCAACAAGCCGAGATGCTTTTGATCAAATTGTAGAAACGGTCAATAAATAGTGGCTCACCTGAGTTGAGTGGGATGTAGTACACCTTCCCTGTGGTGATGGGGTCAGGGCCGGCCATGCCATTGGCGGCCTCGATGGCGTCCATGCTTGCCCCGAACCTACTCGATAGCGACTCCACCGTGTCGCCGTCAACACCGACGTAGCTGAGGAGGTAGTTCCAGGGGCCGGACGAGCAGCCACAGAGCAGGTGGAGCGCCACGACGGCGCCGGGGCGCGGCGGCCGCTGTGCCGCTCCACCCGGCGGCGGCACGGCGAGGCCGGCGTACGCGGCAGCCGCCACGTCGGCCGCGGTGGCGTTGGGGGGCGCCGCGGCGGGGACGGTGTAGGTGGTGTTGCCGAGGTAGGTGCGGGAGGCGAGGCAGGAGCAGTTCTTGCGCACGAAGGCGTAGCCCGGGCTGGCGGCCGCGTCGGCAGTGAGGTCGCCGGGCGAGGCGTCGAACATGGACTGGAGCACGCTGGCGTTGGCGGCCGCGCCGGCAGCCGGGAAGGCGAGGAACGCCGTGCATACGCGCGAGAGCTCGGAGCAGGCGAGCGGCGGCGAGGTGGCATTCGCGGGGGAGGGTGGGACCGTGTCGGCAGCGGCGCCTTCGCCGGAGACGGCGAGGGCGAGGAGGATGAGGAGGAGGCGGCGGCGACGGGGAGGCATTGCGGCCGGCTAGGGTTGGGGTCTCGAGGGGGCGAGGTGGTGGTGGTGGGGCATGGAGGTGGCAGTGGCGAGCAGAGGCGCAGAGCGCTGGATGCTTCGCGTGGTCGAGTCACTACACTGGGGACGGCGCCCTAGTAACAAGACGGGGTTAACTTAATTAGCACGCACGCGCGCACGGCAACGGGGGAAGGGGAAGGGGGCGAGGAGATCACTGTTTCTGTTTCCTTGTGTGTTATGGCCGTAATGCCCCTGCCGTCCTCCTCCTCCGTTTCTGTACTGGGAAGCAGTAACGGTTATGTTGAGCACTATAGAGTAGAAGCTGTTTGCGATCACGGAGAACGGATTCTAGGCGTATTGCGATAGAGTAGTAATACACTGACATTGCAGAGTCAAATACACGGACTCAAATTCCCGAGGAGGAAGACAATGAAACTCTGAGGAAGAGTAAAAGACAAAGGACTGCAAAGTCTTTTGGTTCTGATTTCATTGTGTACCTTGTGGATGATACTCCAAGTACCATTTCTGAAGCATATGCTTCTCCAGATGCGGAATACTGGAAGGAAGCAGTCCAGAGTGAAATGGATTCCATTATCTCTAATGGAACTTGGGAGATCACTGAGCGTCCTTATGGTTGTAAACCTGTAGGATGTAAGTGGGTGTTCAAAAAGAAGCTTAGGCCTGATGGTACTATCGAGAAGTATAAGGCACGGCTTGTGGCCAAGGGTTATACCCAAAAGGAAGGCGAAGATTTCTTTGATACTTATTCACTGTGGCTAGATTGACCACTATTCGAGTACTACTATCTCTGGTCGCCTCACACGGTCTTCTCATTCATCGATGGATGTTAAGACGGCTTTTCTAAATGGAGAGTTGGACGAGGAAATTTACATGGAACACCGGATGGATTTGTAGTAAATGGTCAAGAAGGAAAGGTGTGCAAGTTGTTGAAATCTTTGTATGGTCTTAAACAAGCACCTAGCGGTGGCATGAAAAATTCGACAGAACCTTAACATCTGCAGCTTTATTGTAAATGAAGTCGACAGATGTGTGTATTATCGCCATGGTGGGGCGAGGAGTCATTCTATGTCCGTATGTTGATGACATATCGATCTTTGGGACCAACCTTAATGTGATTAAGGAGGTCAAGGATTTCTTGTCTCGAATTTTGAGATGAAAGATTTGGGAGTAATGATGTTATCTTGAACATCAAGTCGTTGAGAGGTGATGATGGTGGGATTACATTGTTGCAATCTCATTATGTGGAAAAGGTTCTGAGTCGTTTTGGTTATAGCGATTGCAAACCTTCTCCAACACCTTATGATCCTAGCGTGTTGCTTAGGAAGAATCTGAGAATAGCCGAGAGACCAATTGAGATATTCTCGGATAATTGGTTCACTTATGTATTTAGCTAGCGGTACGTGCTCGACATCTCGTTTCTTTGTGAGCAAACTAAGCCGGTTTGTTTCTAATCAGGAGATGATCATTGGCATGCTCTTGAGAGGGTAATGCGCTATCTAAAGGGTAATATGAGTTATGGCATTCACTATACCGTACCCTAGGGTACTAGAGGTTATAGTGATTCAAACCGATATCCGATCTCGATGAGATTAAGGCCACAAGTGGATATGTCTTCACACTTGGAGGTGGCGCTGTTTCATGGAAGTCTTGCAAGCGACCATCTTAACGAGGTCAACAATGGAAGCGAACTCACGGCATTAGATATCGCATCTGTTGAAGCCGAATGGCTTCGTGAGCTCTTGATGGACTCGCGGTGGTTGATAAACCGATGCATCGCTATTACGATGAATCGTGACAATCGGTCGTGATCGTCAAGGTGAACAGTTCTAAGGATAATATGAAATCATCAAGACATGTGAAGAGAAGATCAAGTTCTCAGAAAATGAGAAACTCGAGTAATAGCTTTGGATTATATCCAAACAGCTAAGAATCCGCGATCCTTCACAAAGGGTTTATCACGAATGTGATAGACAATGCATCAAGGAGATGGGTTTGAGACCACGTGAGTTATACCATAGTGGTAACCCATCCTATATGATCGGAGATCCGTGAAGTAGGATTAGCGAAACAAGCTTTTGGTTAATCGGGAGGAGAGTACCTTTATAGACCCACTCCATTGGAGATGCAATTCTCTCCTAAATCAGTATGGTAGGTTGATTTTATCTTAATGTGTTCTGTGGCTTATTTAAGCAAAGATCTTGCCCTCTCTGAGCGATCTTGAAAGAACACACCTATATGAGCCCGATTGCTAGTCACGTCTATGAGATAGGTAATCTCTAGGAAGCTCATGAATAGGCCAGAGTATGACTTATATGCTCCAACCCCGCGGGGATGCTCGGCGACCTAGTATCGATTAAGGACTTAAGTGAAACTTATTCACACAAAACTGTCAATTCAAGGCTTAGTCCATTGTGCGGTTGTGGATAAGTGTAGCTTGTTTAGATGGATGTTCAACCTTAACGGTCTCCATCGTAATTCGAAAAATGCTATTATTCTCAACAATCCAAAACCTTATTCTAATAGGCATTTTTCAACAATCGCTTTGTTGCTGCGCTTAAGCCCTCTCAATTCGATGGTGCGAATTATAAGAGGTGGCGCACCAAGATGGTGCTTTGGCTAACTGTCATGAACGTTTTTCATGTGGCAAAAGGCAAGCCTGAAGGAACACTTACTCTGAACAGAGCAGCGTCGAGGTGCGATAACCTTTTAAAGGTGCCGTGATCGCTTCTTGGTGAGAAGTTAGTTGATGCATACATGGTGATTACAAATGGGAAAGATATGTGGGATGCACTCGAGGCCAAGTTTGGGGTTTGGATGCAGAAGATGAAGCTGTATCTCATGGAGCAATACCATGACTATAGAATGGTTGATGGTCGTTTCAGAGTTGAGCGTGCTCATGAGATACAATCCATGGCCAAAGAACTTGAGCATTTCAAGTGTGTGTTACCGGACAAGTTTGTCGCGGAGGCATTATTGCCAAGCTTCCTCCTTCGTGGAGGAATTTTGCTACTTCTCAAACACAAGAGACAAGAGTTTTCTGTTGAAAATCTCATTGGGTCTCTTGATGTTGAAGAAAAGGCAAGGGCAAAAGATACACACACTAGAGGAAATGAGGGACATTCTAGTGCCAATGTGGTGCGTAAAAGAATGGCCAAGCTCAAAAGTTCAAAGGCAAAAACAAGATCGCACAAACAACAAGCTTTAAAAGAAGAAGAAGAACACAAAGGATGGTCTTTGCTTTGTGTGTGGCGAATCGGTCATTGGGCCAAGGATTGCGTCACGCAAGGGTGTGAAGAATCGCAAGGGCGAAATTCCAAGTCCGCCAATATTGTTGTTGGTACTCATTGAGACGGAACTTGTGGTATGGTAATTTACCTCATCGTTTTTTCCGTATGTCAATCTACCATTGGTGGATAGACAGTGCTAATATACATGTGTGTGCTGATATTTCATTGTTTTCTTCTTACTGTGTCACTCGGGATTCACCGTTCTAATGGGGAACGGGTCACATGCCATCATTCATGGTGTTGCTGCGGTCGATCCGAAGTTTACTTCGGAAAGATTGTGCAATCAAGAACGTGCATCATGTGCCATCCATCAATAAGAATCTCGTGAGCGGATCTCTTACGTAGAGATGGCTTTAGACTGGTATTTGAGTCCAATAAATTTGTAATGTCCAAATGTGGACAATTTGTTGGTAAAGGCTATGTGTGCGGAGGCTTGTTCCGCCTATCTCTTTCAGATTTGTGTAATAATGTTGTGAATCATATTTTAGTGGTAATGAGACTACTATTTGGCATTCACGACTTTGTCACATAAATTTTGGTTGCATGACGCTGTTAGCGCTTTAGAGTTAATCCGAAATTCACCCTTGCCAAAGGTTCTAAATGTCAAGTTTGTGTGCAATCAAAGCAGCCTCGTAAGCCTCACAAGGCTTGAGGTAAGAAACTTGGCACCATTAGAACTCATACATTCAGATCTGTGTGAGATGAATGGTGTGTTGACAAAAGGTGGTAAGAGATATTTCATGACTTTGATTGATGATTCCACTAGGTTCTCGCTATGTGTATCTTTTAAAAACTAAAGATGAAGCTTTTCACTACTTTAAAATCTATAAGGAAAGTGAGAACCTACTTGAAAAGAAAATCAAAAGGGTTAGGTCCGATCGTCATGCGAGTACTTTTCTAATGAGTTCAATTTATTCTGTGAGGAACATGGTATAATCCATGAGAGGACGCCTCCTATTCACCCAGTCAAATGGGATTGCCGAAAGAAAGAACCGTACTCTAATCGATTTGGTTAACGCCATGTTAGACACATCGGGTCTTTCCAAGGCATGGTGGGGAGGCTATATTGACTTCATGTCATGTCCTAAATAGGGTTCCCACAAAGAATAAAGAGATAACTCCATTTGAACAATGGGAGAAGAAAAGACTATCACTTTCATACTTGCGCACTTGGGGTTGTTTGGCGAAAGTCAACGTACAATCTCCAAAAAGCGTAAGCTTGGACCAAAACCGTGGATTGCGTCTTTTAGGCTATGCTCACCATAGCGTTGGATATAGATTTTTAGTGGTGAAATCTGAGTACCGACGTGCATGTCGGTACAATTATGGAGTCCAGAGATGCTACTTTCTTTGAGGATATTTTTCCGATGAAAGATATGCCTAGTTTATCGAGTCGAGCCCGATACAACTCTCGAACTCGCCATTCCAATGGAATATTTTGAGCAAACCCGATCAAATTCCCGAGGAGGAAGACAATGAAACTCGAGGAAGAGTAAAAGACAAAGGACTGCAAAGTCTTTTGGTTCGATTTCATTGTGTACCTTGTGGATGATACTCCAAGTACCATTTTCAAGCATATGCTTCTCCGGATGCGAATATGGAAGGAAGCACCAGTGAAATGGATTCCATTATCTCTAATGGAACTTGGGAGATCATCGAGCGTCCTTATGGTTGTAAACCCAGAGGATGTAAGTGGGTGTTCAAAAAGAAGCTTAGGCTGATGGTACTATCGAGAAGTATAAGGCACGGCTTGTGGCCAAGGGTTATACCCAAAAGGAAGGCGAAGATTTCTTTGATACTTATTCACTGTGGCTAGATTGACCACTATTCGAGTACTACTATCTCTCGGTGCCTCACACGGTCTTCTCATTCATCGATGGATGTTAAGACGGCTTTTCTAAATGGAGAGTTGGACGAGGAAATTTACATGGAATGACCAGATGGATTTGTAGTAAATGGTCAAGAAGGAAAGGTGTGCAAGTTGTTGAAATCTTTGTATGGTCTTAAACAAGCACCTAAGCAAAGTGGCATGAAAAATTCGACAGAACCTTAACATCTGCAGCTTTATTGTAAATGAAGTCGACAGATGTGTGTATTATCGCCATGGTGGGGCGAGGAGTCATTCTATGTCCGTATGTTGATGACATATCGATCTTTGGGACCAACCTTAATGTGATTAAGGAGGTCAAGGATTTCTTGTCTCGAATTTTGAGATGAAAGATTTGGGAGTAGCTGATGTTATCTTGAACATCAAGTGTTGAGAGGTGATGATGGTGGGATTACATTGTTGCAATCTCATTATGTGGAAAAGGTTACGAGTCGTTTTGGTTATAGCGATCGCAAACCTTCTCCAACACCTTATGATCTAGCGTGTTGCTTAGGAAGAATCTGAGAATAGCCAGAGACCAATTGAGATATTCTCGATAATTGGTTCACTTATGTATTTAGCTAGCGGTACGGGCTCGACATCTCGCTTTGTGAGCAAACTAAGCGTTTGTTTCTAATCAGGAGATGATCATTGGCATGCTCTTGAGAGGGTAATGCGCTATCTAAAGGGTAATATGAGTTATGGCATTCACTATCTGGGTACCCTAGGTACTAGAGGGTTATAGTGATTCAAACTGGATATCCGATCTTCGATGAGATTAAGGCCACAAGTGGATATGTCTTCACACTTGGAGGTGGCGCTGTTTCATGGAAGTCTTGCAAGCGCACCATCTTAACGAGGTCAACAATGGAAGCGTAACTCACGATTAGATATCGCGCATTGTTGAAGCCGAATGGCTTCGTGAGCTCTTGATGGACTCGCCGGTGGTTGATAAACCGTGCATCGCTATTTCGATGAATCGTGACAATCGATCGTGATCGTCAAGGTGAAGCAGTTCTAAGGATAATATGAAATCATCAAGACATGTGAAGAAGATCAAGTCCGCCAGAAAATGAGAAACTCGAGTAATAGCTTTGGATTATATCCAAACAACTAAGAATCGCGATCCTTCACAAAGGGTTTATCACGAATGTGATAGACAATGCATCAAGGAGATGGGTTTGAGACCCACGTGAGTTATACCATAGTGGTAACCCATCCTATATGATCGGAGATCCCGTGAAGTAGGATTGGCGAAACAAGCTTTTGGTTAATCGGGAGGAGAGTACCTTTATAGACCCACTCCATTGGAGATGCAATTTCTCCTAAATCAGTATGGTAGGTTGATTTTATCTTAATGTGTTCTGTGACTTATTTAAGCAAAGATCTTGTCCCTCAGAGCGATCTTGAAAGAACACACCTATATGAGCCCGATCGCTAGTCACGGTCTATGAGATAGGGTAATCTCTAGGAAGCTCATGAATAGGCCAGAGTATGACTTATATGCTCCAACCGCGGGGATGCTCGGCACCTAGTATCGCTTAAGGACTTAAGTGAAACTTATTCACACAAAATCAATTCAAGGCTTAGTCCATTGTGCGATTGTGGATAAGTGTAGCTTCGTTTAGATGGATGTTCAACCTTAACTGGTCTCCATCGAAACACCGATATATTAAAACAATATCGTGGATCAAGGAATTTGACATGTGCCCTTGGGATCCGGTGGGGATTGTTGGATTTAATATGGGCTAGGCCCAAACTTTAATTCTAATTAAATCTCGAAAATCCCAAAGGCCCATGTGCATGTGCTAAACCTTTTAGTCCCACATGGAGAGTTAAAGGGAGTTACACCAATTTATAAGGTGGAACGTGGAGTCCTCTTGTGGAATTGGAGAGCCAATACACGCTGCGCCGCCGCCGCCGCCGCCGAGCCGCGGCCGAGCCGAGCCGAGCCGAGCGTGCGTGCCGTCGCCGTCGCCGCGGATGCGGTCGCGGCGGAGTGCGGTGCGGTGCGCGTGTGCGTGTGCGCAGCGTGCGTGTGCGTGCGTGTGCGCGCAGCGTGCCTGCAGCGTGTCGAATGCGCGCGCGTTTTCTTTATCTATTCAAAATCAAACGCACCGACTCGCAATAAACGGTTGGCAATAATTGCGATCGTTTCGGTCTCTTCATTTTTGCAAATTGAAAGAACAAAGCACCGATTCAAATAATGGCCGCGCGAATTGCTGTTACTAGTGAGTAATGGCGACCGTTTCGCCTCTTGACTAAGCAAGAACGGCCGCCGTTACTAGTGAATAATGGTGACCGCTTCGCCTCTTGACTAGGCAAGAATGACTGCCTGTTACTAGTGAGTGATGGTGGTTGTTTTCGTCCGGTTGTTATATATAGTCATTATCCGAATGCAGTGATGTTCTCCAATTCTCTCCACGAAAGACACCACGGTTCTTTGTTGTCGTCTCGGCGATCTCCATCGGCAGGCGCGTGTACGATCGCCGCGAGGAGAGAGCAGCCTCCGAACCCTCGTCCTGAAGGCTTGCACGAGCAAGGGCGAATAAGGTTTTGGGGCGTTTGCGCGCGATCGGCGCTTCCTCTCCATTCGACTCTGCTACGCCTACAACCGACGACTACTACCGCGACGCCCATCGCGACGACTACTTACCACTACGCCATGACAAACGACGATCTCACAAAGACTCCAGTGCCGCTTCTTCTACTACGCTTCCTTCCACTTTGGATCGGGTATGTCTATTTCATATGTACTTCTTGGTTAGTAATATTACTAGTTGTTACCTTGAACAACGTGATAGATATGCTAGTTTCGCTCATCCGATATTAGTATGTCTATAGTGTTCTTGCTTACTTGCTTTATGAAAGTGGCTAGAATATTCATCATGTTTTATCTACTATATTTCGGATTAAAGTAATTCGAAAAATGCTATTATTCTCAACGGTAATATAGGTTTGTTTAACCTAAATTTTGTGTTTGACGGGTTAATATGAACTTTTTTTTGATGTCAGGATTTTACCCCATTCAAATATATTAAAGAAGAAGAGCACCCTACTCGTGAAGTGTCCACGAAAACAACGTTCAACCGTGATTGAGCTCCAAAGCCACCCTAGCACAATCCCCGCTTTTCATCGCGCCAACCGCAGCCTCACGCAAGACCGAGTCGACTCGACCGATCCTCGTGACACTGGGGCGGACCAAGTGAGCAACGCTCACTTCGCCGTTAATATGAACTATTGCTTGCCTAGTTTAGATGGCTTTAGCTTTGTTAGCAGTAAAAAAAACAGAATTTATGAGGCTTAGTTTGTTAAGTTAGTTTATTCCACCAATTTGTTGTGTTAACTTAATCCTAGTTTAGGAGGGGCTTTGATCGAGTTAACTTAACCCTTTCTAATCAAGGATGTTTGTCTGGTTAAATCCTTAATCCACCTCTTAACCTAGAACCGAACGTGGCGTTAAGGAACTATCGATTGGAATGCAAATTTTTGTGATAGCATACTCCTAACACGGAATATGGAAAGTTCTGCAAGGTGGTGCTCAAGTCTGACAATGCTACTCTGGTTAATATGTTCGGAGATGGTGCATGATCTTCGATTGTTGGAATTTGGCGTGAAGTCCAAGAGATTAGCACGAGTTTTCCCTCTTTTTTTCCCCTTTGTTGCTTGTACTCGGCGCCAGGCAGAACTCTGCGGCACATTGTTGTATGACGCAAGCCTCAGTTGAACTCATGGTCCGCAAGTGGTCGAACTGCATTCCAGACTTTCGTATGAACCTAGTCGCTAAAGATCGTAACCTGCTTTGAGCTAATAAAACTCTTGCCACTTGCCCTAAAAAATTTCTACAAGTCAATATGCACTTCTCTTATCGTTGGATTGACATGTGATTCGAGAACTTCTCGTTTCCCTCGCCATCTTGGGAGTTTTCTCCCCCTAAACTGGCACTGTTTATGTCTATAATAACAAATCTAGCGTCTTCTAGACATCATTGGCAAAAATAACACTACAGAGTTGTCGCCACTCGACACGTGTGAAAGATCTAGACCCGTCATTATGTGGTAATGGAGTTTTGGTGATTAATGATAAATCTAATTGGGAGACTAACACCTTTATTGATATACATATTGTGTAGTCTTATTTGGATATAAAGGTGAAAATCATGAAGGCATGCAAAGTGATTAAGTGATTAATGAAAAATGCACTTGTGAGACTAACACTCCTATTGTTATATCAAGTTTAGTCTCAGCTTGGATATAAAAGCAAAAATCCAAGCAGGTATGTATTCATTAATGACAAATCTATTTGTGAGACTAACAATTCTATTGATTATCTATTGCTTAGTCTCGTTTGGATATAAAGATGAAAATACAAGAGGTATGCATTCTACTTCTTATTATTATATCATGTTGCATTCCTCGGATCCAAAATATAGGTTAAACTCCACAAAAAAGTTTAACTTGGATATGTGCATATGTTTCCATTACATATTTGTGTATGCACACATTTAGGGGGAGTTCATTCTATATTTTGTGGTTTCATTAGTATTGATCCATATTCTCTTTCCACATATATTAAGGATCTTTACTTTGAAACATATCCTTGAATATATTTAACTTGTGTAGTTAATATATTCATATGAGTATATGAGAGCATATGAGACTTGTGTAGTTCATTGATGCTCATATATCCTTGAATATATTTGAACTTGTGTAGTTAATATATTCATATGAGTATATACAACTTGTGTAGTTCGTATACACTCATATTTAGTATATACAACTTGTAGTTCGTATATACTCTTGGTATATATAACTTATGTAGTTCATATATACTCATGTCACTTTATATTCAATTATTTGCAATTGTGTTGTGGGACTAATGTGTGTGCTAAGATGTTTTCAAGGCTTAGTCCCGGAGTTTGAATGGTGACATGAAAAGGAAATGCAAAGGTGATAAGAGATCAACATGGCTCAAGACAAAGGAGTCATGCATTGCATTTCGAAAAGCTTCTGGAAATGCGGTAGTACCGGCGTTGTATTCGCGGTAGTACCGCACCGCGGATGTACCGATTTCTGTGCGGTATGAAAATTCCAGTAGCATTACTTTTTGGACTTGGTTTGCTCTGAAGTGGAGCGGTAGTACCGGAGTTCATGTGGCGGAACTATGTTTGAGACCCACGTGAGTTATACCATAGTGGTAACCCATCCTATATGATCGGAGATCCGTGAAGTAGGATTAGCGAAACAAGCTTTTAGTTAATCGGGAGGAGAGTACCTTTATAGACCCACTCCATTGGAGATGCAATTCTCTCCTAAATCAGTATGGTAGGTTGATTTTATCTTAATGTGTTCTGTGGCTTATTTAAGCAAAGATGCATTCATCGAGCGTCTTGAAAGAACACACCTATATGAGCCCGATGCTAGTCACGTCCTATGAGATAGGGTAATCTCTAGGAAGCTCATGAATAGGCCAGAGTATGACTTATATGCTCCAACCCGGGATGCTGGCGACCTAGTATCGATTAAGGACTTAAGTGAAACTTATTCACACAAAGCTGTCAATTCAAGGCTTAGTCCATTGTGCGTTGTGGATAAGTGTAACTTCATTCTAGATGGATGTTCAACCTTAACCGGTCTCCATCGAAACACCGATATATTAAAACAATCGTGGATCAAGGAATTTGACATGTGCCCTTGGGATGCGGTGGGGATTGTTGGATTTAATATGGGCTAGGCCCAAACTTTAATTCTAATTAAATCTGGAAAATCCCAAAGGCCCATGTGCATGTGCTAAACCTTTTAGTCCCACATGGAGAGTTAAAGGGAGTTACACCAATTTATAAGGTGGAACGTGGGAGTCCTCTTGTGGAATTGAGAGAGCCAACACGCAGCGCTCCTGTCGCCTCGCCTCGAGCCGAGCCGGCCGAGCCGAGCCGGCAGCCTGCGTCGCGCGTGCGCTGCCGTCGGTGCGGTGCGGTGCGTGTGCGTGCGCGGTCGCGTGTCGCGCTGTGCGTGCGCGCAGCTACACGAGCGTGTCAGGTGCGTCGCGTTTTCTTTATCTATTCGAAAATCGAAGCGACCGACTCGCAATAACGGTTGGCAATAATTGCGATCGCTTTCGGTCTCTTCATTTTTGCAAATTGAAAGAACAGCATACCGATTCAAAGTCTCGACTTGGATATAAAAGCAAAAATCCAAGCGGTATGTATTCATTAATGACAAATCTATTTAATGAGACTAACAATTCTATTGATTATCTATTGCTTAGTCTCGTTTGGATATAAAGATGAAAATACAAGAGGTATGCATTCTACTTCTTATTATTATATCATGTTGCATTCCTCGGATCAAAATATAGGTTAAACTCCACAAAAAGTTTAACTTGGATATGTGCATATGTTTCCATTACATATTTGTGTATGCACACATTTAGGGGAGTTCATTCTATATTTTGTGGTTTCATTAGTATTGATCCATATTCTCTTTCCACATATATTAAGGATCTTTACTTTGAAACATATCCTTGAATATATTTAACTTGTGTAGTTAATATATTCATATGAGTATATGAGAGCATATGAGACTTGTGTAGTTCATTGATGCTCATATATCCTTGAATATATTTGAACTTGTGTAGTTAATATATTCATATGAGTATATACAACTTGTGTAGTTAGTATACACTCATATTTAGTATATACAACTTGTAGTTAGTATATACTCTTGGTATATATAACTTATGTAGTTCATATATACTCATGTCACTTTATATTCAATTATTTGCAATTGTGTTGTGGGACTAATGTGTGTGCTAAGATGTTTTCAAGGCTTAGTCGGAGTTTGAATGGTGACATGAAAAGGAAATGCAAAGGTGATAAGAGATCAACATGGCTCAAGACAAAGGAGTCATGCATTGCATTCAAAAGCTTACGGAAATGCGGTAATCTGGCGTTGTATTAGCGGTGAGTACCGCGCAGCGATGTACCGATTTACGTGCGGTATGAAAATTCGATAGCATTACTTTTGGACTTGGTTTGCTCTGAAGTGGGCGGTAGTCCGGAGTTCATGTGGCGGAACTACGCGTGGCGTATGACCGCAAATATGTTGGCGGTATGTAAATTCAGAGAAGGTATTTTCTGTATTTCTCGAGCCTCTGGAAATCGGTAGTACGCATCGAAAGCGGTACTACGGATAGCGGTATTACCGGATGTTAGTTAGCGGTAATACCGCTTTGTTAATAATGGCTTGTTCAAAAGCATTTATGCGGTATATCTTGTTAATTAATGTTAATGACATTGTGGGACTAACATTTTCCATAAGTTGGATAAATAGGTTATGTTCCAGGTGATGAAGACTTTGGATGGCATCATGAGTTGATCGTCATCGAGTCAAGGTTCAAGAAGATGATGCATCATGTGTTGATGCATATCAAGATCTCGAATATGAGATGATCATGAGTTAATCATCGAGTCAGAGAAGCGCATCATGTGTTGATTGAGGTCAAGTAAAAGATGCATCGTGGGTTGATGCATATCAAGGCGATGACCGGACACGGCGAGGATGTGAGTCATCAAGCTTCAAGTGGATGGTCAAGGCAAAGGTATGACTAGCTAGGGCTAAGGATTTGTTCCTAGTCTTTTACGGTCTCGATGTTTGGTTGGAGACCGGATTGCTAGAATAGGTTGCCGTACTATTAAGAGGGTCTTGTCTAGTAGCTTGAGTTAGTCATGTGTTGATAGCTCATTGTGTTTGCTCTAGCTCAACTTAGCATGTTGTCTATATTTGCGAATGTGTTTTGCAAATAGTGAGGCTCATGGATAATCCTTGTAGCATGTGACTATACTTTGCAAATGTGTTTTGCAAGCGGTTTGAAATCCATGTACCTACTCCTTGTAGCATGATCTAAGTTTGCAAATATGTTTTGCAAATTGTTGGGATTCATGTATTTTCCTTGGCATGGTCTAAGATTGCTTGTTGCTAACTCTTTGGACTTAGACCATGGTAGTGGCTCTTTGAAGTTGTGTTTTTGATTTGATAAAATATGTTTGAGATCAAATCAAATAGGTGGGTTGAGTAGCCCACTGAATAAGCTTTCAATAGAGTCCAAGATCACTCTATTCGACATCGGAGTCAAAAGTTATGACCTTTTGCGAGTGTGAGTGCTGTGCTGAAAATTGGGCTGCGGTAGTACCGCACCAAGGTGTAACAGCTAGTTTTGCTAATTTCAGCTCCCAACGGCTAGTTTTGTTGTGGGGCTATAAATACCCTTGGCCGGTTGAGAGACAACCTTTGGCATCCCATTGAGTTCCTTTGAGCTAAGAGCAAGCCCTCTACTCCTGTACTTCTTGGTTAGTAATATTACTAGTTGTTACCTTGAACACCGTGATAGATATGCTAGTTTCGTTCATCCGATATTAGTATGTCTATAGTGTTCTTGCTTACTTGCTTTATGAAAGTGGCTAGAATATTCATCATGTTTTATCTACTATATTTCTGGATTAAAGTAATTCGAAAAATGCTATTATTCTCAACAGGTAATATAGGTTTGTTTAACCTAAATTTTGTGTTTGACGGGGTTAATATGAACTTTTTTTTTGATGTCCGGGATTTTACCCCATTCGAAATATATTAAAGAAGAAGAGCACCCTACTCTGTGAAGTGTCCACGAAAACAACGTTCGAACCGTGACGAGCTCCAAAGCCACCCTAGCACAATCCCCGCTTTTCTCACTGCGCCCAACCGCAGCCTCACGCAAGACCGGGAGTCAGACTCCCGACCGATCCCTCGCACACCAGCGAGCGGACCAAGTGAGCAACGCTCACTTCGCCGTTAATATGAACTATTGCTTGCCTAGTTTAGATGGCTTTAGCTTTGTTAGCAGTAAAAAAAACAGAATTTATGAGGCTTAGTTTGTTAAGTTAGTTTATTCCACCAATTTGTTGTGTTAACTTAATCCTAGTTTAGGAGGGGCTTTGATCGAGTTAACTTAACCCTTTCTAATCAAGGATGTTTGTCTGGTTAAATCCTTAATCCACCTCTTAACCTAGAACCGAACGTGGCGTTAAGGAACTATCGATTGGAATGCAAATTTTTGTGATAGCATACTCCTAACACGGAATATGGAAAGTTCTGCAAGGTGGTGCTCAAGTCTGACAATGCTACTCTGGTTAATATGTTCGGAGATGGTGCATGATCTTCGATTGTTGGAATTTGGCGTGAAGTCCAAGAGATTAGCACGAGTTTTCCCTCTTTTTCCCCCTTTGTTGCTTGTACTAGGCGCCAGGCAAGAACTCTGCGGCACATTGTTGTATGACGCAAGCCTCAGTTGAACTCATGGTCCGCAAGTGGTCGAACTGCATTCCAGACTTTCTTATGAACCTAGTCGCTAAAGATCGTAACCTGCTTTAAGCTAATAAAACTCTTGCCACTTGCCCTAAAAAATTTCTACAAGTCAATATGCACTTCTCTTATCGTTGGATTGACATGTGATTCGTGCACTTCTCGTTTCCCTCGCCATCTTGGGAGTTTTCTCCCCCTAAAATGGCACTGTTTATGTCTATAATAACAAATCTAGTGTCTTCTAGACATCATTGGCAAAAATAACACTACAGAGTTGTCGCCGCTCGACACGTGTAACATCCCAAGTTTCAGACTTGTGTTTCAAATGTAAGAAAATGAGTAGAAATTAAAATTTTTTCTTACATCATGTATTTCCTGTTTGTACTGAACAGTTCCTCTATAAGACTTATGGAAATTACAAAATCACAAGTCTGTTTATTCAAATCTTGATCCTTCAAAAACATTCTTGTCAAATATTTTGATCATCTCCTGAAAATATTTTTCCTAAGTTCTTGGGATGGTATGTGATCCCTCTGAAAAATTTCATAATTTTTAGAAATTGTTTGAATATTTTTAGAGGGCAGTCAAACCTGGTTGACTTTCAATCAAACCTTAAACCAGGATCTTGCAGAATTTTTGGAGAAAAATGCATAGCATAAAAACCTCTAAAAATTTTACACAAGGTCAATACCTAAGTCAACAAGCTCCTGTAAAAATTTCAGAATTTTTGGAGTTATTTTGCTACCTCTAATAAATCCTCAAAAGTCTCTGTCCAATTTAAACCAAAAACCTGGTTCACTGTTCCTTAGGTTTGAGTCGGACTCGGGCTAGAGCCACTTGACTTGACTCAGTCAACTAACTGCACCGGGTCCCTTTTTAAACGCGCGGTCAATATCGACCGTTGGATTTAAATCGCTCGGCTCGCGTTGATTGTGTCGTTCGGGCCGCCGCGAAGAGCCCATCCTCTTTGAGCGATTTGATTAAGATCGGCCATCAGTTAGTTGTCTTGATCGGGTCACGAATGTCGATAGATCTCGACCGTTCGTTCTTAATCGGACGCTCCAGTTGAGTGTGACGTTAAAACCCCGATCGTCACCGTAATCGTGGCCGTCTATTTTAAATCCAATGGTCACCGCATTCTTTCTGTTCTTCTTCTTCCTCCGCTCCGTGCGTGCGCGTGCGGCGGGACATGGCGTGGGAGAGCCATTTTCAACGCCTTGCGTCACCGTTTGAACGGCTCTGGTCCTCTGCATTTAATGCTCTCAGTGAGCTTTCGCACTCAAGGTCCTCTTCTCAGCTGCTCCCGTCAATTTCATGGTCCATGGCCGCACCATGAACCGAGCTCACCGTGAGCTCTTGTTCTTGCTCAAAACCCTAATTCTTCCTATATAAATAGCCCCTTGGTTCCTCCTGGTATTCCTTTACACCACCCCTAGCTCTTCTCTGTGTTTTGAGCTCAAAACCACTTCAAATCTCCAAAACACCATTGTTGACCCGAGGAGCTCCAATGGCGGTCTTGGTGTCAAGTAATTCATCTTTGATATTTCTTGTACCCTTTTGAGCTCCTCAACTTCCTTTACATTTCCCCTAACTTAATTTTGTGTTGCATTCATAGGAATCACTCAATTTTAAGTTTGAAGATTTTCGGCCGATTTCACCCCCTTTCTTCTCCAACTCCGGTAAGTGGTTCTTTTTGCAATTACTTACTTGTAGAGCTTATGGGAACCTTAATGAAGCTATTTTGATCACCCATTGGTGTTCATTTTGCTCAGGTTGTCATTTTCTTCTTCATCTTCCTCGGCTCCGGTGAACTCCATCGTGATCAAGCTTCTTCGGGCATCTTTTGAAGCTCATCTTGGCTCAGGTAGTTTCTATTTAGTCCCTAGAAGTGTTGGCACTCGCTTTCGTGGACCGCAATGAGCATTTTTTATTTTCATGTTTCTTGAAAAGTCTCCTTATGTGTTTTCCGGCTCGCCGGTGTTCTAGACCTCCACCGCCGGCGAGGTCATCACCATTGGGTCCGCATCGCTATTGCGAGTCCATTTTGGTATTTGGTGGGCGCCGCCGTGACCGGAGTCGCCGGCGACAATCCGTGAAAGGCACTCGGTTTTTGTCAGCTGGGAAACGCCCGTTTTCGTCAGATATTTAGGACACAGTTAATGCCAATCATAATCAATCATTAGAAGTATTAATTGTGTCTTAATTTGGCCTAATGTCTCCCTGACATATGGGCTCAACCCTCTGTAATCACCCCGCTGGCGCGTTTCCGTGCTGTTCCGACATCATTAATGCTTAATCATATGTTAATTAAATGTCGGCATTTATTAGCTGTCGGGGATAACCCCTGTGCCACTGCTAGGTAGGTCCTCAGTCCTTAAATCACCTCTGCCCAAAATCTTTAGAACACATTAATTACTAATCATCACTAATCATTGGTCATTAGTATTTAATTAGCTGTCCTAAAATCTCCGAGTGTCTCGCTGCCATGTGGGCCCCGAGCCCTGTGCACGTGTGTTAAAGCTCGCGTGTGTGACTCACAGTCACTGGCATGCGGCCCCACATATCAGCGCTCCATTTTGCACTTCGTTCAAAGGCCACCGTCCATTTTGCGTCGTGGTCCAGATCAATTAGGTCGTCGGGTCACCCGATCCTCCCATCCGTGTGTGCCGTTCATCTCATGATCGACGGCTGTGATTCGTGTGTTGTTTGGGACGCCCGAACCGCACTCATTATGGATCCTCCGATTCTTGATCGACGGTCGTGATGGATTGGACCGTTCGGGTCGCTCTCGCGCTCTCGCGCCGTTAGATTCCAAATCAAGGGCCCATAGTTGTCCACATCGATTCCTTTCTGATAAGTGTTGTTTTATTTCGGTAAATAGTTATTTGTCATCTGAAAAATTGTATAAAATTTTTAGAAATTCATATCTAATTCAAAATAGATCCTTTCTAAATGAATCCAACTGTAATAAATTTGTAATTCACTAAAGTTTAATATAAAAATGCTTTTAGCTATGCTTCGGTGGTAGAAAATTCTGTAATCTTTAATAGCTTGTTTTCAGCCATTTTTGTATATTCCAGAATTGAATTAAAACTTGGAAAATGTATATCTTTTTCGGTATATCTGTAAATTGAATGGTTTTAACTTTATTAATTTTGTTATTTACTAAACTTTAATCTAAAAATGGTTGTAGGCCCAAATCAGCACTAGAAAAATATGTTAATAGATTTAACCTTATTGGTAGCATTTAAAAATTTATTTAATGTTGTAAAAGACACAAGTAATTCCCTGTAAATCCTAAATATATAAAATTGATGCTAGAAAATCCCTCTGTTAGCATACTTTAATATGAAATAGGTTTTACGCATGTTTATAATTCTGGAAAGTGCATTATGCTAGTTTTGCAACTTAGAAAAATCATAAGTAAATCATTACAACTCCAAATTTAGTAAACTCAACTTTGCTGTGATTAGAATGACATAAACTATCTACCGTAAAAATTTTGGGTTCCAGATCATTATATAAATTTTCGCCATGAACAGTACCAGTAATTAATTTAGAGAATTTATGGGCTCAAAGAACTAGTTTTAGCCATAACTTTTTCTTGCTAAGTCCAAATGAAGTAATTCTTGTTTCTAAAATTGTCTAAAATCATAATATTGTTGTTGTATGAATTTCGTGGTATTTGGAGAACTTTTGCTGTTGAGTTTTATTTGGAGTTCTTGTTCTTATTTGATTATCGTCTTTTCGCGTTAGGTTAGAAGGAATTATTGTTTACGTGAGTGAATCCTCTGCAGAAGAAAGTGATCTACAGACAAGGCAAGCGGTTTGATCATATCCACTCCATCCCATTACTTTTAAAATCTAATACTTTGTTTTACTTGTATGTATGCATGCTTTTGTGTCAATGATTAATTTTTTAGAATAGAGGTGGTGATCCTATTGCATTGTTTCCTTAAATTGTTCACCCTGCCACTACCTTAGGAATATTATCCTCACCGGTGAATTAGAGCCCGGTGAATGATTTAGGGACTTTTATTTGTATTTACGATATGATGCTTAGCAATGCTTAGTTACCGGTAGAATTGGGTGGTTATCGATCTAGTCGATAGCCTTGATCACATAAAACATATTATCACTTATGATTTCAGCCTTGTGTCATGTTTACTTGTGAAAACTAAAGGCTAAAAACAAAATGATTTAGACTTGGGCACAATGGTATGTTGGTGTGCTTCTGGGTGTGATTGGAATGGTGCCCGGGTCATTTAAGGACCGAGTTACTTGCGCCACCGTACTGAGCATTTTGCGTGCTAACCACACTAGAGGGTATGGGACCTCTCTTGACTTAGTACTTTGGCGTGTATTGGCTTCAGTCGCGGGAGGATGGTCTTTGGGAGCATTGCAGTGTCCGAAAGGCTTCCCCCGTGATGGCTGGTTGTCTTTCGGCTTGCAATGTAAGCGTATGGGTTTCTATCCATACGAGCGGCTCGTAGTTAATACACAATATTGGAAAGCGTCTTGTAGGACTTAGCCGTGCCGGCATACCTTCGGAAGTGTGCTTTTGTGGCTTAAAGGTGGTCTGAAGTGTGGGTACATTGGTACACCCCTGCAGGGTTAAAACTATTCGAATAGCCTCGTCCTAGGTTATGGACACGCTCGGATACGCCCCGTGAGAACTAGACTACAACATTTAATTAAAACTTGATGGGTTGGTATGAATGGATATTCATACTATTGTTGTGGTGACTAATGGGTTAGTCACTTCCAGGTTATTCTTATTGTTGTTATTATTATTGTATCGCTGTTATTTCAACTATTACAAACAGTTTGTCAAATTGCTTTGAATCTATTACATTATTACAAATGAAAACTTGTTTTATGCTAAAAGTAAGTCCAGAGCCCCCTCCACTTAAATAAAGCTTGCATGTAGTTAATTATAGTTCTGTTACCCTTACACGTCAGTCTTGCGAGTACAAAAATAATTTTTGTACTCAGTTGCTTTTCTTAATGTTTTTGTTGCAGAGGAAGAAGGTGAGCCCCAAGGGCTTCCCTTTTGTGAGATGTGCTTCGGGTTTGACGACTAGCTTGACGGCTCGGTTGGTTGCCTTGTGGGTAAAGGCACACTAATTGGCTCTTTTGTTTATCGCCATCTTATAGCACTTTTGCTTCCGCTGTTTAATTGTTATTTAGTTGTTTTGGCCGGTTGGCCCTTGTTGTAATAAGTCTCTATTATGTATGTGTTTTATTGTTGTGTTTCGGTTCTATGCGATTGGATGAAATTGATGCATAATTTTGTAACGGGGTGTGTATACTACATTTCTGGGAAGTATACATATCTCGAGGTTCGGTTATTTGATTTGTGATGCTAGAGTCAATGGAAGACTAAGCATTACAAGCCGAATAAATCGGGGTCCTCACAACACGTCACTAAGTCCGTGCCCCTGGGGGCCGAACCTAGCTCGCTCGTGCCCCTAGGGGGCGGACCTAGCTAGTTCGTGCCCTTGGGGGTGGTGTTGCAGAGTTCAGTGCCCCCTGTGGCACGGTGGAGCCTTGCCGTGGCCCTAGGGCCAGACTCCCCCCCTGACCCTCTGTTGTTTTACGATTTCATGTAAACCTCGGGTGTAGTATTTTATGATTTCATGTGAACTCTGACAAACTACGTACGTATGTTGCACTTGTCTCCGGAACCAATGTACTCCTACTAGCAGCTAGTGTAGTTGGCATCCATGCAGCGGCTAGCCGGCTACATGGCATGGCAAACAATGTCCATAGATTTGTTTGAATGATTTTAAATCATGTGAAAAAAATTGTGATAATAGAGCACATGATGTCATACGACAATACGCACATAATATATACAAATATGTTATGCAAAATATGTATACAAATATAGTACAACATAAGTGCACAACATTCTGGATACATACGCACATAATGTATGCAATGCAATTACACACGAGCTACAATGTGGCTCACTGATCTGAGACACTCTCTGCTCATTGCGTATGCGTGTGCGTCTTGGTCTTGCGTTGAGCATGTCCCGTGGGATATGTGAACCGGTTCGGAGAGCGCGTGTCAGTTCGAAGAACGTACGGAACTGTTGAGTGGGTGGAGGTGCTTCAGCAAGCTCACTCTGCCAAGCTGATCCTATCCAACGTCAATGTCGTCCAGCCGAGTCATGCCAAAGTGGCTACCACCTACCATCATATTTGTAATGAACGAATCAAGAAATTTGCCACCGGAGCCACGACCCCTATGTACGATTTATGAGCATCCCTCGGTGTGGAGGAGCTCTGGTCTTGATCATACAATGTACCACCACCACCAGGTGAGGCGGAGCTTTGGCCTTGATCGTACAATGTACTACCAACCCGAGGTGAGGCAAAGCTCTAGCATTGGTTCTGCTGAGCGTAGACTAGAGGTGGTCACCCTAGGTGTACGCTCCAAATCCTAGCGCCGTGTAGTCCTCTCTGGCAGTAGCTAGGATGAACGCATCCACATCGATTGATTCGTTGTTACCCCCACGGCCAACTAAAGGCTGCAAGATAGAATGATGTTAGGCGAAATCAATAATTAGGACCTGTGTGATGGGAAACAAGGCCCGATCGAAAAAGATACCAAAGGTACGCAACGAGGTGCATCCTAACAACCTCATCCGGTGCATTCGCAGGGTGTCGACTAGAATGCCTAAGCCATGTCTGAGGGACACCACGAGCTCTATCTAACATAGCTAGGGCGAACCGATGCACCAAGCAGGCCTTCCAATCCGCCAGCGGACAAAGTGGAACAAATGCGTCTCTCGTGATCACCAGACCGGTCAAGAAGGAGACATCCTGGAGAGTGACTGTCATCTCTTCCCATCGAAAGTGGAACGTGTGTGTCTCGGATCTCCATCTGTCAACAAGTACTAACACGAGACTCCCGTCTAGGGTGAAGTAACGGTTGACGTAGAGCATCATCACAAAGGGCAACAAGCCCGTGTCCCGAAGGATTGGGATGTAGCGATGGTCAAGCTCCCAGTAATGCTTCTTCGACCTAAGCACGAGGGGTGGAGGACCATCCTGTCCTCGGTGATCCACAACTTGCTATGGTGATGTTCGTCGTAGAATGGTTCGAGTAGCTCTGGTAGAGGCACGACTTGCAAGAGATGAAATGTCGAGTCAGTTGGAACAAATAGAATGCCAAAATACATGAAAATGAAGCATTAAAATGAAATGAAGTACAGAAAGGTGCAAACATTACAAAACTATTCGTGAACATAACATGACGACAAATTAGGTGCGACTAAGTTAATTAAGACTAAATTAATTACAAGAAAATAACTATGACTAATTTAATTATGATTGATTAATTATGACAAATTAACTATGACTAAATTAATTATGATAAATTAATTACAAATAATTAATTATGACAAATTAACTTTGACTAAATTAATTGTGATAAATTATTTATGAATAACTAATTACGACTAATTTACTATGACTAAATTAATTAAGACTAAATTAATTACGGCTAACTAATTATGACAAGTTAACCATGACTAATTTAATTATGATTAATTAATTATGACTCAATTAATTACAACAAATTTACTATGACTCAATTAATTACGACTAATTAATTGCAACTACTTAACTATAACTAAATTAATTATGCCTAAATAATTATGACTAATTTAACTATGACTAAATTAATTACAACTAAATTAGTTGGGCCAAGTAATTATGTTGAAATTACTTTAGCACTAGTTACATAATTAACAAACATAATGCATTGGTGAAAAAATTACATCCTCTTGATGTCGAACTTTCTATACCAATACGACCGCTAAGCACTACTCTAAACACTCCTTAATCGACAGCAAAATCGGAACTCGATCGCTAGCTCGCTCTATTCTCTCTGTCTCTCTACGTTGAGCGAGAATGAGAGCGAGAAAGAGCGAGGGATGTCGTGTTTTATAGCCACCCAAACGTAATTTTTGTTGACCGCGAAGTGACGAGAGGGAATCATATTCACTCCCACATGTTTTTTTTTTTGCATGCATGCGAGACATCAGCATGACAGATGGGGCGGAGGGGATCGTCGATTCCCTCCCACGCAGGCCCAGAGGCACAAACGAGCTAAGTCCATCCCCAGGGGCACGGACTAGCCATGTGGCGTGCGGGGGAGGTGTCCAACCCCTTGGGGCACGAAAGAGGGGAGTCCGAGTCCCTGGGACACGGATGAGCGAGGTCCGCCCCCTTGGGGACCGAACTTGGCGACGTGTCAAGCGGCGGTGGCTCTGTGGTGTTATTTTTGCCAATGATGCCAAGAGGATGCTATATTTGCTATTATAGACATAAACAATGCTATTTTAACCAAAAGCTCTATCTTTTTGTATCATGCTGCCATCAGCCATCTTTTGTATCATGCTGCCATCAGAGATCTCTATTTAATGGTCTTCTCATGACGTGGATTCTAGCATGCATATTTCTCTCACTACGAAATCACTTATTGCTATTACCACTTTAGTACTCCATCAATTCCAGAATAGATGTCATTAAGCCATGTATAAGATTTTGAACACAACAATTAAGCCATGTATACAAAAGATCATCTTGCCATCCTTTATTTGGTGGCTTATTGTTCTTGGATGTTGTGTGTAGTCTAGTTAATAAGTAGTAAATGGCATTGGAAATAAGAACAAAAAAGTATGCAAAAGGAAAAATGGTAAAAAGTTACCTCGAAAGTGTAGATTGGCATTTATTAAGAAATAAAATTTGAAAACTAGAACAAACATGTAATCCAGAACGGATAGCGTATTTTGGGTTGACTCGTAATGGACCTCGAAGGGGAGGGGGAAGTTGACTCGGTTGATGCAAAATACCCCTAAAGAAACTCCAGGGGCAATATGGTAATTGGAAACATAACCAGCACGAGGATCAAGGTACGTACAAAACAATGAGAGCTCTTTATGCCGAACCCAGTACCGCACAATTAACGAGCCTCCGTTTGTCTTGGGCAATATTTATACTCTCTAAAAAGGTCAGCAATCCAAAAGCACCCGATGATGCCAAAAGATTTTAATCACTGTTCCAAGGAAGGGGAGTAATTGTGCTGCTGCCTCCTCCTCGTGCTCGTGCTGACACTTTCACCGTCCAACACGACGGTAACCGTGATTCGGGTTCAGTATGCTAATGCAAGTCTCATCTCTGTCCCACGTATTCTCACATACGTGCCATCGTTTACAGTTTGGTTTGCCATTTCTCGCCTAGTGATGTTCGCCAATAGCGCTATCGAGTTTCACATGCTTGTCCTTTATCTCTCCTGTACATTGTTCCCTTGCTATCTCTAGACTCTAGTATACTCGTATCCGAGAAATGCAGAGGCATACGTAGCCGCGTACTACGCTGGAATTTATGATGTTTTTGGGTAATTAATCCAACAATAAAGTAGGAAATCTTTTTACGGTTACACTTAGCACTAACTACTGTAGCAGGAGAACGGCTCGAGTGAGAGCATCTTTAGTGTATTGAACCGACGTCGATTCAAAGTTATGCCACATAAACGGCAATGTATTGAACCGATTTCTATTAATAATTGGGACCCACGTTACATTAAAAAAACCATAAAATAATAATATCTTCTCTTAACTGCACTATCTCCTATGTAGTTATTTAATGCTTCTATTAATTGTTTAATGCTTTGAATCGAGGTTGGTCCATGCATTTTTGGACGTCGTTAAGGCCCGAACAGAAGGTGGTAGCTGAACGTCGTTAAGGCCCGAACAGAAGGGCCAGCAAAGAGGATGCGGCCAAAGGCCCCGCACGTGGGGTGGCCGACAGCTGGTTCCACGGCAGAGAGGAGCCCCTAGGAGGTGGAGCGGCCGGCGCGTTGGCACGCCACTACCAGCGTCTGCACAATCAGAAAATATGAAATTTTTGCTGAGTTTGTCTATGCGCTCCGTACGCACATATATATCCACTCAGATCTACGTTAAGTTAAACGTCCCTATGCTAAAGCTGCTGCCGTGCATGCGGGCACCAGCTTTGCTGGGTGTTTTCGTACGGCGATTAGCGTGTACCTGCTGTCGGAATATTTCCATGGATACACGGTAGAAGGTAGGTAGTAGACTAGTAGTGTACTAGTGTAGTGTGTATTATCGTCCTTGTTCAGGATTACGGTGACAACAGTTGTGCTACACGCGGAGTTCTAGGTGAATGAAGTTGAATAGAATGAGACATACAGGATGGATGTGATGAAGTTGAATGACATCATACAAATAAGGTGTTTGGTTAGTTGGATATGATGATATAAGATTATATATTTGATTGGTTGGATAGGATAGTCCTGATTGGTTCAAGCTGTTGTTTGGTTTGATGGATGAAGTTGGCTAAGATAACATTCTCACCAAAGATGCTTAGTTCACCGTCAATAATTGTTAGAAAAAAATAGTAACCAACAAATGTTCCCTCGAAAGCCTCTAAGGTATACTTGTGAGCTATAATGGATCTCATCTTGGGTTTCCTGCAATTTTGTTTAGGGTCTCCAAAGAAGGTGGCCTAAGAAACTCATTCCGTAGCTCACCTATGGCATGGAGGACATGTCCAAAATATCGGCTGACTATTTTACCTTATTGAGTGAAATTGGTACTAATTAGCCTGTTTCTTAAGTTGTGGCCAATTTTGTTCAAGAACATGGTAACTTGCTTTTCAACATATACATGTATAGTGTCATGAAGCATATATCGCTCTCTCAAGACTTCACACAACCAAAAGAATGGAGTTCATTTAAGCCTAATTGTGTTGGTACATGTTTTTTCATTCTTCCAAATTTTATTATTCAGATAATCAATTTTAATCATATTCTTTTCCTCGATTGGGTCATAAGTAATACGGTCTCTTCTATTCTTTAATCTAAACCGTACAAACAAAATTACCATGCAAGTAACCACATATGTAGCAGCACCAATATACACAACATTTTTCTCCTTTTAAGCCTCCTCTTGTCCATCTACGATTCATAAGTGTCATATATAATTAACACTGCTATCTATTCAAGCATAGTATCTATTACTCAAATAGTATCAAAGGATACATTCACATCAATAGATAATATATTCACAACAATCGGTGATACTTTTTACTATCACTAATAAGAATCGTTATTTGTGGGGAATAAAAATTCATCACTATTTTAATTGTGACCTGAGTATTAGTAACGATCAGTGATGAACGGACAAATCGCCATAGCACTTATTTGTGACAAAAGATAGGTCTCTGTGGCGAAAAGTTTCACCGCAAAAACCGATTTCCGTTTTTGTGTCAATTTCGTGCGTTGTCAAACCACGTGAATGATTGATTAGGCAAGCTCGTTCCTCCCGGAATGATTGGCCAAGCTCCTGCGCTGTACTTGTGATGTCGGTAACAAGGTAATGATACACAGTCCAGTGAGTAGCAGCATAGTAGGTTAGTTCCACAAGTTCAGGCACATCACGTCCACTAGCATAGAAGACTATCATAAACGAGTACTATGCATACATCTCTCCGTTGTCGTCCAGACACCGTTCGCCCGGTTTCGTCTGCCTGCGCGCTAAAGCGCCCCGCCGACACCTACCGCGCTTTGCTGCACGACTGGCCACTTCAAACCGCGCCGTCCTTGCGCCCGTTATATACTACTCGGTTTACGAATTCTCAGCGCTGTTGATTTTCCACGGTCCCCAAGATTAAACGTTGACGGCTAATTTTACACTAATACATTTGTAAATGGTACGATAGTATAGTATTATGAAAATATTTTTTTATGACAAATCTAACAATATCATTTTAATAGAATCAACCTAAATATTTTGAAAAGCATCAATGATTAAAGATAACGAAGTTTGACTAAGTTAAATGTGACAGGTAAACTAAAACGGGGGAGTATGCTGCTAGAGTGCTAGTCGTGCCTAGCCGGGTCACTCCGTGCGCCTTGCCGCCGGCGCCGCTCGCTATGCCCTTGACGTGCTGACCGCATGCCTCACGCGCGCCCGCCCGTCCGCTGTTCGCTATGGCTCTATCAGCCTGTGGCTACGCCTTTAGCAGACCAGCATCCGCCGCCCCCGCCACGTTTGCCGCTGCTTCGCCTGTCACCGCACAGCTTCCTTCCACGCCCCCCCACCTTGGCAGCCGCGCGCTGCGACGCGGACGGACTGCGCCCACTTGGCCCCGTCGTCCCCGCGCCCCGCGCCTCACGGCCGACGTGCGTACGTGCCGCTGTGCCCACCCACCCGTTTCTGCCGACCGCGCCGCGCGCCGGCTGGGGCGCTGTATTGTACAGTCAGCGAGGCGCGAAATAACAACCAAGTGCGTTTCACGAGCGCGTGATCAAATGGGCGATGCGTGATTGCACAGTTCCCGATTATGCAACGCACAAGTGCGGATCGAAACTCTTACGTTTCCGCGGATTGTCCACGAACGTACCGGCCGGTAAGCATTAAACAAAAAAAATACGCGATAGATTCCATTAAACCACTCCGCACATGTAACTATATTTAGAGAACATGGCTTGCTTGATGGATGCAATAATGGGGATGGGCCGGAGGGAGAGACCCACCACGTTCAAAGTGGAGTAAAACGTAGCCAAGCGGGGTGAGAATGAGATACACAGTAACACAGGCAGCACATATACACCCGGCACGGCACGATCTGCAGCAGGACGACGCGGCTTAAAAGGGAGGCCAGCCGAACGTGGGGAGACCCGGACCATGGAAACTTTGCAGACCGCACCACGTATATCCGCCTTGGACCTGGTCCCGTCTGGGGCTCGATCTTCTTGGACTTTGCTGCCTGTAGTTCTTTAAGGTACTAACACACAGGCAGCTTGCGTGCTGTACAAAGGTGAAAGATAGATGATCTCCCGTTTGTAGCACAGAACATCGATTTTCTTCGACCAGAGGGCGCGCGAAAGCACAAGTCGCAGAACCATTTTACTAGCAGAAGTTGATATTTGACTGGCTAGCCTTTTCATGGTCTTAGACCATGACTACTACTAGCACGAGATATATTCTTGCTTGCTGCTTTAGGAAGGCCTGGTTCGGTCCGATCCGGATTTTCTACTGCTACTGCAGATAATACTTTATAAACAATGTTTTGAGTCCACGTGAAAAATACTTTACTGTAGCAAGCAATAAAGAAACAACACATGTTATTGTGGCAAAAATACTATAACGGTTTTATTGTGCCTTATGGTAGTATAACTCTCGCTAGACTATGTTTTTATCGTAAAATAGAGATAATATCTTAACACATATCACTATGCTTCTTTGGGTTAGCATACAGAGAATCCGCAAAACTACAAAAGCAGGGGTGGGCATTGATGAGTGGTGGGGGTACAGCCAGTTAGGGCTGCACTGCCGCCTGCCCATGTCCAGCTAGGCATTATTAGTGAGCCCATTCATGTGTTAGGTCACCAAAACAAATCGCACTCTCGTGTCTCCTCTTCTGTTTGCTAAGCCTCTGTTACTAACTTTCTATCAGAACATGCACTAAAATTATTCGACATGAAAATACAAGCTCGGAATTTATTTACTGAAAAATATCAGCAGTGATTAGTATCGTTAACATCTTTCTTATGCAACGAAAAAAATTCAGATAAGAGAGGACGGAATACAACAGGCGCAGATTTCTTCAGTGCTGCAATTTTAGTTTGGTAGCATGGATTGACCTTCACTTGTTCTGTCTTTCAAGCAAAGGAATAATAATAGGATCCAAGAGTGGAAGCAATTTCATGTCGACAAGCAATTAGCTATGCTGGTGAGATCGAGAATGGCGTGCTACGGCTACGCATGTCCTTCTTTTAGTGCTCAGGTTAAATGCAGGCAATCATCATGCACATCGACTTTGAGGGGTGTATTTCATATGTCCTCTTGCTAGGAAAACACGGATACGAGTAAGCTGCCTTTTTATTGGTTTAGGCTTTACTTAGTTGAGCCTTTGACAGAGTTCAGAACTTATTTCGTTGCCCTAATGATAACACGTAATGATTTCATCATATTCAGAGCATGGTGCCACTGCCATGTTGATCATAAATTGCGGGCTATTTCAGATGCAAGTATGGGAGTCAATGATGGTGATGCATATTACTATAGAAAAATTTGTTCAGTAGATGAATAAATTAGAAAATAATATCCAGTATGAAGATGACAGGTGGTCCATAAGGTCACATGCCAGTGACACACTGATATCATTTTTCAACTCGTCAAATCTTTATAGTGTTACTGAGCAAATTGCCTCTACTACTATATGCCGAGAGTTGCGAATCAGGAGGCCAAGGCGAGGCTTAGTTGCGCGGAGCCAGCCCACATTGGGGTAAGCCGGTAAGGGTGGCTAAATGGGTTGTGTCAGTCGAGTCGCCTCAAAGCACGCCACTATTGGCCCAGCCTAGGCCCGGTATGACCCATAACCTAAATTGTCGTGCTTGGGTCACGATCATGGCCCAACGAGCTGGCACGACACAACGCCAATAGTATCGGGCCTAGCAAGGCAAGGCTCAGCTCGATAGGCCCATTCATTTTTTAGTATTTATATAATTTTATTTTGTATTTTTGAATTTTATATAGTTTATTTTATAAGTATATATAAAATTTATTTTATCTTATATATTTTCTAGATTTTTTTATATTCTTTCCTCCAAATTTTCATATCAAATATGCTAAATAAACCAACACTGATCCCACGGGCTAATTGTGCCTAGGCCGAGCCGTGAAGCTATCACGCCATGCTTGAGTGGATGTCTAGGACGGCACAGTCCGTCTAAGTAATCGGCCGAACAGGGGGCTGTGCCTAAATAGCCTGCGCCGGCTGCCACCTCTAGTAGCCGGCTTGGGCTGAAGCCCGGGTAGCAGCATGGGCCCTATACCAGCTCCTGATCGCGCGCCACCCAGAAGTGCAGAACACCTTGTTCGTATCGAGCAGGGACTCCCTGGCCAACTACGGATAGCGACACGGTCGTCTAACGTCTATTCCAGATTGCCCGTGTCCTACCCCAACTCTCCAGAACAGGCCGGTCCGTACGCACCATAACCGGCGCACAACTCGAGTCCTAATCCACTTCTTAGTCACAACTCGAGTCCTGATCCACCTCTTAGTCGGGCCAATAAATACTTACCCCTCGGCCACGCCCACGCCCACGCCCACGCTGGGTTGCGAATCTAAATCATCTTTCCGCTCAAAAAAGGCCAATCTATCCCCCAATGACGCCGTCCCCAAGATCTCCAAGCTCGTCAGGCTTCCCACACGACGGGGCTTCCTGCTACGACAGTGCCGGCATCGTGCCATCGCAGCCAGCAGTCCCGATGGAAGGTGTGAGTACAGTGCCGACGGTCGATTCGCCGGATCCAAAAAATCCCGAGAAATCATACCGCAGCCACGATGACGCGCCGTCCATGACTGATGAGCCGCCCGATGCGAAGGAGCGGAGCGCCCGAAACATCAAGGACACCTCGCGCCGGCAGCCTGAAAGGCGGCTAATCCACGACGGCGGCGACCGCGTCGAGGAAGCCCTCTTGCCACCAAAGAAGAGGGCAACGAGCGATAGTAATGGCCACAGCAGCCACTCCGACGATTCGTCCGTTCCACCAAAGAAGAGGCGGATTTATTATGTCGATACCGGGAGCAAGGACGGCGGCACCAGCGAGACTCCGGTTCCACGCCGCCACGTCGACGCAGCAGGCAATACGGCCGGTTCACCCAATCCCGCAGAAGAAGAAGCCTTGTCCGAGGCAGAAAAACTGCGCTTGCTCAAGGGGAAGATGACAGCGACGGAAGAATCGAGCTCCATGGTAATTGCCACCGTCACCTCCGAACCGCCGCAGGAGAAACTCATGCACGACGGGATTCGGAGTGGCGTCCGGTTCGACGAATATTTGTTACAAATGCCACGGAGGCATGGGTCCGCGTGCAACGGTGCACCCGCAAACACCAGCGGTAGCCGCCGTCTCATGGAGGAAGGCGACACGTACGCGTGCAACGTCGCATCCGGAAGCGCCGACGGCAGCCCCCGTCTCACGGAGGAAGGCGAGGCGTACGTGGCTGTGGCAGCACCAGATAAGAAGAAGAAGAAGAAGAATAAGGTAGACGCCTGCAGCGGAGTGCCGCCGGCGCGGGGCATCCCTTTCGACAAGGTACGCACCAGCATGGCCCTGCGCGACCGCCTCGAGGAACTACGCGCCACGGAGCCGGAGTACGTCTGCGAGAAGATGCTCCAAAAGAGCGACGTGTGCACCAACCAAAACCGCCTGCTCGTCTCCTGCAAGCGCAAGGAACTCGCCAGTTGCCCGATCACCTGGCTCTTCACCAAGAAGGAGATGCGCCTCATCGAAAACAAGAGGCAGGGGCTGGTGGTGACGGCCTTCGACCGCCGCGGCAACAAGTACGCGATTAGGTGCAAGTACCTCGACTCCAACGGCGGCTACCGGTTCATCAACCAGTGGGGCGAGTTCCTGGATCGCAACGGCTTGTACCTACATGGGCCACGTGGCCAATGGACTCGTCACGTGGACGTCGAGCTGTGGGCGTTCCGGTCGTGGATGTTGCCCAAGTTGCCCGACGACGAGGAGACCGGCCACCCGGACGGCTCGCTCGGGATGATCCTGCTGCATTACGAGGGCAGAAGAAGAAACGTCAACGGCGGTGAGGACAAATGGAAGCGTGCACTGCCGGTCCATCAGACGAAGATGGAACATATGGCGTCGGTGTCGGCGTCGGAATCCGCGGTGGTGAAAAAAGCGAAGCTTGCAGATGCTGGTGCGGAGCAGCGAGAGGCGGGGACGCGTGGGATAACGAGGGAAGATATGGCTGCGACGGTCGGGCAGGATACGCTGGGTGCGGCGATTGGGATTCTCAAACTCACTAGATGCCAGGTTGCCGATAGAATCTTGCTTTCATCGTTACATAGCTCCTCCAGTTCCAAATGTAGGTAGTCCTACATTGGCCCCTTCAGTTTCAAATCTATGTAGCACTACAATTTTATAGTTGTCAAAGTGGTGCCTTGGGGATCATGTTAATGTTCAAATGGCCTTTTTTTTTAGAAATGCATGGCTCAGTTCTTATATTTCTACATGTTTGATTTGGCAACCAAGACGTACGTATTTGTATGCGCGACTACTTGTCAGCGTAAGAGTACGTCATATGTTTGAACCATTACATCAATCTACAATCAAACACATACATATCTTAAAAGCTAATCTAAAGGTCAAGAAAATCGACTTAAAAGTTACGAAAAAAAATCATGCAACTTAGATAAAACCATGTCAGTTTTTCACATGGTGCACACATTGTCATGTTTACTCCTTGATTCCATCTTGTCGAGATAAGTTCATTCGAGTAATATGGATAACCCTACAACATATACATGGCCCCACTCCTAGCACATTTTCCTTTCTCACTACCCCTGACGCACAAGCCACTTCGTCCCTGCACTCACTCTCTCACTTTCTCTCCCAATTCTGAACCATCGTCAAGCTCCAGTCTCCACACCTTCTCTCCCCTCCAGTGGCATTCCCATGGATCTAGAAGGAGGTCACCGCGGCGGCCAAGGCTTCTGTGAGCTTCGTCGATGGTCTAGCCATGGCCTTCGTGAGCTCCACCTCCACCGCTCGGCGAGCTCCGTTGATGCCGACCATGACCTCTGCAAGCTCTGTTGGGACTGTTCATGGCCTCCGTGGGCTCCGGCAGCATCTCGAGCTCGCCGTCGTGGGCTCCTCACTAGGGTCACAGCAACATCCTCCGACGAGACCCTCTACTACTCACTACCATATGTGCGCCCTTGGGTATGTTTTGTTGTTGGCGTTCGTCTCGATTTGTTGCAAGCGTTTGCTCTAAATATTGCAAGAAGTGTTTCGATTGTTGCAATATTTTTGCACCGTCTAGTTGTTGTGATGGACTTTTGTTGCAACCGGAGTGGGATTTTGTTATAAGCTTACTAAATAATTGTTGTGTCTCATCGATTTTTGTTGCATCCGATCGGATGACTAAGATTAAAACCTTTTAAGTTAGATCCGACGATAAAGAGAAACGTACTATAGGAAAACTCTCATCGTAAGTCCGGCCGCTAGTCGTTCCTTAGTAATATATGTTCATTGCGCAAGAGTTGCATGTTGTCTAAAGTCAGATTCCTAGGTTCCAGTGTCGAGGAAGTTCCCATTATATATAGTTTTAGAGTAAATTCACTTTGGACCATGTAAATCTTACCATGTTTCACTTTGCACCACTCTTAGCAAATATTTTCACTTTGCACCACCTCTTCTTACGTTCTATTTCACTTTGCACCACCCCTTCTTACTTTTTCTTTCACTTAGCACCAAAGAAATGTCCTGTCAGCGAGAGGGAAACATGAGAGATGTGCAGGAGCTTGCCGGCAGCGAGGCACGACCGGCGAGGTGGCGCAACCCGAAAAACAAAGAGAGTCGTTTTAGCGTCGCCGCCGTCAGCGATGCTCCGGCTTTTCTTCTCCGCTTTTGATCTATTTTCTAGCTCCATCTACCTCCACTCTCTCCATCCCGAACCTCGCCGTTCACCGTCAATGAGCACCAAAGAAGACGGCCAAACCTTACCTTGATGCAAAGTGCAACACTTAGTAAGAAGGGGTGGAGCAAGGTAAAAATACTTGCTAAGTGTGGTGTAAAGTGAAACTATAGTAAAATTTTATGGTCAAAAATAAAATTTCCTTATAGTTTTACGGGGTATATAGTTGTGGCTGCGCTTAAAATGTTCTGCTGTCCTGTGGCCAGGGGAATAGGGGATGCTGCTCTGATGTCCTGTGGCCCGTGGCCCGTGGTGCGGAGTGTGCGGACACGACGCCACGGCGCACGCTCGGCATGCCGAAGGAATCGCCGCCTCGCCGTCGTACGTACGGCCGAGGCAAAATCACCAACTCGTGCCGGACCTGGACTAGGCTTTGGCCCAACATCTAAACACGGGCTTAGGTTGCGCATAGTTTTTGCGGATTGGGTTGGCTTATTTAGTCTTGTCAGGTCTTGTTACGTTAGTAGGGCTTGGCCCATTTTCTGACCTAGCGTAGTAGCGTTGACGACTTGCAGCAAGGGCCGGCTTGTAGCGGCGGCACTCGTGCACGCGAGATGCGACGGCAAGATGTGCCGCATATGAAACTTCCTTGTTCATAAAATAGGGACTCCTCAACAACTGACAAACTGACCCGACAAATTAGGGTTTTGTCCGGCGATGCATATATATAGACTCCCAAGTTACATAACCTATTCGCATTTGCGAGAAGAAATACTCGTAGCTCCGATGGCGCCGCCCCAAAGAACCGACGCCGTTTCATCGGCGCTAAGTTCGTCGTGCTCCCGACGCCGCCGTGCTTCCTACCACGGCCATGCCGATGCCATGCCAGTTCCACAGGAGGTTGTGACTAGAACGACATCCCTCTGCAGGGACAACAATGCGCCGGCCATGACCGACGCCTCGTGCAACGGGGAGAAAGTGGCGGCCGCGGAGCCCAGAAACACGGACGACTCGTCGCGTCGGTCTCCGAAGAGGAAAATGCATGCAGCTCACCGCAGCAGCACCGCGGAAGACCGTAAAGATGACGGCGTCTCGTCCAAGGAGAAGATGGTGTCCACAGAGTCGAGCCCTAACCGCACTGACGGAGCCCATCGCCGGCTGACGGAGACGGAGAATAAGATCATGCATGACGCGATTACAAGTGGCGCCCGCGTTGGCGGCTTACCCCGGAGGACAAGGTCCGCTTACAACGGTGCGTCCGGAAGCGCCGACCCCCATCGTGCCAAGGAGGAAGCAGGCGAGACGTCCCCGCGGGTGGGTACAGCAGCAACGAAGAAGAGGAAGACCGGCAGCGGCTGCGACGTGTCTCCGACATGGGACTTCACGTTTCGCGGCGCCCCTGTCAGCAACGCGCTGCGCGAACGCCTGGCCAGACTCCGCGCCTCGACCCCGTGGTTCTTCTGCCGGAAGGTTCTCACAAGCACCGATGCCAGGTGCGGTCAGAACCGCCTGCTCATCTCCCGCAAGGCCACGGGCATCAGCCAGTGCCCGCTCTCCAAGGCCCTTACGAAAGCCGAGAAGGCTCGCGTCAACAATGCACAGAAGAAAAAGGGGCTGGTGGTGATGGCGTTCGATCGCCGTGGCCGGATGTACGCACTGAGGTGCAAGTTTCTCACCTGCAACCATAGCTACCGATTCATCAGAAGGTGGAAGAAATTCCTAAGCAAGAACAATCTGGTCATAGGCCCCAAAGACGACTTGGAGCGGCGCGTAATGGTCGAGCTGTGGGCGTTCCGCTCGCGCGCGCTGCCCGATGCCAGTGGCGAGGATGCTGGCCACCCGGATGGCGCGCTCGGGCTGGTCATACTGCATCACGACGAGAGCGATGATGGTGAGCAGGAAGCGGAGGTGAACGCACCGCTGGATGAAGAGATGGAGATGGAAAATTTAGAGGAGGAGGATGAGGAGGAGATGGAAAATGTAGAGGAGGAGGAGGAGGAGGAGGAGGAGGAGGAGATGGAAAATGTGGAGGAGGAGGAGGCATCCGTGGTGCAAGAAGAGGCGCCTTCCGGTGCGGATGCGGAGGAGGAGGAGGCATCCGTGGTGCAAGAAGAGGCGCCTTCCGGTGCGGATGCGGAGGAGGATGAGGAGAGGGCGCCTGCTGAGGGTTGGCTATCGACGGCAGAATTGGCTGGAACTGTGATGCTCATCTTGAGGACAAGCACTCGATCAGGGGAGCCGAAGCGCAAACCCAATGACGATTGACGAGTGCTATAGAATGTTGCATGCAAGATCGATGTACAGTATGATTATATACTTCATACATGGTCTAATTAATTTTAGGTGAAGATCATCACATTTGCCCTCGGGCAATTTTACGCGAATTGCAGAAAACCTTAGGTTTGGTACCAATACGCGTTCATTTCACCCTGGTCCTGAGAATATGTTGTTACACAAAACCCCATTTTATTCACTGCTCGTTACTTTAGAGTTCAAGATAGAATGCTTATGTTTGGGACTCGCTGGGCCAAAATTATTTCTTGTAGTTGACGTATTGGACTAGCTCTGCATTATATTTTTTTAGGGAATTGCTATATAACTTTTGACAGTTTTTGAAGCCAAAACTATCACTTTTCTGTTCGTTTGATGTGCTATAAGATTCATGTTATTGATATCTGTAAGAAAAAATCATAATAGTTGAATTTTCATTCGTACGATATGCTTTGAGATTTGCATTTTTCCCACTTGATGAATTGGGTCTGAATTTATTATGATTTTTTATTCAGATTATAACGGGTTCACCACATTGCCATATTTTATTGGTATATAATTTTATTTTTTTGCCTTTGTTTTTGCTCAGTATATGTGAAAAACATAATAGGTTCACCACATTGCTATATTTTATTGATATATAATTTTTTTTGTCTTTGTTTTTGCTCAACATCTCAAAGTACATGTGAGATTTTGAATCATGTGATGGAAATATGAGTTATTAAGACTTTCAAGAATAATTACAGTGACCAAGAACCAAAATTATATAAATTATTTACTGTAATTTATGTATAATAGAGTTATAAATAAATTTTCAGAATGTGACAGTTTTTTACAGAGAAAATAGTTGAATTCTGTGTAGACAAACCCTTTTTAGAACATGTAGGACTCTTGCTCTACATTATTCTGTCAGAAGTAATGTTGATAATCAAAAAAGGGTTTTGCGACAAATTTGTCTCAAAAGTGGAGTAGTTAAGTGAAACTATTGGCAAAACAAGGATTCTATGCAATTCGGGTAACAAACTAACAATACCAGGGATAAATGTACTTATCTCAATTTTAGGACATGCATGATGCGGTTGAGTCCTTAGTGTTGTGTTTAACCAATGAGCATAAATTTGTATATGCACACTTAAGGTACTTAATTAGATAATGCTACGACTCTAGCTTAAGGTACTTAAACAGAATGTTATGACTCTACTGCTCTACATGTTCTCACAAACAGAACCATATTATGACTGTTAAGCGCAATCTTCGTGATATTTTGGGGGGGATTTTATGCCATGTATGGAATACCTCGCAACTTGAGATCGATCTCTATTTACCTTTAATATTTCTAGTGAGGTTATTTGAAACCTGAGGAGTTTCTAGTAGGTTTTCAGCTAACCTTTGTAGGGGGATGTGAATGTGATGGTAGCACCTGCAAAGCGGGCGGGGGACGGAGAGGTTCCGTCTTGTAGTTGCCTGCATATATTTCATAACATATTCTCCCAGCTGGGTGTCCTAGTTTTTTCAATTGGAATCCAAAGTTTCTCGTGAGTAGTGAGTATTCACTTACAGACTTACTTAAATAAGGTACTACTGCGCTTGATTGAATTTGAGGGTACGTACCAGTTGATGCTCCCATTTTTAACACATCTGACCAAGAATCAGCCATCTTTTGAAGGCAGAGCTCAAAATGCGTATCTAGGGTTACCCAAAAACTACAATAGTTACAACAATTAATCAGATGAAAATTTGCAGTTCTGGGTAAGCTCAATCATGTTTGGCAGTTTTTTCTCTCCTATTTTGGCTCTTTTTTATTTCTAATCCTAAAAATGGCCTCAGCTGAAAACTCATTCTAGGTATGACCCTTTTTCTTAGCGCTAGCACGAATAGCACCGAGGATGAACATACAAAACACTAGAAGGGCTGACGCTAAGGTTTGGGTCATGCTGGTGTAGTGAGATGATAACTTATCTTTGATATATATCTTTTTTTTATCAGTGACAGCCCTTCCGATGCTGGTCCTAGTGCTGAGGAAAAGGGGTTATTTCTGAAAATAGTTTCAAGGTCATTTTTGAAAAATATAATGGAAAAATGGCCAAAATATCCCATGTGTTGGCGGTATGCAATTATAGCTCAGCTCGTACGTCCCGCTGCATCACAATTTAATTGTTCAGTATAGTTAGTCTTCTTTCACACGCGCTCTATAGCTTGCGCTTTGGCGTGGACGTACGTGTCGTACTGAGACTAGGACGCGCGCGCTCTTATTAATGTAACCGAAATGGCCGTGCGTGTTTTGGTGCTCAATCATTCAGCGAGGCCGTCGGAAACGCAGTAAACTTTCCCTCAGCTGCCTCTGCTTCCTGCACCGGAGGCAGTCAGGCAGACAGAGGCGGAGAGGCTCCGCAACAAAAACCACCAAAAGTCCAAAACCCGCACGGATGACGATGAACGGTGGAGCAAACGTGCGCGCCGTCCCAGTAAAAGCAGCGCTTCTGGCTTCACCGGCGGCATCAGGGCGCGTGCATGCATGGCATGGCATGGCATGCATGCACGACTGCGCGATCAAGTCAGGTCATGTCAGAGCGCCAGGCCGGTCTCAGGCCGACCTTAGCGCCGTGCGGAGGCCGATGCGATGCGAATGCGAATGCGATGCGAGGATCGGCGTACGTCGCCACTCGCACCTCACGAGCTCCCCGGTTTGTCCCGTGCCCATCAATTAGGCCCCTGGCCGGCGGGCTAGCTAGCCTGCCCGGCCGGCCCCTGCGCACTGTGCTAGCTATAGCCGGCCCCCATCATCTCGCGTGCAGCTTGCCGCGCGCGGTGACGCCCGTACATGCATGGACCATGTGTGTGTTTAGGCGTGTTTGATGCGGTTGAATGCGCAAATCTTTCTGCACTCTGCCGCGCGCGATCCGATCGTGCGTATGCGTACAGCGCGGCGATGAGCGATGGTGCAAACGACAACGCGGCCGGACCACCCGGCTACGGGCCGGGACGCGCCGTGCCATGCATATGCCGAGATACGTGCCTGCTTGCTGTGGCTGCTGTGGTTAGTACAGCCAGTTTAGCCACTGATGGAGAGTGGTACGCTGCAACGCAATGATAGATCCACCATGCATGCATGGCGCTATGGCAGGCCCGTTTTTGGATTCGATCGGCGGGTCGTCTCCCCCGTCGTCGATCTCGCCCTGAAAGCGGCGGCACGTGCGTACAGTTTAGCCCCCCTCGAACCACGCATATATTCTACTACTCGAATTTCTCGTCCGTCGAAATCTCTGATTAGATGGTCCGTACGTTTGGGTTGCTCTGCTCTGATTAGATTAGAGTAGACGCTCCTTTTGTTTTTTAGAAAATTATGTATCGCTAATATGTTGTGCTGCGCAATTAGTTTCTGTATGTATATGGAATGTGCAAATGGATCTGCAGAGCAGCCGTTCCTTGTATTCTGACGGCACACATTTGATTCTCTGCTCAGGCTCTCGTGCCAGCTTTGTATCTTTCGTTATTTGAGCAGCACAGTGTAGTACTACTAACTACAGTTTGATGCTTTAGACCAGCTTTATTTCGATATTTGGGAAGCACAGTGTACCATTTATGTTCACAGGATTAGACTTCGGTGCCTACTCGGAAGAAATTTCACGGATCTTTGCAATTCTTGACGTTGGTTTTGGCTATCAGCCTTTTGTTCATGTGAAGACTCAAGCCCCGTTTGAAACGCTGGATTATTATTTTTTTTTAAAAAAAAAACTATGAAAATTGAACCGTCTTCTTCTGTGAAAGGTACCAAAGGGGAATGTATACTATTTGCTGGTCAATTTGGTGCTATCGTTTCTTGTTACACTATAATAATATCTAGAGACGTACAGTGCAGACACTTGTTGAGGAGGCAGGTGAAGTGAAGATTATGTATGTGTAACAAGGATTTAAGTAATTGGATGGAGGTATACCCGGGGGTTGGTAGCTGCACTTGTCGCAATGATGCGGCACCACGCGTGCGGCAAATTTCTGTGCCTTTCAATGCTCAGGTAGACTTCAAAACATTATAGGAGCTGGAAAGTGACTAGATTGAAATGGTTAGATCACAACTAGCATTGTTATACTAATGATGGATCAGAGTTAGCATTGATTGGGTCTTAAAACTCGTTTAGGGAGCTAATGATTTGTGGTAAATTTGACCTGCCTTGAGATAAAGATAGGTACACTTTTGCCCATCTTGTTGATTATGGGCAAGAAAAGTACATACTCCAGCAGGCACTGCATACATTTAGACCCTACCAGCTGCATGATACGCAAAGGACGGGAGAGGGAGCCCATGAACAGGGAAAGCTAACAAATTTGGGATTTTCCAGAGGAAAGAGGCATACTAAAGCTATATATTCCGCAGAATCTGCGCCGTTTGTTCAGTCATGCTGGACGTATTATTGGTGCATCAGTGAGGCACTTTATACCCCCATCAAAATTCGGGTCATACATGGAGTTATCCTCTATCTAGCTGTACATATAGGAAACAGAGAAAAAGAACAAGCATTTTGCATAGATCAGAGTCAACTGGCCCAACGCTCTCCAAAATTCAGATGCCCTGGTCAGAATGCTTGCAGCTGCTAGCATCCTAATCAACTTGCAGGATTGATGGACCCTCAACAGTAGCAAATTTGATTGTCAACGACTTGACAGTAAACATTATTGTTTCTCTCTTTCTTTGCACTCTACGAGCGCATGTACCGGTAAAGAGCCAATATCAGTAATTCAACAGGCACAGTTTTGTCAACTAATAAGATGATCTCATGGGCTAACTACAATAAATTGTTTCACAAACGTAAATGGCGAGGGTTAGGAGGCAGGAGCTCTAATCCAAGTGGCAACGAACAGCAAAAGAGGGAGACGGCTGCTAATTGCTATCCTCATCCACAGTGGTCCACAGTAGTCGGGTGTGGAAGAAGGTGGAACCGTTCCATACGCCACCACCTCCCTGGCAACGAACAGCGCCACACAGATGTATGTGCGTAAGCCAGGAAGACACACATCACATCACCCCACTTGCTTGGATAAGCGTGCCGCTGTTCCTGTCCTGGGCGCACGCCTTGCTCGCCCCACACACCGCACCACCATCATCGACCTGCGATATATACACGCACAGGAAGAAGACATGAGCACAAAACACGCACACTTTCGTGACCAAGCCATCCTCTTTATAGATGGAATCTCTACTAAATCACATGTTAATTTCCCAGCCATACACCTAGGTCACCACTCACCAGTGCATGCTTCTCCGGAGCAGAGCGGCAAAGGAAAGCAGGATAAAAAGGAGAGCTGTAGGGGGCACAAGAAGAAAGAAAGCCTAGAAAAGAACAGCAAGCAAGCAGCTCGAGGCACCACGCTAGTACAAAAGCCAAGGTGCGGTTTTGCGAGCTCTAGCCGCTTCCACTTGGCCATTTCCCATCTGGGTTCCGGAGCTTTTGGGCTACTAAGGTTTGCACCTGTTCTTATCTCCTGGTGAGTTGTGTGTCAATAGTAGCTTTGGTTGGAGTACAAGTGTTTTTGTTGCTTGCTGATTTATAGAGTTGCAGGTTGTTCTTTTTCTTGCCTCAAATGGTTTTGACATGAGCTGAGATGATTTGTGACTGACTGCTTTGAATCTTTGCTCCAATGGAAAGCCGTATACCACGCTTCTCATTCTTCAAATGCTTTTCCCAGAGTTGGTTCCGTTTCATGTTTCGAGATCTTACGAAGGACTCTAATTGAAACAAACGTCCAGAGTGTTGTCTTGTTGCACAAATAAGATAAGTTACACGATCCATTTTCCTTGCCTGGAATGAGTTGATTTGATCTGAAGTCCCCGTTTTTTCCGTGCTTTCTCTTTCGGATGTTCGCTTTGACCTCAGCATACGTTACCCGTTGGTTTGGCACTTTCTCCAGCCTAAGTTGAGTGTAGAACTAAACTTTTCAAGGAGTTGGACTCCTCTGATTGCCTTCAACTCTTACTAATATTATTCTAGGGGGCGTAGTATTTGGACTCTTGAAGCCATTGAATTAGCACACCTAGAACAAGTCATATGGAAGAAGACTCTAAGAAAAGAGAAGCCCTTCGTCCTCAACTGCTAGATCTTATCCCAGATGAGAAAGAATGGAAGCTCAGAGAAGCACTAGGTTTAGGGAGATCAAGAAACACAGGCTTCGGGGGTGACGAGGACAAGAAGCTAGAGCTAAAGCTTGGTCTTCCTGGGCTCATAGAAGAGGAGATAGCAGCTACCTCAAGAGTTAACAGGGTACAGCAAGAGAGCCCGGCTCTCTCCCTTGGTTACTTCCCTAAACACTCGAACACCACCACCAACAATACGACGACTGGGGCAAAGAGGGGATTCTTAGACACCATTGAGGCCAAAACAGAAGGTAACAAGCAGCTTTTCAGTTCTCTTGTGCGCTTGTTCTTGAAACATGTTCACTAGGGATCAGAAACATGGAAACAAACAGATGGAACCACTGAACTAAAAATACTCTTTTGTTCTGTTGTTTTAAGGTTATAACGAGCAGAAGCAGCAGGCAAGAGCAGGGTGCGGGAAGGAACTAGCAGTGGAGGAAAAGATGGCAGCCGTGAGTGAGAGGAAGAAAGGATGCTGCCCCCCACCACCATCACATGCCCCTCCTGCTGCACCTGCGCGCAGCAGCGACAACAGACCACAGGCCCAGGGGAGGTAATGATAGCCCAAGATGGCGTTTAGCCATCTTTTCTGCTTGAAGACATGTTCGTTTGTTCCTCTCATCATTTATAGCTCATTCAAGTAGTGCATATCGTTGTTCTTCCATGCATGTTCATTCCAGGTTTCCAGAAATCAGTGTCATGCTTTCCTTTCGATCTTCTGAACTTAATGTGACATGCAATTTATGAGGGTGTAAGCTTAGTTATTCTTAGGTGTTACTAGGTCAACATGAGGCCTCTAAGGATCAACTTCCCTTTTCCCGAAGAAGTACCCTTTACTTTGTCAAATAAGAACCATATTTTTCCTCTAAAAAAGAACTATATTTAAAAGAAAGAAAGAGAGTTGTCTTTTTGCTCAGGTCTGCGGTTACTTTCGCATTCCTTTGCTAGTCTGCGGTTATTGGGTTGAGTAGTGTAGTTTTACAGCCTTGGGCACTTCTATTTCTCGTTTTTGATCGTTTTACTAGTTTAATGTATTGGCACAATTGCATTATAGATAGAAAACATAGTATAGTATCAATCACGACATGATGTATAAGTATAACTACTCACCAAATATTCAGCTATTTTAGTTCACTAACGCTAGCATGCAATCATTTATTTGACTGGCCTTTCACAGACTTAGCTCACCGGTGCTCTAATCTGATGCAGAGGCGCTGCAGCTCCAGTGGTCGGTTGGCCTCCAATCCGATCCTTTAGGAGAAATCTTGCTAGTAGTAGTTCATCCAAGCAATCCCCAGAACCGCAAAATGGCGAATCCGATGCGAAGGCGAAGCTCAACTGCAAGAAAAGCCCTCTCGTAAAAATCAACATGGATGGGATCCCCATTGGAAGGAAAGTAGACCTTGCAGCGTATGACAGCTACGAGAGGTTATCATTGGCTGTCAAAGAGCTTTTCCATGGTTTTCTTGAAGGTAGGAATCAACAACCAATCCAAATAAAACAAGTAATTCGATTCATTTTCAAAATGTCGATTCATGTGCCTAAACAACACAAAGTTGTATATCATCTTTTTCTTCAATACTTATGTTTGACCATGTTGCAGCTCAAAAGGATCTATCCAGTGCTGAAAGTGCAAAGCAAGTAGCAGACGAAAAAATATTTTCTCAATTGTTGGATGGGTCCGGTGAATATACTCTAGTTTACGAAGACAATGAAGGAGACAGGATGCTGGTTGGGGACGTCCCGTGGAAGTAAGTTTGCTTGTTCCTTCGTCATATATAGTTTTACGACATGATGTTATTGAGAACCTCCACACGATCTAAACCCCTTTTGTATATATAACTCCTGCAGCGTATTTGTCTCAACTGCTAAAAGGCTGAGGGTTCTGAAGAGCTCAGAGCTTTCCCATGCCCTGGTAAGTACTAAGTACAACGCCACTTCAAGTTGTGTCCAAATCTTTTGTCTATTCATAGAAATTTAGCTTTTGGCTCAATTTGGATGAAGCCAACTGCACTTTTCTGCTATATATGTGCCGATTGCAGGTATAGGTTTGATTGCCCAAAGCCGAGCCTCCGGTAACTTTTAATTTCTTTTCTTTATTCCAGATTGGAGCTGCCCCTAGGAGAGTAGCAAATTGCTGAAATGGTGGCAGCTTTTCAACCATTTGGAATGAGTGTGCACTGAAGCCAGTCTATTCTCCTTTTTTGGGACTACCCCTTTTTTGCTTGTAGAGATAAATCTAATGAGATGAATTAGCATATTGCAGGTGTATGGAAATGTCCTGCCTATTTTGCAAATTAGGCTACCTTGTATTCTTAATGCACTGGTGCTTAATTCAATTCTACATGGTCTGGGGTATATAGGAGAGAGCCGCATATGTAGACTGGCGGCTCACCCCTGTAAAGTCCCTCTTTTGTCTGATAAATTTGTATTCAGCCCTGATGTAATCCGACTTGAAAATCAAATGTTCAGGCCACAGTGGTTATGTGTCACCACTGACCAGTATGTCGCAGAGGACATAAACTAGGCTATCCTGATAGCATCACGCCATCTATTGAGTAGCAGCAAGTTCATGTGGAATTTGCTACTACTAGGACACCAAAAAAAGCAGAAGGGTCCACTAGCTGAGTTGTTATCCTTCCAACCTCATCGCTTTCTAAATTTTTGTCACAAGCACCATGAGACAGGTTTGACCTAACCATATGAAACTGCCGAAAGCAAAACATGTGCTAATGCCTTCATGCTTGTTAGGTGCCAAATTGCTCTCCTGTGCCAATAGTGGCAGGATTGTGACTACACACAAGAGGGATAACTTTTCATCCTTTGAATTGCTTGTAAAGCTAAGAATCAACAGTATGTATTGTTTTTACACCAGTACATGATCTAAGTCCATTTATGATTAAACCCTGTGATAGCACCAGTTGCCAGACCTGGAAGTTATCTCCAACAGATGGCGCTGGTTCTTTTGCATGATAGAAACAGTGCATTAGCTTCAACTTGACACGTATACAAAGCATGTCTAATGCCTATCACTCTTGCATGACTTTTGAAAGTGGATTTTTTTTTTTTTTTGCGAGGGTTTTGAAAGTGGATTTTAGCAATGCCCAGCTACGAGGGGCAAAATTGAAGAAATCAAATTGAACTATTTATGTACGGTACAATAGAGGTCTAAGTAGCAGGACAACCCATGAAACTCAAATGTTAGAATAGATCCCCAATAAGACATTTTTGTTAGGTTATTATAAGGCATACCTGAAAATGGAATTGCAGTGTAAAAACTTGTACACCTTGAGTGCTCGACTTTTGCCACTGGAAAACTACTACGCAGCCATTGCCAGCTGGTTCGTGCCATCCGCAGATAACTAACACCTGTATGTATATTGAGATAATGAAGCATATGAACAGCAAACAAGCAAAAAAAGAAAAGAAATAGACTCTTCTGGTAGAGGGGAATATTCACCTTGATGCTTCCGAGCATTGAAATTGGGGACAAAGGAAAGGTCTTTGTCATTGGACCATCCCTAAATTCCGGACAGCAGGAAAAGTAGAAAAGACGGTGGATTACGAAAGAATCTTAGGCCCTTTGTAATGTCCTTACCGGACATCTTTATCCCCACACTGTTGTGTGCTCATGTGCTGCCACATGCAGTGTATAACTGTATATTTTACCTATATGGACTAAAAAATTATACTCCTTTTGCAAGCGCGATTCTTTGGTGTCGGTGAAAGCCACAAAAATTGTTCAGACAATCCAGAATGGCAAAGCCAACCTTATTTCGAGCACGTAACTGAGGATTTCCCACTAGGTGTTGAATTCTAGTACCGAAAATTAATCTGCCAATCGAAGAGATTACGGTGATATGGTAGAGCAGTGTAAATGTGCGCAAACAATTGACGACATTGGCAATTTGGCATGATGGGATCCAATGAACAATGCCATATATCTTGTACACAGTGCGCTAATTCCTAGTGCTACAGTTACAGTGGAACATATGAACATCCCATAGGCCTTCAGCCCACAAGGGGCTCATGCATCAAAAGAGTTCAGTTTCTGCAGCTGTTTAGGCAGAATGTCCTGCAGTACCAATACACGTGCTGTGTCAACACTGACTAATCACAATTTCAGTATACTGCCGCGTCATCCAAAGCAGATGGTCCACAGCTCCACATGTAAGCTGCAGCTGTGTGCATGTCTTGATAACTGTACTGCTATCACCATCATTCATCAAAAGATACTAGATGGCACACCAATTATTCCAGATGGAATCAAATAGGACGACAAATATTAATAAGAGACCAGCAATTAGATCACAAGAGAACATGTACCACGTCAAAAGGCTGGGAATGGCGGCACCAGTATATGGCATCTGAGTTAGCTCGATGGAGCATGAAGGCGTCTAGCATGAATTCCTCTTATGATATTATTTCGGAGTCTGCAGGACTACCAGCTATTCAAAGAACAAATAAATAAGTACAACACCGTATATTAAGGAAAAGGTGCAAGGATTCGACTTCTTGTGCTGCACCCAAGAATAAGAACAGAAACTCCATTACAATTTACAATACAAACAACAAGATAACGTCCAAAGCAATGCCATTATATAAATAAAAAATTCTAGCAAAATCAAAAGGTTGACAAATCTTGAAGTTCAAAACCACATCAAAGGACACCACCCCTCATAGACTCAAAACTCTTAGCTAATCAGGTTAGCTGATCCAACCTGATTGCGACACCTAGCTATAAAATAAGGTCAGGGTGCAGTAAAGTAAACAATGCTTGGTATAATTTCTTAAACCTTACTTAAAAAAAAACTTTAAATCCTTACCTGTGTTTGTTCAACACAATGCAGAAATAGATTCCCACTTTATCCATGTGCACCAACCAACATTTAGAATATTCACATTTATTATTTGTAATGGGCTGTCCAGTTTCGGGTGAAATGTTAGGTTTCTGTTTCTTGTACTGTCATCTTGTTCCCGTTTCCTCTTCCCTCTAGTCAAGTATGATTTGTTCAGGAATAGTATAAGAATGATCTCTTTATGATCTATCAGATCAAACAAGTACTTGCCAATTGACAGCTCAGCTCTGTTCTTTCTTTGAGAAGAAAACATTGTAGTTACTGTGCATCCCCACACCTTCCTGTGCCATAAGAATGGACAGCCCGCTTGTATAATATTCCAAAAGAACATCTGGAGCCACAAACCATAATTCATCTGTATTGTACCAGAAGAATGCTGTTACTAGAATGGGTTACTACTTATTAAAGAAAAATGAAACAAGTCTAGTGCATGAGTGCGTTTGACAGAGATGTGAAACTATAGTCATGTTGCTGGCTTGCTGGTAGCCTGTTACTGTAAAACTATTAGGAAAAACTGGTTTGGTGACACTAAAAGATCACGAGCTTTGCTTTATACCACCGAAAGGCTCTAGTACACTTTAATACCATCCAAATATCACAACGTTCACTTATTTTCCATTCCATCCACTTCTGTTAGCATTTTCCCTTTGTTTCATTTTTTTCCGCCAAAAACCTTCACATGCGAAATGACTGAACTACCCTCACAGTTTGAGCAAACATACCGAGTTCGCTTCTGGTTGCTGTCGCGCTCAACAACCGATCCACCGCCATCCAACGCAGCTGCAGTGCTCCTGGGGTGCGAGGAGGAGGGGGAGAGGCGAGGAGGAGCCGGAGGCATTGGGGCGGAGGAGGGGTGTTGTAGCCGGCCTCGATTATGCAGGTTGTATGGATGGTTCGCTGGGGAACGTGGCCTTCGATATCGGCGAGTCGGCGCCGTCGTTGGTAATAGCAGGATAGCGGAGGTAGAACAGAGAAATTAGAAGACAAAGAAATAGCAATCGGAAGACAGAAGTTTATTATTGCTTAGTCCCCAGATTACAGATTTGTTCGTCCTTTTGAAGGCTATCAACTAACCCGACTCGTATTCAAACTCTTACGCTGATACAAACTCGGTAGTATACTTGGGAATCCTACTGACTAGCTTCCTGTTGTCGTAAACGCTACAGACTACCTTTGCTGTCTAAAACGTCTTCAGTTGTTGGAATCTCTGTCGGAGCTTCTTCGCGCCTGCTCTGATCTTCACGAACCCTGCATCTTCGCTGATAATGTTGCCCCCAATATGAGTCCACAACAAGGGGTGGCGACCGGCGGCAGCAGTCATCGTCTTCTCCTTCTAGCCGGTGTCTTTCTCGCCGCCCCCACCGTCGGATGGTGTTAGCGGATCTCATCGCCTTGGGCCAGCCCCCTTCTAGATCCACCGCCGGATGGTGCTGCTCGGGCCCGCCACCATTGTATCCCGTCGCCCCGGCCCTCAGTAGTCGAATCTCGCCGTGACAGAGCTGAACAGGGGGAGAGCAGCGGCGGCGGAGGGACGGAGAAGGTGACGGGAGGAGAGCGGCAAGGTTTTGAGGAGGTGATGGCTGTTTGGTCACGGGTTCCAGTCGATGCGAACGCCGCCGAACTCGCTGCCATGGCCATCATGTGTGGACGGAGGTGGAGGGGAGGATGTGAGGAGGGATGAACTGGATGAGAGTGGCAATGGCGCAGAGCATGGATGCAGCATGGCTTATGTGAATGAAAGAGCGGAGGGTAAAATGGTCACAGTAGGTAGGGGTACTCAAGTTGGACGAAATGGCAAAAAAAGGAACGACATGTTCTTTCGATGGTATTAAAGTGTACTAGAGCCTTTCCGTTGTATAAATCAAAACTCGTGATCTTTCAATGTCACGAAACCAATTTTTCCAAACTATTATGATGTTCCGCTCATCCACACGCACACCGAAAATAATAACAGAACCAAGGTTCAAGAAATTGGGCCTAGGTGCTCGGGGTACCCTTCCGCCGCGACTTCTACGAAGTCGACGTGCTAGGTGAAGGGGATATCAGAACCAAGGATGAGAGGATATCAATGAAGGGGAGGACGACATTGAGTTCGAGTCCAACTAAGATGAAGTGATTGTTACAAAAAATTATGAGGAAGAGGAGGACGGAGATTGACTCATGATTGACAAATTGAGTCATATTATCAATTCACCATGAACTCTATTAGTATTTTGCTTGCTTCTAATAGTCTTAAGACCATGTCCATGTCTTTGTGTGGTTGCTATGTCTTATTGTGTGAGACTATGTGAAGTTGCGACTCTGATATTATGATGTCTTTCTATGTTAAGTCTATGAGATGTGTGGCTGCATATATATGTTTCATTCATTCATCATTCATACATTTTTTCTCACAAAATAGCCAATAACTCGTCATTGATTAAATATGCAGGTTTACATGACTAGTTGATTACATGTTTACATCAAGATCTTGAAGGGGAGATAATCTACATGACTACATCAAATTGTCCATGTCTTGCTTCTTCAATTAATTTTCCTTCTATCTTGCTCAATTAGATGTCTGCTACCTGCTTAATTCATCGCATTTTGCCTGCTGTCGGCTGCTCTACATTGTAGCCTAGTAGGCCACCTAGGCGCTAGGGGTGGGGCCATCGCACAAGTAGCGCCTAGCGCTTTCTTGAACCTTGCACATAACAGTGAGCTAAGACGTCACTTAGGTCAAGTGGTTAGAGCAACTAGGAAGTGGACATTTGAGCTCCATCCATCAAGCCTTGGTTGTGCAGAAAGCACAAAGACTGAATGATTAGGATTATGGCAATTGAATACCCACGGAGTGGTAAAGCTGCAACATAGACTAAGGCTGTTCAAAATTAAGTAGCAACTGAAGATGACTGACTTCGTGGATTTTTCATGGGCCCTTCAGCATTATTCACACTCATCTTTAAATCACCTCCTATAACCTTCAAGTGTTAGTTTGCCACTTTACCCAACTACGGACTGCTTTGGATTTTCTAGGTGTGCACTGACTCTGTCACATTTCTGGTCTGTTTTCCATTACGTAGCAGTATAGCACATCTAGACTCTCAGTAATTGGGTACAATCCTTCTCCCTAATGATCTAACACAGATTGAAGTAACTGAGGTGCTGAAAGATGCCCACCATAAACTTCTCTCCAGAAAAAGATAGAAAGCAAAAGTATTTCAAGACCATCTTAGATTAGTCACAAAAAATAAGTTTGCCGAATGAACCTGAGATGGAACACGAAGGCTTAAGATTATATATTTTTTGTACCAAGGACAGTCATGCATATAGAAAGTACATAAATGTTGGCCCAATTGCCTCAACAAGCCAAGGTACAAAAATCATAAGGTATCAATGAATTATAGTTCTCCTCAAACTGTGAAATTAGTACAGTAGCAGAGCTCAGTAACAGATTGATATCCTTCAAGGATTATTGCTAAGCCCTCAGTTTACTTTATCTAAATATACTATGATATGTTGGCAAAAAACTAAAAATGTATATAACACACAAAAATCATACAAAAATAGGGAAAATTAGCTAGTTAACATTGTAAAGATGAGTAAATTGGAAAATAGGGCCACTTGTCAGCGACACACCAATGCTATTTTCCAACTTAAATGATTTTTCTAGCTTTACCGAGAGACTTGCACCTAAAAAATAACACCACAGTGGGATATACATGGTACATACAAGTAAAGCTCAATTGCCTAGGCAGGCTAGAACAGGATCCATCTGGTAGGCCCATATACCAAAGAAATAGACTTCCTTGGGAATTTTTTGCCTTCTGGAAACTATTTCTACTAGTAGCCCTACCCTTTACATGCTAATTCCAGAACATAGTTTTGATTCTGTCAGGGCAGGTCTATGTAATTTTTGTTTCACTCATTCCTAATCGCCTCATTTACAAGCTTTGTATTCTTATTGCTACCAAACCGGCCTTCATTGAAAGATAAAAATTGCAATTCTGCTTAGCATCGGGATATAATAAGATTTTGTGGATAGCACCACAGGGCTGTATGAACAATAGTTGGAAGTGTTCAATTAAGTACGGTCATTTATAAGTTCCCAAAGAAACAGCAAAGTTTGTTACTACAAATCAAATAAGCAAAACAACTAGCAAGGGGATGTGTTGCATGGATTAATAGCTTATCTTTCCACGTGCGTTTTAAGCAAAGAAAAGCAAAATTTGAAACAAATACCATATAAAATAGCTTTGATGGCTCAAGTTACATTGCAACGCAGTTGGAAGTTTCAACAATCAACAGGATCAGCAATCAGAAGTATGAACAGAAGCAAATGATGATACAGTGATACCAAGTCCAACAGGTGAAGCAGAATATTTCACCTTGAACTCCGATGAGGACGGTGCTCCAGACTTCCAGTAATATAACAGACTATATTGCTAAATGTGACGCAAATATAAATATGATCAGGAAAAAGAGTAATAACCATGCAGTAAATCATCTTGGTTGATTTTTTCTTTGTCCAGATTACTCCAAAACAAACGAAAGATTTGGTGATCTCAGCCTATGCTTGGGAATCATGTATGTACAATTGACCAGTCTAAAATGCTAGTTAAGGCAGCGTAGAATCCTACTCAGCCTAGTGAAATAAGTCATTTCTCAAAGAAAGTTGTCCTCACAAGTCACACCTATGCAAGAAATAGTTATTTGAACCAGAAAAATTCAAAGCATGCAACAAAAACTAAAGTCAGTCCTTGGTGGGAGTAAGTATAATAAAGAAAACAAACATAAATAAATATGGTATAAATGAAACATGAAATATCCTTACATAAGAGAGACACTAGGCTTATTACTTACAGGGCAGACATTCTTTCCAGCCAGATGATAAAGCAGAACTCCTGCTGCAACGCTTACATTTAAGCTCTCTACCGCAAGGAACGATTTCATATCCTGCTTACCTGAATAATTATCACCTTCTTCTGCATCTGCATCTGCATCTGCATCTGCATCTGTATCTGCTCCTAAAACAAATCCATCAACATTACCAGGAATTTTGACCAAATGTGTGCAGGATCGCTCAACCAGGGGCCTCAGACCAGTGCCTTCACTGCCCAACACAAGAATTGTTGGCTCTCCTGTGGCAACTTCAGTGAGAGGTATAGCTTTAGGAGCAACGGTACCACCAAGAACTCTCCACCCATTTTCAGCTGATGAAGACAAGAACTGCATCATGTTCCGGCAGGAAAGCAGCTCGATCAACTCAAGCGAGCCTGCACTAGCTTTGCTCACTACTCCACTTAATGGAGCAGAGTTCTTAGCGCACAACACAACACCCTCAGCACCAAAGAAGTAGGCAGATCTAATTATGGCTCCCAAATTCTGAGGATCCATAACCTCATCCAAAGCTATCCAGACAGGCGCCTTTCCGCCATCCACCCTGACTGGTTCCAACTCCTTAGTATTCACCATTTCCAAGGGTGACGCATCAAGCACCAGGCCTTGATGTGGCCGGTTATCCACGACCATGTTGAGGTCATGCTTTGATGCCTCAATAACTTTCAGCCCAATACTCTCTGCCATCCGCAACACCTTCTCAACCCCCTTCTTGTCCTTCTTCTTCTTGTAGCTCCCACTCAAATCCATCCCTTCCTGCATATACAATGCATAAAACTCCCTCCTCCCAGCCATGAGGGCCGCAAGGACCGGACCAACACCGTAAACCCCCTGACCGACCATATTTGGCACCGTCGATTCCCCTGCCTCCTTCCACGTCTTCCTCCCCCAGTTCTCCTGCTTGTTCCACTGCCTCACCCCCAGCTTGTCAAACCTCTCCCCTCTAAACCTCTCACCACGGGACCTTCCATCCTTCACCACAATTCGCTGGTACTTATCGTTAATCCTGCCCCACTTAGGATTGTCAATTGGCTCATTCTCCTCCTCTCTAATTGCCTCTTCCTTATTCGAAACCCTATCTTCCAATACATCTCCTCGCGCGCTTTGGTCTCCTCTGGAGAAGAACTTCTCCGCAGAGCTCTCCCACGAGGAGGAGCGGCCGGCGCTAGCCCTCGCCGCGGGGGCGCCGCCGTCGCCACACGTGGCGGCAAGCCAAGGAAGCGCCCTCCCGCCGCCGGCCGATGCGGAGCCATCTGGTGCAGTGGACAACGAAACCCTAGGTCCCAGCCCGAAGCACGAGGGATCACCCGGGGAAGCCGCCGCTCTGGTGCTCGCACGGGTGGTGGTGGTGGTGGCGGTGGTCGGACGAAGCGCGGGTGAGGAGGCCGCAGACTTGGATAGGTACCCGGCGCGGAGGAGGCCGGCGAGGAGGGTGCGGCTTGGCGAAGACGCCGCCGCGAGGAGCGGGAGCGGCTGGGATCTGGAGAGGCCGGAGTGGAGCATGGCGCGGCGGGGGAGTGTAGGGTTTTGGGGTCGCGCGTGCGGTGCGAGAGTTGGGGGTGTGGGGTTTTGGCCTATTGGGCGGTGCGCGCCACTCGTTCGACTAAATGCCACGGCGAGGATGAGGCGGTGAGACGAGATAGTGGCGACCAAATGGGCCGCCAGCACCGGCCGTGGGCCAAGGTGCCAGCCCAAGCGCGGCACATCAGCTTGTCGGATCATGCGGCTTCGGTACGTTTAGCCTAACAGGCTAGGGTTGTTATGTGTAGCTCATCTCAACTCAAAAGATTACAAAAAAAAAAAAAAAAAATCTAAAAAGATGTATAGAATTTAAAAATACGTATTAAAATGGTAAAAATGAGTTCTATACCCATAAAAAAGGACATATATATTGAAAATGTAATGAAGAGCTTTATTAATGTTTAGGTAGAAATCCATTCTACCCACTCAAGTATCAACATGTGGACACCTAACCCTTTGAACTAAAAAATCGGCCATTTGACACCTTGAAGTTGCAAAACCGGACAACCTACCCCCTCCGGCTGTTTTGTGCGGTGGTATTGCTGATGTCGCATTCGGGTGATCCGATTTCGCCAGATTAGCTAGGTGAGCTGGCTTCTTTGGCACTTGGGTCCACCTGTAAGTGAGCCCATAGCTTCTCTTTTCCTCCATTACTTCTCTCTCCATTTTTTCCTAGCCTTTTTCCCATTCCCCTGTTCTTTTGGTGTCGCCCCTCCCCAAGTTGGCCTCTGGTCGCCGTTCATGGCCCCTGCGCCCCTCGCCGGCTCGCTGGCCCGTCGCCTCATCTTGGTCGCGCCTCCCCTAGCCCAGTGTTGCCGGCATCCTGCTCCCGGCCCTGTGCCGCACCCGTGGTGGCTCGATCGCCTAAGCTCGACTCTTCTTGCGCCCTGTCCAATGCTGGTGACCAACACACTGTTCCGGATGGGCGGCGCGGCGATCCTCCTCTCCAACAGCCACGCCGACCAGGGCCGCGCCAAGTACCAGTTCATCCACACGGTGCGCACCCACCGGGTTGTTCACGACCAGAGCTTCGGCTGCGTCACCCAGAAGGAGGACGAGGTCGGCGTCTCCCTCTCCAAGGAGCTCATGGTGGTCGCCGGTGAGGCCTTCAAGACCAACATCACCACGCTCGCCCCGCTCGTCCTACCCATGTTTGGTTCCTCGCCACCGTCGTCCTCAAGAAGGTCTTCCAGGCCAACGTCAAGGCCTACCTCCCCGACTTCAAGCTCGCCGAGCATACGCATCCACGCCGGCGGCCGCGGCGTGCTCGGCGAGCTTCGAGAAGAGCCTCAGCTCACCAGCCGGACCACGGCGCGTGGGAGGAGTTGAGGCGGCGCACGGCCGTGGTGGCGGAGCGACCAAGGCCGAGCGAGGAGAGAGAGCGGCATCGGCGGCCTCTGGCGGGCCGGGCCACCAGTGAGCCGCGAGGCGCAAGTCGACGAGCCAGCGACGGCCGGAGGCCAAGCCACGCGAGCGCTCAGGACCGAGTACGTGTAGAGAGGCCGAGCGGCGGCACTGGACACCAGGCCGCGCCGGAGAGCTGAGTGAAGCGGAGGTGGACCAAGGCGCGGAACCGAGGAGGTGCGGGAGCCGGGCCAAAGGGCGGACCAAGGCGGCGCAGGTGGCGGCGGAACTGCGGCCCGGGAATCGCGGCAAAGCGGCAAGGCGGGCCGAGCGGCGGCACCGTGGGGATGCGGTGCTGGCAGCCGGAGGCCGGTGGGAGGAGTTGAACCGGAGATAGGAGGAGGCGGTGCCATAGGAGATTAGAGGCGGGAGAGAGAGAGGCTCCAGGGGAGAGGATTTTGGAAGAGAAGAATGGGGATAAGAGGAGGGAGGAAGGAGATGAGGAAGAGAAGAAATGTACAGAAAAGCCACATCAGCTCCCCACCTAGCAAAACCAGTCCGATCGAATGCCACGTCAGCAAAACCACCGCACAAAACAGCCGGAGGGGGTATGTTGTCCGGTTTTGCAACTTAAAGGGGTCAAAGGGCCGATTTTTTTCCAGGGGGTTAGGTGTCCACATGCCAATACTTGAGGGGGTAGAATGGACTTCTTCCTAATGTTTACATAGTTGCTTCGTTAAAACATTTGTCAAGTAAAAACCCAACATAAGAAAATATTAGCAAAGAAAAAAGAGTACAACATGTAGCTCTATATACATCAATAATCCATGCTCTAAGTGTCATTGTCTAGGTACAGTTTTCGAATATATCCGCCAACTCTGGATTATCTATAGAGTATAGTGCTCGTGCATCATCTTCTTCCGAATATTTGACAATTAGAAGTATCTCCTCTATCTCACTTGTGAGACTTGTTTTTCTCTCATCTAATATTTTTCCAGAAAGACTGAAAGCAAATTTGGAGGAAACCGTAGAGACAAGAACAGTTAACACACCATGTGCTAATATTGAAGCCATCTGTGTTGAAATCTACTATATTGCTGTTCAGATAAGCGGATAGCTCTCCACTCCTTGGGCGACGCGATTGGTCTTGCTTGAGAAGGTGCCGTTATAGAATTTGAACCCTTAGACCTGGCTGAAGAACCTACACCCCGGATTTTTCCCCACACAATTGACTTGTTACTTGTGGTGGGTGGGGATGGATATCGTTGTAAGCGAACTCCTTAAAACTTATTTTTGTACCTTAAAAAATCTTGAAAAGTTTAGCACGAACATCTGTAAAATAGTTAGAATAATATAGGCCTGTTGCATCACTAAGAAGTTAAAAAAACATTAGGAAATCCTGAATTTTAGCACTATAATCTAAAATAAATGCAAATGCATATCGGAATGGGATTTCTTTCTAATATTTCAAGTATCTAGTTTTCATAGCAACGATAGCCTCTCATAAGACTACTTCATTTTCATATGCCTTCAAGTGACTAGCAATTTGTAGAAAACTATGCATAATTACAGGAGATGTTGGATAATACACAACAGACTCATAAAAAAGTTCCAAGAACTAAAGTATCTTCTCAGCAACAAACCAACGCTGCTCAGTCAATAGCGTGTTTGAATAAAAACAGAAAAAATCTTCTTATATGGTAAAAGGCTCTTAAGCATCAAGTAACTAGAGTTCCATCTTATAGGCATATCCAAACCAATTTTTTTGGACGAACATTCATTGCCCTGCTGAAGTTCTTATATGTTGCAATGCGTTGATTAGAATGATGTAAGAAAGATATCACATCATAGAAAGGTTTAATATACACATCCAACCTCTTCAAACCACATTTTACTATAAGATTAACAATATGACATGCGCATCGCTGATGTAGCAAAAAGGATTCGACATATGTGCTAAACAATGGAGTGAGAATATCCATTAACCTAGAGTTTGTGGTAGCATTGTCTAAAGTTATTGAGAATATTTTGTTTGTACGACCAAAGCCTTCCACGACTTTGATAATACAATCCTCAATATTCTCACACATGTGTGCTACATCAATTAGTTTGACCCCTGTATTGACCCCTGTAATTCTTTTTTTTCATTTTTCAGTTGTTATTAACATAATGAGCAACTGCACTAAGATAATCCCCCCAGCTCGACCACTTCATATGTCTGAGGTCAAAGCCACTGAAAATGTACAAGTCCTAAATAGTTCTTTTAATTTATCACGACGTTCATTATAGTATTTAACTAGATCCCTAGTTGTTGTCAGTTTAGAAACGGAAGAAAATATAGGATTATGCACAATCCTTATGTAATTTTCAAAAGATTTAGACTCCCCAAAGTTTAAAGGTAAATTCTCTGAAGCAATTAAATGACAAAGATATCGACGAGCTACCTCAAGACTATAGTTCCAAACTCCTAGCTACGTATCATACCATCGGGGTTGTGCTGCAGCTGCGTTTGCCTCATCGTCAATCATTTCCTTGCTTTACATCTTGCAGCATGTCTAAGCAAGTGCACCGTTCCACTTGAAAACTTTGTAGGCAATTCATGTTTATAAATTTTACAAACACATATGTTACCTGAACTCCTTGTGCATCTTGCTTGGTTGCCTTATTGAAATCCTCCCAGACTCCCGATGTACTCGACCTGGATCTCTTTGCTCTGGTGGTTACAAATGAAGATGTTGTCATAGAGTCTCATGATGATATTCCTCCCTGCCCTTTCGGTAACTCCGGTTGGTTTGAGGCATCGAGATTCTCAAAGGATGCAAGATTGTCTGGTGAAATTCCATAATAGCCAATAGCAAAACTGTCATAATTCCCATCACGAAAACTGCAAATCAAAACTTACACTATTATTTCTTTCATCTTAGTATAACAAATAATAACAATAAAAATATGCGCAAAAACACTATTGTACCTCTTTTGCAAGTTGTTGTTGGATTTTGAATTTCTGAATATTTGGCACTTTTTTTAAAAAAAATTGCCAAACTATCACACAAGGAATCTAAATTTGCACAACATAATTTGTAGACGAGATTGAGGAATTGTTGGGTGTTGAATGAGGGGGGTATGGTGGCTATTATAGAAAACATTTTGTTTTTTTAAAAAAATTCTAGTATTTTTAAGCCTCTCAACAGCAAAAAAAGGGGTCAAAATGAATTTTTGATCTTTTCTCGTGCCTAAACGGGCCGACGTGTCGTGCCTGGGCGTGCCTACATGGGCCTAACGACCATAAGTGTGCCGCACGAGCCGTGCCAGGCCGGGGTGCTAACCCAAGCACGGCACGACCAGTCAGGCCGGACCAATAGTCCCATGCTTCAGGTCGGTCTGAGCGACATGACCCATTTGGACAGCTCTAGATGAGGAGTAATTTTTGTGCGAGTCCCCTAGTTTTCACGATTTGTTCAAGTGACTCTTTTATTATTTTAGGGCATGGCATGACATTCACCTATCGGAAGGAGGTGAGCACCGGCACCGACACTGGCGGACGAGGGCACAACGAGCGCACCTAGCCAATTGACCATTGGTCAGTTCTCAATTGTCTCCTCTTTTATCAATTTTTACAATTTAGTCATCATCTTATTTTTCAAATAGAATGCAATTTGGTGGCTAGGTGAAGACCAACAAATCGGTGCAAATCGTTTGTTGGCTTTTTCAGATAATTGATTACAGTCTCCTGTGATTTCCAACTCTCTTAAATATCTTGTGTGTGTCTAGTAGAAGGTATTGCATTGGTGTATGTACATGGATGTATCTGGGTGAGGGGGAAGGCCAAAGGGGGTGATTTGAATTTGCTAATTGAATTCGTAGGAAGCCTATTTGCTACTCTCCAGTGTAGTTACTCCCATTGTATATATCGTCCATCTATCTTAGATACCACATGCTCGATTGAATTATTGGGTCGAATATCACTCCATAACAGTCGCTAGCAACACGCTAACATACTACGTAACATATCTGGCAAAGATAAGCAGAATTAATATGCAATCCCCGTGTACTATGTAATTGCGTTTGACCCGGGCAACCACTACCGTAATCGTCGGCGTTGATTAGTATTTGACGTTTTGCCCGTCCAGCGTTAATTGGTTTGCTGCTTTTTTCCATTGAGTTTTGCTGTTGTTTTCTTTTTACATACCACCTGATCAAAGACTAATGCAGTCTTGTTTTTTGTACATACCACCTGAGCAAACACTAATGGTTACATGAATGGCAGTTGTCATCATCACTATGCAGTCGAGTCATTTTTTTTTACATACCACCTGATCAAAGACTAACACAGTCGAGTCATTTTTTGGGTATGTACCACCTGAGCAAACACTAACGGTTACATATTCTTTTTTTTTTACATACCACCTGATCAAAGACTAATGTAGTTGTCGTCACTAATGCAGTCAAGTCCTTTTTTTACATACCACCCGATCAAAGACTAATGCAGTTGAGTGTTTTTTTTTTTGTTTGTACATACCACCTAAGCAAAGACTAATGGTTACATACTCCTTTTTTGAATGCCCCTACTATCTATCTACTCTCACCTAAGCAAAGACTAATGGTTACATACTCCTTTTTTGTTTGCACATACTACCTACTCTCACATGGGAGTAGCAAATATTCTTCTTGGGTGCAGAGGTGGTATGGCCAAAAGCAAATGCCAGGAACGGGGAGGGAGGGGGCGAACAGGAAAGAAACATTTACCCTAATCCCAGAAAAAATCTCGACAGGAATAAAAGCCAGATATGTATTTGATCGTCCCAGAAATATCTCGCCACCCTTTAAATGGCAGATAGGTATTGGAACGGGTCTCTACGCTATTAGTGATTTTCAGACCCGTTAGGCTTAGAAAGACACACGGATCTCATCGAGGATTAAAGGGTGAATGGAGAGGGAGTAACTACACGAGAGTAGATAGTATTATATATATATATATATATATATATATATATATATATATATATATATATATATATATATATATATATATATATATATATATATATATATATATATATATATATATATATATGCTACCAGCTCATAATGATTTGTCTTAAAAAAGATCTCATGTGGTTGATAATACCCCATTCCTTTTTTTCTTTGGCGAAGGCTATTCATCTTTGATTGTAAGTGCTAATGTGCTATCTTCTTATTTCTAAATAATTGTTGTTCTAGGGTGTCAAGCTAACTTTGATATGTATAAATTGCACTTATGAATTGAGTTCGAGTAATTTTTTTAAAAAAAACAATTGAGTTAGAGTAATTGAATGGATATGTATAACATAAATAGCAAATAACCACCTAGAACATTAATCATCTAAAAACACACAAAAACACACGCGCTACTATTATTTGCTCTAATGCTTGATCTCGTTTATTAGCTAGAGTAGAATTATGATCCTACGGTTTCTTAATCTATACTAATATAAAAGGCACTAGTTTAAAAATAGGCTGTTATATGAAAAGATTTACTTAGGTAAATTCCAAGCATCTTGACCACCTGTCAAGCTAGATAGAATGACTAAATTTTAAAGTTGATGCCCACCCTAAAAATTTCACCACCCAATTAAACTTCCAATTAAACTCAAGTTTATTCACTGTCTCCCTCTTCGCAGTCCGCACCTCATTCCTCACCCTCTCACTCCACACACTACCCCCGTCATGTTTGAAATGTCATTGACCAGCAGACAACACCATTACCACTGTTTATGCTCTATATCGCAACCCTCATATTTATGTGCTGGGATAAGACCACACTAATTTAGGCATCGTTTGGAATGCATAATTGTCATACTAGGAAAACCCATATCCAATAAGAGTGGATGTTTCATTTCCTACAAATTTCATTAAAAAAAATGCATGAGTTCTAAACGGGGGCTCAAATAGAGCAAGCAATGTTGTATTGTTAGTGGCATCAAGTATCGCGATAGACAAATGTAACACCCCTATCCAACATTGAGACCATAATGCCACACAACTACTCTAGCTACCAAATTAAACCTTAATTAAACAATAATTCCAGCACGCCTGCATGGAAAAACCTGTCTGGGGCACAAGTGAGTCAATTTAAACATAATAAATGAATAAGAATAAAATTTCACAACTTGGTCACACACGCCAAGAACGCTCAAGATACCTGCAAATGAGAAACGCTTGGAATACCCACACCCAAGGAATGCCGGGACCATGCTCCCGGTGCGTAGTATAGCAACAAGAATAATAAATCAACTAGTAATAAAACAATTAAAGTATCAATTATATAAACTAATCAATAACCAAGCCCAATAAGTGTAAAGGGGAATAATCAATGCCACTAGATTTAAATGAAATCACTCTAAATATATAATGTTTCTGTCATCAATGCATGTGACGCGCGTGTGCTGCTCCATCCCATGCATGTCGCCATTAACGATCACCTAAAACAACAACAAAGCAAGAGTGAGTCAACGACTCAACAAGTACATAATAAAACAATAAACACACAGCTCATTATTCAATTTAATCATTATCATGGTCATTATCAATGTCGTTATCATTCTTTACTCAAGTAATCAAATCACCTCATGTATGCAATGCTCCGTTATGTGTTATGCTCATATGCAATTCTATCAGCTGATACCGGTATAGCGGAGTGATCATTCGTCGATGAACCACCCTTCCCCTATCTTCTTTAGAATGGGATCCCTATCTATGTAGGATTTTATCAAGAGTACGCCGGACTAGCTATATACATGGCAGTACCCACCGCCTTGGCTTGATGCAAATGCAATGATGCAACAATGCTTATTATTCATCAATGTTACCATATCATGTCCTCAATTCTCATGTCCTCGATATATCATGTCACAACCTCATTAAATCATCATCATATCATGACATTTAAATAAATATAAGTAAAACATAAGTAGATGTCATGCCAATTCAATTATAAAAACAACGACCGACAAACCGAAGTCTACCGCTCAACCATGCACTTGCCTTTTAGCCATGAAAGTCGGGACAATGCAAAGGCGGTACCGAACTCGAAGCAACACTCTCTGAACAAACATCAATAATATATCTCAAAACATGCAACAACAGTACACAATCATCAACCAATACTCTATCACACCTATACGCAAACTCGACACATTAACTCAACCTCACTGAACGATCTACCTATTGTCCTGGTGATCAAACGTTAATAACTTTTGCTAATGGACTCCAAATATATCAAAATTTATGTTTTATGGAAGCTACACGAAATCTCCCACAATATCTTAGTTATACAAATCCTCTAATTTTGCCATCTAGGTCCCCGTTTCCAACCCCAAAGGTTATACTGAAAATTAACAGAACAATAGACTTCACAATTTCATAACTATTTTTTTCCTAAAACATTAAAAATAGCAAACAATAATATTTATGAAATCTACAGAGAATTATATAGCTAAACCTAGTTTTACCATAATTTAATACCAACATCTAATACATGTAATTAAGCAATCTTCACAATTGCTCTCATTAGCAACAGAGTTCTCGATGGTGGTAACCGAAGAGTGACGGTTAGTAGGTGACGGTCGAGCCCCAGAACCATAGATCCAGGACTTGACATGTCAGATCGGACAGTCTTAGACGGACTTGAACGTTTAGAGGAGGAATCCTTACTGTGCCCAAGACTTGTCATGGGGCGGTTCCGATTATGGTCGCTTGGACCCTTGCCCTGTGAGGACTCTGGCTCCTCCTCTGGGCGTAAAGTGTGCGTGTGTGTAGGGGGGGGGGAGGTTCCCTCATCAATCTTGTCTGGGATGCGATTCCCTGGGTCTGGTGAAAAATCCCTAGAATCGGCATTGCCGTTGAGCGAAATGATGCTTGGCTCATAGTCGTAGCATGCATCTATGTCGAGTCTTGCATAGTCTGCGAGATCGAACTAGCGAGATCGAACTAATTCTCCTTATTCCATTCCACTGCCATGGAAGTATCAGAGTGGAAACAAAGAAAATTTGCTAGAAAGAAGGATAGTCCCCACGGACGGTGCCAACTATCAATGTTTTAATATCGAATTTACGAAATGAATGTTGGGAGCTCCTTGATCGAGACTACACAATATGAGACCCAATAATTTTTAGACAGGTTCGAGCCTTCTCCTGAGAGAATAACAACCATACTCCTGTGTTTTTGTATTGGTCATGTTTACAGCAAGAAAGAAAGTCACCGAAAGCTAAGGCTAATGACTCCTGTCTTCGTCTCTTGTTCTTCCTCTGTCCACCGGCGTTATCCTTTATATAGCGTCTGAGGGGGTGGCAGCTGTCCCGTGCCAGAAGACGCCGCAACGGTTGATGAATTGCGCATGTTTGATGACAGTTATTGTCAAACAAACAATCTCCCCACGTCCGCCCTGCAGTTATGCCCGAGATAGAGGTTAATATGTGCAGTTATACTAGAGGATAACCCATATGTTTAACTACTGCGTATAATTAAACACAGCGCATAAGATCCTTAGTCGATTAGGTTCACATGTCTGTATGCTTTATCGATCATAGAGTGGTGGTGGTTGACTTGGTCGTAGTAGAACTTACGACCATAAGGTGGTCGTGGTAAAACTTACGATCATGAGGTGGTCGTAGGAGATCTTATGACCATATGGTAGTCGTATAATAGCTTAGGATCATATAGGGTGGTCGTAGAATACGACCATTAGGTGAATATAATCTTTCCTTATCACTAATGATAAGAGGTACCTCTGAAGGTTGTATAAAGATATTATTATTTATAACAGACATTACAGATAAATAACTTAATTAATTGAGGATTATTAAATCCTCGTCAACGCGACAGTGGTTATTCCTGGTGCGGCAATGGCTGCACGGGGGCAACAAGGGTGGCCTGCGGCAGGGCGCGACTGGCTTGTGGCAAGACTGGGGGCAGCTAGCAAGGGCTAGGGTTTGGGGGTTTCGGCCCCCTCCCTCCCCTTATAAGCAGGGTGGTCCCTCCCCTACCGAACACAAGTGGGTTTCGGTTGGGCCTTCGGGCCGGCCGAACCCCGATCCCATTTCTTTTTTTATTTTCCTTTTCTCAATCGTTATTCTCTCACTAATCCCTGTGGTACCTTTGTCGATTAACTCTTAATAAAACAGGATATTACAACATAGTAGCTCACATCATAGGATAAATTGATCATCTGAGAATAAAATCGGGAAGCACTCTTCTGTGAACGTACTGCATAATTCATCTGTCTGCAGACCAGCAGACTTTCTTTTCCAGTTAGAATATATCTTCGGAAATAACTCTATGTGTAAGCGCAATCGTAAATTGGTAGAATCACCAGCGAAGCAGTGAGCTAATAAAATCAGGAGAAACCGGTAAAAACCGTTTAATTACTTTCCTGAAGAAAAAAGAAACGTGGCGTGAACCGGTTGAACACGTTGGGGGAAGGGCTGTAATGCCGCAACGTAGCAGCGTGAAGCTTCTAGCTCAGGCGCCAAGTAAGCTCGCCAACCGAAACGAGTCAAAAGTGGCGAAAACGACGCGTACGTGCGTGTAGCTTCCCTCGAGCTGTTTGGTTCGCTAGAAAAGCCGCTCGTATATCAGCTATCAGCTGTGCCTTAGCCCAACTGCGCAAGCGCAAGCGCAACTAGTGCACCTGCTGCGTTGCTCCCGTTCCCCAGCAGCAGCAGGTGCCCCGGGGGTTTTCGGCGTGCCCCGTCTCGTACGTTCCTCGGATCGGCCGGCGAAGAAGCCAGACTTAGGTGACTCCTCTGCTGCTAGCCCAAGCTTTCACGCGTTCTTCTGCGGGACGCATGCTGCGCGCGCGATGCTGCTTCCGGTGCTTCTGCAGCGGCGTGTGTTTTGAGCATGTTTGCGGTGTTCGATTCCGGTTGTTTAATATCGGTGTTTGGTATTTTCGTTGGTAGTTACTAGTTTCGATCGAAGTTACATACATCCGACGTATTCGATATGCGCCATACAAATTTTCACGATCGTGCATGTATTAGTTTTGAAGGAAAAGGAAAGCTCAGGAACCTGGATATATACTGGTCTTTTTCCCCCCTTTGTATGTGTGATCATATTTGTCCGCATATCGAGAATTTCTTCAAGCGTGCCTGATGTGAGAGACCAGTCACATCTTGAAGAGAGCTGCGCGAGGCAACAACTCCAATCCATTAAGGATTTTATACGGTTTAGCAAGCTAGAATTTTGTAGAAAATTTTAAGGATTTCCACTATTTCTATGTAAAACTCTTTGAGGTAGAAAGCAATCCCTGAGATAGAAAAATCCATATCAAATATTATTGGCCATTGCGGCTAATCTTTTTTTATCGAGTTTAAGTTTTTTTTCTTCATGGATCCATATCCAATAACTAAACCATGCATATCTCCAAACACATCTAGCAGCCAAAATTTTCGGCCTATGTTTAGAAAACTGTCGTACGCTTGATAATCTGCAAAACTGAAAAAACAGAACTATAAGCTTTCTTTCTCTCTTTTTTTTTTAGGAAAAATTAGATATATGACATCGCAAAGTACACAGTTTTAAAATATACAATCGAATATTTTTTTTGAAATATGTCATTGAAGAGTGATCATATTTGGAGATATGTCATTACATACACTTTACATAACTGTTGTACATATTCAGATCCCGTACTTGACTATATATTTTCGTATAGACGAAAAAGCCTGTCCTGTCATAACAGCTATGACTTGTTATGTAGCGACTTCGCGCTGAGCCCACGGGCCATGTCGCCGAGCGCCCGACGCCACTCTCTCTTCCTAATTTCCCCATGACGGAGCAGCCGCCGTTGGCAGTCCGTGGAGGAGGCGACGATGGCGTCCGGAAGCCCCCGCCATGCTGCCCGCACGCGAGTACTCCAGGCCACCAGGCGCTCGACCGCTTGTCAGGACCCAAGGCAGAACAGCCAAGCCGCGTTTGTATCGACAGGCCACCAGGGCCGCCATCGCCGCCTAACGAGGCACTTGCCGAGGAAGAAGAGAATCCCGCTTGTGCTCTTGCTCGTGTCGATGTCGCCTGCGTGGTCGTTGTACCCGATGAAGTGCGCCGCGCCGGGACACCTCGGGTAGTGCAAGTCGTAGTCGGAGGTGCCCGCAACGTAGCGGAGAATCCTCTTCACGGCTGCGATGCTCGTCGCCGGCATTGCATGAACCGATCGCGTGAGCCGACGGCGAACGCCAACCGGACGCTGTGGGGGACGAGGTAGCGAAGGCGCCCACGATGCGCCGCAGATCGCGTCGCGTTCACCTCCTCCGCCGTGCTGTCGCGGCTCAGCTTCAGCCTTTCCTCCATAGGGGTGTGGGTTGGGTTGCAGTCGGTGACCCCGCCACCGACGTGCGCGCTGGCGAGGCGGTGCGGCGAAGGAGATACGGAGCTGTCTGGTGGACCTCGATCCCTGTAGAAGGAGAGAAGCCCCAAGTCGCTCATCTGGAAGGCGGTCTTTATCTCCGCCTTGAACGTCTCGACCTCGGCCTCCTTGGAGCCGGTGATCACCAAGTCGTCGACGTAGACGCCCACCAGCAGGGCGTTGCCGCCCTTGCCCCGCCGGTAGACCGCAACCTCGTGTGCGCTCTGCTAGAACCCCATTTGCCTGAGGGTGGAGTCCAGCTTAGCATTCCAGGCTCGTGGTGCCTGCCGCAAGCCGTAGAGGGCCTTGCGCAGGCGGAGAACCTTGCCTTCCTTGCCGGGGATGACGAATCCCGGCGGCTGACGGACGTAGACCTCCTCCTTCAAGTCGCCGTTGAGGAAGGCGGACTTGACGTCCATGTGATGGACGCGCCAACCCTCCTGGGCTGCAAGTGCGAGGAGAAGACGAACGGACTCCATGCGAGCGACGGGTGCGAAGGCGTCGTCGAAGTCGACCCCCTCCTTCTGCATGAAGCCTCGTGCCACCAAGCGAGCCTTGTGCTTGATGATGGCGCCGGCTTCATCCCGCTTCAGCTTGAACACCCACTTAAGGGTGATCGCGCGGTGGCCGGTAGGAAGATCCACCAGCTCCCACGTCCGGTTCCGCTCGACGGCGTCCATCTCCTGCTTCATCGCGACACGCCACGCCGCGTCTCCCTCCGCCTCGAAGGAGCGGGCTCACCGTCGCCGCCACGCCAAGTGCAGCCCGCTCGAAGTCGTGCCGCGCGCCCGTCGAGACGGCGATTCGCCGAGGATGTTGTCCATGGTACGGTAGCGAAGAGGCTCGCCGTCGTGGTAGGCTTCGACGCGATCCTCGCCGTGGGACAGCGGAGTAGCGAACTCCACCGTGCGCTGCTCGTCGTGGACCGAAGCTGTTGGGGCCGGTCCCGGTGGTGTGGCCGCCGGTGCAGGAGAGTGGTGAGCCGGTGCGGAAGAGCGTGGAGTGGCCGGTGGTGAAGAGTGGGGCGTAGCCCTCGCCGGAGCTGGTGGCGAGCAAGGTGTCGAGGTGGACGAGCTCGGTGAAGACGAGCTGCTAGCTCCCGCTCTCAAGAGGACGAGTCGACAACGAAGTCCCCGAGTCGGAGTCGAATCGCCGCCCACCGCCTTGTCTCACGCCCGCCGCCGTCGAACACAACGCCACGCGAGATGCGGGCGCGTTGTGTGACAGTCGAGGATGCGTAGGCCTTCGAGCCCTCCGCGTGAGCCGGCGAACACTCCCGAGTGCTCTCGCCGTTGAGCTTGCCGATGTGGCCAAGCTCCTTGGCGAACGCGAGGAGCCGAAACCCGCAAGTGAGAGACCGCCGGCTTGCGCCATGCCAAGCCTCGTGCGGCGTCCCGCCGTCGAGCGCCTTGGTAGGCGGCGGTTGAGGATGTAGACGCCGCCACCACCGCCTCTCCCGTAAGACGGCCGCATCCCCTCGCTGAGGAGGCCCGAGCCATCCCCACAACCGTCTCGTTGCGCGCCGACGACGCCGTTCTTCCGCGGGCCATGCGGTAGCGGAGTAGTGGCGCTGAATGCCTCATCGCAAAGACGACGCGCGGTCGGCCGCCGTGGAATTCGCCGCCGTTGTGCAGGCGCAAAGACGCGCAGCTGCGCGCCGCGCTCGCCTCCGCAGCACCGACTGCGTGCGCCGATGGCCTCCGCAGCCTCTCCTTGCCGCCGAGGACCATCACCCACATGTAGGGAGAGGTCGTCGACGAGCGCAGAAGTAGCGTCGTCCTCCGGTGTGGCGGTGTCACCGGCCACACAAATCCGTCGCGCACGAGCTCGAGCTCTCCTTGGCTCGAAACTTCGCCATTGGGAAAGGAGTCGCCTCGCCGTCAACACGCAGACGCCGCAGAATCGCTCTACATGGTCAAGGCACCGCAGCCTCGCACCATCTCGTGGCACCGAGCCGCCTGTGGCCTCGGCGAAGGTGCCCAAAGCGCTCGTGTTATCGCCACGCTCGTCGTCCCGACGAGCGGCGAGACAGAGGGTTGTGCCACCGCACGTGAAGGATGTAGAGTCGATTTTCGCCTCTTGTTACCTTGGCAAGAAGGCGGTGGCGAAGATACCAAATCCGCAACACCCCGTGCTCGATCTCGACACGCGAGCCGTTCTCATCCACCGTCCCAAGGCGATGATGGAGTTCCGCAGATCCGGGATGTAGTAGACGCCGTGAGCGACCTATGCTCACGAACACGCGGTGGAGAAGATGACGGAGCCGACGCCTTGATTTCCACGCCGAGGCGTCCCCAAACTTGACGGAGCCTCGAACGCCTGAGTCAAGCTCGGAGAAGAACTCCCGCCGCCCGGTCATGTGGTGGGTGGCGCCGGTGTCGAGGCACCACCCGTCGGTCTTGCTGTTGCCGGAACTGTCGCCGAGGAGGGCGGTGCTTTGGCTCGTCAAGGTGGAGGAGAGCCATTGCGCCGGCGTGCCGGAGGTAGTTCGATGCTCGCATGAGCAATGAAGCGAGCCGCCGCTCCTCCTCCTCGCGCGACGTGGGCTCGGCCGCGTCGTGGTCGTCGACAATCCTGGCCCAATGACCAAGCTTGCCGAGTTGTGGCAAGAGTCGCCTCGCGCCGCTTTGGCTTGCCGGTGCCGCTCGGGCGCCCACGATCATGACCCTAAGACGCCCTCGCGCCCATGCTCGGCGTCTTTGCGCGCTTGCGCGCTTACCACGCATGCGGCCGCCTGTCGTGGAAGAAGGCTCCCCCTTCTTCCTGTCACCTTGGCCGGCAGCCCACTGCTCCCGAGTGAGGAGGAGTTTCCGTCAATGGTGGCGGGTCCCGAGAGACGCTGTGGCTCATCGCTGTCAACGACCTTGAGGCGACCCAACGCCTCCTCGATCGTCATCGTGGAGAGGTCCAGCAGAGACTGGATCGAGCGAGCCATCTGCTTGTACTTCTCGGGGACGCAGCGAAAGAGCTTCTCGACAGCTCTCTCCTCGCTGTAGGTGTCGTCGCCGAACTGCACCATCTTCTGCAACAGGGTGTTGAGACGGAGAGCAAAGTCATCAACGTCCTCACCTGGCTTGAAGGCCAGGTTCTCCCACTCCGTGCGAAGTGCCTGCAGTGTGGACTTGCGGGCGCGGTCGCTGCCGATGTGTACTGCAGCGATGGCGTCCCAAGCCTCTTTGGCAGTCCGCTTGTTGGTAAGCGAAGCGCATCTCGGCGGATTGCGCGATGAGAGCATCCAGCGCCCGTCGATCCTGGTTGTAGTCGACGTCGCCGTACCGGACTGCATCCCACATATGCCGCACCTGGAGCTTTACCCTCATCACCGCAGCCCACCCGACGTAGTTGGTCTTGGTAAGGTAGGCCACCCGTCGCCGGGGCCGACATCCCTGACGACAGCCTGGTACTCGTGGTGACCACGGTACCGAACCGGGGAGAGAGAGCCGCGTCGCCTGTGAAGGCCGCGCTCTCCGTCGACCCGTACGCCGCCGCCGGCGCGTGCCTCCTCCGAGAGCGCCGCCGTGCGTCCGCGCGCTGTTCTGGCCGCGCGCGCGTGGGCGCGCGCGCCGCCATCGCGCCGCCGCCTCGCCGCTTGGCCTGCCTCCTCTCCGCTCAAGGTCGCGTCGGCGCTATCATCGCAGAGATGGAGCTATGCCGCCGCGCGCAGAACCTCGACCTCATTGCCGCGACGCGCATCTGCCGCCGCCGCCGCTTCCACCGCCGCAGGTCTCTCGCCGCCTTCGCTACGCTGCGCGCTGCGCGAAGCTCGGCCGTCGCCGACGCGTGCTCGAGGCGACCGAGCGTTGAGACTGCCCTGCGGACATGGCGCGCTACTAGGGGTGTTGCGTGGAGAGGGCGCCGACGAGCCGCCGCCGTCTCGGAGAGGAGTGGCGTGGGCGGCCGGAGCTGCGCCGCACGGGTGGGCTGCTGCGAGGCCGGAGAAGGAGATGAGCAGGAGATGCTCAGGCTACAGGATAGTATAGCTCTGATACCACTTGTTACACGCTGGACTCTTGCTCTTGGTGATAGCAAGATCCTTACTCTCATGGAGAGGATGACACTTGGAGATGGGGCAAATTTTTCTTGGTTTATTTCTCTTCACAATGCCATGCCAACCAGAGGGGGGGGATACATATTTATAGGCTGCTAATCAGCCAAGCATATGCCAAGATGCTAGTCTAAGATGCTAACAACTTTGTCCTAGATCTTTGTCCTCTAAGATGCTAACAACCCGTCCTAGATCTTTGTCCTCTAAGATGCTAACAACCTGTCCTAGATGCTGTCCTCTAAGATGCTAAGATGCTAGTCAAAAGCTAGATGTCCTAGATGCTAGTCAAAAGCTAGATGTCCTAGATGCTGTACAAGAACCATGTGTCCACCCCACAAAGACCACAGTACAGAGACTTATTCATCACAACCAGTTCTGGATCGGTGGAGTGGAGTAAATGGTGGTAAGAATTCGTTCTCACGGATCGATTGAAGAGGAAGATCTCGAGATGGAAAACCAGACCGAAATCGTTAAGATCCAGGAGAAGTTGAATGAGTTAGAGACGTTGAGGACAGATGTTGCTGAGATTAAAGCCCTATTGCTCTCCAGATTCGGGTCAACATCAGCCACATATCTTGATGCACGGACATTGGAGAACACGAAGGAGTGGCCAACTATAGCTGAAGCAGGTATGGGTTCGCAATTTCAGTCTACACGTATAGATGCGCCTAGCAGTGCTTTCCCTCGAATGGCCTCCGGATCTGCTCCTACCGGGAGGAATTTAACTTGGAGTCATGAGCAGCAACGAAGAGCTGAGCAGCAACGAAGAGCTGAGACTTCGGCTGCATTTTTTGTTGAACTGAATACGGTATTGCCAATTCCTTCTCCCGTCTTTTCACCAGCAATCAGAACAGCAACTCAAGCTGAGGGGGTAACACGACTGGGGGCGAATCAGTCCGGACAGCATATAACCACAACAGAGAACCAAGTGACTGCGCAAGGTTTCAATCAGGGAGTGGGTGTGCACCCGGTACCTCCATGGACATGGCAAACTGCCATTCAGCCGGCTACATCCCAAACATACTATCATTCGATATTAAACATGAACCCGGGTCAAGAAACTATTTGGAATCCAGGTGGTATAACTGGAAATATGGGATGGAACATCAACAGCAGCGGACACCAATATGCTGATGCAGTGATTAAGGGACCCAAGTTAGAACTGCCTTTATTCACTGGTGAGGAACCAATTAGTTGGTTGGAGCAATGTGAGAATTTTTTTGAAATGGCAGGAACTCCAAGAGAGCAGTGGGTGAACCTTGCAACCGGGCACTTTGCAGGAAGGGCTAACACATGGTTCAAAGGTATTGGCATAGCATGGCAGGTGTTGAACTGGCAGCAATTGTGCTCAATGTTGGCAGATCGTTTTGCAGAAGCTAGTGCACATGAGGCAGTGGAGAAATTGCAAACCATGAAACACATGGGCAGTGTTAGCAAGTATATTGATTATTATGAGAAGTGCGTGGAGTTAGTAAGAAGAGACCATCCATACTTGCAAGAAGCTTTCCTATTGAGCTGCTTCATTGGGGGCTTGAAGGAAAAAAAATCAAATACGGGGTCTGCATGCATCAACCGAAGGGGTTATTGGAGGCGTACTGGTTCGCTAAATTGGAGGAAAAATCAGTATTGGCAAAAAGAACTAACCACTCAAGTGCTTTGAACAGGAGCAAATTACACCTCACTAATCCCAGAACTGGACCGACTAGGGGAGTGGCTGTTGAAGGAATCGAGAAAGGAAAAAATCTGATACAGGAAGGTAACAAAAGGACTTGTTGGCATTGTAATGAGCCATGGGTACCCGGGCATAACCTGAAATGCAAGGTCAGAAAGGCTTTAAACGTTATTCTGTTGCAAGGAGAGGATGAGGAAGCTGAGAATCCCGATCAGCCGGAGTTGGCTAAGGAACCGGGCTTTGTCACAGCTCCTGGAAGCCCAGAGGAAGCCGTAGAAGAGCAGGAGAATGAACAGTTATTGGTGATATCCAACCATGCTTTGAGTGGACTCTCTGGACCTACAGCTCTCACCTTGAGGACATCAATTGGGGGAAAACAAGCAATGATGTTAGTGGATAGTGGGAGTACACATTCCTTTATGGACTATGAGTTCACTGTCAGGAGTGGCTGTGGATTGATTTCACAACCATCAAAGAAAGTAACAGTAGCTGGTGGAGGTGAATTATGCTCCAGTGCGCGAACTGAGAAGGTAACCTATAGGGTTCAAGGATGTACATTTACCAATTCTTTCCAGTTGCTGAAACTTGGTAATTATGATGTCATTCTCGGGGCAGACTGGATCTATGATCATAGCCCTATTGGAATGAATCTTAAGACTAGAGAATTGACTATATACAAGGATGGCAAGGTGGAGGTTCTCAAGGATAACTCTATTCCAGAAAAAAAATCACCTTGTGGGTGCCACCAAGTTGGAAAAGCTCTGGAGAGCTGAAGTCATGGGCTGTATGATTCAGGTCAATTGGGTTCAAGAAAAAGAACTTGAGGAATCCAGTGAGTTACCTGAAGAAGTGCAGGAATTGTTACATCAGTATGCTGAGATTTTTGAGGAGCCAAAGGGCTTGCCACCTAAAAGAGAATGTGATCACTTAATACCATTAAAGAACAATACTGATCCTCCAAATATCCGGCCGTATAGAACATCACATCACCAAAAGGATGCTATGGAAGATATCATCCGACAGCTACTGCAGTCAGAAGAAATCCGTGCTAGTGTGAGTCCTTACTCATCTCCGGCTATAATGGTGAGGAAGAAGGATGGTTCTTGGAGGTTGTGTGTAGATTATAGACAACTCAACTCAATGACAGTTAAGAACAAATTCCTTATGCCTATCATAGAAGATCTTCTTGACGAGTTATATGGGGCAAACATTTTCTCAAAACTAGATCTCAGGTCAGGGTACCATCAAATCAGGATGGTGGAAGAAGATATTTGTAAGACAGCCTTTAGGACACACCTTGGTCACTATGAGTACACTGTCATGCCGTTTGGGCTTACCAATGCACCAGCTACCTTCTAGTCTCTCATGAATCAAATCTTTGGAAATCAGTTGAGAAAGTTTATACTAGTTTTCTTTGATGATATCCTGGTGTATAGCAAGACTCTAGCAGATCATGTTAAGCATTTACATCAGACTTTGCAGATATTGAGTCATAACCAGTTGAAAGCAAGAAGAAATAAATGTTGTTTTGCTATGGCGGAAATAGGATACCTGGGTCATGTTATCAGTGGATCTGGAGTGGCTACAGACCCTAAAAAGATAGTGAATGTTGTGAATTGGCCTATCCCTGATACCGTAACTAAGTTGAAAGGATTTTTGGGGCTAACTAGATACTACAGGAGATTTGTGAAGGGTTATGGAAGGATCTGCAAACCGCTTTTTGATGTTTTGAAGAAGGATTCATTTAAATGGGAAGAGGCACAGACTATAGCTTTTGATACCCTTAAAAGGGTTATGACCACATGTCCAGTTTTGGCACTTCCTTATTTTGCAAAACCTTTTATATTGGAAACAGATGCATGTGGAACTGGATTGGGGCCAGTCTTGATGCAAGAGGGCAGACCCATTGCATTTAATAGCAAAACCTTGGGTGTGAGGGCAGTAGCTCAATCAATATATGAAAAGGAAGCCATGTCTATTCTTGAAGCATTGAAGAAATGGCAGCACTATTTATTGGGCAATCAAGTGATAATCAGAACAGACCAAAGAAGCTTAAAATATATTACCACACAGAGATTGGTGGAGGGAATACAACACAAATTACTCCTTAAGTTAATGGAGTTTGATTATAGAGTGGAATACAAGAAAGGGAAGGAAAATTTGGCAGCGGATGCTCTATCAAGGAGGACTATTAGCTTACCAGAAGGTGAGATGAATTGTCATGCTCTTGTTACCATTTTGCCGGCCTGGGTGGAAGATGTGAAGGGGAGCTATGTGAATGACCCTTACCATGAAAAACTGATGAACGCGGATCTGAGACAGACTGGAGGTGATAACAGTTACATAGTGGATTTGGGACTGATAAAATACAAGGGGAGGATATATGTTGGACTTGGAAATGATAGCAGATCGAAAATCCTGGGCTCGTTCCATTCATCTCCTTTGGGAGGCCATTCGGGAATGAGGGCGACATATCATAGAGTAAAGAAACTATTTTATTGGCCCAAGCTGAAAAAAGAGGTGGAATTGTTAGTGGCTCAATGCCCTGTCTATCAGATAACTAAATCAGAACATGTTCTTATTCCAGGGCTGTTGAATCCACTAGAGGTACCCGACATGGCATGGTCACACATCAGCATGGACTTCATCGAAGGCTTGCCTAAATCAAGAGGAAAGGAGGTAATCTTAGTGGTGGTTGATAGGTTCACGAAGTACGCTCATTTTCTATCCTTGTCACATCCGTATACAGTGCAACTAGTTGTGCAAGTGTTCATGGACAACATCTTTAAACTCCATGGAATGCCAATCGCAATTGTGACAGATCGAGATAGGATTTTCACTAGCCAATTGTTCCAAGAGATTTTTAAAATAATGAATGTGTCACTAAGATTGAGTAGTGCTTATCACCCACAAACGGATGGGCAAACCGAAAGAGTGAACCAATGCTTAGAGTCGTATCTGAGAAGTATGACCTTTCAAGAACCCCGAGAGTGGATGGGTTGGTTAACATTGGCCGAATGGTGGTATAATACTTCATATCATACTTCCTTAAAGATTACTCCATTTCAAGCCTTGTATGGATATCCACCTCCAAACATTGGAGAGCTTACTATCCCTTGTAATGTGTCAGAAGAAGCCAAGATTACGGTGGAACAGAAAATGAAGATGATGAATGAACTGAAGGATAACCTTCGCCAAGCACAAGAACGTATGAAACATTTTGCCGATAAAAAAAGATCTGAGCGATAACTCCAGAAGGGGGACATGGTATATCTCAAAATGCAACCATACCGGCAATCAGCTTTTGGTTTGAAGGGTTCTTTAAAGTTCAGGTCCAAAATCTATGGTCCTTTCAGGGTGCAAGAGAAGATTGGTGCGGTGGCTTATAAGTTGCAATTACCGGATCATGCTACTATTCATCCAGTATTCCATGTGAGTCAGCTAAAGAAACATTTGGGACCTCACGCAGTACCGCTTCCTGGTTTGCCATTAGTTGGGGAGAACGGTAAAATCAAAACCGAACCAGTGGCTGTTTTGGACAGGCGCATTATCCCACGACGAAATGAGCCCGTAGCTCAATGGTTAGTACAGTGGTTAAGTCTGGGTCCTGAAGATGCCACCTGGGAAGACTTGACTTTCATCCAGAAGACATTTCCTAATTTCACTCCTTGAGGACAAGTTCGATTTCAATCGGGGGAAAATGTCAGGACCCAAGTTTTCTGACAGAACTGAAGATAGCTGAAATTGCGGAAAATGTCAGGACCCAAGTTTTCTGACAGAACTGAAGATAGCTGAAATTGCTAGCTGGGGGAAGAAGACGTTGTATTCGGCACCGAGCATACCGTTTCGACGACTTCACTTGGGCTAGACTGGAAGGCTAAGATGTGCGCTGGGAAGGGAATTCCGATCCGACGAGCAGAACGGAGTTTCATTTTAACTGTAGCGTCATCTATATTGTCGTTTTGTCTGAACTTTCAGAACTCTGTGTTTTAACTTCAGTCTTTACTTCAAAGCTGTAAACTGTTCGGTTAATCCCTGGCTATATAACCAGTGGAGTTGGAATGAGAAGGTATCGAACAACAGCATATTCGTCTACTTTAGTTTGTTAGCTTGTAGAACACTAGTGCACTTTCCCCTCTCTCGTTCTTGGCGATTGTTCCTCAGATAATTGCTTGGACGGGTTCTCTGAACATTCAGAACCTGTCACCGCTCCATCCACCCCTCCCGCAAAAAGTATTCATCGCAATTTCCTCCGGTTGATCGCCCCTCTCCTCAGTTTGTTCTCTCACTGCGTATCTCCATTTACATGGTTGGTGAGTGGGCCAGTGGGGCATGCGTGCTAGGTGTTCGTTGTTTTGCCTGGCAAGAGGAGTTCTTGGCTTGCTCCCGAACAAGAACTGTTTTAGTCCTCATTGGGACGATTTAAAGATCCCAATTATTGAACTTGTTTTGTAGTGTATATGTGTTCTCTCTCCAGTACTTGTAGTGTTGCTCGAACATTTTAGTTTTGACATACGATACATCAGTGTTTTTCTAATCATCTGTGCCCTGATAATATCGACAGCGTTGCTTTGGTTACTAGTTTTGGTACTTTTGTGTAATATTTTGATTCGTGTCGTTTTTGGTCAAACAGAAAGTTGTTCTCTTAAGTTTGGTTAAGTGGTATAGTATTACTGTAGTTATCAACTCTGGAGGAGATACAGCAATATAATCTCAACAAAGACAGGATCAGGGAAAGTATATGGAATGTAGAAGCTACGCTAAACTGATGTAGTGATGTCAGATTACCCATGGAAGATGAGTTCATAAGACATGCTTTCAATCTGTATATACGTTGGTGCCTGACTGCCTGGCTACTTGCTGTGATTTTTTTTTGAGGGAGATGTTCATGATGCAGTTCATCATTCGCTGAATGTACAGAGATGCCATATGCTTTAAACACCGCCAGCATGCATAACATTTATAGTGCTTGTTTTTAGTGTTAAACTATCTGTTTCATGGCATTCAAATTCTAGGTGACACTTTTACTTGCCATGTGTGTTTGCATGTTTGTTCAATCATATTTTTTTTCTATTTGTTAAGTAATTTAATGTATCCACTTAAGCACTTGACAGCTTATATATTTTAAGTTGATTGTCAACAATATTTATCTTAGACTGAATCTGTTTCTTACTATGTACATTCTGAATAGTAGCCTGTATTTTACCTGTGGCTGCATCACTACATGCCCTCTTGATTCCTTGCAAGTTACTTTCTGAACATGAGCTTGTCTTGTACATGTTTATATGTTCATGCAGTATGTCTGCCTATATCAAAGGGTGTATGAGTATTAGTAAAGGTGGACAAATGGATAACAACAATGGGAAATATTTGATATCATGAATGTACTTCCTTTTCCATGGTTTCTCTTATTCTGCTTTTTACAATAAATTAGGTACTTGCTCTATTTGTTTCACCTACATTGTTGGTTATGGAATGAAGATACATTACTCTTCAAATGCTTTTACATGCTCTTCTGAATTTAATTAGCATGCTGCTCATTGCTCGGTCTTCCGTTTGTTCTGGGGTTTATTGATTCAGTTCCTCATACTGTGATATTGTTGGATTCTGATGAGGTTGATCCTTTCAAAACAGGAAATAAGTTTTGTAGTGTGATCTTCAAAAGCAGTCAAGATGGTTAAGTTCACAGTTGAAGAGATGCGCAGGATTATGGACAAGAAGCAGAACATTCGTAACATGTCTGTTGTCGCTCATGTGGACCATGGTACGTGCAACTAGAGTGATCTAAGTCCGCAGAAATTGTTATTATATTTTGCCTGGTACCTATTATGCCCGCATTCTTATTTATACATGGGGCACATGCTAAGATCTTTCAAACTGTTCAGATTTACTTAGTGTGTTACTATCAAGTTTATGTCTCCTCTTAAGATTGTTTTAGAATCTTATGGGGTGTGGGAATATCAACCGATCTCCAACTCCAAGGGAACATGGAATCAATTATGATTTATGACAGCCTATTTATGGTTAATGCTTATAGTAAGTCAAAAGTATCATTTCTTATCTGCAGTTTCTCAGATTTCAAACTTATAATCTACATAAAATTAGTAATATAAATATGCTCTTCTCATTAACAAGGAGAGTGTTATGGATAGCTTCGTGGGAACTCATTACAAGCGTCGGAATTCAAAATAATGCAGAGTTAGTGTTTAAATATGGAAGGTTAAACTTAGAAAGATTAGTTTACAAATTATATTGTTACAATTAGAATCCATTACGGTTTCTGTATCCGGTTAGGACTCTGCCTTTGCATTGTATAAAAGGGCTAGAGTATTGTAACAGAAAGGCAATCAATATACAAGCAATCTTCTTCTAGTTCTTGTCTTCCATTTATCTAGTTCTGGCTTCACACCGTTACCCGTTACGCTCCAACGCGAAGGGATCTTTGGTACATAACAAATTGGTATCAGATTCACCGATCCCGCCCACCATGCCACCTAAAACCGATCTTACATTCGACGCTCGCCTGGATGGCTTGGAGCAGGCTCAATCGGATCTCCTTCAGGCGATCACAAATCTCCAAGTCTCCACCGACCAGAAGTTCCGTGATCAACAAATCGCTGCTGATCAACGGCTGGACACTCTTGCCCAAGAGATGCGGCAATTGTTCGAGGCGCTACGCGGTCCATCCGCAACCTCCACGACGATACCTTCCACCGGATAGCTTCCCGCAGTACCCGGCGGCGCAAGATTGCTGCCATCCCCCACATCAGTCGCAGACAGCTCGCTGATAACGGCCGATAACCGGCTACCGCAACCCACCAGATATGATCCGACTCGCGCGCCGACTGGTACCGACCGGCGGCGTTTTCACGGGGACAGACTTGAAGAGCAACAGGGGTATCGCCAGCAACCTGAACCTCCTCCCGTCCATCCGATCGCCCACGCCCGCTCGCTCGAACTACCAACTTACGACGGGTCCGACGATCCTCTCACATGGCTGACCAAATGCGAGCACTACTTCAGAGCATATCAAACACCCGACGATGACAAGGTTTGGATGGCTGCGTTTCATCTTTCTTTGGTTGCGCACTCCTAGTTTTATCAATTAGAACGCGACGAGGGCCTGATATCTTGGGCATTGTTCAAACACTACTGCTCGATGCGTTTTGGGCCGGCCATCAGCACTAACACCCTGGGAACAATTAAACACCTGCAACAAACCGGTACTCTGGCACAATATCAGCAGGAATTTACTGATTTATTGTGTCATACAGTCGGCTTGTCCAGGACTCATCAGCTGGAGCTCTTCACGGTGGGACTCGCCGAGCCCGTACGCACCCATGTGGAATTGGCAGGACCCACTTCTCTGCAACATGCGATGACTTTGGCGTGTGCATATGACAGACTGCAGTCTACTGTGGTGCATCCGACAATACCCAGCCAACAGACCACCAGTTAGAAACCAAGCTTCCGGACGTCGTTTCCACCGACCTCCCATCCTCCATCGACCACGGTTACCGCCTCGTTGCCAGCTCCGACTCCAACACACCCGGAGACCCGCACGGGGGTGTTTCGCCGACTCACGACCGCGGAGATGGCTGATCGGCGACAACGGGGTTTGTGTTTCAATTGCGATGAACAATTCGCCAGGGGCCATCGCTGCAAGCGCCTGTTCTGGTTAGAAACCGAAGTGGACTTGGACTCTGGGGAACCAGTCGACGACCAGCAGACCGCGGAGACCGAACCAAAAATCTCACTGCTCGCGGTTACCGGTATCATGATCGGTATCTGTACTGCCCAGACGATGCAAGTGAAGGTACGCATTGGCGATTTTGAGGGCGTGGCGTTATTCGACTCTGGGTCTACCCATAATTTCCTCAATCAAGATTGCGTGCCTACCATCAATTTGCCCGTCCAATCTCATAGCGGTCTCCGGGTTAAAGTGGCAAACGGTGACAGACTCGACTGTGGTGGGTTGTGCTGCTTGTGCAAGAATACACCAATGTCCATCGCTCCTTCCCAGTTCGCAGTCGATTTCTATATCATTCCCTTATCCGGTTTCGATGTGATCTTGGGGATGCAGTGGTTAAGTACATTGGGGCCCGTCCTCTGGAATTTCGCCCAGCGGCAGTTTTCGTATTGGGAGCATAACCGACGGATTACCTGGACTGGTTTGCAGGATCCTCCCACCTCGACAGCCAAGCTCCAGATAGTTGTTGGGGACGACCTCATGGCCACTCTCCTGGCCGAATTCACGCACCGTTTTGAAGAACCTTCGGGATTACCTCATGTTCGCTCATGCGATCATCACATTCGTCTTCTTCCTAATGCGCCAGCTATCTCGGTCCGACCCTACCGATACGCGCATATTCAGAAAGACGAAATTGAACGGCAGTGCACTGCAATGTTGGCTTAGGGGATCATCCGGCCGAGTTCCTCCCAGTTCTCGTCCCCGGTCCTCCTCGTCCATAAGAAGGATGCTTTGTGGCGATTCTGCGTGGATTACAGAGCGTTGAATGAACACACAATCAAAGATAAGTTCCCAATTCCACACGTCGAGGAGCTATTGGACGAATTGGAAGGATCTTGCTATTTCACTAAATTGGATTTACGGTCTGGCTATCATCAAATTCGGATGTTCCCCGATGATGTGCTGAAAACGGCTTTTCGTACTCACCATGGCCATTTTGAATTTTTAGTGCTACCGTTCGGGTTATGCAACGCTCCGTCCACTTTTCAGGCAATGATGAACTCCATTTTACAATCGTTCCTTCGTCGGTTCGTTCTTGTCTTCTTCGATGACATTTTAATTTACAGCCGCTCCTGGGCGGAGCATCTGCGCCATGTTCGACAAGTACTACAAACATTGACTGCTAACCACTTACACCTCCATCAAAAGAAGTGTGTTTTCGGTCAACAACAGATCGCTTATCTGGGCCATGTCATTTCCTCCACACGGTCGCCATGGATCAAGCCAAAGTATCCGCCGTGCTCGATTGACCCTTGCCTCGCAATATCAGAAGTTTGCGAGGATTTTTAGGACTCGCAGGATATTATCGCAAATTTATCCAAGATTTTGGACATATTGCGGCTCCATTAACCAAGCTTCTTTGCAATGATAGATTTAGGTGGACTCAGGAAGACACGGTCGCATTTGATTCTCTGAAACAAATAATTGCTACAGCTCCTGTTCTGCAACTTCCTGATTTTGCCAAAGAGTTTTTCATTGACTGTGATGCGTCGGGTACTAGATTCGGTGCAGTATTACACCAAGGTGGACGACCCATTGCGTTCTTTAGCAAGCCAGTTGCGACTCATCAAGCTCACCTGCCGGCATATGAACGAGAGTTGATCTGGCTGGTTTATGCAGTTCGACATTGGCGCCCGTACGTTTGGGGCAGTAAATTTCGCATCAGGACGGATCATTACAGTTTGAAGCATTTGTTGGATCAGCGGTTGACCACGGTACCGCAACACCGATGGATTACCAAGCTGCTCGGTTATGACTTTACAGTAGAATTCAAACCAGGTAAAGATAACATTGTGGCAGATGCCCTCTCACGTCGCAATGAGGATATCAGTTTGAATGCAATTTCGTCAGCCGATTTCGCATATTATGACGACTTGCGTTGTCAACTGAAAACCCATCCTTCCTGGACTTCCAAGCATGCCGAATGGATTGCTGGCGCACTCTCGGCAGACTGGGAATTCGCGGACGGCCTTCTCCTTTTTCGTCACCGCATCTTTGTTCCTGATGATTTTCCGGGCCTTCAGAGCCTGTTTTCTATTGCACATTCTGTCGGTCATGAAGGCCTTGCCAAGACCTGGCATAGGTTGCAGGCCAGTTTTTATATCCCGGGAGGCCGCCGTTTACTTCTGGCTTTTATCCGACAATGTGTTACTTGTCAACGGTATAAGTCAGAGCACTTGCATCCGGCGGGATTGCTCCAACCGCTTCCGGTGCCGTTTCGTGTTTGGGCCGACATTAGTATGGATTTCATCGATGGATTACCTAAAGTGGCACATAAATCAGTTATTTTAACGGTCGTTGATAGGTTTTCAAAATATGCCCATTTCATCGCTTTGAGTCATCCATATACGGCTCATTTCGTGGCCCAGGTATTTTTTGATCATATCGTTCGTCTACATGGGTTTCCAGAGTCTATTGTCAGTGATCGTGATAAAATTTTTACGAGTCATTTTTGGAAAGATCTCTTCTGCTTAGCTGGTGTCAAACTACAAATGAGTACTGCCTATCATCCGCAGTCCGATGGCCAAACTGAGGTGGTTAACCGGACGATCGAGATGTATGTTCGTTGTTTGTGTGGGGATCACGTGAGGACATGGCCTCAGTGGCTTGCATGGGCTGAATTCTGTTATAATACATCGTATCATTGCTCTCTCAAAGCTACTCCTTTCGAAGTCGTTTATGGGCGGCAACCTCCTCCGTTGATAGCATGTTCTGGTGACACCGAGGCGCATTCGGACGTTCAGCAGTTGTTGAGCGAACGTGATGAATTCATCCACGAAATTCGTTTACGTTTAATTCAGTCTCAACAGCATATGAAGAGCTTGGCTGATTCTAAACACCGAGAGTTACAATTTCAAGAAGGAGATTGGGTATGGTTACGACTACATCAACGCCAGATTCCATCACTTGTTTCGGGCCTCAATGTTAAACTACGCCCTCGTTTTTTCGGTCCTTACAAGGTGATATCAAAAATTGGTCCGGTTGCCTATCGTTTGGAGATGCCTGCACAAAGTGGTATTCATAATGTTTTCCACGTTTCTACTTTGAAGCCCTTTCATGGAATTCCGCCTGGCCATGTTCCAGTTTTGCCTCCCCTTCATCATGGACAGGTTCAACTTCAGCCTGCCAATGTTCTTCGCGCCAGGCTGAATCGCGGTGTGTGGAATTGTTAGTTCAGTGGAAGCTGGATTTAATGCATGAACCTGTGGAAACTTGGATGAAACGTGATGATTTTCAAAAGGAATTTCCAGATTATCAGCTCGCGGATGAGCTATTTCAAAAGGAAGGGGGAAGTGTTATGGATAGCTTCGTGGGAACTCATTACAAGCGTCGGAATTCAAAATAATGCAGAGTTAGTGTTTAAATATGGAAGGTTAAACTTAGAAAGATTAGTTTACAAATTATATTGTTACAATTAGAATCCATTACGGTTTCTGTATCCGGTTAGGACTCTGCCTTTGCATTGTATAAAAGGGCTAGAGTATTGTAACAGAAAGGCAATCAATATACAAGCAATCTTCTTCTAGTTCTTGTCTTCCATTTATCTAGTTCTGGCTTCACACCGTTACCCGTTACGCTCCAACGCGAAGGGATCTTCGGTACATAACAGAGAGCTGAACGAGTCTGTTTGCTTACGTTGTCTTGAAATTTATGTAGGCTAGTCTGTAGCTGTGTACCTGTGTCCTGCTGTTGAGAGAGGGGGTTGGCCTGTTGTGACAATACGCACTGTCCTTATATATTGGTTATCTTTGCAGGCAAATCTACACTTACAGATTCCCTAGTGGCAGCTGCTGGGATTATAGCCCAGGATGTTGCTGGTGATGTTCGAATGACTGATACTCGTGTAGATGAAGCAGAACGTGGTATTACAATCAAATCCACTGGTATCTCTCTTTACTATGAGATGAGCGACGACTCACTCAAGAGTTACAAGGGTGAGAGAGACGGAAATGAATACCTGATCAACCTTATTGACTCACCTGGCCATGTTGATTTTTCTTCAGAGGTGACAGCTGCACTTCGTATAACTGATGGTGCTTTGGTAGTGGTTGACTGTATTGAGGGTGTCTGTGTACAAACTGAAACTGTGCTCCGCCAAGCCCTTGGTGAGAGGATTAGGCCTGTCCTCACTGTGAACAAGATGGACAGATGTTTCCTTGAGCTTCAAGTTGGTGGTGAAGAAGCCTACCAGACTTTCTCCCGTGTCATTGAGAATGCTAATGTTATTATGGCAACTTACGAAGATGCACTCCTTGGTGATGTTCAAGTCTATCCAGAAAAGGGAACTGTTGCTTTCTCTGCCAGCTTGCATGGTTGGGCTTTTACCTTGTCTAACTTTGCAAAGATGTATGCATCCAAGTTTGGAGTTGATGAATCCAAAATGATGGAGAGGCTTTGGGGTGAGAACTACTTTGATCCAACCACAAACAAATGGACCATCAAGCACACTGGCTCTGCTACTTGCAAGAGAGGTTTTGTTCAGTTCTGCTATGAGCCCATCAGGCAAATCATCAGCACCTGCATGAATGATCAGAAAGATAAGTTGTGGCCTATGCTGCAGAAGCTTGGTGTTACCATGAAGTCTGATGAGAAGGACCTAACTGGCAAGACACTGATGAAGCGTGTTATGCAAACTTGGCTTCCAGCCAGTAATGCACTTCTTGAGATGATGATATACCACCTTCCATCTCCAGCAAAGGCACAGAGGTATCGTGTGGAGAACTTATATGAGGGCCCCCTTGATGATATCTATGCAACTGCCATTAGAAACTGTGATCCAGAAGGGCCCCTTATGTTGTATGTTTCAAAGATGATTCCAGCATCCGACAAGGGGGGATTCTATGCTTTTGGTCGTGTCTTCTCAGGGAAGATTGCAACTGGTATGAAGGTCCGGATCATGGGTCCCAATTATGTCCCTGGCCAGAAGAAAGATTTGTATGTAAAGAATGTACAGCGAACTGTTATCTGGATGGGCAAGAAGCAGGAATCAGTGGAGGATGTCCCTTGTGGTAACACTGTTGCTATGGTTGGTTTGGATCAGTTCATCACAAAGAATGCTACCCTGACTAATGAGAAGGAGGTTGATGCCTGTCCAATCAAAGCAATGAAATTCTCGGTGTCCCCTGTTGTGCGTGTTGCTGTTCAGTGCAAGGTTGCTTCTGACCTCCCCAAGCTTGTTGAAGGTTTGAAACGTCTGGCCAAGTCAGATCCTATGGTTCTCTGTACCGTTGAAGAGTCTGGTGAGCATATCATTGCTGGAGCTGGAGAGCTTCACCTTGAAATTTGTTTGAAGGATCTGCAGGAAGACTTCATGGGTGGTGCTGAAATTACTGTGTCCCCTCCTGTTGTCTCCTTCCGTGAGACTGTTCTTGAGAAGTCCTGCCGAACTGTTATGAGCAAGTCTCCGAACAAGCACAACCGTATATACATGGAAGCCCGCCCTATGGAAGAGGGTCTGCCTGAGGCTATTGATGAGGGTCGCATCGGCCCACGTGATGATCCTAAAGTACGCTCCAAAATCCTGTCCGAGGAGTTCGGATGGGACAAGGATCTTGCCAAGAAGATATGGTGCTTTGGGCCAGAGACCAGAGGCCCTAACATTGTTGTAGATATGTGTAAGGGAGTACAATATCTCAATGAAATCAAGGATTCTGTTGTGTCTGGCTTCCAGTGGGCGTCAAAAGAGGGTGCACTGGCTGAAGAGAACATGCGTGGCATTTGCTTTGAGGTATGCGATGTTGTTCTCCTTTCCGATGCTATTCATAGAGGTGGCGGGCAGATTATTCCAACAGCCAGGAGAGTCATTTATGCTGCTCAGCTCACCGCAAAGCCAAGACTGCTTGAGCCCGTGTACTTAGTGGAGATTCAAGCCCCTGAGAATGCACTTGGTGGAATTTATAGTGTTCTGAACCAGAAGAGGGGGCATGTGTTCGAGGAAATACAGAGGCCTGGTACACCACTATACAACATCAAGGCTTACCTCCCTGTTATTGAGTCATTTGGGTTCACAAGCACCCTTAGGGCGGCAACCTCTGGCCAGGCCTTCCCTTTGTGTGTATTTGACCACTGGGAAATGCTAGCTGCTGACCCTTTGGAGCCTGGCACGCAGACAGCCAACCTTGTCCTGGATATCCGTAAGAGGAAGGGGCTGAAGGAGCAGATCACTCCTCTCTCTGAATATGAGGACAAACTCTAAATATTTGATGTATCATCTTCTTGTATCACTTTATGGTCGACGCTATCTATTCCTGAGAGCCCCCATTTCATATCATTTTCACATGAACTATTATACGATGACATGCTGCTCAGGCGATATTGTACTGTGACGATACTATCACATTTTTAAGGCATTATGGGTGGTCAACTATTAGCTTTTGCTGAATATATTTCTGTTATCTCATTTGATTGTGCTGCTTTTCATATGTTCTGCTTGTAACACCTATTGTTTGGTCTTGAAAATTCAAAATTCATCTCCTCATTGATAATTTGATATTTCTCTTGAAGTGTGCTATAAATAATGGTTCTGTGCTGAGTGTTTGCTGTTAGTTTTGGGTCTATGAACTCCTTGTTATTTTTTTTGGCATTCTTGTATTTGATTTAATCATTTTATAATATTAGCATCTGTTGCTATTTGTTATCTTATTAGCATCATGCTACTTGAGGTTGGTCATATTTTTGGCTCCTGTCAGTATACTGATAGCATGAGATTGGTCAAGAGACTCAGTGTGAAGCCCAGATCCAAGCCAATGTTTGAATTACCGAACAGTCTCTCGATCTGGTGGACCTTTCAAGTTTCAATTGTCGGGAGTCTCAGCACTATAGCATTAGTTTGATAATGTCCTACTAAACTGCTCCTGAATTATAACTTCCCAGTTAGCATTTCCTCATTTGCAAGTTTATTCGCTAGCGAGCGTGTAGTGATGGTTGAATATGTTTTTTTTTTCTATTAAAAGGAAGGTGCACACACACTACCACACACGTGAGTACGCTCCTTTAGCGTACACTTAAGACAGACAGAGGCTGGCGGTATATCCGTGGTCTTACAAAATTCTTACCGAAGCGAACTCGCGTGTGCGTAATACGTGGACACCAGGATTTTCCCAACGGTTGAAGATGTTGAAAGGCCTGCTTTGTGTTTGGTTCACATTTCACAGGAAGATCAGTCATTAACAAAGACCAGACCATCAGTAAGGACAGGAGGATTAAAACCTGGTGTTTCACAAGCTACTCACTAGCAAAGGATGATCTCCTAGATAAGTTTTAGCAGCCACGCTGATATTTAGCTTAATTCTGCTATTTCATTGCCAGGATCGATCGGTAATCGTTACAGGCGGTCTGACAAATAGCATAAAACAGGCTACCGGCACTACATCACAGCAAGGAAACACGTCCGTTGTTTGCGATCTTATTTATCTGCTGAACCTTTAGCCACTGTAAACACCACCGAGAATCTCAAGTTGCATCAACCAAACATCTCATAAGCTCGCCGGCGCGGCAGCAGGGAGCTCACTCCCCTTTCTTCTCGAGGCAGGTGTTGTTCAGCCGCTCGATGGCCAGTATCAGCGCCTGCGTCCCGAGCCCGCCCTCGCCGTGCGCGAGCAACGACACGTAGAGCTGGTGCGCGAGCGCGAGCCCCGGCAGCGCCAGCCCCATGACCTGGCATTCCGACAGGCAGATCCCGAGGTCCTTCACGAAGTGACGGACGTAGAACCCGGCCGCCATGTCCCGCTCCAGCATCCGCTTCCCGTACAGGTCCAGCGACTTGGACCCCGCCGCGCCGGTGGAGATGGCCTCCAGCCACTTGGCCACGTCCAGCCCGGCCTTGTGCGCGTACACCATGCCCTCCACGAGGCCCACCATGGTGGACGCGATGGCGATCTGGTTGCCCAGCTTCGCGCGCTGCCCCGCGCCGGGCCCGCCCATGTACAGCGCGGTGCCCATCAGCTGGAAGAGGGGCGCCAGGCGGGCGACGATGGCCGCGTCGCCGCCGGCGAAGATGGAGAGGGTGGCGTTGCGGGCCCCGCGGTCGCCGCCGGAGACGGGGGCGTCGACGGCGGCGCAGCCGGCGGCGGAAGCTGCAGCGGCTATCTCGGCGGCGAGGGTGGGGTCGGAGGTGGTCATGTCGACGAGGACGCCGCCTGGGGCGAGGCCGGCGAGGGCACCGGTGGAGGGGTCGAGGGAGGTGGAGCGGACGTCGGAGGGGAAGCCGACCATGAGGAAGATGACATCGGCGGCGGCCGCGGCGGCGCGCGGGCTTTCAGCGAGGCGGGCGCCGCGGGAGACGAGGCCCTGGGCCTTTGAGGGCGTGCGGTTGTAGACGGTGAGCGCGTAGCCGGCGGCGATGAGGTGGCCGGCCATGGACTGGCCCATGACGCCCGTCCCCACCCAGGCGACGCGGGTGGTGTCCGGAGAGATCGGACGGTCGGAGACGTTCGCGCCAGTGGTGGACGACGACATGGCTGCTGATACAGCTGTGGCCGCGGCGGCTGCAAGCGGAAAGGGCGAGCGGCGGCGAGTGAGGGATCGGGAGATGCCGGCGAGCATTTGGGGGCGAAACGGCAGCCTGATAAATTGTCTGGATGTGCACAGGTTAATTGTCTCAAATGCCCTCTGGTATAGATGTGGCCGATAAGGGAACCTCGCGTGAGGTGCCAACAGCAGCCAGGTACGCCTCCTGATTGCATTTGTCATTTGTCACAAACTTTCATTTTTACTCTCTCCAGCAAATACATATCGTTTTAAATATTAATAGTCTCCAAAACACAATTTTGGCTACTAATTTCTATTATAATGTAGTTATAATACCCAATAAAATTATAAAATTATGAAGATATTTTTCGTGGCAAATATATATATATATATGATTTTTATGTATCCAATCTAAATATTAAAAAAATATATAAATAGTCAAAAATTTAAAAGTTTAACTGCATGTATCCCAAAACATAAGTGTTCTATAGCACCAGTGCCAAAGAAAATTTTTCTAGTATACTAGCGGAAAACTTTCTACTGCATAGATGGCGGGTCATGTATCCAAGCCCCGGTGCCACGTAGCACCGATGCCATAGAAAAAAAAAATCTCCAACCAGGGCATTAGAAAGTTGATCCATAATTGGAGAGCAACTTTGGCTCAAACCCGCATTGGACATGTACAATGCAAGATACTTATACACAAGTGTTTAAAGAGAGAGAATATAGCCACGTCATCAAGCACCCATGTAAAAGTCATTACCTCCAATGTAAGCATCTCTTTTGTAGGTGCTTAAATATTGTATTATCTATTAATTAGATATAATTATATACATAAGCACTTTTTAAACACCGAGTGCCTAATTAAGTATCGCTGCTACAAAATAAATATCTTATCTGTCCTATGTGGCAGAAAAAACCAATTTTTCTTACTAAGCACCTGTATTGTACATGCTCTTAAGAGCGTGTGATCAAAGCAAAATCTATTACACTAGCTTTTTTAGACCAAGAGCTTAAATTTCATTAATCAACAGGAATACAATGGCGCTACATACATGCTATCAAAAAAATCTAGGGTTTGGTTTAGCCATACACAGTTCGATCTATTGACAGATGCTTGCTTAGCGCATAAATGGGGCGCCAAGTTCGCATCCCGCCTAGCGAACACAATATCTTATCTTATGATTCTTTTTTTCTTAATAATCATTTTTTTTATTCAGAATTACAGAAATAATACCACTTTTTTTTTTACAGAAATAATCATCTGTTGCTCAATCATGGGCGACTAGCCCAAGTAGCTCAACGGTTGAGCGACTTGGTCCAAGTAGCTCAGCCGTTGAGCGACTTGGACACTTGTCGCTTAACGGTTGGGCTTAGTGTACAGGTTGCTCAGCTAGCAGAGCATGCATTGTACACCGTTGGGTGATAAGTGTCCAAGTCGCTTAACGGTTGAGCGACTTGAGCTAGTCGCCCAATGATTGAGCGACAGATGATTATTTCTGTAAAATAAAAAAGTGGTATTATTTATTTAATTCTGAATAAAAAATAATTATTTAGAAAAAAAATCCTTATCTTATTATCCTAACTACTATAATTCGGAGTTTACTCCGCATCAGCAAGCGATCGTCCCACCCCACCTCCTCGCCTTTTCTGCGCTCGCCTCGTTCCCCCTCGCAGAAGCCTCCGCCGCTTCCTTCCCTCCAACCGTCGCCTCCTCCCCTCCAATCGTCGCCTCCCCTGTACCCTGCCGCAGTCGCACCCCCCTAACCACCTCCATCCACTCTCCTCCCCTCCATTCCCCAAATCCCCTAGCCCTCTGCTCCTCCCTGAGGCGGCTTGACCCTGTGATGCCACGCCGCTGCGTGCCGGTCGTCGCCTCCTCTGGAGAGACCTCCTCCCGTCGGCACCGACCTTTGGCTCCTCTCTCGACGCCGCCCAACGTCTCTAACTGATGCTGCCTCCCTTTGTCCCCACCCTCGATCGGCTCCGCTCGCTCTGCACCACCTCCCTCCTGCTTGTGGCCGGTGTGCCGCTCGCGGACCTTCGGCGCACGGCGGGGATGTGCCCGGAGCTGCTGTCTGTGCCCCTGGAGACCATCACGGTTGCGCTACGGTTCCTCACAGAGGAGGCCGGGGTGCCCGCGGGGGACCTCCCGCGAGTGCTACGGTGGTGCACACGCCTGCTCGTGTCCCCTGTGGTGGCCCGACTCCGACCGACGCTCTGCAGAATGCATAGTGGAGGAGGAGGAGACAGGGAGAGCCCTTCTCTCTATGAGTTCCCCCCTCCTCCTTGATTCGTCGGTTCTTCTCCAATGTTACCTTCCTGCAGCAATTATATATCAAACCCTTATATAAATTGCAATGGATGGTTTGGTCTCCTCTTTCGCCTCTTACACGATTTTATGAACTTGATTGTGCTTTAGGCGTTACTTAAAATATGCATATATTCCTTTGCAACCAGATGTTTGGTAGTGTACTTTGATTTTCCTCCCTACACTCAAAAATCATAATCCTTACCATTTTTGTGTGCATGTATTCTTATGCGACATGTTCCTATATACAACTATCATTTCTTAATGGCATAAATGATCTTGCCAATTTATAAACTTTGGACCTAATTGCTTGTTTTAAGCTTGATTGTGCTTTAGGTGTTCCTTGACTTAGATGTTCTGTTATTGAAAGGCATGCAAGATTTAGCTTTCACAAGTTGCAAACAGAGAAGTTATGGTTTGGATAGATTACCTTGTTTGAACACTGAAAGGTCAATGGTTGTTGGTCTTGACAATTTAGATTCTGTAGTTCAAATAATAAAAGATCAATTCATGATGTGGCAACGGAAGCTTTAGTCGAGGCTAATTCCATTTCAATGGGCTTAAATGAATTAGTCACAATTCCGATCTTTCCATATAGTGAATCTAAATTGTTCAATGCTACAATCTCACCCCCTTAATTTTATATGCTTCTCGTCTCACCTTAGTTGTATACTTCTACTACAGTTCCACCTAGAGCACTTGATTGTGTTCTTTACTAATTACTACTCTTTAGCTTGGCGCTCTAATGAAGCCAAATTACTTTAAAGAAGCTTCGTTGTGTTTCCTATCTGATTCTCATTAAGATGGGTTGAAGCTATAATTTCCTATTATAATGCAGTCTAAAGCTATACAGGTCCGTGTGCAATATGCAATTTTGTAGTGGAAGGACAGTGAGTAGCATTTGATTTGGGTTAATGTTGTCCTATGTTAAAAAGTTATAGAAAATGAGAAACAAAAAAGTGAGCTTGGCCACTAGAAAGGCGCACTGCTCCTCGTGTGTGGTGTATATGTTGTGATCTAATTAGAATCCTGAACTCATATCCGTTGAATTTTCGACTCTGGTTAACATTGGTTTCTTGATTTTGCTTAGTGTGGATGTTTGAATAACATGGTCACTTTAATGAAATCCTCGAGCTAGATTTTCTGGGAAAAAAAATCCCTGGGTGAGTCTTTTCATTATGGAACATAGCAATCCCAATGGAGTGGTTCTTCATGTACAGAACACATTAATATCCATTAGCAATCCCAATGGAGTGGTTCTTCATGTACAGAACACATTAATATCCATTCTCGCAGATTACTATTAAATGCCAAATAACATGTTATTTTATTTGAGAAGTGTAAGCAAAAGATAACAATGCTAACAGGTGGATTATATAAAAATATATATTTTACCACTAAATACATGCACAGGCAGAAGCTATGTTGGACATCACACTGAGGAAACTTACTACTCTTTTGAGGTTTATATGTTTGGATTTCATTTTCTTAACAATTACTCAAATCAAACTTTCTCTTTTCTCCTACTTACAGAATGGGCCTCTGTTTGCATGAGCTTCTGAAGGCATATCTAAAGATCCTAAGAAGAAAATTTCCACACTATAGCAATGACTTGCTTTCATGTGTCAGGAGGAAGGAAAATTTCAAAAGCCAAATTGTGTAGCATGACAAAGGTAGACCTGCATATATCATCAAATTTTGTTCTTCTGAAACATCATGAAACCTTCTTCTAATTCATCTGATTCTGCCCACAGGCATACCGATCGTCGGCAACGTGAAGATCTACTCCTCTAAGGAGCTCAAAAAAGCCACAAGAAATTTCTGCTTAGGGAACAAACTTGGACAGGGTTCTTTTAGCTGTGTCTACATGGTAGGTTGAGTTGCCGTTTTGTACTCTAAAAGTTTTGACATTTCAAAGTTCAAACACCAGAGACTCTTGCTCCTATAACATGTTCTATGCACCAATCAGTTAATCCAAAAGCCTGAATCATTAGAAAGTGACAGATATACTCTTCATACTCAATCAGTTTATGTCACTGTAGCATTTGGACCAGTCATTGAATCCAAAGTATGCAGTATGTTCATGATTGCTAATATTCTTATCTGAATTATGCAGGGAAAGCTGAAGAATGGTCAGAATGTTGCCATCAAGGTGCTCTCCTCGGAGTCGAGGCAAGGAACAAAGGAGTTCTTGAATGAGTTGAGTGTTATATCCAGCATAACCCATCACAATCTTGTGAACTGTCATGGCTGTTGCACCAATGGAGATCAGAAAATGCTAGTCTACAATTATCTAGAGAACAACAGCCTTGCAAAGGCCCTCTTTGGTATGTCTGGGCCAAAAAAAATCTCAAATAATGGTGAATTGGTGATGCATTTATTATTTATTCCTCAGAACTCTGAATCTCTGATGCATCATGATGTTCTTCAGGCAATGCCCACAGTAGTATCCGATTTGACTGGAGGACAAGGGTGAAGATCTACATCGGTGTCGCTAACGGGCTCGCTTATCTGCACGAAGAAGTCCGGCCGCCCATAGTCCATCGTGATATCAAGTCGAGCAACATTCTGCTTGACAAGGACCTGAGCCCCAAGATATCTGATTGCGGGCTAGCAAAGCTCTTCCTGCGCAGCATGACACATATCAGAACCAGGGTTGCAGGAACACTGTAAGTAGTGGCACTTCTTGTTGATGCTATTTAATCTTGCATACTGTGTGGTCAAAAGTAGTTGAAATGTTAATTTATCAGAGGATATCTGGCACCAGAGTACGCAATTCGAGGGCAGCTGACGAAGAAGGTCGATGTCTACAGCTGGAGATTTTCAGTGGCAGATGCCACACTGACCCCAGATTGGCTATTCAAGACCAGTTCCTCCTAGAAAGGGTAAAGAACAATGCCTATAATATATGCTTAACGATGCATTATCATTATCGCATACGATTTTTCCCAGACTACTGTCTGATTCTCTAGAAAGTTCAGACAACAAACTGTAGGAAGAATCATTCTTTTCTACCAAGTACAGTAGTACAGCTATGCTAGATTCCAGATTCTCTCTATTAGATCATCAGGAATCCGGCCAGACATATACTTGTTATGTTCACATGACTGATCAGTTTAGATAACCACAAATTAGATAAGCATAATCTGCTTGTAGTTGGAAGCATTCTAAAGGAAAGTACAAGGAAGTTCCCTTTCTATTCTCAAAGCAACTGTTCATTTGTTTCAAAAAATAAAGCAACTATTCATTAACTGATCTTCTTATTCTCATATGGGTTAACTGGTTCTGGATCTATTTTAGGAATTGCCTTCATGTCACTTGCATTGACTGGTCTTCCGATTCTTAGGACATATCTGTTACTTGGTCCAAGTATTCTATGTCACTGCTAACACATTGCAATTCACTGATCTATGAGATATCTTTAATTTCTTATTCTGTTAAATAAAAGTGAATGGATTCTTAAAAACTTGATAGCTCAGAAATACCTAAAGTACTAATTTCATGACATGGCCATCAGTTCTTAGATTTGATTTAAAGCATATGAAATCAGAAATTTCCACTTGTTTTGCTAGGCGTGGACACTCTATGAGTCCGGTGATCTTGAGAGCATTGTCGACAAGAACTTAAAAGGCGATTTTGATACCGAGGAAGCACAATGGTTACTGAAAATAGGGCTTCTGTGCACCCAGGATACCCCGAAGATGAGGCCCTCCATGCTAACTTATTTTATACATACACAATAACCAGCTAACTTATTTTATACATTTGGGAACAAATTATTGAATATGTGTTCTTGCCTCAGATACCTCTTTGCCCCTCTGATAATGACATATTCCAGTTTGTCAAAATTTGGTCTCATCGTACTTTTCTTTTTCTTCGTTTTTTTACTTGGCGGAGGCAATCAGTTGGAAAACATACAAGCAACATCAATGAGGCACATGCTGCCTCAAGCAATATATATTTTGATATTTTGTGATAATAAACTGTGTAAATAACAAATTTACTTTGTAAACACAATTTTTTTAAATTATGTCATGATTCATGCTGACCGAAAGAATCAATATATCTCCATGTTCTTTTGTGATTAATTACATGTTTTCACCATTTGAATATGTTTTACGTACTAAAGTTATTTTGCATGATTGTTTAGTCACACCTGCAGCAAGGAAACCTTATTGGCTCTGCATCAAGATATGGAAGTTTTAACTTATGAATGGTAATAGGGAGATTGGTGAACTGCAATAACATATTCTATGCAAAAAATTGATTTTCCGTTGCAACGCACGGGCACATGACTATTACAACTAACCTTCATATCTTCACTCCATGCTCCACCCATGTACGGGCACCAATGGACAATCTGTAGCAAATTCATGAGGTGGCAAATTATCAAAGCTAGAATGCTCTTTGATAAGCAGCACTTTGGTAAACACCACGCTGCTAAGTTAGGTAAACACCATGCTGCTAAGTTAATCCTCAAGCTTGATGATGAGATTAAAAAGGTTCGTTAACAGTGCTTAATGTTCCTTTTTAACGAATGTTTCTGTTTATTATTCTATGAAAGAAAAATTATATTTATTATACGGTTTAGGACCCGCTGATATGTATCACTCTCTTTTGAGCTCTCGTTGCAATACACAATAACCCTACTAGTAACTAATAAAAAAAGAGATTTACCACCCCCATCCCCTCCCCATCCGCGACTCACTCAGGCCCACTTCTTCTGCAAGTAACCGCTCCCGTCTCTCTCACCTCGCCGCCTCTCCTCTCCTCCACCTCCCATTCGCGAAACCCGGCCGTTGTTCCCTCCACGATGAGATCCCAATACCCCACCTCGCCTCCCAGTCCCACCTCCCGCCCTCCGTCTCTCCTTCCACCGTCGTGGCCACGACGGGGAACGGCGGCGGAGGAGATTGACAGCGACGACCGTCCACCCACACCCTCGCACACGCAAACGCAGGTAATGCTCCCCTCCGCCTCTCCATCTGGTTCCAATGGTTTTGCTCCCGTCCCACGTGAACAGGCGATCGATCGTATCGATTCGGTTCATCTCGTTGATTTTGATGCGGATTTACTCCAATTTGTGTGTCTGTGCTGTAGCTAGAAACGTAAAGCGTGGGATTTTGGCCCGGGTGAGGAGGATCGGAGATGGCCGTGTCTGGGGGTGGTGTAAGGGACAAATACTCTTCTCCCAATCCCCAAAATTCTCCTATCCCAACCCTTGTTGGCGGCCGAACATAACAGGCGGCGGTGACGTAGTAGCCAAGCAAAGCAGCAGTGCAGCCGGAGGAGGTGCTTAGGCGACGATCGGTTCCGGCGAGCCTCGAGCTGCGAAGAGGCGGACGGGAAGCTGGGAGAGAGGAGCCGAGAGCGATGTCAAAGCGGCTGGTATCGCGGATGCTGGGGACTTTCCAGTATCGGACGCAGCTGGGGGTCGACAAGGCCGACAACTGCTACTTCACCTGCGTCGAGGAGGTCGACGGCGTCAGTACGTGCCCTCCTCCCGTCTCTCTCCATCCGTTCTTGTCCCTGTGTTTCTACTCTTCTTGCAAGAAGAACTTGCCATTGTTGAAGTATAAGTGAATTGTTCGACTTTTCTCATCAGCTAAGTTTTTGGGTGAACTGGTTGGTGCATGCAACTCAATATGGTATCAGAGTCAAGAGGTCTTGAGTTCAAGACCCGGTTGACGCAATTAAAGAAAAATAATTACAACCCACTTCTATTCCACGTCTTAGGCCTATGGGAACCTATACGTGAGAGGGAGTGTTAAAGTATAAGTGAATTGTCCGACTTTCCTCATCAGCTTAAGTTTTTGGGTGAACTGGTTGGTGCATGCAACTCAATAGCCATTTCAATGCTCTGTTCTCGTCTGGAGAGAGGATACATCAATGCCAGGTAAACGAACTTGGTGTTGTTGCTTCTTGATGGCGTAACAGTGAAGGAGAAGTGGTGGGTGGAGTTCAAGGGCGACCAGGAGCGGACGACTGTTCCAGATTATGTCTCCTCCTGCTCGTTTGGTCGGTGAGGATCTGGTGTATGCAGAGAACCTAATTTGACTGCCTTTGTTTGCCCTTTGTTTCTACAGGCGTGCATGGTTTATGGGCTTTGATTTTGAACTGACATGCTTGAATTTGTTGTTTGAGTGGATTTGCTGATAGTTGTGTCGTGCTTGTAGTTGAGTGGATTTGCTGGTTAAATGGCCAAAGGAAGAAAGCTCCAACACCAGAGGTAAGAGTGAGATCGTGCTTTTCCCATGATTTTCTGCAAATTGTGCACACATTACTTATTCCTTCATACTACCACAACAAAAGGGCTACTACCATAACTAAAGCTTTGTATGCTCTGTGAATTCCTGTTACTACAGCTTCATCAACTCATATCAAGGTTAGCTTTGTGTGAGCTTTTAGATTGCTGTCCCTGGAATGCTTTGTAACTTACTATACGGTTCATGTATTTATAAGCTCAAAAATTGCATATTCAAGAGTATAGCTGACCCAAGTGCGAAAATACAACATCACTGTTTCTTTATATTTATTAACTGGTCTTACTGTGTAGGGCGTGATTTAGAGATACACCATCTATATCTTAATGCGTTATCTGCCTTTCTAGAAGTTGTTTATCATTCCAACTTAACTAATGGGTCGACTGCATACACCACATTTATTGTTTTGAGGACAAGTTTAATAATTATCTCACTGACTTAAGTGTTTGCATTGGCAATTTTTTTTGCCTCGAAAGCTTGTTCTCAAAATTCCATCTCAATACTAAACACCCAAGGACCTAACTGGTATTCTCTATTCTTTTTGTATATCTTTTTTTTTTTTGTAAAGCTTTGCCTTAAGAGTATAGTTTTACTTGCACTGATCCTTGTTCAGTTGCTAACAATTGGTTTACCTTAATGCTATGGATGACCAGGAGCAATCGATTTTTAATTGTATGATCTCGAATCTGTTTGAAGAATACAAGTTCTTTCTGAAGTATCCTGATAAGCAGCTTAAACTAGCAGCTGTGCTGTTTGGTAAGTGTATCTTCACTTTGCTACACCTTCATGAGCTAGTTGATGTATACAATTGCGACATGAGTTTACCTTTCTCTTTAAAACTATTTTCCGGTTCTATGTCAGGTGAACTTGTATGCTGATTGTCAGTCCTGTGCTTAAAAAGCTCATGACTTATGTAGGTTTCTGAACCATCATGGCAGTTGATGGGTACATCCCCACCTCAGCTAGGAAGGACACTTCTTTTCCATTGCAGCAAAGGCAGCAGGGTCTTCTTGGGGACATGTCCAAGGACATGTTCCTATGTCACCACTGAACATGGCATAATTTTGATTGATTGGGATGAATATGATTGCTAGCATGGTGTTTAGGCAGACATCAACCGTGCTTGGGCTCAGATATCGCTTTGCTAACTTTTCTATTTAAGTGACTTTTTTTTAGAACGAAGAACCTCATTATTGAACTCTATTGATGTCGCTAACACAGAATCCATAATCAAGTTGCTTGTAGCAACACTCTCATCTACTGGCATGTCGGACCAATAAGCTGTGTGATACATGTATCGAAGTCTCCCATTGTTCTCCCTTCCTTTACAATATGATCATGCATTAATTGTTAGCTGCCTTTGTTCATGAAATTGTTAATTTGTTACATGGACAATGTGACCAATAGATGCATGTCATGACTCATGAGCGTTCCATTTGCATATAAGTATTTTTTTTATGTTCAGGATTTTTCTCCATCCGGTTCACATTAAAGAAGAAGAAGCACTCAATCTCGGAGCACCACGGGAGCCAGCGCTCGAACCGTGGCGGGCTGAGAGCCTATAGCTCCGCTCTGCCACCTGGGCCCCTACCCAGTCCTCAGAAAAAACCCCTCGGGTGAGACACCCAAATGCCGGCCCCCAAGGCTCGAGCACGGGTGGGCATTAGCGGACGACGCCGCGCTAGCTAGTCGAGCAACTGCTCGCTTCTCATTTGCATATAAGTATTGAAGTAAACTATGAGAAAATATTGTTTGCTATCATTCATTTTCATAATTATCGTACGAAGTTTTTGTTTTACCATGTTGCACTAATGTGATGCTCGTAGATATATGTATTATCATCTTTTAATTGCTTGATTCGCTTTATATGTTAAAGCGAAATATTATCTATATAATGTTTCATTGCAACGAATGGTCGCCCTACTAGTCGAAGGATAAAAAAATTCCTGTCTAGCTCCTCCAGTGTGACAGCCCCGATTCTCGAGACTGCTAAACCCTTCGCAACCGCCCTGGATGTACAGTTGCGAAGCAAATAGTATCTCAAGCAAGCTTCCGATTGCAACAAAAACCAGACTTTTATTATACAAAGCTAAGGTTTAACAACCTGTTTTGACCTGACACGGGCATCCAAGCCCAAAGTTAAATATAATACAAGACAAAAGAACTTCAAATCACAGGTACGCTTGAGCGCAGTCGAGACCTAATAATAGTAGTCGATGCCTTCTGGGGGTCCACCAAAATCTTGCTCACAAGGGTCCTCTGCACTTTCCCAAGTTTCTTCTGTAGATGTTTTGCAAATTGCAAGAATGAGTACTACCACCGTACTCAACAAGCCGCATGGAAATGCTAAATAATTACATGCAAGGAGTTCAATGGATGGTTAGGGTTTACCATACCTGGCATATGTGGATGCACTTTGCATTTAAAACAAAGAATAAAACAGTAAAACAATAATAAGTAATAACATCAGGGGTTTATCAACAACCTTGATTACCAACTTAACATCTCAAAACTCTACTTATGCCTTTGTACTGGAGTCACCCATCAACACAGCTTCATTAACCGGAAGCACGACGTATTCGAATACCTTTGATTATTCACTCTGCAGAGTTGCCCAACTTTACCCACAAGATATCTCATGCTCATACTGTCAGTACATAGACACGCAACATGTTAGCGTGCGACTGAGCTGAGATAACAAAGCCTTTTCACTGCTCAACCTTTCTAGTCTCTACATAGTAGGTCTTAATTCATACAGCTCGGGAGACCACCGGCCATTCGTGGAATTCGTACTCCGACGTTGATGGGCCCATACCGAGGCGGAAACCAGCGAGTGACCACTTCCGGCCACTCCCGTCCCACACCTAGTTCCTCTGTCCTATCATACAAGCAACATATGATACATGTAGGTATTCGATCGGAAGAGCAGTGTACTAAGCTAGGGAGTAATGACCACGCTTGTGGTTGAGCGGATTCTATGTCTGTTACTTTGGCACAAGGTTCTTGTCCTTACCGGTCAACCAGTGAGGCGATGGCCCAACACCAACTTGTGGCTGTCCACCTCCAGATCTCACTGATGACACACTTTTAACCCGAGTCTATTGGGTTGTCCAACTTCCTGGATCCAACCATCAACTCACCACCAAAACCATTGGCGAATAGCCAATACTCTCTTTTGATTGATGAATACAGTTTTGGTGACAAAGCTACCTGGTATAGATAATATTTTATGTGGACTAAACTTGTCAAGGTGAATATGGCCTACAAAAATTGGGTGGGTTTGTTTGTGGGGTATTTAGGATTTAACTAATTGTCATGTCATTCGAAAGTATTATTTTAATATTTAAAGTAATTGGCACAAATACAGTAATGAAAGTAATAATACATAGATGAAATGTAGGTTCAAAATGATCAAAGAATGCGACTTGCCTTCTTGCACAGAGTCTTCTATATACTGGTCTTGTCCGGCGTCTTCTGGAGTCTGGCCGTTGAAGTCGTGACCTAACGCGAAGCAAAACAATAAAACAAATCAAATAAAATCCGGCTCGACAAGGAATGAGCTGGGAACAACATGCAAGTAAATAAAACCAGAAAAGAAACACAAAGAAAGGTAGGTGGTGTGAGATGGTAGGAGTTTTATCTGGTGTTTGATTGGATTGAACGTAATGGGATTTGGATCCAAGTACAACAAAAATATAGTAAATGGATAAAGAATCATAAAGGAAGGTGGTGGTGTGGGGTGCTGGAGATTTATCTGGCACTTGTTTGGACTGAACGGAGTTGAGATTGGGCTTTCTGGGCTCGAGACGGTCGAAAAGAGTATAATATGTTGAATTAGGGTTTTTGGGCGGAAAAAGGGTCGTGCGATGAATAGTACTATTTTACTATTCATACCTGAAAATGAGTCAGTGGACAATAATAGAGTTCGCTGTTTTAGGTTTGGAGTGAATAGTAGCTAGGGCTCACTATTTTCGGACGAATATGAACAGAAATTGCCTATTTTCAGGTTATGAACGTTGCTATTTTACTATGCAATGAATAGTGGTGGATTTACTGTGCCGGTAAACAGTAAAAGGGCCGATTCAAAGGAATAGGCAGTGAAATGGGTTTTTTGGGTTCAAGGCGATCAAATTTGACATATAATGTCAAATTTGGGTTTTGGGCGAAAATGGTGTCGGATAATGAATAGTACTATTTCACTATTCATTAATGAAAACTGGAGGGTGTCGGTGATTGGAAATCATTGTATTTAGCTGAAAAGAATAGTAGCGGACAAATTTTCAGGTGATGAACAGTAACTAGGGTTTACTGTACATTTTTAAGATTTTGGAACAGTGTTTTGATTAAACAGTAATTAGGTTTACTGTTTTCGGGTCATGAACAGTAAAAAGAAAATTACTGTGCTGGCAAACAGTAAAGGGTCGATTTTGTTTGAATAGTGGCAGGCCGGCCCATTTATTGTGCGGCCTGGGCCCAAATTGGCCAGGCCTTAACGGCCCGACACCCAGCGGCTTGAGCCGCGGCGGCCTGAGCCCGCGCGCCGCCCGGCGAGAGGAGGTGAGGCCGGCGCGCTCGCGCCCGGTGGCGGCGACGATGGTGGGTGGTGCGGGGAGTATCAGTGAGTCAAGGTGGTTCTATTTTGGTGTTTTGGGAGGATAGAGGAGATGCGGAGATGGGGCGGCGGTGGAGGTGGCGCACGACCGGGGCAGAGGACGAGGCCGGCGGCGCTCCGGCGACTCTCGGCCAAGGGAAGAGATGCTTGAGCATCAGTGGACCAAGGTGAGTTCGGGGGTGGCTTTGGTGGTGCTCGGGATGGTGTGTGGCGGCTTGGCGACGGCGGCCGTGAATGAGGCGGCGGTGGAGCTCGGTGCCGGCGAGCTCCGGTGAGAATTAGGGATAGGGAGGTTAGGGGAAAGAAGCGGGGTGGAGAGGGGAAGCTATAGCCGGGCTTGGGAGGGGAGGGAAAGAATGGAGGAGGCGGATTTCACCTGAGGCTCGTCGGGGAAGAAAGAGGTGGCGGCGGCGGAAACTCAAATTGAGCCGGCTCTGGAGATGATGAAGCGGAGGGGAGGTGGTATGGTGGAAGATGGAGATGAGGGCATGCTTTGGGTGTTCTTTTATGGGTCGAGGAGGGCGGTGGGAGCAGGACACGGTGCTTGCGGCAGTGGCGGCGTCGCGTGCGGTCGGGAGAAGCTTGCACCGGGCGACGCCGAGAGGGGTGAGGTGGCGGCGGCGAAGGCGGTAGAAGGCGTTGGAGGTGGTGCGTGGCACGGGACGAGAGGTGGCGCGGCAGTCAGCAATTGCGGCGCCGCAAAGATGGAGGTGGTGGCGGCGGCGTTGCTGAGGAGGAAGGAGGGGGAGACGCCCGGGAGGAGAAGACGCCTTCGGGCCAGGGAGATGGGAAGTCGAAAATGAAAAGCGGAAAAGGGCTGGGATTTGCCGAATTGGGAAGGAATTCGAAAATCCAACAAAAACTTTAAAAACTTTTGAAAATCCGAATTTTTAGGTTATTTCATCCAGTTCGGCCAAAATGGACATGATGGCCGCCCTATGCTCGTTACTCGACTTCGAAAGAGACCAAATTTTGCGAATGCGTCTCAACGATCATCTTCGGATTATTCCAATCGGAAACCGACTGTGCTCCATCCCTGCACGCATAAGCTTCAGCCACAAGTGCACTTGGTACAGCCGGATACCATTTCGACGTGGCCGCCAAAAAGTTCCCGGACTCACCTCTGACAACAAACCCTACAGCACCCTGGAAATCATTTCCATTAAAAGCACCGTCGACATTTACCTTGATGAAGTTGGTCGGTGGAGGGTGCCATTTGACATTAGCCGTTAACCGGTTCTTCTCCGAGGGATTTTTTGATGGTACAATCAAATCAAATGTCGTGTCTCTAGCCCATCAGCAAGCCTGGTCAATTTTCATTGGGATCTCACCGTACGTCCGGGCGTTTGTGGACGTCCACAATGCCCACGTGGCGCATAAAATGGTGCTAGCCTCCTCCGGCCTACGAGTCTAGGATATCCACCGCCCATGTATCTGTATGAAAGATCGGCAATTTGACATGGACTAGTTCTTCCAATGCCGACCAAAAACATCGGCCATATGTCGTCGCCTCAAGTTTTTCTCTAAAGGTATCGTCAATAGTATCATATCAGCCGTCGGTTAGTTCCTCAATATCAGCAAAATCCTAGGTAGAAGAGAGAAACATGAAAGAGAAGGAAAACCGTCTCTTCCTCAAACAATCATCTCTACACACGAAACAAGACAAAGCAATTAGTGCATATGAGAGAGGTGAAGGAGTGAGAATATTATAAATTTGACATGAATGTTAGAGACAACTTGTGAGAGATAGTTTATTGGGGGTGTTGTCACTAAATCTGTCTTTCAGTGATGTGGAGTTGATATAGAAAAATTAGAGACGACACTGTTAGAGATGCCCTAACAGGCATGAAATTATAAATAGGCAAAATTTGATATATACCACTGAGAAACTTGCCACTTCGAGAATTGCCACTCAGTATGTTGAAATTAAAAATATGTCACTCTAATTTCTTCCTCCTTTGAAATTTGCCATTATCTCTACTCTTCTTCCATTTCCTTTTCTTTTCTCCTATTTCTCATCAATTCCCTACCGAAGTGCCTATTTTGCCCTTCTCTATTCACGATTCATCCCTTTAAACATGCATCAGATTGAACATACCATCAGATTGAATCAAGCATTCATCTTCTGAACCAGCAGCGAGCACCTGAGTCTTGTCGACGTTGACAAGCGCCTCCACGCGCTCTCGGCCTTCGTGACATGGGACCCCTACGAGTCCGTGGAGCACCTACTCGCCTTCATCTGGGACACCATGCTACTGCACCCTTGGTTCCGCGCCATCTGCCTGGCCGACAGCTCCGTTGACGTGGTGTCCGTGACGCCCACGGGCAACCGGTGCCGCGGCGAGCTCCGGATCGTGCTGGCTCGTGCGCACAGGGGCAAGGGCATGGCCACGGCGGCCCTGAAGTGGGTGGTCGCCATACTGTTCGCGGACATAGAGGGCGTGGAGGCGCTCGTCGACGTTGACAATGTCGCGTCCCAGCGCGCGCTCGAGAAGGCCGGGTTCCGGTGGGAGGTCGTGCTGCAGTGCTACAGCCGCTACTGCGTGGTCAAGGGCTGACTCAGGGACATGGTCATCTACAGCTTCATCTCCACTGATCCGCTCATCCAGTGATCGATCAAGAATCAAAGATTCACGAGTGATTTGTCATGTACTCATGTGTGATTAGATCAAGAGAGGTTAATCATGAAGACATGTATTTTAGAGAATTTCACCACATGAATGCATGATCTAAGTTGCCAAGAAAACAAATTACATTGCTACTTGCAAACTAGCAAGCATTTTAGCTATGAATTACATGAAGACGATTCAACGCCCAGTAGATAGACACTATCACACTACTAGCTGTTATGTCAATCTCAAACAGAAAACATGGAGTTATTGAATCTTTTTCTGGGAATCTCCATTGATGGAAAACCAAAAAGCGAGAGCAAAAGAAATAGCAGTACAAGAGAGCGGGACAGATATCATCATCAGATCATGCTTCCCATCCTCTGAGGACGGTGGCGCGGGCGACACGGTTGACGCCGAGGGTGAAGGCGCCCATGCGGAGGTCGCAGTGGTGGCTCCTGCACATCTCCTTCACATCCCTGAACCCGCACGTCATGTACGTCATCAGCTCATTGTTCACCTTCTCCTCGTCCCACATGAACCCCTCGATGTTCTGAACAAACCGCAACAACAACGTCATGCATCAGTGGCTTAACCTGACTTCATGCATCAGTGGCTTAACCTGACTGCCTCACAGTTACACTGCTCTGAACAAAGCATAAGAACGTTGTGCAACAACTGGCAGTTGAAGTAGTTACTGACCTGAACCCACTCGAAGTAGCTCACTGTGACGCCGCTGGAGTTCGCAAGGATGTCCAGCAGAATGAGGATGCCCTTCTTCGATAGGACCTGGAGAAGGAATGCAAAGAAAATATAACAGACAGTAGTGCATTTCTTTACTGTCAGATGGCGGGGAGGGACCGGAGCTCGCTCGGGGGAGGCACGATTGGGGGGCGGAACAGGCGGGGTGCTCGCGGGAGGCGGCGCCGGTGCCGTGCTAGCTGCTGGTTCAGAAGATGGATGCTCGATTCAATCTGATGGCATGTTCAGAAGGGATGAATCGGGAATAGAGAGGGGCAAAATAGGCACTTCACTGGGGAATTGATGAAAAATAGGAGAAAAGAAAAGAAAATAGGAGAAAAGTAGTGATAATGGCAAATTTCAAATGAGGAAGAAACCGGAGTGGCATATTTCTAATTTCAATATATCGAATGGCAAATCTCGAAGTTGCAAGTTTTTCAGTGGCATATATCAAATTTTACTTTATAAATAACCGGCCACCACAGCACACGTACTTTGGGAGGTGCACACAAGCTCCAAAGTTTCTTCCAAATTGGCGATTCATTTCCACTAAAGGTATCGGGTGCACCAGCCTTCATCCATTCCACTCGGAGCAAGCGGTAAGCTGGCCTTACCGAATACATACCGTCTTTTTTCACGTGCCCATGTCTGTTCGTCGTAAAAAAAATACTAGCTATTGTTAAGATAAGGAAGAAGTTCATATAACATCCTAAACTTTGCTTAAAAGTCTAGTACCCTGGACTATGAGAGCAGACATTTGACCCTCCAAACTTTACAATCTGGTTCAATAACACTCCGACCGGGTTTCACAGGGTGATATTGCAGTGTGGCACGATGAGTGGGCGGCTTTGCCACGTTGGATGATATGCTGACCAAGTTAGGTCAATGACGGTTGGGGCCCACATGGGTTTCTCCCTCGCCACCCCTGTAGCACCTTCCCTCTCTGCTTCGATTTGGGGGAGAAGCCCCTGTGGGTTCCAACTATCATTCACCTAAATTTGGCCAGCGTGTTATCTGACGTGGTAAAACCGCCCACTCATAGCGCTATATGAGCAATACCACCATATGAAACCGGGTCATAGTGTTATTTGAACTGAATTGCAAAATTCGGAGAGTCAAATGTCTGGTTTCATAGCTCGGGATGCTAGACGGACTTTCAAGCAAAGCTGAAGGTGTTATATGGACTTTTTCCTTAAGATAAACACATGAATATTGTGCATTTGTGTGAGGAACTGGGCATAGATGATAAAAGCTTCGATCTAACAATAACGAAGAAAACACACAAAAAAAACTATTATCCAAATAGCACCCGTGAGTAAGACATTTTCGGTGCAATTTTACCAAATGAGTGAGCTAATGGTCTGTGAAGAACAGAGATAGTTTTGGAAGATTCCACGATGAATATTCATTGATGGGTTACCGTGTATATATACACACGTTGTACATGAGTTTACAGCTGTTAGGATCCTAACTACAAATGACAGATTACAGCTAATTAAGGCTATACAAAATCATGCCTATAATCTAGCATTCTTAAATAGCAGATTGCAGCTAATTAAGGCTATACAAATCATGCCTATGATCTAGCCGTGGTTGCTATGTATGGCGTGTATGTGCCGGACGGGCTACAGGGCCGGTGCATGGTGACGTATAATTCAGTCTGAATAGAGAATTTAAGAGCTAAAGCTCGGAGATAGCTAATACCAAACAGGGGAGGGGCAGCAGAGGCAACGCAGGGGCGGGGCGGCTTAGCGGAGGGGTGGAGGGGAAGCGGCGCAAGGGGGGCGATGCAAGGGTAGCTGGGTAGGCGCTCAATTTGGGGGGAGTTACTAGTCAGGAACATGGACATGGCAATGGCACTTGGTTCGTGGAGATGGCGGCTCACATGGCTCGGTGGGGGCAAATTGGGTATTTCAGCTTTGCACTTTTGTTCCCACGCGAAAACAATTGAATACACGGCGAAATTGGAACGGAGAGGGACGGTGGTGGTATTTCAGGGTAACAGAGTGCGGATTGAATGGTATTTCGGCAAGTTGCAGCAAAACATATCATTGGCAAGTCATTCCCCACCCAAAAGAAAACGTGCAAATGTAAGTATTATATGTTGACATGCGGGTAATGGGTATCAATCAAAATAACTAAGCAAGAGTATAGTTGCCATGGCGGAGGCCCTCCTAGCTAGGTAGACCACACTGCCCACACATCTCACCAGATCTGACACCGCTAACCCCAACAAAATTATGCTGTGACATGACAGATCGTGAATCTCCACGATAAATCCATGCAATAGATAAGTAACCCAACCGAGCTATCATCCTAACTAAACGCCATCTTCATATCCACGAGGACCACGACTCGACGTGCATATCCATAGCATACTACTACTATATTCAACACGCCATCCCAATTGAACGCCCCATAATTGCATGCACCGACGACACTAACCTCATGAAGTAGCAGTTCGAGCTTGAGCTACTTGGCAATATACAGAATGAACAGACATTGTAAGAACGCAGAATCATCCAGCGCAAATACTTTGACAAAAATCTTAAGTGCATTTGCCCAGCATTGGAAAACGACCAAAAGGGAGTGGCCATCTAGACGGCATTCAGTGAATTCTGATTGCCCTAACAATCCGCAAAACTGTTACATCAACAGAATTTCACAGCCAACCGAGATAAGCCATCGTAGTTCAACAACTGTTGACGATCAAAACTACCTTCGCTGTTTCTGATGATCACGTTTCTGTATCATGTTAGAGACTTTGAGCTATACTTCACTTTCCCAGGGGCGTGACAAGAAAAACTTATGGAAGCGATCAGTCATCATCTTTCTTTGGCTTACGGTATGTTTCCTCAACGTGCTTTGCCAGGAAAACATACGTGTTGAATAGCTTCTTGACGTTTGGAACGTTGTAGTTCTGAGCTACATAGACACCACACCCCATTCCCAGCATGAATGAGAAGCTGCCCCTGAATAACCCCATTGCGAGAAGACCTGGCAACAGTAATAAAATGATTATGTACATACCAAAAAGATGATTCTGACGCAGGATGCAAATGAACATTAGAAAGCAGAGCATAATACAAAATGGTTGTGGTCATATAGCATGAATGCTCGCATTTGTTATAGGTGTCACCAAATAATATTGCGGCCAAAATAGTTTTGTCCAGTCCAGAACATAATCAAGGGATGCATGCAAGCAGACCTGGCCAAATGGGCGGCACGGCACGGCCTGGCTAGCCCGACTAGCTAAATGGGTCGGCCTATGGGCTCAGCCACCGACCCAAACACGACACGCCAAGCTCACAGGCCGTGCCGGCCCAGGCATGATTAGCCCGACGGACCGGAGTCGGTCTATTTAGCCCATCTAGAAAAAGGGTGTCCGCCGCCACACACCGCCACGGGAACCACCGCCTCCTCTTCCTCCTTCGCTGCGCGCCGTGCCGTGTTGTGCCTAGGCCAGGTTGTGCCGGACACGATATTGTGTGCTGTGCCGGGCTAGCCCGTTGGGTCGAGGCCACGACCTAGGCACGGCATGGTGCGTCAGGCGGGCACAACCTATTTAGGTGTCAAGCCATGCCATGCTTGGGCCAAGCCAACAGTACCGTGCCTCGGGCCGGCGCGGCCCATTGGGCCACCTCAACATGCAAGCTGTGTAAGCTAACAATTAACTATGTCTACAAATAAACTCAAATATACCCTACTAAACACTAAGCTAAGTAACACGGATTTAGTTTCGACAAGACCTAAAAAAAATTCTTACAGGAGCTACGTTTACAAGCAGTGGAATGACACTTTTATGTCCCAAGGTTCCACCTACATACGTTTGGTTATTATAAGTATCCATTATGCACTCATGGGGAAGCCAAGATCAAATTTCCAAGGTCAGACATGTTGTGCCAGGTTGGGTAAATGGAACAGCAGAATCTGTCAGACCCGCTACTAATCATGCCCAGCTTGCAAGGTCACCAAAATTGGACTCTTGAACCAAATCTTTCCTTTGAAATATGAAAGTACTTTTCGAGACAAATCTATACGTACCCAGTGTTCACCTAGACACTAGGCGCTAGGTAGGTGGGTGGCCGCCTAGCGCCTAGGGTGCCTAGGAGGGGCCTAAGCGGCCGAACAGAATAGCAAGCATCAACACATCCAGCATTAGTCCAAGCAAATGGGATGAACACAGAACAACAAGCATCTGTCCAAGCTTATGTATATGTTACATGTATGTATATGTGTAATTATGTAAGAAGAGATGTTACCTTGGCGTGATGCAAATATATTTGATGACTTGATTTTATGACCTTGATGAGTTGATGTAAAAATTAAATATACTTCATGAATCATGACTTGATGACTTGATGAAATAAAAATATAATTCAAACAAATAACATTAAATTGTCTTAAAACTCATAGTTTTCAGTTCTCACAAATAAAACAAGCTATTTGACTAATTGGCTACTAAACATTAAACACCACAATCATAAATCGTAATTCAAATGTTATTTGCTAATTGTTATCTGCTAATAATGGGCTAATTGCTAGCAGCCTAGCACTGTGCAGTCTGAGCTGCACTGCTAGTCTGCTACTACTAAAGTACTAATACCACTTGACACTTGTGGTTGTGCCGACTGCGAGCACAAGCAGTCGCACTGAGAGGGCCAGAGCGGGCAGAGCAAGATGGCATGAGGGAGGTGAGCAGAGCAACCAGCACATGCGTCCCCATTGCCGCTGTGCCCACAGAGGCGAGCAGAGCAAGAACCAAGAGGGCCTGAGGGAGTGAGGGACCGAGAGAAAGAGAGCAGATCAATAGCAAGATCAAGAGCAAAGGAGGCGGCCGACTGGACGAGGCGCGGCGACGGGGAGAATTGGAGGCGCGACGGCGACGGGGAGCCAGGGAGGAGGCGGCGCGACGTGAGCAGAGCAAGAGCCAGAGGGGATGAAATCGGCTAGGGTTTGTGACAACACGGTGAGAGCCTCCACACTTAGCTTCTTTTCTCCCACGTGCCACCGCCTAGCTTCACCTGACCCGCTCAGCATTTCCTCGGACCGCCCAGCGCCGCTTTGGACTGCCCAACCGCCGCCGCGCCTTGCTCGCTTGGCTCTGCTTGGGTCCGCCTTGGATCGGCATTGACCACCTAGGCGGGCCGAGCGTCTAGGGAGCCGATTGTGCCCGAGTCGTGGCGGCTGGCGTGCGCCTAGGTGGCCGCCTAGGATAACACTGCACGTACCATTTTCATGTGTCCAATCTAAATACTCATAATGATATTAATAACCAAAATCTAGAACGTTTCTGCACATATCCCAAAACGACTTCTTTTTATGACGGGAGGAACTAGTCACGTAGTAACTGTTACATTTGGACCCTCACCTCTTAGTATTTATGCTGGGGGATTGGTATGATGATTTAGGAACTGACACCAAAGAATGTTGTCTATTTTAAGGGTGATTCCTCAAAGTATGTTATATTTTCTTCAAACAAAAATGGTATAATATTGAATGTTCGTGTGTAGAGCATTGCCAATGTCTGGAAGGAAAATGTGTCTTGTAATTAGTGGCATTTGAAAAGCTTGACTGTAGGTCCAAGTTGCGCTTCCCCATGGTAGATTCAAATACTGACGTTGTAGATGGAACAAAAGGACTTCTGAATGTAAGTTCAGTTAGAATCAATATATGTGTGTGCACTGCTGTATCAAAGATCATAAACAAGTGTATGCATAAGCATCAATTTGCTAACTTAAAAAATGCCGGTGAATTAAATGAGGACTTGAAGAAACTATACATAGCTGAGCATTGGTATCAAACTCAGGTTCAACCTAATCTGCCAATATCATAATCACATCATTCGCTTGCACATAAAAATCGAATCACTCTCCCAAAAACTCATCGTTATTGGTAATAGAACATTTTCTTGTAAAACAACCAAGGTATTATCAACTAGATGCAGTGAACCAAGGTCAGCTAATCTAGAAAGAAATATATCACAAATTGTCAGATCAGAGGTCACAATCGACTAATCTAGCAATAAATCCACACCATACATGCATCTGTGACATCTACGAAATCTAGCAACCAAAGGGGAACTTTTGTACTGACCTCGGCGGCGGTGAGGAGACGTGGGCGGCGGAGAGGACGGAAACTCCGGCGGCGTGAACTAAGGAGACGGATCCGAGGACGCCAAGTCCGGCAGCAGGAGCTCAGGAGGCGAAGGGAACGACGGCGAATCCGGCGTTGGGAGCTCAGGGGGCGACGGGGAGCTAACCCTAGTCGCCAGGGGCGAGACGGGTCGGGACTCGGGCAGAGGCACAATGCGGCTGGCGGTGGATGGATTTCGGGTTTTATACCATGGCACAGGCGCGTAATTCTTTCGAACCCTGGTTGCAAACACTGAAATCCAAATATCCAATCCCCATAGCCACAAAAGCAGTCTATGCTGGTTGTCGGGGAACGGATGAATACCTACTACGGATAGAGATGGTCAAATGGGTCGTGCGGCCGTGTCTGTCGGATCGATTTGAGGCACGATACTGTTAGTCTGGTCCAAATAAGGTACAACTCGATGCGTTGTGTCCTTGCTTCGGTAGCGACCTCGGTCTGGCACATCACACACAGTATCGTGCTTGACACGGCCTCGTTCAGACACGACACAACCTAGTTGGCAGGGCCGACGCGTCAGCCACTTGGCGGCGGCCGGCAGCGAAGGAGGAGAAGGTGGCGGTGGCGCGCGACGGCGGCGAAGGAGGTGGAAGCGGCGGCGCATGGCGGAGGAGGAGGAGGAGGTGGCGGCGGAGGCGGTGCACGGTGGAAGAGGAGGAGGTGGTGGCAGCGCGTGGCGGCGATATGCAACGAAAGTGGCGATGGTATTTATCTAGATAGCTTACACAAGCCTACCCCGTCCTGTAGGGCTAATCATGCCCGCGCCAGCACCTCTCACCTCCCTTGGTCAGCTCACCTCTCACCTTGGTAGATGCTGGCTCTCCTCTCCCTTGGTCAGCTCACCTCTCACCTCCTAGTAGGCTCCCCTCCTCCACCTCTGGCTTGATGTTGATTGGACTCCAGCTCACCTTCTCCCTTTGATTTTGTTCTTAGCTTTGGCTATTCGGGGGAAAGATGGTGATAGTGGAGGAAGGGTGTTGCTCAGGTTTTTCTTCTTTACTACTTGCTAACTACAACAATGTCAGGTGAGTGATGTTGCCCCTTCATCTCTATTCTCTGCTGGTCGGTTCCTCATTTTATCTTTGGGAGAATTGGCTACAGGACACTGCCCATTGACCACATTTGCCAATGGACACTGAAAAAACGTGGTACAGCTAGAAGACACTGAAAAAGGTGTAATTTTGCTGTTAGACACTCTTTTCATTAAAATAATATATCTGAGTGATTAGGAGAGAGAAATGGCGCAAAATGTCCTCATCGCCTCAATGTCCACCATTCCGCTTCCATGATCCCAATGAAAAACTGAGAGCTTATTAGGAAATTACAGTGGAAGGAGGGGAAAATATTTGATTAATGCAAGTGGATTAATTAATGTAGAATCTGTATTGGCTGTAAAGCCTGCAATTACAAATGGAATTCTATACAGATTCACAAAAAGAAAAATATAAGTTTCAATGTTTAAAAGTTTGAAAACTGATGGAGATGCATATCAGTTGATAAATAATGCTTTGGACAGTTATTAATTTCAGTCCGGAATCTCAGCCAGAAACAAGATTAACATCAACAGAGTTCTCCGGGTCACTATGGTGCAGATCATCGTGCTGCAGAGCATCATCTGGTACGTAGAGCATCATCTGGTACACGCTCATGCTCTTCCTCTTGAGTCCGGCAACGAAGGGCGCCGCGGCGGCATTAGCGACGAGGAGAAGGAACCGTCGGCGCTGGAGCAGAGCACAGAGGAGAGCATCATCGCCATCAGGATCTCGCATGGACCAACGCCGACATGGGTGGAGGCGACAGCGGTGGAGAAGCACAGACGAGTGGAGGCGGTGGCGATTGGACCGAGGGGCGGCCCACGGGCGGAAGATGAGGAAGTGGCGGCCGTGGCGAGGGGGAGGCGGCGACCGTGGCAAGGGGGAGGCAGTGGCCATGGCGAGGAGGCGGCGTGGCGAGGAGGCGGCGTGGAGGAGGAGGTGGCGTGGAGGGGAGGCGGCCATGGCGAGGAGGCGGCGGCCATGGGCGAGAGGAGGCGGCAGCCGTGGCAAGCGGGAGGCGGCGTGGAGGAGGCGGCTGCCGTGGCGAGGAGGTGGCGTGGAGGAGGCGGCGGCGACCGGGAGGCGGCGAAGAGGCGGCGGCGGCGTGGCGAGGCGGCGTGAAGGAGGAGGCGGCCGTGGCGAGGAGGCGATGGCGTGGCGAGAGGAGGAGGCGCGCGAGGAGGCGCGCCGTGGCGAGGGGGAGGCAGTGGCCGTGGCGAGGAGGGAGGCGGTGCGAGGAGGAGGCGGCGGCAGCCATGGCGAGGGGGGATGCGGTGCGAAGAGGTATATTGATTACTTTGGTGAACCCTAAATGCCGTAGGGAGGTGAACCTAGAAGAGGAAAGGAACCGAAGGGTAAAAGAGATATTTCACATGCTTTCTCTCACCTCTTTCACCCAAAAATAATATAATAATCATCTTAGTGTCTAACAGCAAAATTACACATTTTTTCAATGTCTTCGGATTGTATCACATTTTTAGATATCCATTGACAAAGATGATCAATAGGTAGTGTCCTGTAGCCAATTCTCTCTTTATCTTTCTCCCTCTCTTTTTGCCCATCCCTTTGTCATACCGATCTCCAGCACTCATTGGCTGGGAGTGGGCTGGCCATTCCTCTTTGAGCCTTGTTGTATCCCTCGCATTGGTGAGGAGTGGCTGCCCAAGTGCCCATGCTGTTTTTACTATGACTGTTTACTATTTTGGGGAGATCAAGTGCGGCCCTCTTACTTATGGCCCCAACTGTGGTTCCTATGTGGCTCAAGGTAATTGGTTGACTTGCAATATTGTCTTGGATGGTTTAAAGAGGCTTGAGCTGGTCTTGGTTACCTAACGATGGTTTGGGATGGATTTGTGGGTGTTTAGCCAGATGATGATACCCGAGTATTAGTGAGAGGTGCCGATCAGACCAAGCCGGTCCAGGTATCTCGTGAGCTAGATGTACAGATACTACACGGTATACAGGTTTGACGGCAATATCATAATTGAATTATGGGGCAATTGTCTACGTGCTACTGGTCAAACCTCAAATTCTAAAAATACCATCGAAAACTCTCTTATTGTGAATACGTCGCTATTTTCATCTCGAAATGTCACTCCTGTTACCTTCCGCTGGGTTTTGAGCGGGCATTGCTAAAGCATTTGGCATGCATTGCAAAACTCGGTTAGTACAATTGTATATCAGTATAACTGACTTTGAAGGACTATTGGCATCAGTTCTCAGCCCTAGCCCAAAGAGAGATAAGAAAAAACATTCACCATCTAAGAAAAAAGAATCAGTAGAACTCAAACAATTTTTTTATTAAGGGCTTCCCTAGTACCCTAACTCATCCCCCAACTCAGAATGCTCCTTGCCAACCTACTTTTGAAGCTAGCCAGCCCACTCAAAACTCATAAGCAAACACAAATGATCGAAGGGTTGGTGTGGAAGGTAACAAGGGTGACGTTTCGAGATAAAAGCGCACCAACCAGTAGCATATTCACAATAAAAGAGTTTTCGATGATATTTTTGAATTTGTGGTTTGACCAGTGGCATGGAGTCATTTGCCCTTAAATTATATTTGTTGTTGCTGGATTTTCTATTACCCCCTTCTTTTATGTAGTCTGAAACCGTACAATCTCTTATGAAATCTTTGTTGGTACTATTGTAATTCAAGATAGTGTCATCATATATGTATAATTTGTTGTACACTGAAAGAATTGTTGTAATATATACGGGCATTGTTGTGGTATATATTTGGATTCTGGACTTATTTATTGATTTGTATAATTTGGACACTTGTAAGTATTGTAAAATTTTCTTTGATGACTATTCCAACTACAATTATTATTGTAGTTAACCGATTAATTAATGGTGATATTTGGCATAATCATTATTTAAACTGTGGTTAAAATATGGGTCGTTTCAGCTTGTGAGGCTGAAGCTTAGCTCTCTCAACCTGTCCTCCAACCAGCTCGGCGGCCAGGTCCCAGCAGGGCTCGCCATCGCCGCGTACGACCGCAGCTTCCTTGACAACCCCAGCCTCTGAACAGCCGGTCCGGGGTCCAGCTACCTCGCCGGCGTACGCTCCTGCGCCGCGGGATCACAACCCGGTGCTTCCTCCGGTGGCGTCTCGCCTGCGCTCCGCACAGGCCTCCTCGCCGTAGGAGCTGCGCTCCTCCTCATCATCGTGGCCTTCGCCTTGTTCGTCGTCCGCGACATCGAGAAAAGGAAGCGCCCGGCACAGTGAGATGACTGGAAGATCACACCTTTCCAGACCGATCTGGGCTTCGGGGAGGCGGCCATTTTCTGGGGGCTAACGGAGGAGAACCTCATCGGCCGCGGCGGCTCGGGGCGTGTGTGCTGCGTCACCTACACCAACCAGTACAACGGCAGCACCGGCGTCGTGGCCGTGAAGCAGATACGGAGCGCTGGGAAGGTGGATGAGAAGCTGGAGCGCGAGTTCGAGTCGGAGGCGAGCATCCTCGGCAAAGTCCGGGACAACAACATCGTCAGGCTGCTGTGCTGCCTCTGCCGCGCCGAGTACAAGCTGCTCGTGTACGACTACATGGCCAACGGCAGCCTGGACAAGTGGCTCCATGGCCACGCTCTCCACGCCGGCCATTCCATGGCAAGGGTCCGGTTACTCCGGTACGCGCGGCGCGCGGCACCGTTGGACTGGCCAACGAGGCTCAGAGTTGCCGTCGGCGCCACGTAGGGGTTGTGCTACATGCACCACGAGTGCTGCCCGCCCATCGTTCACCGGGACGTCAAGACGAGCAATATCTTGTTGGATTCGGAGTTCCAGGCAAACGTTGCGGATTTTGGGCTGGCCAGGATGTTGGTGCAGGCCGGGACACCTGACACGATGTCCGCTGTTGCCGGATCGTTCGGTTACATGGCTCCTGGTAAGGAATTAAGGATCTCTGTTTGGAAAATTTTGGTGGGTTTTACTCTTTTTGCCGGATTCTGTACAGTGAGTCGCCGGTAGTTGCTTTGGCAAATGTTACAACTTCTAGTATTCATGGACCTTATGTTTGATCTTGTCATGCTTATCTGCAGAGTGTGCTTACACAAGGAATGCGAATGCGAAGGTTGATGTCTACAGCTTCGGAGTTGTACTCTTCGAGCTCACAACTGGTAGGGTGACCAACGTACGACGGCGAGCACGGTTGCCTGGTAGAATGGGCACGGCATCACTATTGTTAAAGAAGTCCACATGTTTGATGATCAAACAAGACGGTTTGTGCAACCTTCAGAAATCAGTAGATAGCTTATCTCCAGAGAAGCAAACAGGTTAGCTATAGTTGTAGCATATATTGTCATTACTGTAGCAGTTCCAGGATTATCCAGAACTCCAAGTTGTAACCAATTCTATTATCTGTTATGATCTCTTGTATTGAATACTGAATATAAATAGATGTCGAACCTCTTCAGAGGGTACATGGCAAATTACAAGATCGATTTTTTCATGGTATCAGATCCATTCTGATTCCCACCCTCCAAAAAAAAAACCGATGAGTTCTTCGACCACATTGTCCTTCTTTGCTTTAGCTTCGTTAGGCGCCCTGATGTCTTCATCGACAGGGGTCATAGCGGCACCTTCCTTCGGCAACTTTGTTACCATCAAGCTCACGAGGATAACTTCCTTCTCTGGAAGGCTCAACCGATTCCCTATCTCCGTAGCCATGATCTGCTTGGCTACATAGATGGATCTGCAAAGAAGTTGTCTCTGTTTGTCACTGAAACAAACAAACAAGAAGTGCGGCAAGTATCAAACCCAAAGTACACAAGATGGTTTCAACAAGATCAACTTGTGCTAAGTGCACTTCTCTCCTCTCTAACAGAGGAGATCCTTGTGCATGTGCTATTCCTCACCACAACAACTGGCGCGTGGACAACATTAGAAGGTATGTTTGCTTCACGCTCACGTGCACGGCTCATTCAGATAGGTTCCAGCTGGCCAATTTGAAGAAGAAGGACTTGACGGCATCAGAATACTTCCAAAAGATGAAGATTCTGGCCGACATGATGGCCTCCATTGATCATCCACTTCAGGAAGAGGAGATTGTCTCCTACATCCTCGCAGGACTTGGCGAAGAGTATGACTCATTTGTCATTTCCATGACAACTCGTGCAAATTCAGTTTCATTGACTAAATTATATGCACACCTACTGAGCTACGAGCTATGCAAAGAACAACACATTGGTAATGCCCAGGTTACTTCATCAGCCAATAATGTTGTCAGAGACAACAATGGCCACGGTCATGGCAGAGGCCATGGCCAAAACTTCGGAGGAGGCGGTGGCCGAGGACTGGCAAGACGAGGAGGTACCAACTATGGTAATAGTGGTTCTCGCGTCACATGTCAGGTCTACAGCAAAAGCGGGCATGATGCTCTGCACTGCTGGTATCACTTTGATCACACCTACCAATCCACAAAAGATCAGCGAGTTACAGCAGCTGCATCTACTAGCATTTATCAGGTTGACACAAATTGCTATGTTGACACAGGATCTACCGACCATCTGACAAGTGATTTGGAAAGGTTAACTGTGCGTAATCTATACAAGGGAGGAGATCAAGTTCAAGTCGTCAATGGGCAAGGTTTTTCTATCTCCCACATTGGTTATGCTACTGTTCCTAGTAATTGTCGATCTTTACATCTTAACAATGTTCTCTATGCCCCAAAGATCAACGAACATCTACTCTCCATTTACAAATTTGCTCTAGACAATGACGCCTTTTTTTAATTTCACCCAAACTATTTTTGTGTCAAGGACCAGGTCACGGAAACAACTCTTCTTCAAGGCAGGTGTAAGGATGGCTTGTACCCCATAGTGTCGCCTCCTACTTCTCGTCAGTTTCATCATCGTCAGTCCTTGGTTGCTGCAACTGTTTCTTCAGAACAGTGGCATCGTAGACTCGGTCATCCAGCACCTTCCATAGTTCAGTTAATACTTTAGTCAAATAAATTAAGTTGTACTAGGAATAAATATGTTGCTATTTGTTATGCTTGTGAAATGGCAAAAATCAATCAGCTTCCGTATAACTCATCTACTCGTGTTTCAACTTTTCCTTTAGAACTTGTGCATTCTGATGTATGAGGGCCAGCCCTCAATTCAGTAGGAGGTTATAAATATTATGTTAGTTTTCTTGACGATTACAACAAGTTTTCTTGGATCTACTTACTGAAATACAAGTCTAATGTCGAGCAAGCGTTTCTTCAGTTTTAGAAACATGTAGAATGCTTACTTAACAGGAAAATTATCACTGTCCAATCAGATTTGGGGCAGTGAATATAAAACATGCACATGTTCTTTCAGTCCATTGGCATTTCTCATCGAGTTTCTTGTCCGCACACTCATCAACAAAATGTGGTTGTCGAGAGAAAACATCGACACATCGTTGAAACTGGGTTAGCTCTTCTAGCTCACTCATCCTTGCCTATTCGATTTTGGGATAAAGCATTCCTTATAGCTATCTACCTCATTAATCGTCTACCAAGTTGTGTTATTGAGAATTATTCTCCTATACAACGTCTTCTCAACATTCCTCCAAACTACTCCATGCTCAAAACCTTCGGGTGCGCTTGCTGGCCCAACTTAAGACGTTACAATTCCTGCAAACTCAGTTTTCATTCTAAGAAATGTCTGTTCTTAGGATACAATACCCTTCACAAAGGATATAAGTGCCTTCATCGTCCTTCAGGACACATTTACATATCCCGTGATGTAATTTTTATGAATATATTTTTTCCATTTGCCACCGCACCCGATCCTGCCAGTCCTAGTAGTAGTATTCCTATTCCTTATTCGACAACAATCTTACCATATCTCCTTGTCTCTAAACAATCTCCTCATGCGACAAATGACTTAACAGTAGCATCTAATTCATGTTGAGATAGTCTTACTTCTGCTCCATTGCCTACCGATCTGCATGTAGCACCAAGTTCTTCCTCTGTGTCTAGAGGTTCTCTAGAGTCCACTTCAGCTCTGGCTGGTAGTGAGGGGGAGTATCAGCAATAACAACAACAGATGCAATAGATGCCGCACTCTGGTGTTCGAACATGACTCCGCAACAACATCATTGTGCCAAAACAATACATAGATGGAACAGTGCGCTACCCACTAAAAGGGAGAAGTGCATTTTATGCAGAATCTGCAAAACCAACATCTCATGTCGAGGCACTTGAACAACCAGAATGGAAGGAGGCGATGGATACAGAGTTTGCTACACTGAAGAGGAATAAAACATGGCATCTAGTACCACCACACAAAGGCAAGAACATCATTGATTGTAAATGGATCTTTAAGCTCAAACAGAAATCCGATGGCACCATTGATAGACACAAAGCTCGCTTGGTAGCAAAAGGATTCAAGCAACAATATGGCATTGATTATGAGGATATATTTAGTCCGTTGTTAAACCCATAACAATACGCTTGATCTTATCTTTGGCGTTATCTCATGGTTGGCAAATGAAGCAGATAGATGTACACCGCGCTTTCCTTCATGGCTGGTTACAAGAGGAAGTGTACATGCAATAGCCTCCAGGGTATGTTGATGATAAACATCTAGAATATTCGTGTAAATTTGATAAAGTGTTTTATGGGCTAAAACAGGCACCTAGAGCATGGTTTCCGCAATTGAGTGCCAAACTACAGGAATTGAGATTCATATAATCGAAAGCATACACCTCTCTGTTTTTCTTTGATAAAGATAGTATCATCATTTATATGTTAATATATGTTGATGATGTCATAATTGTAAGTTCTTCGACTATAGCAACAGAGAAGCTCATCAAAAATCTCACTGAAGTTTTTGCCATCAAGGACTTAGGAGGACTAAACTACTTTCTTGGAAGTGAAGTAATTGCAGGAAAGGATCACATGATTCTTACACAAAAGAAATATGCCGCAGATTTGTTGTTCAAGACAAACATGCAAAACTGCAAGCCAACATCTACTCCTATGGCATCGGGAGACAAACTTTCACAAGTTGGAAGTAAATTGTCAGAAATAAGGGTGCTTCAGTACAGAAGTACAGTGGGAGCCTTGCAATATGTCACATTGACAAGACCACATATATCAGTCTCCTACCAAAGAGCACTAGGTTGTAGTAAAGAGAATACTTAGGTATATCAAGGCAACTATGTTAGACGGGCTAACAATTCATAAATCTTCCTCTATTCTATTGAGTGCGTTTTCAAACTCTGATTGAGCTGGATCGCCAGATGACAGAAGGTCACATAATGGCTATGTTGTGTTTCTTGGACCAAATCTAATTTCTCGGTGTTCAAAAAAGCAGTCAACTGTCTAGATCCAGCACTGAAGCCGAATATAAGGCGGTAGCAAATGCAACTGTAGAATTGATCTGGATTCAGTCTTTACTGGAGGAACTAAAAGTATTTCAAGATAAGGCACCGATACTTTGGTGTGATAACCTTGGAGAAACGTATCTGACCACTAATCCAGTTTTTCATGCTCGAACTAAGCACATCAAAGTGGATTTTCATTTTATTCGGGAAAGAGTTGCAGCTCAAAAACTGGAGGTTCGGTTCATTGCTTTGGTAGACCAAGTAGTAGACATTTTCACAAAGGCATTGCCTCGTTTTCAGTTTGATCGTCTTCATCGCAATCTCAACCTCTCAGTCCCCGGTTGTGATCTAGGGGAGGTGTTAAAGAAGTCCACATGTTTGATGATCAAACAAGACGGTTTGCGCGATCTTTAGAAATTAGCGGATAGCTTATCTCCAGATATGCAAACAGGCTAGCGATAGCTATAGAATATATCGGTGTTACTGTAGCAGTCTAGGATTATCCAGAACTCCAAGTTGTAACCAATTCTATTATCTGTTATGATCTCCTGTATTGAATACTGAATATAAATAGATGCCAAACCTCTTAAGAGGGTACACGGCAAATTACAAGATCGATTTTTTCAACTATCAATTAGGAGGAAGCATCCCTAATGCTACAAATAAGTGCATCAGATATGCAGTGTGCTCGGAGAACGAGGCCGTGTTCAGGCTAGCACGTGGTTTGCACCGGTGCCTCGCCCTCGTCACGACCAACTATGAAGGATGTGTTACGGATTTTGCTCAAGTGCAACAAGTAGACTAAAATAACCCGAAAATTTGGAGTTTTCAAAATTTTTGAAGTTTTTCAGTTTGAATTCAAAACCTTCCCAATTTGGCAAATTTTCCATCCTTGCCGCTTTCCTCTTCCGACCTTTCCGTTTTCTCCTCCCGGAGGCGCCTTTCCCTCCTAGGCGCCATCGCCTTCTTCCTCCCCATCCTCTTCCTCACGCCCGAGCACCACGCCGCATCGCCTCGCACCTTCTCCTTCTCTCCCGACGACTGCCACCTCCCGTGCCATGCACCAGCTTCTACCGCCTTAACCGCGCCACCTCACCCCACCCATGCCGCCACCTCGCTCTCTCCCGGCGCCGCCCAACCTCTCCCCGCCACCCACATCGCCGCCTCCCTGTTACCTCCACTGCTCCCACCGCCTTCCTCATGGCTATAAAAGCCACCCCTGGGCATGCCTCCATCACCACCTCCCACCACACCACCATCTCTTGCCCTCTCATCACAGGCACCGGCCGAATTCCAAGGAATCGTCGTCGCCCTATTCATCTTCCCCGGAAGACCCGAGGTGAAATTCGCCCACCCTATTCAACCCATTCTGTTCCTCTTCTGGCTTTAGCTCCGCCTCCCCTCCCCGCTTCTTTCCACCACCATCCCCCACCCTAATTTCCACCGGAGCTCGCCGGCATCGAGTTCCTCCACCATTCCTTCCACGGCCACCACCGCCAAGCCGCCTCAGTCATTCTCGAGCCCTATCTCCACCATCTCCAGGCTCCCCACCACCCACTGATGCTCCCTCGCCCCTCCCCTTGGCCGGAGCGCCACCATAGCGCCGCCACACCGCTCCCCTACTCCGGCCGTGCGCCACCCGCGCAGCCACCCCATTCCCAAGCCTCCTCAGCCCCGGCAAAGCCCAAAAATGGAACTCCTTGCCACCCCGATGCTCACCACACCTCCCTCCACCGCCATCTTCTTCGGTGCCGCCACCGCCGGCTCGGGCAAGCGCGCTGCGCTGGCCTTTGGCCGCGTAGCTCAAGCCCCTGAGACGCTGGGCCTTAAAGGCCTAGCCGGTTTGGGCCGCAGCCCATTTGAGCTTTGGGCTCAGCCCACCACTGTTCACCATTTTTTCGGTTGTTTACTGTTCATTACACAGCACTCCTTTATTGTTCATCCGAAAACCAAAACACTGTTCAGCGCACAGTAAAATAACACTGTTCATAACCCAAAAATAGGTGATTCCTATTCATGATCCGAAAACAGTAAACCCTAGCTACTGTTCACTTCAAACCCAAAACTGTGATTCCAGTTATTGTTCACTGATCCATTATCATAAAAGAATAGTAAAATAGTACTATTCCTCGTCCGACCCTTTTTCACCCGAAAACCTAATTTGACATCTTATGTCCATTTCGACCGTCTTAAACCCGGGAAGCCCAATCTTGACTCCGATCAGCTATACCAAGCTCATAATGAATCTTTTACCTTTTCACCTGATTCATTATCTCTTTACTATATTTTTGTTGTACTTGGATCCAAATATCAACTCTGTTCAGTCCAACCATACACCAAATAAATACCTATCCTCCACACCATCTTCCTTTAAGTTTCTTTTCTGTTTTTATTTACTTGCATGTTGTTCCCAGCTCATTCCTTGTTGAGCCGGATTTTATTTGGTGTGTTTTGTTTTATTTTATGTTAGGTCACGACTTCGACGACTAGGCTCCAGAAGACGCCGGACAAGACCAAAATCAAGAAGAATTTGTGCAAAGAGGCAAGTCACATTTCTTGATCATTTTTTAACCTACATTCCATATATTTATATTATTACTTTCATTACTGTATTTGTGCCAATTACTTTAAATATTGAAATAATACTTTTGAATGCTATGATAATTAGATAAATCCCATTACCCCATAGACAAGCCCACCTAGCACTCGTAAGCCATATTCACCTTGACAAATATACATACCTTGTAGGCCATATTCACCTTGACATGTCACATAAAATGATATCTATATAAGTAGTTTTGTCTCAAAAATGTGTATAAATTCTGGAGAAGTATATTGGCGATTCGCCAATGGGTGAAGAGTTGAGGGTTGTGTCCAGGAAGGTGGATAACCCAATAAACTTGGTAAAAGAAGGTCTAAGGTGAGGCCTGGAGGATGGACAACCACGTGCTAGTGTTGGGTCCATCGCTTCACTGTAAGACAGATAAGGACAAAAACCTTGTGCCAAGTAACAGACACAGAAAACCGCTCAACCATATGTGTGTTCATTCCTCCCTAGCTTAGTACACTGCTCCTCCAATTGAATATCCACAACATCTAGAATGGGACAGGAGTGGCCGGTAGGGGACACTCGCTGGTCCACACAACGATAAGTGCCATCAGCATCGGGGTGCAAGATCCACTGTGGCCGGTGGAGTCTCTCGAGGTCTGTATGGTCCTTAGACCTACTGGGTAGAGGTTAGAAAGGTTGAGCAGTGAAAAGGCTTTATTATCTCAGCTCAGTCGCACGCTAACGTGTTGTGTGTATATTGTATGACAGTATGAGCATGAGATATCTTGTGGGTAAAGTTGGGCAACTCTGCAGAGTATATAATCAAAGGTATTCGAATACGTCGTGCTTCCGGTTAATGAAGTTGTGTTAATGAGTGATTCCAGTACAGAGGCATAAGTAGAGTTGTTGTGATGTTAAGTTGGTTGGTGGTGTTGTTGAGAAACCCCTGATGTTATATCTATTATTGTTTTACTATTTTATAATCTGTTATAAATGCAAAATGCATCCACATATACCAGGTATAGTAAACCTAACCATCCATTGAACTCCTTGCATGCAATTAATTAAGATTTTCATGTGGCTTGTTGAGTACGGTAGTAGTACTCATTCTTACAATTTACAAAACATCTACAGAAGAAACCTAGGATCATGCGGAGAACCCTTGTGAGCAGAATTCTGGTGGACCCCCTGAAGGCAACGACTACTGTTATTAGGTCTCGACCGCGCTCAAGCGTGCCTGTGGTTCAAAGCTCTTTTGTTTTTGTATTATATTAACTTTGGGCTTGTATGCCCGTGTCAGGTCAAATCAAGTTGATAAACCTTAATCTTGTGTAATAAAAGTCTAATTTTTGTTATAATCAGAAGCTTGCTTGTGACGCTACTTGCTTCGCAACTACACATCCTGAGCGGTTGCGAAGGGTTTAACGATCCCGAAAATCAAGACTGTTACATAAACACACCAGAAAAGCGACAGGGAGTAGCCAGGAGTACGAAGCAGCTCCACTCTTGCTCCCACAACAAGGCAGTCGTCGGAAGCAGCTTTCGAACACCAAGGGAACAGACAACGAAGAGGAGCAACTTCGACTGCATTGGTCGAGGATTAAGTAAATTGTTCGTCCCTCAACTCTTGTCTTAATTTAAAGTTCGTCCCTGAATTATAATATCGGATAAAACATATCCTCTAAGTATCAATATCATGCAAAAACCATCATTTATTCCTTTTGAGAGTGATTTTGTGCCACGTGTCAGTACCACAAGCGAGCCATGTAGGTCAAACACCGGTCAAAACCGCTCTAAAATAGACAAAGAAGTATCTTTTAAGCGGTATTGACAGTTCGAGGACGCGTTTTACCCGGTATTACAATTCATAGAGAAAATTAAACTAAAACCAGAGTTAAAAAATGAACAATGTACTTAATTCTTGTCTGAATTAAGGAGCCAAGCACTGCACCCATAGTGAGGACAAGTGACATTGTGACAACAGCTATAGGCAGGGAAATTACGATCACGTCCCAATTTTGCTCCATAACCTTGATTGTACACTACTTACCTTGTCAGCCATTTTGAATTTTGAGAATGTAAACGTGTATAAGATTACATACATATTTGATCAATCAAACAGAAGAAATAATAAATATTTCAATTATGTGATTATATCCCTCTCTTTATTCTGAATGGTAGAAGATTACATGCAGACCTGCTCAGCTTGGTTGCGACATCGCATCACAAAAGAAACTTACAGGTGCAAAAGAATTGACAGGAAAGGAACGGCATCATTCAAACCCCCGTTTCCACTTACCTGCAGCTGCAAACGCTGGTTCCATGTGATATACTCCAAACTCATTGGCGCCATACTCACTATATCCCGCTGCACATGCACTCATTTATGTGTCTGCAGAATAGCAAAAAGAGAGATGCGAATCGCACGAGGGGAACTCCCAATAGAAAGAAAATGAAAAAAAGGGGGGAAAACAAGAAGCTGCACTAGGAGCTTGGTCCCTCGAGCTCCTAGGAATAATCGACATCAGCATACTGGGAGTGTGAGGCTGCAAGAAGTGCAGCACCAACGCCGGAGCCATCATTAGCCAACTTGACAACAACCGAAGAGGCAGCCTCCTCCCCGAGCAGGTCTGCAAGAGTCGATTCTAGGCAGGCGCTGAACTTCTTGTAATGCTCGTAGAGACCACCGTCCATAGCAATGACAGTCCTTTGCTTTTGACTACCGTCACTTGGCACTCTATCCCTGCCCAGCTTCTTTAGAATGCCATATATACCAGCAGCAGCCAAGCGTGCACCTCTCTCTGCGACAAGGTCGCAGATGTGAAGAGTAATGTATCTTGCTTCCAGGGAAGTATCAGCAACCTAGATATAAGTTCAAGCATAACGTAAGGAATCAGTAGTTCTTGAAGATTAGATTTAACAGTATCGTCTTTTGAACATCATCATACCCCCAAGATATCCTTCAGCTTAGCCCCCAGATGTTTGAGATCATGTGAGGTGTCATGATGCATGGCTGACATATCCGGTGTCCTGCAATACCACAATTGGAACTTCCTTAAGAAAGCTTCTATTGCTTACATGAGTTTTCCATATTTTGATTGTTTCCTAATTCCTACTAATACAAGAAAAAGCTAGATGATCAATACATGGAACATGAAAGTGCACCTCAGTATAAATAGTTGCTCCAATTTTGGTGGAACAACATCCCCAAACAACGAAGCATCATGAGCCAGCTTCAGCAAAATTCTTCGCACAATCTCTCCAAGATACATGCCAGAAATCATCTTTTCGTATATCTGAGGAAAAGAAGACAAAATTTCTTTTCACACACCCACATATCATTTGGAATTAACAGGTTAAAATAAACAATACCTGCTCGCCAGGGTTCAAACTTTCAAAATCCAAGGCACTATCATATTCTGAATGAGGAAGCTTATCTGACTTGAAGTTTCCCCATTCCATGTTGATTACCTGCAGCATACCAAAGATCCAAATGTTATATTATTAACTGATGTGAATAGCATACAACACAACAGTTGCAGTGGATATATACAATTAGACAAGGCCCAAAGACCTTTAATATTCCAAGCATGCAAAGGAAGTCAGACACTAACCATATTTCCTGATCTAGATAGTAGCCCATCCCATTTTGGAATTGCATTTGCGTGCTCCACATATGCTGCATTTGTGCCAGTGCCCAATATTACAGCAGCAACGACATCATTATCAACATATCTCCCACCAGCCAATGTGCCCACAGTGTCATTAACCTACACACACAAAAAAAAAGTTAGCTGTTAGTCTACACAACATTGAAAGTATTTTCCGATACAATATGTGTCCAACCTTTGCGTTCCATCAACATTGAGCATCTCAAAAATCCAAAACCAGCATCAGAGTGCAGAGGAAATGCCAATGAGTTTGATATAAAAACCAGGCATGGGAATGCTTAAGATGCCAAATAATTTAACGAACAAATGAATTTACTTACCAGAGCTGTAATTTTCATATCAAGACCCTGCCTCTCCATAGCCCTGCTCAATTCAGCCACAACATCTTCCCCAACCTGAGCTCACAGCAATCAATAATCCAAATCAACACTATGGTCATTTATTGTTATCATATGATTAAAACGATGTTAAAAGTCGCCACCACGTTTGCTCTGAGAGGCTAGAAATTCCCATATTAATGGGAGGAAAAGGATAAAAATCTACACCACTTATTTTGGTGGGTCCAAATTAATCAAATAGAACTGTACTTTCAGCTAAATATTTTATAGTGGTATAACAAATACAACTTACTTTAAAATATAAAGTTATGCATTCTAGCATCTAGCCACGCCATTGTGCGGGATTTATGGCTAGTTATACTTGACAATTGACAGAAATACCTTAAATCCTAAGAAGCATGGATCCTTTTTATCACTTCACGAGTAAGGTTTCTAAACTTTCTCTAAATTAGGTCAAGCCAAAAAATATATATATGGCCTATAATCTACACATGTTCAAAATCGAAACAAAAACATTTCATACTAGTATTCTATTTTTTCCAGTAAAAACAGTTTTAATATCATGAAAGAACAATGCAGGACAGCAGCTGGCCACTTGTCAGTGCAGGGAGTTCCCAAAAGTCAAAAGAGCGCAGAATGATATCACTGAAAGCTAGTCCTTCGTCCGCTTAATAAGTGTTGTCAGGAAAATGTAATGTGGTAAGTTTAATTGCCACATTAAGATGATCAGGGAAATAGCGTAGGGAGAATCATTTGTTGATAAGAAATTGGGCTTCTGATCAAGCCTTGATCATCAAGGTAATAGAAATATTAGTATATCATTCAGTCAGCGAAGGATGAACTAAGGTCATTTGTTTTTTACCGTGCCATTGATGGAAAATCCCTTTGTCCACTTAATGAGAGTGCCTGATGATATTGATGTCTGGTGCACTGGGAAAGAAAAGGTGAAACCCAGTTCTCTCTGCCTGCCCTCTGGCAGGTGGAAATCTTCTCCTTCAGTCTTGACAAAATTTTCCAACTCAGCCGCAATGAAATCAAACAGTTCCTGTACTCATGCTTTGTGAATGTGAGTAAAGCATGCAAGAAAATTTTGCTAATGCAGGAGACTTGAAAAGAGCAATTGAACGCACTTACCGTGGAAGTCCCAACCATCAGATGAGGTGGAATGGACACCTCTTCGTATTGTTGCATGACAATACGCTTCTCCCTTCCTCCAAGCTGAACCCGTATAACACGGAAGTTGGTCCCGCCAAGATCCAGTGCATAAAACAATCCATGCTCATCCCTGCAGAAGTGACATCCAAATCAGTAAACGGCAAAATAATAGCCGAGAGAACAACATAAGTAGATTTCATAAAGTGATAGACATGTTTCATTTTCAGACACGTGTATGGGTTACACAGTTAACAAACTCATGGCTGAAACTGTTTTCTAAGTCTTGAACCATTTCTTTCTCTAAACACGTTCGTGGGATTTTCACAATATTTACCTCTGTTATTGAATACTTGTCACTCTTGAATTTCAGTCTCCAATATATTTGTAAAAAAAGTGTAATATTATCAGACTATTTTTATGACAAACATAACAATATCGTTTTCGTGTAACTAAATTAGATAGTCAGAAAATAATATTATTTCAAAGATTTGGAAAACATTCAGTCAAACTTTCTATTTGGAAATTAGCCATATAACAATTTGACCATACCAGCAAATAACAAAAAGGCAGCGTACAAACAATAGTACCTTGATCTTGAAGGTAAGCCCGACATGTAGATGTAGGTACAAAATACAAATGGTCCATTTATTATCACTAATTCCTTACAGGTTATCTTTTTGAGTAAGCAATGAACGAGGGCTTGCGCAAGTATGCAGAAACCAGTCCATAAAGAGTCCATGCTGAGGGGATTTGTCAGGTTGGAATATTTGGCAAAGCAAATCTTGAACAACTATGGGTGACGGTTTAATCACAGGATTTGTAATGATTGATTTTAAAGTTCAATCGTCTTTTGGTTGTAAGGCCATTTTCAACTTTATGATTATTTGTGAACTTGAAACTTTGTAATAAACAAAGTTGTGTGTATCTTTATGCAGAATTCGGGAGAGTTTTCTCTTCCATTATCTTTTAAAAAAGGACATGTGGATACACGTGTCTCTACAGCGGACACAAATTAGAGAAGATACGGGTTGATCTATCATCTATGGCAAACATTCAAACCGTAACTGTTTATAGTATAATTCTGTCCACCTTCCTGGCCTACCACTAACAGCGAGAAACCTGCATTCAGACCAAAAATTGCACACCAAACGCTATACTGAAAAGCATGTAAAAAAATCATATTTTACTCCTGATGTCCTGATCCACACCGTGTTTCTTTATGCAGACATCCTATATCATCTAAGTTGGAACTGAGGTGTCAAGTCAAAGATATTACTCAAATTCGAAGGTGCACAAAAGGTCCCATCCTTCTTCCAGAATCAATAAGAACCGTAGCAAGATCAAATATAAAAATCACCCCAACACTGGAACAATGCCACATTTCTACCGAATCCGCACCTCAACGAGCCACCCCAAAATCCGCAAATTTCCAAGCAATTCACCCCCCAAGACACGCGCCCACGCACAAGAACAATCGTGAAGCGTACCACTCGGGTCACACACATACACGCCCCAAAAGACGAAAAAATCGCAGAAGCAGAGGAAGCATTACCCAGTGGGGAGGTTGTCAACGTAGCTTATGACCATCTTGAGCGGGGCGTGGGGGTCGGCGCACAGCCCGCGCGCCATCTCCTCCACCATGGCGCCCGCGATGCCGCGCAGCAGCGCCGTCGGCGTGGAGAACCTCCGCTCCACCTCCTCGATCACCGCGGCCACCTTCCTCCGCCTCTCCGCCTCCGCCTCCCGCTTCCTCCTCCTATTCGACACCACCACCCCCACCCCCACAGCCGCGGCGGCCGCGGCGCACACCACCACCGCCGCCCCCACCACCGCCCCCTTCCCCATCGCACCCGGGATCACCCTCCAAGCGAAACCTAGCCTCTCGATCGAGCCGCGCGGCCGAACCCCAGACCAGCTCGGCTTCCGGATCGGGAGCTACGCCACCACAACCCCTCTCTCCACTCTCCTACTCTTTCTCCGCTTGCGCAAGCGTGGGAGTGGGACGAGGGCCACGAGTTGGGCGTTTTACAGACAATAAATCGCCCTCGTCTTTGGGGGTATTTACATATGTGCCCTTTATATAAACGGCTGTGATTTTGCGTGGGTGTAACCGGACGGGCTGGATTCCCCGCAACGGGATAAGGGCAAGGGGTGGTAGTTCATGCCTCGCCTAGGTTCGTGGACCTGTGGGATGCGGTCTGTAATATGGAAACTTCACGAGGTTTGTTGTGTCAAAACCTGCAGCAGAGTAAGCACACGAGCAGTAGCGGGTGTTATTTAGGCGAGAGGGTAGGGGTGTTTTTGTAAAGTTTGCAGTTGCGCACTAAACATAAACATATGTCTAATAAATCTGTATACTTGCGTCTGTATGAATAACCATTTAAGTCGCATATATGATAAAGACTAAAAATAGTTCATAGAATGGATTGTCTTTATAAATCACACAACCTTTTAATATTTTCTTTAATTTTAGTAATATAGTCAATACAGAATTATAGACAATATATTTCACTCTTTATTTTCTTTTATCTATATCAGTTTAAATCCTTCTTAGTAGAGACTACTAAACTACGTAAACCATTGTACATAGCCTAATCAGGTGCAAGTCAGCGACTGATTACTCTGTCAGAACCGAGGCATTGAGGCCCACCGGTCAGCCGAAGGGAGTGATTTGTTAAACAGATGCGAGGAGAGGGAAAAGTGGGAAGGAAGATAATGTTACGGGGGCACGTGCGCGGGAGGGCCCACCGGACGGGGCAGCTGACGTAACGATGAGAGCACGTGTCGAGACAGAAGCGGCTGGCCGTGCAAGTCCTGCCTGGAGATGCGTGCACGGCGGAACCGCCATCCCGCACTCGGTGTGGGGTCAACGGCGGCGACGTACCAACCACCCGCTACAGAACAAAAGCAGTCGCTCCCCAACAGTAGCAGCAGTATAACAGTCACCGGCACGTGGGCCCTCGCCTATCCTCCCGGGCCGGAAGGGAGGAGCGCCGCATGTGGGTCGCACACTTGCACTTGGTACTGAGTCCGTGTCACGCTCACGCAGCTCTCACGATCCACACACAACGTGCTATAGTCGGACAGACACTCCAGGATAAGATACTGGTAACTAACAGTGTCTTTAATGAACAGAAAGCTTTGATGAGTTTTATAACAATGGAGATGTGGCGCAAAAAGTGTCTCTTAAAAGCCAAGCCATGAGGTGTAAGTACAGCCTAGCCTCCTTGACTGTTCGCTTAAGTACAGCCTAGCCTGCTTGACTGCTCGCTTGGTCCGCTGCTCCAGCGGCAACTGGTTAGTTGACTTACAAAAAATTGGAGCACGAGATGTGGGCGTCGCACGAGTCACACACATGGAGATTTGGGCTCCAAAATAGTAGTACGTACTCTTTAAGATATTTGTTGCATTAGCTGGGAGGAGAGAGGAGGTAGAAAGAACCCCATCAATAATTGAAAAGTAGGTTGGGGTGATGGGAGTGTACAAGAATAAAATGATTGCCGTCCAGATATACATTCCCGGGGGTGCTGGGGGATAGCAAGGGCTGAGAAAATTCCCACTAAAAATAAAGGTAAGCTGACACCATGAAATGCTTGCCATAATGCAAAGCTTCTTCACCATTATACCATGTATAGAATTTACCTTTTCCTAATATGGAGATCTAACAAGGTAGGAGTATTTACAGCAGTACATGTGACCCGGTTTCTACTGTATGGGTTGGCTGGGGCCAACTAGGGATGGCAATGGGGCTATTTCTTGTCGGGAGGTGGTGGAACATCTTCATCTTCGATAGACAAAAAATTTCCCATCCTCATTCCCATCCTCGGGTGGTATTCTTCCCTCGTTCTCCATCCCTATCGGGTTATCGAGGCCCACGGGAACCCATACGCGAAAGTTGGATCCTAAAAGAAGAGAAAATAAAATTCATAATGTTATAAAATAAGTATGAATATCTACATGCAATGCTAAAATAATAATATTTTTTGATTAATTAGCATCCGAAAAGTAAAAGATGCAAATGAGATTATCTGTCTATCGTTTTATCGGGTTGTACGTAGTGGACTAGTGGCCTACATGTCTTATAGCGGGTCCATGCGGGTAGCAGAGATGGTGAGTAGGGGAATGACCCCGTCCCCGCTTCACGGGATGGGAAATTGTATTTGCATATTAGCATCTTCATAGGAAAAGAAATAGCCACAATCCGTCTTCTAATGAGTGAATTCCCTGTCGAGGAATGGGAAATAGAACCTATTGCCATCCCTAGAGCCAACGCCGGCCCCCATGCCATCTGAGCAATGCTCCATCTTGCAGGCAGAAGTCTGAAATGTTGGTGTAACAAGTAGCAGGAATGCAGGATACAGCATTAACCATCGTCCTCACGATTCACAGCCGTAGAAGTTGCGCCGCGTTAATTGTCAGTTCACTTCTTTGCAATTTGCTCGAAGAAGTCATCGCTTGGGATGACAGGGACAAGAAAAATTCCGGACAGAAAATCAAAGCTTTTATAGCTTCCAAGGCATCCCTCGTGCTGCCCTTGAAAGACAGCAAATCTCTTTGCCTCTCCAACTTTGTTCAGATCCACTCTCGCTGGCGGTGTACCTGAAACCTGCAAAAGTGGTGTTCACATCAATAAAGGATGTTAGGAGAAATCAAGAAACAGGAGAGAAGGCGTCGATTGCCAATCGACGTGTCAGGGCATACCGGTGAACTGGATGATGCTGCCACCTTGTCCTTATCCAGAGCAACTCGAGAAGGTCCCGTTCCTGTGTTCCAGAGCACCAAGTAAATTATTGTCTACACAAGAAAGTAGTATGAGCCATAGTACAATAAGCAGCACAGCACAACATGGTTACTAGAGGCAACGGCAAGAAAATGACTGTCACTAGTAGTTAGTAAGTGCATGGTGACTACGAATTACGAAAAAAGAACATTAGGGAGTAGGGACCTCAAATGTGCAGTTAACTGTAAGATACAATAGATTTTGCTCGTTACTGTCACTGCATATCAAGTCATCGACTTGTACATGGTGTTATTCTCAATTCAGGCAAGTTAAGATGTGTCCTTCCGGTGCATTCAGGTTGATAATGTCATGAAACTCAACACTGATAATCAAATATAGACACCCAACGTAAAGTTAACCAACAGAATAGCTAGTTTGGTTCAATGATTTAATGTTGGTAATGACTAATGAAGAAGCACAAACCTTATTGGCTTGTCACAGCTGCCTACAAAGGATCTATAGAACATGAAATTGACTGCACTACGTTTTTTGTTTATGAGCTGCAGTCCACGGTTGCAGTTGGATCAACGTAATCATGAACAAAAGAAAGATATAATTTTTCCCAATATTTGGCTAGCGTAAGAACCAGACAATACGGGCACGACACAATTGATTCTTCGGGATCAAGCGTCACAAAGAATTCACCCTCCGGGACCATGCGTGTCACACTGGAGTAAATCCCCCAAGTGAAATAGGCATTCTTCTTCACGTTTGTCCTCAAATTACCACCACTCCCCAACTCAGTTGAGGTCGATACCATAAACCAACGAGATCAGAAAATTGGCTGAAAATTCTCTCTCTAGAGCAGAAATGCAAAAAATATTCGCCTCAATCGACAAGGTTACGTGGGAATATTGAGCCCTTTGCGGAAATATAGATAAACACGCACATTGCCACATTCCAAAACCCCTTTTAAAGGACACCGAAACCTAACGTATAGAGATGCTCACAGGATCACCTAGTCCGGAATCTTTACCTAAACGAACCCTACACTTGTAGGCTTGTAGCCATCCCCACCACAGGCACGCCCCACTCCACTAACCGAGATCGAACCGTTGCAACCTTCCAAACTAAAAGGACAGCGCAGCGCGCATCGTAAGAAATCAGGATTCGAAACATGAATCAATCACACGGAACATGAAAGGATAGCAAGAATCCGTGAGCGTAATAGAACTGGTACCTCCGAGGCGGTTCTATCTTTCGCCGCTTTGGCGGCGGAGGCGGCGCCGTCGTCGGGAGCCTAACTCTGAACCCTTGGCTGTCATGCCGCGACTACTAGCTAGCTAACCTGGTGACGAGTTTTTGGTTTATATGTCACTATTTATCATGCTAATAGCAAATTTGATCTTTTCCCTACGTAAATGACAAAAATGGTACTCTCCACCGTGCCTCAAGAAACCGGACTCCTCAACGCATGCCACGTGTAAAATCCAGGCAACTGGGACATGGATTAGACCAAGTTCGGTCATAAAGGGCACAGTAGAGGACACTGTCGTGCCCTAGAGCCACGGACGACACCTCCGTGCCTCCCTGCCACGGAGGTGGCAAGTGACCACGAGAGAAGCGAAAAAAATGGATTAAAAAACCATTTTGACACTATTCGACAGTATTTAATACTATTTAAGATACTATTTGAAATACTATTTAAAATTTCAAAAAATATTTTTCTTTTGGGTTTTTTATTCTTGTTTTTTACCTCGCACTCGCAGCTTCAAATGTATTATCACATGTACCATAAAAAAAATTATAATTTTTTCACATGAAATCACGGCATAGCACAATACACGCAGCTTCAAACATGGGTGTCAACCGTCGCTATCGCCACCCTTCGCAGCCCTCGGTGGCTCGGTGAGTCGATGGACGGTACATGTGAAACACTATTTGACGACATGACAACGGACAGTAGTACACCGTCACCGGACGCGACAACAGGCAGTAGTACGGTGGCGACGATTGATACCTATGTTTGAAGCTGCGTGTGCTATGCCGCGCCATGATTTCATTAAAAAAAATTGTGATTTTTTTTCTGGTACATATGATAATACATTTGAAGCTGCAAGTGCAAGGTAAAAAAAGAAGAAAAAAATCCTAAGAAAAAATATATTTTTTGAAATTTCAAAAAGTGTCAGAAATGGGTTTTAAATCCACTTTTTCGCTCCTATCGCACGACTGTAGCGGTCACTCGCCACCTCTGTGGTAGGGAGGCACGGAGGTGCTGTCCATGGCTCCAGTCGTGCCATCTGGCGTGTCTCTGGGGGACCGAACTCAGCCTAATCTATACCCCAATGGTCTGGATTTTACATGTGACGTGCGCTGGAAGTCCGTCCCCCTGGGCACGATGGAGGATGCCATTTTTGGCATTTACGTAGAGAGATGATCGAATTTGTATTAGCACGGTTAATAGTGCCATACGAGAAAGGGGTGGGGGGGGGGGGTTGAGGGAATCAGTGGCTTTCGCTATTATTAGGCCGACACGGGAGACCGTATGCCATCCAAATTGAGCCCAATTGCAACTCTTCGTTCTTCTTGAAGTGGATTTTGGCAGCTGGGCCTCATCCTTAGGAGAGAAGAGAACGCATATGTCATTTGCAACTTTGCGTACATAGATTTTGGGGGACATTTAGGTATCTGTCACTCCGTATAATGGAATTTTAGTAGTACATTATATAGATTATAATTTGTCATTTGTCACTCTATAAATTTGGTATTTTAGACTATCACTTTCCCCCTTTTTCTCAACACTCTTCATTATTTCCCCTAGCCCACATGAAAAGTCGGTTTTGCCGCTACCCTTCTTCCTCCTCTTTTCAATCGACGCGGAGGCCATGAGGGGGGAGCTCTCCGCCGGCACCGACATGTGAGCAAGTAGAGCATGCTCACCGCGGTGAGCTCACGCGCAGAGGGCTCCGGCACAGTGAGGAGGATCGCATCAAAGTGACAGAGGCAGGGGCCACGGCGCCAAGGCGCGTCGCGGCACATTTTTGCATGAGTTATGCTTGCGTGAAGTCGCTGTGCCGCCACTATTGTGACGATGAGCACGCAGCGGTGACTACCAAAGACGGGGGCAGGATGGGGGTGGAGGAGGCGCGTGGGCCGCTGCCATTGTGGGAGGCGAGGAGTTGGCGCAGCAGCATGTCGATGTTGCATGCAGCGGTGGCCATCAACCATGGCAGTCGGGTGTCTTCTTCGCCAAGTGCAGGTTATGGCTTGACCGGACCCCCTCGAACACAGCAGCCGACCGTAAGGGCAAACACGACATTTCAAGTGGGCTGAAATAGGGGTAATGATGGAAAAAGGAGGGAAATGACAAAGTTTGAATTGCAATATACAAAATGTCAAATCATAAAATGTCATTATATGGAGCAACTCTAACAACCTCTTTTACTTGGGTGGTTCTCTGAGGGCATCTTTAGTGTATTGAACTGATGCCGATTCAAAGAGATGCCACGTAAGCATTCAAGGAACTGAACTTGTTTTTCTTCAATGTATTGATCCAATTTCTACTAATAACTGGAATCCACATTATATTAAAAAAACATAAAAAAATAATATCCTCTCAACACCGCACTCTCTCTCTATTTCATAACTGGACTCGTATAAGTTGTTTAATACTTTGAATCAACTCATATGTAGAGTCCGATTCCAGAATTTTTATTATTTTTGAAATTGATCCTTCCAATATATTGAATTGATTCAATATCTTCTCTCTACTTCTTTGAACAGGCTAAAACAACACATCGCTGATGGTTTGAGCTTCGTTTGCAATTTACTGATATCCAATTTATTACTCCAACTTCGTCGTTTCATAATGGGACCCAGCTTCTTGATTGGTCCGGTCCGGTCAGCCCGACCGGCCAGCCTTCATTCAAGTGGACGACGTTCAGTTCATCAATTAGCAACGCACCAAATGCCTTTATTAAGAATAACGTATGCACGTCGTCTTGCGCCGAACTTAATTACTATCAGAGCGACGCAGTAGCTAACATGTACTACGGCTTGATGCATGTACGGGTGATCATAAGCAACGGCAGAACTGAAGGCAGCAGGAGGCATGCATGGCATTTCCAGCCTTCCGGGTATTCCATCCCGTGCAGTTTACACAACTGCGCGCATGTACTGTATAGGCCTGCTCTCACTCAGCCTACTAAGCACTGTAGGCTCGTCTATGAGAAGCCCGTACTGCCACAGTTGCAGCAGAGGCCCGGTTAAACTTGGACCCCATCTAGCCATCACTTCCTTGGGCATGCATGGCCGGGGCAGATCGAGCAGGGCACGAAAACGCCGAGCGGCGCAGGGCATGGCCGTGGCGTACGAGTTATGACGCGCGTTGACCTCCTTTAAGAAGCAGCAGCCAACAGACCGAACAGAGAGTTTGGGCTCGACTCAACTTAAAACTTTGGGGCGCGTCGCCTCGCCTGCCACTCTGCCGCTTCCGCTGCCACCGGTGCACGTACGTGACGCGTGCACGTCGTCGCATCTAGCTTAGCTAGCGCATCGGTCGATTGATTGCGCCTTTCAGCCCCACTACTGTTGCCGCTCCCGTTTCTGTCTCTGCGTTCTGCAGCACGCGGTTCACACCGCGCCGGAACGAGGGAAGGAAACAACAGCGCCGGTGGAGAGCACTACACTGTGTGTGTGTGGCGTACTGTAGCGAGAATTGGAGCGCACTCGTTAATGCTGCCGAGGGTGGTGTGGTGACGGCCAACCGGATAAACCAGGAGTTCTTTTTCTTCTTCTATTTCACGTTCTCTCCTATCCACAGGCGCCTACACGCGGGTCCACCTTTTAATTCCTGGAACCGCTCCACCCCATGTCTTCCGTCTCAACCCTTCCACACGCTCCTCTCCCCTCCCCGACTTCTCCCATCCCAGACATCACCTCACCGCGCCACCGCTGGGCAGGAGAAATGGACACGGAGGGTGTAGTGAAATCCGACCATTCCTGATGACCGGAGGGGATGAATATACGGATCGAGCATGGTGGAGCCGTGGAGGTCATGGGACGCAGGATCTGGACGATGCGGCAGCGGCGATGATTCCGTAGACATGGGCGAAGGAGGTGCCGCGCCGCCACGCTCACAAAGGATCTCAGACCACCAACGCCCAATCCGGTAGCCAGAGGAGGCGGGGAAGGCCAGGAGCCGCCTAGGCCTAAGCAGCTAGGAGGGAGCTGACCAGGGAGCGGTTGCCACCCGCCGGTAGCTGGATCCCGAAGGAGGCGGGGGAGCCCAGAGGCCGGGAGCCGTCGGCTTCGAGGCCTAAGCTGAAGCCTGTCTGCCGAGGAGGAAGGCCAAGAGCCGTCGGCTTCAAGGCCTGAGCTGAAGCTCGTCTGCCGAGGAGGGAGGCCGGGAGGCAGGAGCCACCTCCATCCCGAGAATGAGGAGAGGAGGACGAGAGGAGGCAAGGCGAGGAGGGTTGAGCCGAGGGCCCACCGAGGGGCGACCACCAGGCGAGGGAGGAGGCTCTGGCCCCTGGGGTCTGGGTGACTGCCGAGTGTCAACTGGCCTCTGGCTGGCTACGGCTGGACGAGGAGGAGATAGAGCATTAGAGGATTTGAGGAGCTGAGGAAACTTTTGCAAAAACTTTGAGGTGAGTTTCGTAAAAAAAAAATGTTCTTACTGTGTCGACTATACAATTATTGTCCTAGGAAATGTAGGCCAAGGATTCCGGCTCCTCTGGAGCACAGTAAAGAGCTTCCTTGACCCAAAGACCACTACAAAAATTCATGTAAGTTTCCTTTTACCTATATTTTTTGTTCTATAGCTATGATCTTACTCATCCGGTGTTCAATTAGAGGATTGTTTCATGCACTGTGCATTTCTTTAGGTGGGTAACAAGTACCAGAGCAAGCTTCTTGAGGTGATCAATGCCAGGTACGAAACCAATGCTGTAATTGGTAGCTATCATTTATCAACTTGATTGAACTCCTAAGTTACTCCTAAGATAATATTTACCAATTTAATTATATGCATTTGTGTTGTTCAGTGAGCTGCCAGGGTTTTTTTTTTTGGTGGAGCTTGCCATTGCGAAGGTGTTGCATGAAGGCCGACAAGGGCCCCTAGAAGGATCCTGAAGTCATGAAGGTGTGTACTCCAATCTGATCTTTCAATGTCACCCTCTTATTCTTTAATAGATAATCAAATTACGAAGGACAAGGCACTTACTCAGTGTTCTTTATGCTACTTTGATGTGAAGATGGTTCAAAGTGGGTCGGACGCGTGGAAAGCCCAATTTGAACTGTCTTGAGGCCAAGGAGAAAATGATTTGCGAAGATGGCACCATATACCCTAAAGTGCCAAAAACATGGCCACTTTCTAACAATCATATATTCATATTAACATATTTACCATATTTATATGTTTTGGAGATGCACTTTACATTAGTGAGGTGATGGCTATAGAAGGTGATTGCACAAGAATATAAAACTTTGTTTATCTCAAATTAACTTAGCCATTTGACTTTGAGCCCACCCTCTATAGCCATCACCTCCTACATGAGTCGTCGCTGATTCAATGTCCATTCCTATTCTTGCACGCATAACTCTTTTTTGATCTCGATAAGGAATACATCAGCTGCATGCCCAGGATACTCAAGTACTACACGTTGGTGAAGCAGGGACCTAGCTACAAGGTTGTAATTGGCAAGTACTTCAGCGGGTGGAAGAAGTACCAGACTCTCTTCAAGACCTCGTTCCTCCTTTGCAACCTTGTTCGGGGAGGGAGGCTGATGATGCCCCACCTATCGGCGCGCATACGAGAACAAGAGCAGACAGCGCGGACGAAGCTCGCTCTCGGTGTGGGACGATCGTCCCGTTATGCGGGAGTAAATCCCTTCTTTTATTAGTCCCCCACGACTCGTAAGCATGTCCATGCCGGTGACAGGAGGAGGTAGCGGGGAGGGAAGGCGGCGTCGGGGACGAGAGAAGGCACCGAAGAGAAGGGAGGAAAGGAGGTAGCGGTACCATGGAGGAGAGGCGACGACGCCAGGGAAGGGAGGGGAGGCGGCGGGACGCACATGGAAGAGACAGGGGCAAAGATGTCCTTCCCTCACTGTGCCACCATCTCGAACTCACCGCACCACGTTCTCTTCATCCTAATCCTCCCATGCACCACTGTTGTGTCCTGCTCCGCGCCGGTCGACAAGCATCGCCATCTCCTCCTCGCTTACCACCGCCACCGCCTCCTCTCCCGGCCTCCCACCTCCTCGCCGTGATGTGCATGGCGAGGCTGCAGAGGCCAATAGGAGTGAGAACCGAGTCGTTGGTTGGGTTCAGGGTAGAAGAAGGTAGCCGTCGACGTATAGCCCTCTTCCTTGCCGATCGTCATTGGTTGAAAATGGGCAACGCGTCGAGGAGGAAAGTCGACATCAACTTTAACTTCCAAAGGCAAACAATCTACGAGCTAGAAATTTTAATTTCCAGGTAGTAGTAGGTGATGCAATAGGTAGAGTTAATGTTTCTGTTTATTTGTGGGTGAAAGAAAATTGATATTTATTATTCGATTTAAGATCTCATCTGTTGATATATATCATTTTCTTTTAGGGTTCTGTTGCAAGATACGAACAACTTACTAGTTTTGCTTTAAAAAAGAAACAGTGCCCCAACTCAGCATAGCAGGAGGCAGAAGCACATGGCAAATAATCAAATCGCTATTTGGCCACACTGTCCACGTTGGTAAATCTGAAAAATGTTCGCGCAATGCACTGGCCATGCGTGCACGGGCACGGAGATTTACCTGCGCTGCAAGGCACGTGGACGTGGGTATCACATCGACCACAACCAGCAAAACTGGCAGAAGCTACTGCTACCAACAGTCCAGTAGCAGTTCCCGAACGTGATAGGCATCGGTCGGAAAATTTTCTATACACTATCTAGATGAACCACACGTACATTTAAGCTGGTGTCACGTAACATTGTACCCTAGGGGAAAAAATCCACATCGGTCGGCCTCTTGTCCACGTTAGGGCCCACCCAATCGATGGAGGGTTGGTAATGGTATAGTAGCAGTACTATTACTACCACTCTCCAATTCAATGGAAAATAATTCTATAGTACTTGGTCTACAATTCCATCAGTGTAGACTCATTCCACCACGTGGTATGTATCTTTTCACGAATCTCAAATCTCACAGCTCAATAAATCACTGATGTAAATTTTTATGAATTAAATACTGAAGACTAACATGTCATACTTTGATATTCGTGAAAAGACACGTATCACACGGTGAAATAGTCTACACTGATAAAATTGTGGACCAACTCCTATAAAATTATTTTCCCAATTCAATAGTCTTGACTCTGGAGTCTGGACTCCGGATCGAGCGTTGCAAAGTTGCAATGTTGCACGCACGCTTTCTACCATTTATGGCTGCTCTTCCACCCCCTCGGCGGCAGAAAAGTACTCCAGTCTCCAGTACTAAAAGAAAACCATGTGCACGGCTCGTTCGGACACGGCAAATTAACGAGCTAAGCGCTACGGTCTACAGCGGCCGACATGTGACCCGCGCCGGCTTCCTACAAAACTGTAGTAGGGTAGTACAGCATACTTCCTAGCAGACATAGCTTTCGCCGTGCACGCCGCGTACCTCGTTCACCAGGTTCCTTCCATACTCTGCCGTATCGATCGGGGAAGCGGAAATGCTCTGACGCAAAGTTGCAAAGCGACGTATATTATGTCATTCTCTTCGCCGTCCAATCTAAAACAAGCGGTCTAAATTAAATACTACAATATTCCAAAAAAACAATGCATCACTGCAGTAGATATGTTATTGTTTATACAGTATGTCGTGCAGTTTTGCTGCCAGGTACAGTTTATACAGACTGAAGAGGATCGGATCCATCAATCGATGATTATTTTATTTTCATTTTGTTGTAGCGGCAATCCCTAGTCATACCACACTGCACGGTAACCATGCAACTATCGCGTAAACTGGATATAAAAAAGAAAAGAAACTATCGTGGAAACTGATAACCCCTGTTTGGAAATTGAAAATTTTCCCGATGAAATTCATATGTTTCAAACATGGTCTAAAGCCCAGCAATAACTTGAATCTCACAATATTTTTGTGAAAATTTCACAGGGATCACTAAGATTCCCGGGTTTCAAATGAAGCGCGGCAATTCCGACATGAATTCGAAGTAACTATTGTTAATTGTTTCCTCTATTGCCCGTGAGATCCCAAGAATGTGAAGCAAACTCTTTAATTAGCGCAGGGTCCCTCAGTCGTTTTTACTCACTGTGGCTGCCCGGCGGAGAACTGTTTTTGTGGGACCACGTAACCTATCCTCTCTCGAGATACCTGCCACCACGCATCGCTCGTGCGGATCTGCGCAAGCTTGGCCACGGTGGGATCGTGCGGTAACACCGTAACAATGGTCATCACCGTACGCGATGTTTAATTAGGCGGCCACTTTTGCGTTGCACTTTGCAAAATTCCACCGATATCTAATGATTTCGGACCGCGGCTCTTATTCACTTGATCACTTCCTCGGAGCTAATTAGCGCCGTCATCCTAGTAACTTCGTTAGTAGGATTGGTACCGTACCACTTACTCAGTTTGGAACGAACACCAATTGGAGTGGAGTTCGCACTTGGTACATTTAAACGCCGAAAGCATCAACGTACACTGTGGATACTACTAGTTCGTAAGTCGTAACACGCGTAGGCGTACGTAGTACCAGTACTATTCCATACCGCGATACGACAACATTTTTTTTTTGAGCAGTGACAGCACGTTTCCCTATCAAGGAAACGAACAGGAAACAAACTGAAGGAGACAGCAAGTCAACACAAGACATTAGCTTGTCTTTTGGTAGTCGAAAGCTGTTACTGTCAGCAGTAGGGTAGGGTGAATTCTTACTCAGTGCCACACTGCCACCACATAAAGATGCATGCAGTTTTAGGTGTACTCCTAGTCTGGAGCATTTGCAATTGGAACACCGGATTATTTGAAGTGCAATTTGCTGATATTTTTGCGCCATCTGGGTTGAAAGTTGAAACAATTAAAAAATTTCGGGGGACAGTTGGTTGAGTGATTGACTCGTGAGTTTCTGTGCAATCAACGGCTCACACTGGTTGGTCAGTGGCACAACTTGTCGATATGCCTAACAACAGTAAACCGTCGTTTTCCAGAGTAGGTAAGTATACTAGTGAATGGATAAAATCAATGCTGCCATATAACACAGTTAAAGTTACACAGGAAGAACTGACAGTGACAACCAGGTCGTTATCTTATCTTAGTCAAGAAGACGAAGCTCCGGAGCCCCACAAGGAGTTGGACAAGCTGAGAGCATGAGAATGTCCACATTGTGGTGGCGCCAAAACGAGCTACATCTCACCCGTTACAGCCACGAAGAATATCGCGAGGTGCAGAGCAGAACATTTGACCCTGCAATAGTAGCTACACTGCCAGTAGCAATTAAAAACTTGGGAGTATATAAGGGTACTAAAAAAAGAAGGCTGAGTTATTCTTCGTCGTCCCAACTCCCAAAAATGAATTTAGATGGAGCAGTGACACTGACAGTGACTGTACAACCCTCTCCCGTTCCCACAAGGATCTCTGCCCCGTTCTGACGCACAGTGGAAGAGCACAAAGACAGTACTAGGATACACCCGGCCCGGTACCCGTACTTAGGGCTACAAGGAAAAGCTCAAGCCTGACAAGCTTCTAGAGCTCGGTTCGCTCTAGGCTCGATTCAAACTCCAAACGAACCGAGTTTGAGTCTGATCTCAAGCTCGCGAGCCATGACGGACCGAGTTCGAATAGCTCGATTGGGCTGGTATTTTTCACAACCCGCCTGCCCCTTCCCGAGTTCCCTTGGCCTAAGTTCGAAATAATCCCACTTGAAGAGCTCAACCCAAGTCTCTCTCAACCTTATCCACTTATCCTATCCACCCATTCCCCAATCCCCTTCCTCTACCCTTCCCCTACCTCCCACCGACGCCCAACACACCGCCTCTCCTCTCAACTCGCAGCTTCCCACCTCGCTTGCCATCGCCCACCAACCATGGCGGAGTGCACCATCCTCTGCCTCCAGCCCCGAGCCTCTCCTCCTCTAGCCCCCAAGCAACGAGCCGATGACGCGGGCAGCAAGGCACGTGGGAGGACGTGGCGACGTGCTGAGTGTCGAGGCGCCAACGCCTCTCCTCCTCTACCGCCGAGTGCGACGCCCTCCTCCTCCTCCATCGTGAAACGTTGACTTCCTTTTCCTCTGCCATGAAGCGCCGATGAGAACAACGACAACCTCCTCGGCATCCATGCCACCGCTCCGTTTATATTGATCCTATGATGTAAGACATGTTCGTTATGTTATGATCAGCTCCGTTCTCTTGTTGAAATTGTTGCATGCGATTATATGAAAGCTGCTACTATATTGTTCTCTATTTGCCCTAGGAGAATGCTTGTTTCTCGATGAAGTCTTGTGTTACCGAGCTTTGTTCGAGCCAAGCTCGAGCCTAGCTCAAAGCTCGCCCGCCAACTCAGGCTCGCTCAAGCTCGGCTCGAGCCTCACAAGCTGAGCTCGCTTGAGCTCGACTCGTTTACAACCCTACTCATACCTATCTCTGCATCTCTTCCCCGTTCCAAAACCTTGTCTCCTCTGTACTCGATACTCTGGTCATTTGAGGCGGGGTCCCGTGAACTACCTCATGGCTAGAGGTAGGAGTCGGGACAACCGCCGGTCAGGCCCAGCATGGCACGATGGCCTACCGTGCCGCCGTTGGACTATGTCGGCACGAGCACGACACACGACGCCTGCAGATCGATAACCTCAGTCGGTGTTGCGCACTCTGCCTACGCTCGGCTGTGCGCCACCTCTGTGGCTCTGCCATCCATGCCTGCCCCCCTCACCATGGCCTCCTCCTCCCGGATGCCGGTGAAGAACTCCGCCCTCCTTGGCCACCGCTGCGAGGGAGAAGGAGGAAGTGAAGGCAGACGACGGCGTGACGTGAGGGAGCGAGGGCCGGCGAGGGAGTTAGGGAGAGCCGAAAGAGAGGGACCGAGGGAGGGAGAGGAGGAAGTGAGAGCGGGCGTGGCGGCATGACGAGGGACCGAGGGAGAGGGAGATGGGAGGAGAGGAGAGGAGGTGGCGCTCGAGGGGTTGGGGATTGGGGGAGGCTAGGAGGGATTGGGCCATTGTGGGAAGATTAGGCCTCTTTCGTGCCGGACCGATCTGAGCACGACTCATCTGACCATACCGCCCGACAAGTCGCATTCCCTGACACAGCCCAGCTATTCGTGACGTGCTAGCCTAGCCCATCACGTGGTGTGCCAACCTAGCCCACCACATAGCGTGGCGTACCGTGCCGACCGAGCCTGACCGGCCGAAAAAGCACGGTCCAAATCTAAGGTCTACTCGTGTCGCAAGGAAAGAAAAACCGCATCAGTAGTCCAGTGCCGCCACAGCATCGCGCAAGCTACAATATTTTATCGTCTCTTCGTGTCTTGTGGAGACTTTCCCTGTGCTGATCAGAAGGGGATGGGGACACGGTACAGAAGGAGCTGAGCTGAAGAACCGCTTCAGTGCCGCGCAGTGGCTGTGTCAGCAGCGACTCGAGTGCAAAGGAAACTCTAGAGGGAGCAGGAGCAGAGTACTCCTCTCGGCGCCGTTGTGTAGCTTCCAAGAAACGCAGGCCTGCGCCGCGTGCGTAGCTAGCTTATATCAGCTGATCTTGGCGTGGTCGATCGGCGAGCTCCCATCCCAATCGCGCTCAGGATCCGTACGTACGCGCGCGCGAAGAGATCAGAGTCCCCACCGATACATATACACATCCCTGACCCTGATCCCTTTGGAGGTGGGGTGCGGATGAATGATTGCGCCTTGCCGTGTACTACTTGCTTCTGCTGCCGCTTGTTTCTTACATCGTTTTACTCGTGCAGCGGCGGGGGGGAGGGGCCTCGGAGCGAGGTCGTTTTGTACACTAGATCAGCATCCGTGTGAGCATATGAGTTGGTCTTTGTTGGTTTGCGCTCGGTGTGATTCCTGGGCGAGCGGGGAGCAAGGCAAGCGGGGGGAATCTTTCGTGAGCTGGTGCCGGCGTGCCGCTGTGGCTGTGCCGAGCTGGGAATCCAACCCACGCGTCAGTTTGGCCCTCCTCGCTTATCCCTCGCCTGCTAATCCGCTCGCCGCTGCTGGGATTGGTAGTATTTTTTAGCGGAGTTGATTTTTGACGGTTCGAGGTTGATCCGTGCAAGGTTTTCAGCGCAAGCCCCGTCTTTCCTCTTCTCGGCTGGCTTCACGTAAACTTCGCCGTTTTTTCTGCACCGGAGCCTGCAATTTGCTGCTATTTGCACTGCAAAGTTTCTTGCCTTTTTTTCTGCGAGGAAAAGTTTCTTGCTTTAATCTCGTGCCTTTCTGAAAGTTAAGATTGCACTTTGGAGTTTCCTTTGTCTTCTTTTAAGTTTCTTGGTTCCCGGGAACCCGTTGATTTCTCCTGGATTCCACGTACAACTCGCCATTCCTTTTTAGCTGTGAGCCGTGACGTCGCCTACAGATCAACCGAAAAGCTTTATGCATATGCAGTGTTTCCTGCTCTAGGCTTCTCCTTTGGTGTTTCAAAACCACTTTTTCTCAAGTTGGAGGCACAGTTCTTTGTGTCATCCAAAGTTGGCTAGCTGCTTCCTTCGCCTTCTGAGATTTCTCATCTTACTAAAGTTCTTCCTCCCAAAGGCGTACATGTAACGTTTGGTTTTTCAAATCTTCTTTAATTACTCCCCCGCTGTTTCGCGCATCATTCGTTTCGTTGACGCCATTTCCTCCTCGCATTCTTGTGTATAGAGAATCGCTGCGGCATGGGGCGTGCCATGAGATGGCTCAAGAAGCTACTGACAGGTAGGAAGGAAGGGCACAAAGGCCACAAGGAGAACCAGGTCGCAAGCGACTGGCGTGACGGGACGGAGAGGGAGAAGGAGAGGTGGAGCTTTGTGAAGCAGCGGAAGAGCGGAGTTGACAGCGGCAGGCGGCCCTCGGAGGCCGCGGCGGCGGAGCCGTCGCAGGTGAGGCCATGCCATTGTGGTGAGGAGGAAGATGCCAGAGCTCGCGAGGAGAAGGCGGCCGTCGTGATCCAGAAAGCCTTTAGGGGCTACCTGGTATGGTCGTCCTAAAGCCTCATCTTCAAACTGTGATCTATCCATAGTTTCTTGTTATCTCTGCTCAGATGGTAGGATGGTATAGACAGTTCAAATGTGCAGTAGAAACTTGTAACAACTAACATGTAACGGTTCAGATTCTTCATTTTTTTTAGTGAATAGTTGCACACTGTTTGGATCGTATTGTTTGCTAGATTCTTTTTTTTTTTGCTATTTGGCTAACTAGACTAGACTTGCTGTCTGTGATGTCCCTGCTGGTAATATTCCTTTCCATGATGGACAGTTGCTATTTGTTAACTCTTCCTCTGTTCCTGTACAAAAACTGCACGTTGACCGGCTTCGCAGTTGTTTACTCTGTGTCGGCGGCGACTTCTGTGTATAGTAAACTCCCTGTTTGGTGTCAGAGGAGAAGTCACTAATTATGTAACATGACATAAGCCTAGTTACCTAAACCGCAGTTCTTTAAACCCTTTGTCTAATGCAAGTTGTTTGGGGATACAAAAGAATCTTTGTTTATGTTTGAATCATAATTCATTTCAGGCTAGGAAAGCGCTTCGCGCTCTCAGAGCACTTGTCAAGCTGCAGGCTCTAGTCCGAGGCTACCTTGTGCGGAAGCAAGCCGCCACGACTCTGCACAGGTTGCAGGCGCTTATGCGGCTGCAGGCCGATTCCTACGTCGTCAAGCGAGCTTCCTACCGGAAATCCATGGAACAAGTCAGGCACTTTACATTGCACCACATTGATCAAGTGTCAACGAATGGATGTTGAATTTGGTTTGTTTTCTTTGGTCCATTTTGCAATGCAGGAGAGGATCATCACGCAAGAAGCCCGGGTGAAGCAGTCCGCGACGCCGGCGCACCGTCGGAGGCTCTCCGACGGCACGAACTCCAACTACGAGCGCAGTCCGCGAATCGTCGAGATGGACACGTGCCACCTCCGCTCCCGGTCCACCCGGATCGTGAGCAGCCGGTACACCCCCGACCACCCGTCGGGCCGCCTTACCCCGGTCCTCGCGCCGTCGTGCTCGCCGCTGTCCAGCAAGCAGCCCCCACGGCTCTCAATCCAGCGGTGCCGCGAGCGGGACCCCAGGCAAGCCAAGACTGCGCAGAACACGCCTCGCTGCTTCGTGCCCGCCCGGCTGTACGAGTCGCCCGCCAAGAGCGTCGACGGCCTGACGTCGCGGCGGCTCTCGCACCGGGACGTGATCGTCAGCCCGCGCTACATGGAGGATACGGCCTCGTCCGCGGCGAGGACGCAGTGCCAGAGCGCGCCGAGGCAGCGGCAGGCCGAGGCGCCGCCGAGGGTGAGCCTGACCCGGTCCGGGTCGAGGAAGTCATGCTCGCAGATGCATGACAGCGCCTTCTGCTTCCAGTGCTCGGTTGCCACCCAGACGGGTTGCTCCGAGCTCAGCCACGAGGCGGCCAGAGATTACTACCTGGACAGGATGTGGTGATGCAAGATTGGTTTGGATGTCAGTAGTGTTTAGAGTATAATTACTCTCCAAATTCTGTACATACTTAAGTGCTACTCCAAAGTGTGATTATATCAAGGCATAAGTATGTCAGTCACAAGTTTAATGGCATAGGAGAGGATGAAATTCTCTACTTCAGCAAAGTGTTTGGACAATCTTCTGGTGCATATAATTACTATAACGGAGCACACACAATAGAACAAGGGAAATGAACTTCGTGTTGGATTGATCTCTCTCCTAATTAGCCCAACGGCTAATCGGGACCTTGATCCGCGCCCTGATCGGGGGTGCCCAGCCCATCTATTGGCTGGTGGGCCCCTGTCGCGCTGCGCATTATATAAAGGGGCGGGGGGCCAGCGGCTCAAGTTACGAGGTTGGCCTGAGCCGTACATCCCCACCGACACTAAAACCCTAGACCGATCTAGAGGGCGCGCGATCGACGGAAGCTTCACGCCGCCACCGTCCTCCTCTTCTCCGACCGTCATTGCCGTGTGCGAGACTTCATCGACAGCTCGCGATGACCAGCTCTTCCTCCACGCCATCAGATGGTCAGTACCTCTAACGCTCTCCCTTTCGGTTTCTATCGCGAATCCGATCTAGACCCTGCTAGAACTACATCTAGATGATCCTAAGGACCTATCAATGGTATCAGAGCGGGTCTTTTCTAGGCGTAGATCTAGACGGAAAAGAACGGCGACCGCCGTCGGTTGACCGGCGTGCGGAAAAGAAAAGTACAGAGAAAAGATAGAAGGGGACTCACGGTTGCGCGCCGTCGCAGGTGGCATGCTGCGTGTGCCGCGGCTGTCTTGTGCCGCGCGCCGCGGCGCGCGAGGTCGCCGCCGCGGCGCTGGCGCCGTCTGAGGTCGCCGCCTTCCGGCGTCGTCGCGGCGCGAGGCCGCCGCCGTTGAGCCGCCGCCGCCGCCGCCGCTCGCGCGCAGATCGCCGCGCCGGCCGCCGCGGTTCATTGGCGCCGGCCGCCGCCGCCGCAGATCTTGCGGGCCTCCCGCGGCTCGCTTATTATCGCCGCCGCTCGCCGCGTTGCGCCGCCCTTGCTCGGGCCCGATCCGTTTTTTACGGGTGGAGAGGAGCCGGTTGTTTCTAGGGTTAAGGGGGGCGGGGTTGCTCGGGGCCGTCCGATCGCATGGACGGCCGAGATCGGGCGGGGCCAGCGGGGCAGGCCGGTAGGCCGGAGGCCTGTGGGGTTTTTGGCCCGCGTGGGAGAAAGAGGCGGGCCGCCGTGGGCCGTGGCGCGTGAATGGGCCGAATTGGCCGTTTTGAACAGTAAAATCCGAAAAAGAATTTTAATGATTTTCAGAAGTATTTATGAGTGAATTTGATTGAAATTTGATCCAAAATCTGTGTAAAATTTTGCACCAACGTGTTAATTTTTTCAGAGATTAAATGTGTACAGTATAATGCTTCTGTATAATGAATTATTTTAGAATAATTACAGTTTCCGCTGCAAAAGTTAATGTTGATTGATTTTTCATTATTAAATTTGAACCAACGGGAGAATTTAATTTTGGAAAAATAGATATAATTTCCAGAAATTTATGATATTGTTATTTTCTGACCAACGTTGATAATAACAATATTATAATTTTTTAATTGATGATTTTATGCATTATTTCTATTTTTGGCCAACGGTGATGTAGATTTAATGTGTAGATAAAATTGTATGTCGTATTTTGACCAACGTTAGAAATAAGGCATATAATTTTTGCTGTTATTATGTTTAAATGTTCTCACCGAATATGGATTGCGTTTTCCGGAGGATACTCCTTGATGGGCTACATCGGGATATCCGTGTTCTCAAAGGAGATAACTACGATGAATGGAAGAAAAGATTAACTCGGCCTTCATCTTGGTCGAGGTGGACTGGTAGTCACCACACCGTGTCCCCGAGCTCGTGGCACCGGTGAGGACGAAAATGAGGTCGATCTTTGCTAGGCACTGCATGCAGAGGACTATGCTCCCATAAAATGGTATATGATCTTGATCATAAAAGTGGGTCACTACCAACAAGAAATGTTTGGTTGTGATAAAGAACACGATTGAGCCTGCAATTGTGGGCTCAATCGCAGAGTGTGACACTGTCACAGAGTACCTTGAGAAAATAAAGAGTCGCCATGGCTCTTCAAAGACATATGCTACACGGTGATTAAGCGACTTGTGTGAAAGATACTCGGTGGTGGCGGTGGCATAAGAGAACACATACTAAGGATGAGCAATTTGGCATCCAAGCTTAAACCAATGGATTTGGCTCTCAAGGATGAGTTCCTTATTCATTTGATTTTTGCTTCCTTGCCGTAAAAGTTTGACACCTTTGTTGTCAACTACAATATGCACGCCAGAAATGGGACTTAGAAAGTGCATAGCTATGTGTGTGCAAGAGGAGGAAAGATTTAAATCCTCACATGGTGGTTCTATCAACTATGTGAAGGACAACAAGAAAAAGAACTTCAACAGTAACTTCTCCTCAAAGAACAAGGGAAAAGCCTCTGTCCATCAGCCTCAACAGAATAAGTTTGCAGTAGACAAAGATCAGTGTCTTCACTGCAAGAAGATGGGACACTACAAGAAGAACTGTCCTGATTACTTAAAGATGATAATGGCAAAGAAAGGTGAGAACATTATTAAATTCATAAATGAGTCCTTGTATGTACGATATTCAAAATCTACTTGGTGGATTGATTCAGGAGCAACTGTTCATGTTGCCAATAATATGCAGGGATTCCGTTCGACGAGGAATACACAAAGAAAAGACAGATGCATTAAAGTCGCAAATGGAGTCCAAGCTGAAGTTGAAGCCGTTGACGATCTTTCATTAGAGCTAGCTGATGGCTTCACTCTTTTACTTAGAGATGTTCTTTATGTTCACTCTTTACAGAGGAATTTGATTAGTGTTTCATGTTTGGACAATGATGGTTATGATTGTCATTTTGGAAATGGCAAGTGTGAAATAATGTTTAATAAAGAATGTGTTGGTCTTGCCATCTTACAAAATGAGCTTTATTTGTTATCATTATGTGATGATGTGAATGTCGTATGCGATAATGGGAACGTCGCGTGCGAGAAAGTGAATGAATCCTCGTCTACGAATGTAAACAGGAAACGAAAGAGAACTCTAGATGCGTCGTCGAAATTATGGCACTGTCGTTTAGGCCATATTTTGAGGGGGAGAATAGAAAGACTAGTTAAGAATGATATTCTTCCTCCATTAGAGTTCTCAGACTTAGAACAATGCAGAGAATGCATTAAAGGAAAATATGTAAAGAAAATTAAGAAAGACGCCAAAAGAAGCATGGGAATTCTACAAATTATTCACACTGGACATTTGTGGTCCTTTTCCGTGAAAAGTGTGGATGGATATGACTCGTTCATGACATTCACGGATGATTACTCCGTTATGGATATATTTATCCAATCAAAGAAAGAAATGAAGCCTTGGATAAATTCAAGATATTTAAGGCTGAAGTTGAAAACCAACACGATTTAAAGATTAAGATAGTCCGATCTGACCGTGGGGGGGAGTACTACGGTCGACATACCCCATATGGACAAGTTCCTGGACCTTTTGCAAGGTTTTTACAGAAAATGGTATAGTGGCCCAAAGATTCTACACCAGGCGAACCTCGGAAGAAATGGAGTAGTGAAAGACGCAACTGCACTCGATGGATATGGTGCGAAGCATGATGAGCTATTCCACACCGCCATTGAGTTTATGGATGGAGGCGTTGAAAACCGCCATTCATATTCTCAACAGAGTACCTAGTAAGTCGGTGCCCAAAACACAAATGCGAGTTGTGGACGGAAGAGTTCCTCACTAAACCACTTACGTGTGTGGGGAGTCCTCTTTGAGGCTAAAGTATTTAACCTGGACCTTGGGAAGCTTGATCCCAAAGCGATGAAGTTGTCATTTCATTGGCTACAGAAAAGTCAAAAGGTTTTCGTTTCTCTTGTCGCACGGATATACAAAGTTTGTAGAAACGAGACACGCTGTCTTCTTAGAGGATGAAATGATGAGAGGAAATATGGTAGCTCGTGAGATTGACCTTGAAGAGAAGCGGGTGTATACGCCCACTCCGATGATTCAAGAGTCATTCTTCACACTACCTACTGTCGCTGCACCGACGGTGCAAGACACTGTGGTGCCAGCACCTGTTATTGTTCCTCCTGTGGCAACAATGAATGAGAATGAGTAACTTGTTCTTCAGGATCCTATAGAACCCATTGCCACAGATGAGGGGAGCAAGGCAACCTCAAGCAGAAGATGTACCAAATGAGGAGGCCCCGAGGAGGTCTCAAAGAGTAAGAAGATCAACTATTTCTGATGATTATCAGATTTATCATACAGAAGAATTTCAAATGGAGGATGATCCCACCTCATTTGAAGAAGTCATGAGAAGCGAAAATTCTTCAAAATGACTTGAGGCCATGGAAGAGGAAATGAGGTCCATGAAGGCTAATAAAGTATGGGACTTGGATATTATTCCTAAAGGAGCCAAAACAGTAGGCTGTAAATGGGTCTACAAGACAAAGCTTGACTCCCAAGGGAATGTAGAAAGATACAAAGCGCGACTTGTGGCAAAAGGCTTTACGCAAAGAGAAGGGATTGATTACAATGAGACCTTTTCTCCAGTCTCATGTAAAGATTCCTTCATAATCATAATGACATTAGTCGCACATTATGATTTGGAGTTACATCAGATGGATGTAAAGACGGCTTTTCTTAATGGGGATTTGGAGGAAAATGTTTATATGGCACAACCGAAAGGTTTTGTCGTGGAAGAAAATGAAAGAATGGGATGCCGCCTAAAGAAATCGATTTATGGGTTAAAACAAGCTTCAAGACAGTGGTACTTGAAGTTTGACAGTACAATAAGAAAATTTGGGTTTAAAGAGAATGTAGAGGACAACTGTGTTTATGCAAAGTTTAAAGATGGGAAGGTTATCTTCCTAATCTGTATGTGGATGATATCCTACTAGCTAGTAGTGATGTTAGTCTCATGGAGACAAAGAAGTTTTGTCCTCAAACTTTGATATGAAAGATCTTGGTGAAGCTTCGTTCGTTCTAGGATCAAATTCATCGGGATAGAAACAAGGGGATATTGGGACTGTCACAAAGGCATACATAGAGAAAGTCTTAAAGAAATTTGGTATGCATAAATGTAGTCCTTCACCTGCACCTATAGTCAAGGGCGAGATATGGGGATTTTCAATGCCCCAGAACCGCACGAGCTCGATCAAATGAAATCGGTTCCATATGCTTGCTTGTCGGAAGCTTGCGGTATGCTCAAGTGTGTACGCATACGACTTAGCGTTTGTTACTGGGTTACTTGGCGATTCGAGCAATCTGGAATAGAACATTGAAATTGATAAAGAAAGTCTTGCGTTATTTGCAAGGAACAAAAGGCCTCATGATGACATACGAGAAGATCGATTCACTCCATATAGTGGGGTATCTGGACTACGATTATGCGGAGATGATAGAAAGTCAACATCCGGATATGTGTTCACTCACTGGAGGAGCTATATCGTGGAAAAGCTCAAAGCAAACCGTCACTACATCGTCCACAATGTATGCCGAGTTTGTAGCATGTTATGAGGCTACGGGCGGTGGGCGGCTAAAGAAGTTCATACCGGTTTAAAAGTGGTTGACGACATCAATAGACCACTTAAGTTGTATCTGCGATAATGAACCATGATAACGTATGCCCACAACAATAAGTCAAGTGGTGCTGCCAAACACATTGACATAAAGTACTATGTTGTGAAAGATAAAGTTCGGGATCAAATTATAAGTCTTGAGCATATAAGTACCGCAAAGATGTTAGCGGATCCGCTTACTAAAGGCTTACCACCCAACGTGTTCAGAGAACATGTAGCCGACATGGGTTTAAAGGAAAGCCTATGATTCCTGGACTAAAAGATGGCACAAAAGATTAAAGTAACTATTTCAGAACAGAGAGGTGTATTGTAACTGTTAGATCTATCGGCGATTGACCGTGACGATGAGACATGTTCTATGCACTAATCTGTGATGGAATGTGTAAAGGCAAAAGTAATTAAAGATAAAGTATAGAGGAGATCAAGGGAGAGAATGTTGGATTGATCTCTCCTAATTAGCCCAACGGCTAATCGGGCATTAATCCGCTACGATCGGGGTGCCGGCCCATCTATTGGTGGTGGGCCCTGTCACACTGCGCAATATATAAAGGCGGGGGCGGCTCAAGTTACGAGGTTGGCTTTGAGCCGTACATCCCCACCGACACTAAAACCCTAAACCGATCTAGAGGGGCGCGATCGGCGACGGAAGCTTCACCGCGCTACCGTCCTCCTCTTCTCCGACCGTCATTGCGTGTATGCAGACTTCATCGACAGCTCGCGATGACCAGCTCTTCCTCCACGCCATCAGATGGTCAGTACCTCTAACGCTCTCCCTTTCGGTTTCTATCGCGAATCCGATCTAGACCCTGCTAGAACTACATCTAGATGATTCTAAGGACCTATCACTTCGCAGACACAGTGTTTAGACTATTTTTTTTTGTTGAGACGCAGTGTTTAGACTCTTAGTTGTGCCCACACACTGAAGTTTTTCTCTTGTCTCAGTGAAACCAAATATGTAGTTGCGTGCTGCGTTGTTTTACGGATTGGTTTGACGCGGAAGTGATCTGCTCCAGAAAAAAGACTATGAAGTGATCTGATGTGAAGCATCAAGCCAAATCGCCACATGATCCGACAGTGGTACCGACTAGTGAGCACCGCATCTGCTATCATGGCACGTCAGTTTCGTACTTTGATATGAAACGTTTGAGAGACTTCAGGGTGACTCAGCATGTTTGGATGGCAAGAATCACGGTAATGCTTCTGTAAAAGAGATCTTCGTACTTGGAGCAGTGCAATGCTCAGTGCCAATGTCAGAATTTGTTTTGCTGAAACCTACTACTAATACGGAGTACTACCAATCTGTACTCCGATTGTGATGAGGTCAGTGCAAATCTGCAGTCTTCTTTTCATTTCCGAAGTTTCAAGCCATGTCCAAGACGGTGGAGACAAAAATGTGGTTGTTTGGTAGGTCGTTTCGCTTGGCCGTTTAAATGGAAGCGGCCTGGTTTCGGAGCATGGATCGGACATTTAGAGATAAGAGTTAGTAGTACATGTAGTACTGCCCACCAATGAAGATTTCGCCTTTTGTTTTTGTCCGTCTGTTCGAGGCTTCGAGCTGATTGGGTGGTTCAAAAATAAGTGGACTCGAAGTTTTATTCTCGTTCGGTGGTAGATCTGGATCTAATTTTTAACTATGATGGCGTTTACTTGGCAGTAAGTGCTACACGCGGCAAAGTAGTCAGTAGTCACGGGTTAATTGGCTCGAAAGAAATATGGAAACGAAAACAATTTATCTGCGAAGCTGTGCCTGTTTCAAAAGGACATGCTCATTCCTCTGTTGTATTCACTGCTGCTGCTCACTTATCGCTGCAATCTTGCTAGGTCTTGGAGAAGAGAACAGAGTTCTTTCATAATGCATGAGCAACCACTGGTAAGCTTTTTTTATTTTGACGAGAATCGGTGTTGATTTTTGGCAAAAAGAGAACAGAACATGTTCATTTGCAGATTCCAATAAAAAAAATTCATACCTCAGGTTTGCGATATGGGCCAATACAGTTTCAATGCTATTGTACTCTAAAAGTCACCGGCCTTTTCTATTTCCCATCATATTTCATTTTCGTTTATTTTGCCTCTCTAAATTTAGTTGACTTGCAAATATCCCCTATATTGCATGTTCGCATTATTTTCTCATGGTTTTAGTTATCTTTGACACTTGTTTCAATGATGTTGCTACTTATTTATATGATTTTCAATACTTGTTTTAATGATTTGAGTGATTTTGGTATTTGTTCTTGGGATACGGGTAGACTATACTAACGCACAATAAAACATTCTTACCACGTAAATCAAGAAGTCATGCGAGTAAAAGATCATAGATCGTTACCACTAGACGCGCAATGTAGCAGAAGAAGAGTTGGAGTAGCTCGGTCTAACGTTGTGCGCGTCAATATAGTTGAAGTAGTCGATCATCCAACGTTCTTGACCGCTAAACGTCTTCTCCACTAGCCCCTCGCGTTCCTTACGTATGTCGCAGATCGTCCTCGATCAGCGCAGCAACGCCTCTACGGTATTCACATGTTCAATGGTGGAACGTCGTACGTTGGTGTGCTAGCACCAGCGCGCACGATAGGACATTCGGGGTGGAGGTGGCTAGGGTTTCGGTGAGTGGTGCAACCTCATCCCAAAATCACCCATGCCTTCTCTTATAAAGAGCCCCTAATAGATCCCTATATTAGAAACCCATTAGGACTCATAACCATGTACGGATTATAATCTAATTGAAGTCTCTAACGGATACAATCCGAACTAGTTTGTTCCAACCTATCAAGTGTGTGATCCTGTAGGTTAATGTGTAATCAGCGGTGGCCCAGAAACTCCTTTTCGATCCACAAGTCGGTAGCGGTTCCTAGCAGGACATAACGACTCCCAAATACACATAAATATCATATCGGACGAACCTTTATAAAGCTCATGTGTTGATCTCTTTGTCTCACGATACCAGATCGAACTCAATGCGAGACTCGTGTCATCCTACGATAGCTCAATCCTTCACTTGATCTTATAGTGGATTACTTAATTGTAGTTGACTCCTCAACCATATTCGGAATGGACATGCACTTCCTTAATCCAAACACCTTTATGACTACCTATTTATGGAGTAACGTTTGGTAACCCCCTAAATAAACTATTACACATGTAGAAAACCATGACGACCTCTGGTCTAAGAATCCCGCATACACTATCTATGAGACCAATTGATGACGCTTAAGAATATAACAATTCTTGCAGTGTCTCAAAGCGGTCAATCCAACACTGTGTTCCCCAACATATATCCACATTATTGATTTGATATCTCATATCCGTGATTCATGAAACGTGATCATCAATTAATACATGTGTTGATCCATAAATCATAAATATCTCACATAATGATATAAGATCAGGAATGTTTAGAATGACATCATAAACATAAAGAGTTTCACGAACAAGCAACATACTTATCGATCAATATAAATGTTATTTCATTCAATGAACAAAATAACATATTATTAAAAAGTTCATAAACATATAAACGATACAATAATATCTATGATTGCCTCTAGAGCATATAACTAACAATTTCTCACTTGCACTAGAGTCAATCATGCAAGTATCTAATACCCATAGCTCTTGTGTGTATCTTATACTTCAGTTGCGGGAGAGGCTTCGTCAACGTACAATATTCAAATTCGTATGTATTTTGCATATCTTCACATCACCTCTTTCAACAATCTCTCGAATAATGTAATATTGCGAAGTATGTGATTGGCATCTAAGCTCCTTAGCTTGCGCAATGGATCCACTATTATCACAATAAATATCTACCAGACTAGAAGCACTAGAAGCACTAGAAACACACGTAGTTCAAAAATAAACTGGGATTTCGTGCTGTCACACCTTTGGTGATGACACCGGCTGAAGGATTATTACCCGACAAAGCCACATTTTCTCGAGCAATGACCCTAATCAGAGTGTTGTAGCAAAGAAATAGTTATGGCTACCTTCAATTCGCACCTATCAACCTTAAGCCTGGGATTTTGGCAGGAATGAAGTGGTACGAAGTCCTCCAAGTAGTAGCCCCACCGTAGTAGACTTCACCACTGGGCCAAAGGTTCCTTCGTAATCAATACCAAACCTTTGCTTGTACCCCTTCGGAACCAATCTTACCTTGTAATGATCAATTGACCCATCAGGTTTTCGTTTCACCTTAAACACCAATTTACAGTTAATGATGTTGAGGCCCGATTTAGGAGGAATAATAAAATGCCATGTTTTATTCTTCAACAAAGCAGCAAATTCAATGTCCATTGCTCCCTTCCACCATGGATCTGCCATGGCTATGACATGTGAGGATGGTTCTTCTAAAACTTGTGTCGTATATGCAACAGTGTCGTCAGTTTGCACTTTCTGCATCCGAATGTTATTCTTCAGTCTTATGCACATTGAATGGTGTTGGACTGGCTCAAGAAGACCTGCAGATACATATTAAGATGGAATAGAAGTTCACAAATAATTCATTAGTTTATCATGAGCACTAATAACACTACTACCTGAATGTGGCTGGTTTAGTGGGTCGGCTGAGATCAACTGAGCAGGCAGAAGAGCATGAATTGGGAGTTGAACACACTCAGAAGAAAGGACTTTATCAGTTTTTGACATAGAACTTTGAGAAAAGGGAAAAACTGCTTCATCAAAGATGACATCCCTTCAGATGAATACTCGACCAAATGAAGTATCAAGGAATTTGTATCCTTTGTGGTGGTAACTGTACCCTACAAACACACATTGTTTTGACCGAAAAGAAAGCTTATGTGAGTTGTAAGGTCTGAGATGGGGCCAACAAGCACAACCGAATGCTTTTAGCAATGTATAGTTTGGTTTTACATCAAATTGGCGCTCAAGAGGACAAGCATTGTCAATGACTCAAGTTGGCAATCGATTTATGAGATAAGTGATTGTCAAGAAAGCTTCATCCCAGAATTTCACTGGCATTGAAGCTTGAGAAAGGAGTGCTAGGCCTGTTTCGATAATGTGTCTATGCTTGCGTTCAGCTGAGCCATTTTGTCGATGAGTATATGGGCAAGAGACCCTATGTTCTACACCAATTTGTTTAAAGAATTTGTGGAGCCTTTGATACTCTCCTCCCCAGTTAGATTGTGCACACTTAATCTTTCTTTCAATAAATCGTTCCACATGTTTCTGAAATTGCAAAAACACATTTTCAACTTCAGATTTGGCATGTAGCAAATAGATCCATGTGAATTTACTAAAGTCGCCAATAAAACTGACATAGTATTTGCATCCTCCTACAGATTGGGTTGCTGGACCCCATACATAGAGAATACAAGTTCAAGGGGAGAATTTGACACATGGACTGAACTGGAATATGGTAATTGATGACTATTTGTCTCTTGGCACACATTACAAACAGAGATATGCGATGAACTAACATGGGCAACTTATTAAGATGCAAGATGGACTGAACTACTTGGAGAGATAGATGACCAAGATGCCTATACCATTGCTCCTTGCTTATTTTGGAACTTAAGAAAGCAAATTTAATGGGCTTTATTGAGGAAGACTTGATCGGATAGAGGCTAGCCTCACACCGCCATGAAGAAGTTCTTTCTTCGACACCTGATCCTTGACAACAAAGTATTCATGATAAAATTCAAAGAAGACATCGTTATCTTCGGTAAGCTTATGAACAGAAACAAGCTTCTTAGAAATGTTAGGGACATGCAACACATTCTTAAGAGCTAGAGGTTTAGCAGCAGTGTTAATAGAACTATAAACAACATGGGAGATTTGCAAACCTGCTCCATTGCCGACTTGAACATGATCATTGCCATTGTATTTCTCTTGTATTGTGAGCTGATCAAGATCACTTGTGATGTGATCAGCTGCCCCTAAATCCATATACCAGTTGAGATCCACTTGATACAATGAAGTCATAGCAGCCACCTGTGCCAAGTGTCCCTCATCCGTTTGATAAGAGTGATCAAAATGGTGGTAATACTTGATTGCAGTGTGACCAATCTTCCCACGGATTTGACATGTAGGTCGTGGATGATTTCCACCACCTTGATGACCTCCTTGGTTTTGGTTGCTACCTTTGTAGTTGCCTTGGTTCTTGCCATGTGTCTTGCCTCCCTGATTAATGTTGAAGCCTCCTCAGTTGCGCCAGAGAAGTTGGTAGAGAAGCCAGATTCACTGTCCTGAAAGCAGTATTGTTTTGTTGAAAATCAGCATTATTTTGCTCTTGTCTCATCCCGTAGCTCAGGAGATGGGAGTACACATCATCTAGGGATAGAAAGTCCGATCTAGTGGTGAGCGATGTAACCATAGAGTCATAATCTTGTCCAAGACCCGCAAGAATGTATGAGATGACTTCATATTCTCGTAGGGGTGGACCGATCGCAGACAAGGTGTCTGAAAGGGATTTCATGCACTGAAAGTAATCAGTAGGAGAAAGATCCTTTTTCTTCAGATTTTCTTTAGATTTGCAAGTTGCATTCGTATCTGAACCATCTAAGCTTTGGATCTTGAGGCGTACATGTGCTCCAAAGCTTCACAGGTTTCATGTGTAGTCGTTGCCATCATGACATTCACCAAGATGTCCTCTGCGAGCGAGGAAAGGATTCTGCTTAGGACTAATTGGTCCTACTGGAACCATCACATGTAATCTAGGTTTGGGACTTGTGTTGCACCCGATTCCATTGTTGATGAAGTCATCTTTGGAAGGCACACAGCGGTGTCATCTACATATCCGATGAGCTGATGGCTCCGCAGATAGGGAAGGAATTGAGCCTTCCACAATAGATAGTTGTCGTGCCCAAGCTTGACATTGACAGCATGACTGATTTGGGACGAGGAGACGAGACCGAGTGAGTTTGAGATGGAAGAAGAAGATGTGGAAGTAAGAGAGCCCGTAGTCAACATTGTATCTTTGAGGCTCTGATACCATGTAAAACAATGTGTTTGTGTTTGGCCGCAATGACGAATCGGATCATCCTTGCGTTACGTTTATATACTGCATGTGTAGGACTATGAACAGTTAACCGACAAAATCAAGGATTACAGCTGAGAGCAGATATGCTTTGTTACACGCACACGCCATTCAGATACGATAGCCGTTAGGATCTAATTTGTAACTAGTCAAATCAACATAGTTAAAAATAATTAGACAATATCTTTTAACAATATGCCCTAAGAGGCAATCATGGAGATGGTTGTATCGCGTATATTTTTATGAGTTATAGAATAAATGTTACTATGTTCCTTGAATGAATTATTATTTATAAATATTAGCAAGTATGAGTTATAAAGTCGACCACATAAAGTTATCTATCACTAGATCGGAAAAGATTGAATAGTCCATGGATGCATATATCTCACCTAGAGTTTGACCAAATATCATGAGGACAAAGGAGAATACGCAAGCAGGTTGCTTAGTCCAACTAGATACGAATTGGTCATATAGGGATACAGACTGGTCATGAGCTGGTCGTACATGATCACAAACTGGTCAGCGAACTGGTCGTAAGGTATTACGGATTGGTCGTGACTAGATGTGAATTGGTTGTGAGTGATAAGGATCTGATCATAGATCATATTGCATAATGTTCGTTCGATATCATCTTTATGTGTATTCGGGAGTCGCTATGTTCTACTAGGAACCACTATCATGTTGTGATCGGAAAGGAGTTTTCGGGTCAGGACCAATTATGCATGAACCTACAGGGTCACACACTCAACGGGTTGGAACAAACTATTTCGGATTGGATTGATTATGAGCTCTTTATAATGGGAGGCGTAAGGGCCTTTTGGACGTATGAGTTACACCATCCACCTAAACCCTAGCCACCACCTCCCCGAAGGCCCTCCCATGTGCTGGTGTTAGCATACTAGTGTACAACGTTCCACCTTTGGACGTGTAGATACCGTAGAGACACTGCTGTGCTGATCGAGGATGATCGGCGACTTACATAGGGAACGTGTGAGGCTGCTGGAGGAGACGTTCGGTGGCCAAGGACGTTGATGATCGACTATGACCACTACATCGACATGCGTGACATTGGACCGGGTTGCTCTAAGTCTTCTTCCGATACATTGCTCGTCTAGTGGTAACAACATGTGATTTCTTGCTCACATGGCTTCCTCGTTTACACAATAGAATTTTGAACTGTGTGCTCATGTAGCCTATCCATATCTCTAAAGTTTGAGTGGATACAGACAGATATAGTTCATCCTGCATCATATTTTGTTTTTTCTTCTCAGAGTGAGAGTTGAACATGGATAGTACCATATACCCATTTCTCCATTCTCCATTCGCTCAACAAGCCTTGATCGGTCGGACATAAATTATGTATTTCTTTTGCAGCCCCACATAGGGGGCATTGGACAATAGAGGTACAATCAAAGCGAATATGGAGAGATCAATTGTAACATCCCAAAGTTATGATACCAAAAAATAAAGTTAATAACGCTATTATTTTATTGGATTTTCTCAGTTTTAAAAGAGTTTTGTCGCTTTTCTTGAATTTCCTAGATTTTAAAAGTCAAAAAGAAAATTTATTGAGTTTTCTGGGTTTTTCTTGGATTTAAAGTGAAAAGAAAATTTTAATTAATTTCTTGAATTTTCTAGAATTTAAAAGGTTTTTCCTATTTTCAAGAAAATTAAAATAATTTATGTGCAAAATTAAAAGCCAACTTTAAGTTGGAAATGATTCTATTAAGTTTAAAATAATTTTATAAATTTTTGTGAATTTTTCTAGAATTTTTAGCTCTATTTGGTGTTTCCTAAAAGCCTATTTGATTAGCTGTATTTCTTGAAATTCAAAAAAGTATTAAAAATATGAAAATTTGAGTAGGGTCGAATTCCATTTTCTAGCCCATTTTCCTTCTCTCCTTTCACTGGCCCACTTCCATTTTCTAGCCAACCTGCGCTAGCCCGCCTCTCCCTCTCCTTCTCTCTCTTACTGTGCAGATCCGCTTGTCAGGCCATCTTCTTCCTCTGGCCTTCTTCTTCCTCCCGCACTGTTCACCTTTGTCGCACGCCCACGAGCTCATAAACCCGACCGTTACTTCCATTTCTCTCCACACTCAACACCATGCTAACCTATAAGGTTTCAAATTTAGTTACAAAGTTGCAATAACATTTACCTGCAAAATGGGCGATCAGATCTGCTGCTCCGTCTCTCTCTCCTCAGCTACGAACCAGCAAGGCTTCGCTATGTCTCTTCTCCTCTCCCCGCACTCTTCTATCTCTCTTCTCTTTTTTTTGAATTAAAATGACTTTTTCACCGAATTTTAGGGTTTATATAGCCAGTTCATGTTGCCAGTTTCCACGATTTTCTATCGCCATTTCAACTGACGATTTGTACACTCTTCGATGCAAATCGTGAGTTAAAATGGCAACATACAGTAGGCACGGTGACTAACAATAAATAGGTATGTGTCATCATTTGGAATAGCGACAGAAGCTTATGACGATAGGCATATTTTTTTTTAAAAAAAAATCGACTATTTTATTTTATAATTATCTTTTAAATTAATGTTAGCAGGTTGATTTGGCTAGTCTAAAAAATACCTAAAAACTAAAAAAGGGTATATCTGCGTGGCGGTTTTTTATGGTCTGAAGTCCAAACGAGAATCCTATCCGTGGTTAGTTCCAGTTCCAGGCGCCGACTTTGTTTGTTGCTTACTTTGTTCCCGTTGTGGTTTATGATGAATCAACAGCAGCATCACCCGGTACAGGCAGATGACGACTCGATGATGCAGGGATAATGGTTAGGCAGCACTTGGCTTATTGTCCGCACGGACCCGGGACGTGCAGCCGCGTGTTTTAGGTAACGGATGTTAATTAGGCGGCGTTTAATTATAAGTTTTTTTTCGTTGGAAATTGGGGGCGTTTCGGTGGAGAACGCCGTACTCACTCCATGCTGACGCTTAAGGGCATGTTCAATGATTTGTTTTTTAGCTATCTTTAATATCTTTTATATCATTTTGAGATAATTTTAGAAACAACTATTTCAATAAATTGTCTTTTGAGCTGTTTCTTTGAAGCCTCACAAGCATTTAAGTTTTACACGAATCAAGTGTCTTGTTTCTCATGAATAAACGATGGCTGTGCTCCAATAGCAAAATGCTTCATCGCTAGTGACTTGTTTCGCGTGATTCGTCCGTTACTTCGTGAAAGGACGATCTCATTCTCTCTCATCTTTCATTCTCCTCCATGTCACCAAAAAATTTATGTGATAACCTTATAGAAAGCTGAAGTAATATACCCTAACATATATGGTTAATTAGTACGTACTCCATGTGATAAGGTGTCAATATATTCGCCGTGTGTTTCGAGCGAGGACCATGCATCGAAACGTACCGCTGTCCAAGTTGAAGGACACAGTCGCCAACGCGATTGCAAATGAAAATGTACATTTTTTCCTCTGTTTTTTCACATGATGTTGATGATGCCGTGTGCGTCACAAACGAACTCGGTCTCACAACCTGATCCACTCGGTTCCGTCGATGAAGCTGAGCGAGATGAAGGGCTTGGCCTCCTCGTCGGTGAGCTCGCGCGACCACGCCACCCTGCCGGAGAAGCTCGCGCCGGGACCCGTGCACTTGTACTGCCCGTAGAACACCGTCCTGCAACAACAGCAGCAACGCACCGATCAACGCCACAGCATAAGAAAACGCGCACAGTTTTTATTTACAACTTTAGCGTACGGCAGTAAGAGGTAACACAGAGAGTCGAGTGTTGATCGATCAGTGATCACGGATGCAGTACGCCATTTCTGTCCTAGCGCCGCCTTTTGCGATCCTGCTTGATATAGCTTTTGCCCGTGCGCCTGCCTGTGCCAGGCAATGGGCATCGAATCTTTAAAGGCTGCTTCAGTTCCAATGAGATCAAAAGGCCAGGCGCACCCGTGCAACGCCATGAACCCAGAATGGGAGCAAATATTGATCAGGGAATCTATACATAGCGGTTCTTCTCTGCGTAGGCGCATAGCTAAGCTGAGCTCTTCGCTAGCTTTCTCACCGCAAGCGGCATAGCAATAGCGATAGCTTTCGGTGCAGTGGAACATCTACGTAGGGTCCGTTAAAAAGGATAAGAACAGTGCTGCTGCGCCTCTTTGTGAAACCGTTACGAACCACCAGTGACGAACACACCGGCTTGTCAGTGACTGTTCGTAAGGACTCCAGCACGTGGGGCAGCTATCATCGGCGAAAGATCGGCGGAGGAAGACTTGGAGAGGGTGAACGTACAGCTCGCGGTTGGGGTCGCCCCAGTTGTACCAGCCTCGCGGGATGATGATGTCGTCCATGTAGGTGTAGGCGAGGACGACGCGGGAGAAGGTGCCCCAGGCGCGGCCGAGGTAGAGCGCGCCGGAGCCCGTCACCCGGCAGTTGACGAACGAGAACCCCGTGTCCTCCAGCATGCTCTGCCGGTTCTGCGCCGTCAGCGCGCCGTAGTCCCGCGCGATCGCGTGCACGTGGCAATCCTGCGCACACAACAGCTAGTTGTTATACAGCTATCGCAATCGGCGAAGGCAATCCAAACAGCCCAGCCCAGTTTGATTCGCCATAGTTACAAATAATAGTAGCGTTGTGCGTATTTCAGGTATTTGCGTTTAAAATTCCGGTGGCGTCATCATACTTGTGGAGGCACAAGAGACAAGATCAAATTCTTTGACGACGGTAGCCCTACTCCTGCCCGTGGATGTAGGGCCGCCGGCGGGTGGTTGCAAGGTCAGTGGTTCATGACGAATTGACGATGGCGACTGCCATCTGCCACTGATAGAACAAAAGCCTAGTCTTGTGTGCTACAGTTGTTGTCGGGTCAGTACTCAGTTGTGTGCACTTGGACCAAGCAACTGTTTCGACGAGCACGTGTTACTACCGGTGTGCAGGGCCCTGTGTTCGCCGTGCTGCCCAGCGGGATCCACATGCCAGTTGCACGTAGCAGGTAAAGGTGGTGTTTTTTGAAGCAGTAAGGACCTCTTGGTGGTGCAGCATTGAAATGTGTTTCAGAGCGATCCCGTGCAGGGCACACTTTGGCTCGATTGGCTTCTGCATGTGTATACTCCATAATCCATACTGATAGTTGATACATGGCCAAGCGGGCAGGTTATGGAACTGTAGCTAAATACTTGAGGTTTTTAATGGAGATATACGAGCCAGAAGTATGTACGTCCTAGTTTGGTCAGAACATAACAACAAACCCTCTGTTATTCTCATGTTTCCTATGACATGATTGTATCATTAGTACAATAAAGCGACATGTCAGGGCGTACGAAAAGAACTCTAATTAAGCTAGTTCGTGCATCTTGTTAGTAGTACTTCCTGCTTAAATGTGCCGTGAAAAATTCAGATTACTCCTAATTCTGAACGGCACCTTCCTGATTAAACTGTTATTTTTGGAGGTTAGATATTCATATGCTCTGTTCTGGTGGCTCTGCTAAGTCTGCTTTGAATTCTACTGGTGCAAAGATCATTGCACCTTCTTTTCTGTTTGGCAATTTAAAGACTGAGAAAAAAAATATTTCAACGAAAACAGCCTAATCCAGATTTGCAGCTCAGTGGATAGCACAAAAAGGGCTGCGCCTACAACGTCTGTAGCATTTTGGCAGAAAAGAAGGACGAGTTGCCAGCGAAGAAAACAGAGATGTACCTCGTATAGAGAAAGCGCATTGCCAAAGATGAAGTCTACGGACCCTTCGATGTAGCAATCCTTGTAGTAGTGCCGGCCCGAGTGATCGTACAGCGTGTCCTGCGCGCCCAGGAACTTGCACCCCACGAACGCCGCGTTGTCCGCCGACACCCGCAGCGCCACCGCCTGCTTCCCGGACGCCCCCGGCTTCGGCACTGGCGACGTGTTCTGTCCCATCCCATGCGCGCGAATTTAGGACACCACGCCACGGCGCGGAAAACAGCGACTACACAAACGCCGATCAGCTAGTACAACGGTGTCAGTTTAGTTACCTTGAAAGTGACGTTCCTGGCGAGGAAGTACTGCGCGTTCACGGCGAACGACGCGGAGTTGAACGTGCCGAGGGGGCGCCCCTTCGGCCCGGACGGCGTGTCCGCCGTGTCGCCCCACTGCACGATCGTCTTGTCGGCGCCGGCGCCCTCGAGGGTGATGAACGCGCGCATCGGCGATATGGTCACCTTCTCCCTGCGACACGCAGGTACGATCATCGTCGGGTCGAGACCAGAGTGTACGGGACAACGAAAGCGATTAACTAACGCGCGCGCGCACGTACGTGTAGGTGCCGGCGTTGACCTTGATGACGACGCGGACGAGGTTGATGACTGGGAGCGAGTCGACGGCGGCCTGGATGGACGTGAAGTCGCCGAACGCCGGGTTCTTGTCGACGACGAGCGTGTACGAGGGGAACGCGCGGGCGAGCGCGTGCTGGAACGTGCTGTGCTCGAGGCCGCCCATGTACCGCACCCACCGCATGAACTGCCGCTCGATCTCCTCCGCCCGCGTCGCGTTCGCCGGGAACGGTTGCTTCGCCGCCCTCCCCGGCCGCACGCCCCGCGTGTGGCCGGCCACACCACCCGGCGGCACGACGAGCACCATGGCCACCACGGCAATGCAGCATGCCAATAACCGGGCGAGTGACACGGCCATCTCGCTAACAACGCCCGGCGTGGCGATCGAACGGGTAGCTGGAGAGGCGCGGCAGGTTTGGTGAGGGAGGCAGGCGAAAAGGGAGGGGAATTTAAGGAGCTCGATCACGGGCATTGAGGAGTGGAGCGACACAGCACAGCCCTGGCAAGCCACGGTTCACGAGCTGCGAAAGTGCGGTTGGTACGTTGGTTGTTTGTGGCGCGTGTTCGCTCGCACCGCCCTAGCGACGTGAGTAGACGTACTCACGTACGCAAATGCATGTGTTCGTCGCTGTTCTCGTGCTCTTGGCGCATCGAGCTCGCTCACTAGCTCTTCCTTCCAGGTGATGGCGACTTCTGCTCGTCACAACTGACAAGAGTTTTTTTGGATTTTCTTGGAGAGAGAAGATATGGTTCGTTTTGGGGTTTGGTGCGTGTCCTTGCTTCATTATGTGTATCATTTTTTTGGGTAATCCAAATGGGTTTGTTTTAGTGGGAGTACTACTATCTTATTCTTTCGACCGTGACGTTGGGACTGAACCTGCAACCCGCGCTAATGGCACGGACATTACTGTTGATAGGACTAAGGAGGTCGTGCTATTTTTCTGTGGCTTTTGTCGACCATGAGTTCTATCGATCGATCAACTGCGTACATGGATATTTTTTAAAAAATTTAACAACGTAAAAGCGCCAACTTAAAAAGCTGAAAGAAGGAGAAGCATGGTTCTCCGAACAGATTATGCGGTAAGATGGATTGTCGGACTGTATAGCATGTGCGAAGCATGTCATGGAATTTAGATGAATGTAAACCAGTTGTGATACGAAAAGAGGAGAAAGGCTGAGAATTCTCAGCGCAGAAAAGCAAGAGCCGCAGAACTGGAAATATGGCGTAAAAAGATATAACGTTCTTAACCAGCAGAGTATATCTAAATTAAAAGAGTATGTCTTGAGGAGTAAGCAGCGTAACAGTTATTCGTATGTGCATTACATAAACTGAAGCGGGACCACGATAGTAGCAGAGCAGAGTTATTAGTGGGGTCATACAACGGAGGAACATAACTTAGATGGAAACATTTACAAAATAACTTTGGTTCACAAATTGGCGTAATCAATCTAAGGCATATATATATATATATATATATATATATATATATATATATATATATATATATATATATATATATATATATATATATATATATGAAGCATTTTTCCCACTTCCGGGTGTAGTTACTCTCTATTTCATATCTCACAACATAGGGAGTATCTTGCGCAACCGAGAGTATGTATGTGTAGTATACGAGTATATAAGACCACCTAGGTGGTATTCACATCTTTTCAGGGGTGGTATGTATAATTTTTTAGATATACTCCTTTTTATGTGCGAATATGAAGGTATTTACAAAATATGCTAAAAACTATAGACTCTTTTGTAATTTTTTCGTGTGATTCACATTGAAGTATCTTATAATTAGTATATGAGTATACCCAAAATGATAAAGAAGTATGTCAAGGTGGTATATCAAAAGTGGAAGTAACTAGTAGAAAGTATTTTCATATATATATATATATATATATATATATATATATATATATATACATAATTTCACGCTATATTTCTTTATTGTCAATATGTAACGGCCTCGTCATTCATTACTGAGATTTGAGCAGACTCATTCGCCAGACTATCAATGATCAAACACCCATTGACGTCTAGCAGCATACACACAGACCATGTTAGTACGTACGTGCTATGCGGTTTACACATGGCAATTACTTTATAGATTGGGGCTTATCACGATTCTGTAAAATATATGCTGCAGCTTATGTCCAAGCTTCAATTTTACCACACTGCCGTAACTTCGGCAACCTAAGCAAATACTGTCCCAATTTGAAACATGCATCGTCCAATATGTTTTGACCGCTAAAACCCCATAACAGTTTGCTCTTCCAAATCCCTTGTGTACATTGCAAAAATATCTTGAACAGTACACCATGAAACGGTAGTTGGATGGACACGCATGCAAAATTGCAAGGTGATGTCTGTCTTGATGTTTGACACAAATTTTGAACTCTTAGATCTAGCGTGAGATCACCTAATAAGATATCATAATATAGATAAAAAAACAAGACTTCATGCCAGAATACTCTTAGAAACCTCAATTGCAAATGCAGCTTCCTTTCCGTTCCAATGGCGTTTTCCTCTGTCCAATCCCTCCTCTCGTCCTGCCCCGCTATCCTGCCCCTGCTAATACGTCCACTGCGCCGATCTGTTGCTCTGCTCGTCTTGTTGCCGTTTTGTATGCCGTCGCGACCCGTGACTGTAGCATCCCCTTTTTCCCCTTCTTCGGGTCAACCCGCCGGACCCCTCCTCTTCCCTCCCGTCAACCCCTACAGACCCCCTCCTGGCGTCGTCCGTCGCGGCCGTCCTCGCCGCTGCGTGCACGCCACCGCGCGTCCTCCCGCACGCCTCGCCGTCATCATCACCTCCGTGCGCCGCGCACCCGGAGCAGCGCCGCACGCCGCGGACCCCTCCCGCTCCTCCTCGGCTATTAAAGCCCCTTGGCACTCTCTTGCTCCCCATCTCCCTTCTTCCCAATCAAAGAAGAGCAATAAGAGGACCGAGAGGAAGTAGAAGAAGAAGAGAGGACTCACTGCCGCGCATTGCCGTCGGTGAGTGCCTAGCTCTTGCGCCTCCCGTCGCCCGCCGTCTTCTTCGTTGCCTCGTCGCCGCCGCGCCGTCCCTTCTTCCCCGCATGCGCCGCCGCCCTCCCCTCCCGTGCGCGCTACCTCTCTTTCCCGCGCCCTGCCTCGTCTTCTCCCTCTCTCCGCGCCGCCTCGCCGCCCCACTCCCGCGCCGCCGCCCTCTCTTTCCCTTTCCGCGCCTCCGCGCGCGCCACTCGCACCTCTCCCTTCTCGCCTTTTAGGCGAGAGCCCTCTGGCCGCGCCCCTCACCATTGAGCCACGCATGCATGGCGTCTATGCTGCGTTCGGTGGGCGTGGGTGCCGATTCCTTTTTCTTTTTATTCGATTTTCGTTTTCGTTTTTCTTTTTAATTCAAAAGTGAGGTTTCAAAAATTAGTATCTCCCCCATTTTAGCTCCAAAAATTGTAAAATAAATTTCTAAAAATTTGTAAATTCAAGATCTTGCTAATGGCATAGGTCTTGTTTAATTTGGAGTTCATTTGTGTATTCTTGTGTATTTAATTGCTCTTGTTGATTGTCGTTTATTTTGCCGGTACTTCACCCGCGTAGAGTTCGAGGACACCGGAGATCTCCAGGGTGATCAAGAACAAGACTACCAGAACCCTCTTCCCTTCAATCGAGGCGAGTCAATACTTTGATCATATTGAGCCTACATTTCATGTAAATTATATTCTTTTAAAATAGCAAATTGCATGCTTTAATTCTTTAATCAAATGTATGTTAAAGCTTAAGGTAGTTAATACCCATTTGATGATTAATTAATTATTACGCCATCCTTGACAATTCGAATCCCTTAACCTTTGTCACCCTAGTAACTATGTGGTAATACTAGCTATAGGTTGTGCTTAAGCGACATGCTAGTCTTGCTTTAAGTAAGGACATTAAAATGTTCCAATCATCATCTCTTTAAACATAAAAATGATTTGGGCGGTCATTGGTGGTCCATGGTGAGATAAATGTGGTGATTTGGTTTACTCCCAAAACCCTAATATTCTTCATTCTTGTCTGGTGGATTTGTGTGATGAAGAGTATGTTGATGGGTGCTAATGCAGCCCAAAGAATATTGATGTGTGAAATGATCCGCCTAGACAACCCTAAGGACTTCATCTTGTCATGACCTCCGTGTAAAACAAGTACAACCACAAGTCAACGCAAACTGCAACTTGGCTTAGTAGATTTATTGAACCTTGAAAGTCGGTCTCACGGAAGGAACAAGAAAGGGTGCAAGTGTGAGCTTGATCACGTTTGAATGGGACACCGATGGTGAAGTGCCTTCTGACAAGATGTGAGGGTGACATCTCTTACCAACATATGGGCGTAACCCCATATAGGTGAGATGATGGAAGGCGAGATATTTTGAAAGGTTCTTGTGACGGTCGCTCAACTACATGACTAAGGAATCATGTGGGGTAACGAGTATGACTATCTCTTGTGGGTAAAGTGTACAACCTCTGCGAGTCTAAAGCTGTTTAAGCAGTAGGCCCTACGGTCAAAGGCGGACATGGGAATCTTTACTCGAGTTAGTTCTATTTCAAAAACTTTGTGGTTGGGATGAAACCTCAATTGCAAATGCAGCTTCCTTTCCTTTCCAATGGCGTTTTCCTCTGTCCATTATGCATTGTGTATTCTCGCGCCTCCTCTCGTCCTGCCCCGCTATCCTGCCCCTGCTAATGCGTCCACTGCGCCGATCTGTTGCTCTGCTCGTCTTGTTGCCGTTTTGTATGCCGCCGCGACCCGTGACGGTGACTAGCTCCGTGACCGTGAGCCCTCTCCGGGCTAAAAACTTAAACGTCGCGGTTTCCGAAGCAGCGCAGGGGCTTTGACAGCGCTGCCGCTTTTACGATCACGACCGCGATACCGGCCAAGTGCGGCTGGCTTCAGAGGTTGTGGATGTGGCCGAAACAAGAGGACAACGGCGGTGTCTGTGCCCACACGCCGCGTGTGTTACTACTACTACTACTACTTGTTGCTAGGCTCGCTGAATAGCCCATGCAATTGCATGCGTCAAACTCAGTGGATGTACAGTGCAATCTATGATGCACAATGCATCGTGAATTTGGGATACACGTCGTAGTGCAGCTAGCCTTGGTTCTGTTTCATCTAGCTCGAATTTGCATTCACCTTACTCTTGTTCTTCGTCCACCTAACGTACCGGCCTCGTTACAGTTGGCTTAACTAAATGCGAGGTTAGATTGGGCCCAAGATGGCTTTGACGATTTGTGTTTCTGTAATTTATTTTCGCTGGTCACCGCTTCAGAGTTCGGATTTCGGAGTCCAAAATGGAGTGGGACCCTTTTTTTTTTTTCTTAAGCATTTGTTAAGGCATTGTTCTTTAGTAAACTTTTTTGCCTGACAACGTGTACTTGTGTTAGTTTATGAATGAGCAGGACAGTTTCCGTCCATGGCACCTTCCCAACCAACCACAAGAAATAAAGCGCATCAGTTCGTGGAGGCGGTGATGCTCAAGGTTGTCAGTTCGTGGTGGCGGTGACGCTGATGCTGATTCACAGGATCGCTATGGCCAAAATCCACTAGAGCAAAAGGATGCCAATTAGATCAGCTCACCAGCTTGCATGCAATCGGTAGCTCTTGACTTGGTACGAGTCTAGAAGTAATAAGTGGATTTGGTGGCTCCGATTGATTGCTTTCTCGCATCATCGACCGAGAGCTGATTAGCGTAATCAAAGCCGCCCATACCTCACCGTCTTGTGGCTCATCTCTACCAACCTCTGTTTGTTTATGACGCTATAGGATTATGAGTGTTTTTGGTACTCCAGAATTCTGCAACAAGGAGCTGAAAGTTGAAAGTAATTAATCCAGCGCAACGTCAGTTTTGTTTAATTGCAAGACAAGAGAAGTGTTGAAACCGATGGCCCTGACAAATCATAAATGTGTGATGCATGACGTTACAAATATGTATCCTTTCGTTTTCTCTTGTCTACGTTTTCCAGCCAAAGCGACATGCATGAATACGATGGATGCTTTATGATGCTCCTGGATGCAGTTCCTGATATGTTTTTCAGTATAGTCTTCCCACTTGAAGCTTCCGAAATCAGTACTAGTTGTATGGCTAATCCTCGGTAACAATGAACAGTCAGAGAGTAGAGGCGATATCATGAAAGGAGAGAACAAGCTCTTTCGCTCTTGTTTTTGGACCTAAGGTAAGTACATTAGCAGACGAAGCGTCTCAATGAAATCTCAGCATGCGCAGCCCAACTCAGCCGGCAAAGCCTAAATAAGGCCCATCCTATCGTATCCCTGATGAGCAAAACCTGGTAAGCCCAGCCAAAACGAAAACATTTTTCTAGTCTACCCAAGATGCTACGGTCCACGTGACTACAACCCACCTAGAAAAGAAAAAATAATAATGGCCCAACCCCAACCAATCCACGTCTCCACCCACTCGGCCAGGCCCATGCCACCGAAAAGGCAGATGATTTCCGGCCGGACACAACATCCAGTTCGAATCACACGCCACGCTGCCAGCCCTTGAATACAACGGCCATAGGAGTAAAGCACTCGATAATGGACGTGATGGTGCAGTAAAATTGGTGCATCTATCGAAAGATGTCTACAGCCGATACAGTTGGATCTGAAGATTGCTTATCTGAATTTGAATTTGACTAAACTGAGTTGCACAAGACTCTACAACACTAGTAGGAACAGAATAAGCAATAATTACTATTACAAAACAGGTCATATCAGACACCTCATCACAGACGGTTCCAAAGGAGTCGTCTGTGTTGAACTTATACAAGCGACTTCATAACCGTCTGTGAAGTATCACAGACGGTTCGTAATATGAATCGTCTGTGATGAGGACGTCTTATCACAGACGGTTCAATTGTATAACCGTCTGTAATATACTAATATCACAGACGGTTCTATCCGAAAGAATGTCCGCTAGGAGACCTAACAATGCTGTGAAACTCTTGTCGGACCAACCATTGCTCGCCTTCAATTTCAGCAGTTCAAATACGGTTGACAACCTTGTGTATTCCGCTTGCCCAGAACAAAGGTTTCGAGTCCTCCATTAAGTACTCGAATTTACAAAACTCTCTAATCAGTAGTTTCCTTCGCATCGCATAGCATCTCGATCCGATTGTCATCGCACGACCTATCCTCATCAAAAACACTCCACATCCGCATATCGTTGACTTCCTCTACGATATCATCATTATTAACTTCCTTGGCGATGTCGTCATTATTAACTTCCGTATAATCGCTCTTCACCGTGGATGGTCCAACATGTATACCCTTTTTTGAAACTCATTCGAATCAAATACCCTACGATCTGCGCCAAGTTGTTAAAAATTTTCAGATTACCGCAATCAATGCATGGATAGTACATAAATTCCATCCCCTTATTCAACATATCCTGCTCCGCGGCTCTTTTAAAAGCAATCACGTCATTAATGTACTCTTCACTCACACGGTTCACACCGTACATCCAGTTTCGGTCCATCTACGCTATGCACGTAACAATTAGTAGTGTTAAATTATATTAATAAACTGCAAATACGTTACTCCTCCTATTAACCAAATACACTAAAATTGATTAAAGATAAACCTAAAGCAAATATAAAGAGTTAAAGATCGTTACCCCTGAGCTCACGCATTTAAAATTCCAAATATTCCATGAGATTCCTCACTGCCCTCTTCTCCTTCGAGGCCAAGGCAATGTGAGATTTAAGTGGACAGGACAAGAGAAGAGCCACAATGAAATGCACCTCCCATAAGCTTATCCCACTCACAAAACACCCATCGCAAACAAATAAACACTCATTCACAACACCCAAACCGAGAGCTACCACCAAAGCCAAGCCTCACAAAGCAAGCATGTAAGCGAAATAGCCATAAGTTGCTAGGGCAACCCACAACCAAGAACAAGACAAGCAAAATAAATAAGCCTCCTATAGCCAACACAGAGCAAAGCTTCTCTATTCCAAAGAATATATCGAGGCGCGTAGCGCAGGAAGTGCAGCTGGTCTTGATATTTATAGGGTGACATATCACGACGCGGTTCTTATTCCCAATCGCCTCGTGATGTGAATATATCATGACGGTTCTCTTCCAACTAACCGTCTGTGTTGAACTTATACAGACGGCTCAATGTTGAACCGTCTGTGAAATACTCACATCACAGACGGTTCTTAGACGGTTCAACACAGACGGCTTTTCATGGAACCGTCTGTGATGAAGATATTATCACAGACGGTTCTTCAATAGAGCCGTCTGTGATATGGTCATATCACAGACGGTTATTTAATAGAGCTGTCTGTGATATCCTTTTTATAAAGAGCCGCACCGCTAGGGTTTTGCTCTTTACTCGTCACTTCCTCTCCTCTAGGGTTCTGTAACATCCCAAAATGTTGTTACCAAAATAAAATAAATAAAAGTTATTGTTTTATTGGATTTTTCTGAAATTTGGTAGAGTTTCATTTCTCTATTGGAATTTCTGAAATTTTAAAAGTTAAATTTAAAATTTGTTTGAAGTTCTTGAAGTTTCAGTGGGTTTGATCTGAAAAATATAATTTAATTAATTTCTAGAATTTTCTAAGTTTTTAAAAGCCTTTCCTAAATATTTTAAAGTCAAAATAAATTTATTTGCAAAAACTATAGCCAACTTTAAGTTGGACCTATTTTATTTAAGTCCAAAATAACTCTAGGAATTTCTGTGAATTTTTCTGGAATTTTTTGGATTTAAATTGCTATTTTCTAAAGCCTAAATGAATTTCCGGAATTAAATTAATTGAAAAATCATTTAAAAATCCCTAAACAGTCGCTGGGCCGAATTTGACTCAGCCCAACCCAACTCTCACGGCATGGAGCTCACCTCAGCCCAGCCGCTCCTTCCGCGCATTTCCGCTCCAGCTAATGTCGGTCGTTGGATCTAAAACCAACGGTGAGACCGCGAAGGTATTCGGGCGGTCCGAATGTCACAGAAACAAGGACCCTCCGATCTACATCGGACGACCACTACCGCACCCACGCCATCCTCGCTCCTCTGCACCCTTGGATTCCCATCCAATGGCCCGCGCGCCCGTCTTCCACCCCACCTCCTTCCTCCAGCTCCCGCACGCAGTCGCCATTAGCACCGGCTCGAGCTCCATCTCCGCCACCATTTACGTCTCCCTTCCCCACACGGTCGCGCGCATTTAAACCCGCGCATCACGCCGCTTCCATGTCGCCCGTTACCCCCTCCATCCCCGGCCTCGAATGCCCTAATCCCCGACGACATCACCGCACGGCCAACTTGTGCCCTACGTTGATCCAGCCTCGACCGCGCCCTATAAAAGGGGGGCACTAGGACCGCCATGGCCTCCTCACCACAGCACCACCACTCCCATAACCTCTCTCTCCCTCGGCTAGCCGGAATTTAAGTTCTTTCATCGCCGGTCACGAGTTTCTCTTTTGGCGATTGTGCCACCATCGTCGACTCCCCGGCCACCCCGACCACGGCATCTTCGTCGCCGTCCCATGACCTCCATCGTGCGCCCACCCACTTCGTTGGGGACCCATCGAATCACTCGCGCCCGACCGACCGCGCGCCGCTAAAACCTTCGCACGCCAACCAATCTCGCCGCTGGGAAACTGAGGTGAGCAACATGTTCAGTGCAACGCCCTCTTTCTTTTGATACCACTCACGCTCCTTGCCGCGACGTAGAACGCCGGCGGGCTCGTCGCCGCATCACCGCTGGTGTCGGGCTTACGTGGCTAGTCCACGTCAGTGCCACCCGGACGCCACCTCGGTGCTCAAGCCTCACGTGGTCGCCAACGCGCGCCACCTCGAGATCAGCCACGCCGATCAACCCCGTGCAGCATTGTTTGCGATCGCGCCCACCATGGACGATTGACTGCACCGTGGACCTAGTTTTTGACTAGAGGGCCCACATGTTAGTGAGTCAAAGCCATTTCTTTTACAAAAATAATTCGGCTGAAAATACTTTTCCACTCGCTGACGTCATCTTGCGCAATAAAGTCATTTTCCTTTAGAAAAATAATTCCCAAAATTTAGAAAAAAAACCCTAATGTTATCATTTCATGTATTTCCAATCTTCCAAAGCTCATATCTTTTGCATCCGAACTCCGATTGAGTATATTCAAATTTCTAAATTTATCTAAATTCAAGATCTAGCCAACCAAACCAAAATTATTTAATTTGGAGTTCATTTGAATTATTATTTGAATTTAGTTTGAATTTAATTTATTTTCACGTTAGATTTCGACAACTTTAGAAAGTCAGATTTCGACGCCGTTTGAAGAGCAACCTAAGAGGATTGATTTTGACTGTATGATCATCAATTGGACTACTGGAAGACAGTATTTGTGAGTACTAGGTGACCTGTTAAGGAAAACAACATCACCTCAGTATCAGGTGATCTGCATCACCTCATCAAGCAAGGCAAGTTATACCCTTGATCATATCGATCCCATTATTTCAAATTATTTAAATTCTATTTTAAATTATTACTACATGCTTATTTATATTCAGTAATTTAAATCCCTGTTTTAAATTTATAGTTACGCCTAAAATCCTTTGTATGGTCAATTTTGGTAATTGAAGCGAGCATATTGTCACCCTAGATAAAACCTAGTTGATACAATAGTATGGACTAGGATCACTTGGAAAATATTGTGCTTAGCCATGCTTATAGACCAAACATGTTTCATTTGGGGAATTTTAGCCAAAAATCAACTATTGTTTAAAGTGTACCCTTGGCATTGGTGTGTCATGGGAGTTTTATAAATGACTTTGGAAAATGAAATAAAATGATGGTTTGGACTTAGACGAAGTGGTTGTTTGGTGGGTGCAGGTTTATGCATAGGCTCAATTGGGTAGGTTGAGGCCCGGGGTTTTGTTGGTTGTCGCCCAGGTCAGTTAAGGATCGTCTTCGAGTGCATGATGCTACGCCTTACCGTACTACCATATGTCTTGTATGGGCAGGATCTGGCCGATTAATTTGCAAAATTCCATCATGGTCGTCCCTATTGTTGCGGTGGGTAGTCTTTCATGACCTTTGTTAGTCCCACCTGGCGCAAGAGGGGGCCTGAACCCTGTAGACGGGTAGTCCAAAGGGGGTGAAACCTTAGCGAGGGAGGACTGTGGTGGAATTGCGCGTTGTAAAAGCCTTGTGATAATCACTTAGTCGCACAACTACGGAAGTGTGTGAGCGGACAGTACAAGTTGATTATCTCTTGTGGGTAAAGTTGTACCACCTCTGCAGAGCGTAAAACTATTTGAATAGCCGCGTCCGCGGTCATGGACATGCTAGCAGAAACTACTCAAAGTTCGACTTTGGTTTTGATTTCAAAAGACTTTATCAAATATTTTGGATTTCTATCCAATCGGGAATTTGGGCAGGAAGCCATGTGATAGGAGGGTATCCTTCACCATTCATGTGTGAATGTTATCTGACTATAAAACTGAGAATTTATAAAGGATTTGTAGTAAAAAAAATAATAACTACTTTGGAACTTAGTACAAGTATTTAAGGAAATACTGCTTTATGCAAATTAACCAACAAGCCATCCTTTGTTACATCCATGAATGCATATCATTCTGTTATTTGATGGGTGTAACTTGCGAGCACGGAAGTTGTGCTCATACTTGCTTTATGCAAATAAATTTCAGAGGAGAAGGACTTTGCTACCAGTGTGGATCTCGACGACTAGGCCGCTATTCCAGTCGATTGCCTGTAGCAGATTGTTGGACTCTACTACTTCATCTTCGTCTTCCGCTTTGTTTATTTTATTGTTGGCATGTAAGCTTCCTTTGTAATCAACTCTGTTGGTATTTATTAATAAAGTTGTGATATGAATTTGTTACCATATTTGTTTACTGTGTGAACTAGCTACTGATCATAGGACTAGTTCAGAAATGCACAGAGGATTTGGGATGTTACTCCCGGGTCCTGATAGGTTCTCCCGTTCACCTCCCCGGCCGTAAGACCCGACGCCGCCGCCCCCGACATCGACGACGCTACCTCTGCCTCGACGCGCGGCCTCCTCCCCGTGTCGGCCTCCTCCCTGTGCACAGGCCTCCTCCCCGGGTCGGCCTCCTCCCCTGCACCGGCCTCCTCCCCGCGCCTCCCTCCTCCCCGCGTCGGCCTCCTCCCCTGCACCGGCCTCCTCCCCTGCACCGGCCTCCTCCTTGTACCGTGAGTTGTTGTGCGGCATCCTCTTTGTGAGTATTCCTATATTACGATTTGTCCCGGTGGATATATTGACTTTGATAGTCTTTGATAATATGTGAATTGAATCTAGTACTAAAGATATTGCAAATTGATCAGTGGGCTTTGTTGACATGCTCTGTGATGAACTTTGTCTTATACTGAGATTGAATGTGATAGTTAGTTCATTCTTGAGCTCTATTGTATTACTTGCTCATCAATTTGATATCTGTTAATTTATTACTTTCGGTTGAATGCTAGTTATTACGATTCTTACGGTTCGCTCTGTGATGAACTTTGTCTTATATTGAGATTGAATGTGATAGTTAAGATCATTTTCTGTGTATGATTGAGATCATTTGTGATTAAGCAAAGTATTGTTTAGAGCTCACGATTTGAATTTATACTATCATATTCATTTAATGAAGAGTATGAGATAATAGGATTGAGATGGCAAAGACTTGTTCTTTTGCAACTCTCCTACGAGAGCACAAACTATCATCAATCCTTCTTTATATATTACGTTTGTGCATCATTTTCGTTAAGTTGAGTAAATCGCTGAATCAGTCGATTAGAGCTTAAGTATATTGCTTCGTGCATATATAGATAGCAAGTAAGCGACATGGCGTCTGCCGTCTTCGCGCCGTCATCGACGTCGCCAATGTGTCCGGATCTCCGAGGAAAGTGGTGCGTCGCGAGATGGCGAGGAACATCGAAAATTCCTCCGAGCCTAATGACCGCCACGAGGTCAATGCCAATGGGATCCTTGTGAGTCCTACCAAAGCGGCGAGATTCCGCACCATCCGCGGATACTTGGAAGGAACGGTCCCCATCACCACACCGAGGTGGGACACCGTGTTTCCGGATGATCGGAGACGCGAGCTGTGGGACGAAGTTTTAAAATCGTTCACTTTCCCAGACGCAGACCTGGCGCGCGTGGAACGGCACGCGTTGCTCTCGATCGGAAAGGCGTGGACGACCTTCAAGAGCGTGCTTGTCACGAAGTACGTGAACACGGGTCGAACGCCCTTCACGGCGTATAAATTCTTGTCGCGGAATATATGGGACGCCTTTGTGCAAATGAAGACGACGACCGAATTTCTTGAGGAAAGTGCTACGCACAAGGCTCTCCACACACTGAACACTCACCCCCACAAACTCGGAACCGCTGGGTACGCGGGTAAAACCGCGCAATGGGCGGCGGAGGACAAGAACGAAACAAAGCCATTTGCAGAGATCACAGACATGCGCTCTCTCTCCTGGTTAAGAGCGAGGGCATCAGTCACGTCTTCGGACGAAATCTCTTTCACAAACCCGGCAGACCGGGATGTGGCCAACCGTGTGGTAAATATGTCTTCGAACTATCTAGTTGTTAATAAGTCCATAACTTCATAATGTCTATAATAACATGATGACCTCTTGCAGCAAGAATTGAGTTCCGCATGTTCAAGGCTCCTTCCAAGCGACGAGGAGAAGGATATACTATCTACGGCTCGGGAAACAAGGAGCACCTGGTCGCACGCGACGCAAGGGGTTAACGATCTTAGAGGATAGATTCCCGACGACTCATCGCACGTATAGGAGTAGGAAGAGATCCAAGGCCAAGTACGACACGAGTTGGAACATGTGCTTACTACAAAATTTGAAGGAAGAGAACGGGTGCATCGCAAAATTTGAAGAAAAGATAGCAAGATTGCGTAACCAAGTGAATCAACTCATACTCCTCAACCAGTCGCAAGACGCCCCCGTTGTTTTGGGAGCCAGTCCTCCTCAACATCGGAGTAGCGTCGCGTCTACGCAAAATTATGAACATGATGACGTCCAATTACCTATCGACGACATCAAGGTAATGTACATCTCTCGAATGCTCCAAAGATAGACCTATAGGACGCCTTAGCTAATTGCGTGATCGTTTTGTAGGAGCCGACGACCGCACGCTCCAAGTGAGGATGGTTGGGATGTCTATTGAGGTGGGCGGGGGTGGCGTATCCATGCAAGGAAGGGATAGTGCAAAGACGGTGCCTGGTGGCGCAGGTTACGCCAGGTCCAGTGGACATGGTACATGACAATTTTAGGGTCATCCATTGGAGATTCGCCGACGATGACATCGTAACACTAGGGGATGCCGGTACGCTTTTATCCGGTGGCCCAAGAAGGACATCGCTCGACCCTACAGGTGCGCCTCAACCTTTGATGACTCCACCCCAACCATCTCGACACGACCATGCCTCCAACAGACCCAAGAAGGACATCCATCGGACCTTGCGGTGCGCCTCGACCTCGATGACTCCACCCCAACCATCTCGACACGACCATGCCTCTTCAACAGACCCTCCATGTCTACACCTCAACCTTCGCCTGAAGCCCGCCTCATCGGTTCTCGTGGAGAAGATACCGAACGAACAAAAAGCGTCGTCGCCGTGATGTCGGTTCCCGAGTCGTCTCACAGAAGACGCGAGCGAGCAAGTCGTTCGGGACAAATCAAATCGAAGAACATTAGGCGCTCCGCCTCCTAACACTAAGAAATACTCTTTCGGAAGTCCGTTGGCGACCACCGCAGTATTAGCCTACGCTGGATTAGGTTGTCAGAGTTTGCATACCTGGTACTTGCACAAGACCAAAGAGAAAGGGTGCGCTGATGGAATCACCATCAGATACACGGAGGACTATTTCCTCCACGAGCCGGCCCCCTTCGTCGTGGGCTTCGACGACTTATTCGACCTATTCAACCTCAAAGCCCTCGATGCCTCACTTCTACGATGTTGGACACTGTAAGTGTGTACAATCAAGTTCTACATTCACGTAATACCGAATATAACAACTCATTGCTTATGTATAGATACATGATTAAAAATGCCTAGCGATTGAAAGAAACGGTGGGTTTCCTTGACCCACACGTGATCTCTGAGCAAACCATCTTGGCAGACGCATCCTACGTCGAGAAATACATAACGACAGGATTGCTTGCTAAAAACGACAAGGACTACATAATGGTGCCGTACAACCAGAAGTAAGTGTTTCACTACTTGCTATACAAATTCTATTTGTACTTTATACGCAGCACGAACTTAGGTTTAATGACTCAAGCGACATACATGAGTAGGCACCACTGGATCTTTTTAGTCATTATACCAAAGAGAAACCAGGTACTATACCTTAATTCCCTAGTCAAAAAAAGCCACGACTTCACCCTTGTGCAAGGAGTACTCGACAGGTGTGCTCATTTCCTCCATACATAACTCTATTGTAGTCTTCTTTCGTTTGAAATGGCCGAGGTTAACTTTTTGGAAACATGTAGGTCGTTCATCTCCTATATTGCCGAGGGAGGGCTATACAAGGGAACGAACGCCACACTTAATCACATGACGTGATTTTCGGTACGTGCTATAACACAATAATCCTATATCATACTTCGTAATAATGCGTTTGAACCGACTATACCTATATATGTAATTCTATTTTTGCGGTGCCAAAGAAAAGCGTAAGAATGTGCATTCTACGTTTGCCATCATATGCGATTCTCATGAGTGCTAAGTTGAAGGATCCCGAGGTTGGTCAATCTCGCAATAATTATTTCCTAATTATAAATTTAAATATATATGCTTACTACTTTACTCTTGCTAGCTACAGGGCTTGAATATATATTTAGATTCACTCGCTCGAGAGAGATCTCGGATGTTCGAGGAGGCTCGCACCTTCATCATGATGGATATCATCCGCACTGACGAGAGTTTCACTACTCCAACACGTGAACGACCTTGAATGATTCATTAATTGTAATTCACTTTGAATAGTTGTAATTCAATTGTAACTATAACGACAATATTTGATACATATTCGTTTCTTGCTAATTTTGAGTTATAAATGATCACTTTGAGTTGTCAACGATTGATTCATCTGTAATGTTTCTGCCTGCTTGTTTTCAGAGGGCATGGCTAGCAATTCCTGAGGCTAGCCGAAAATCAAAAATAAATTAGTTAGGCTGAAAGAACTATCACAGACAGTTCATAATTAGCACCGTCTGTGATATCCATATATCACAAACGGTGCTAATTATGAACCGTCTGTGATATCCACATATCACGAGCGGTTCTAGTTACCAACCGCTCGTGATATCCATATCACGACGGTTGGTAACTAGAACCGCTCGTGATATGTGGATATCACGCGACGTTGTTAATTAGAACCGCTCGTGTTGTAACTTATCACTGAGACGGTTTTTAACCGTGCGTGATAATCGCCGATTATCACAGACGCAAAAACACGACGGTTCGAACAATGCGTGATGACGATTCGAACCGTCTGTGATAACGTTTTCTGTAGTAGTGAGTTGCATCACCTCGAATAGATCCAAGCCCAAAAATGCCATCAAGAGTCATGACAGGATCAAATATACTAGCACCAAGTAACAACCTTAGTAGTACCAACACCACATGCAATAGCAAGAGCAACACTACAAGCTAACAGTAGCAGGGCAACAACAATTGAATTGATGGACCACAATCAACGGCACCAACACAATAGCATCACTAGCAGCGCAATACCGAGTAGCAGGCAGAAGCACAGTCGGGTGGCGGGAGGAGTGGCAATAGCACCAAGCAGTCGAGTGGCAGGAGGAGGCCGGACTCAGCACCAGACGACGTCGGAGTAGATCGTGCTCAGCACAGCCGAGCGCAGAGGAGGTTGGTCGGGTGACACAGCGGCAACACCACCACTAGGTGATGCTGGATTTAGCCAGAGTTGGGCCGGGTGACGCGGCAGAGACCGGGCGACACGGCGAGGACGTCGAGGGCCGCTGGATCCGGACGAAGCAGCGAGAACATCGTGTTGGGCTGGAGTCCCTCCACATGGAGAAGAAGCCCAAAATCAGCCCATAAGCTTGAAAGCTTTGTGAACCGTTGATTGCTCTATTGATCAACGGTTGAGATGCCTCTTCCTTGGTGAGGGGAAGAAAAACCCTAGCTCTTTTCTTGAGCTGCTGTTGGAAGGTGAGGCTTAGAGAGTGAGAAGCATATGCACACAACAAACAAGAGATGAGAGGGGAAAGAAGAAGATAAGCTCTGTTCCATCTCGGGTGATCCCGTGCAGTCTTCATCAAGACGTCGATCGGGGAATCAAACATCATCTGATCTGTCTAAAACTTGGTCAGTATGTTCTTGACTTGATGCTCTTAGATTTGTACGGTTGGATTGTTGATTGGTTGAGAGGAGCACCTGATTTGAGAGGGTTTTTTTTTCAGTTCGGGTAGCAGCAGATTCAGCACTGAGCAGATTTGGTATAAGTTCAGTTTGAGTGGTGAAACCTTGTCCGATTTGGCTGAAATTTGGACAGTATGTTAGGGACTCGTGGATCTACATTACGGCCAAGTTTTATGCAGTTTGGATCTGTGGTTTGTGATATATGAGCTGATAACCGAAGGGGACAGAAACTGTGTCTTCTCTGCTTGGCTGTTAGTGTACCTCTTGTTAGTTGTGTATGGTTGTTGATGATGATACCAAGATTATATCTTGATGATGTTGTTGCTTCTGTGATGTACCTCTAGATGCTCTAGAGAAGACTCCTTGTACCCATTGTTAATTATAGTGAAAGATTTGGGAGTGGGTTGTGCAAGCCCCATGGTTTTTACTCCTCATATTGAGGAGGTTTTTCACGTAAATCACTGTGTCACTTTGTGCATGTTCTTGTTGTTAATTCCGCTGCTTATATGTTGGTTGAAGCTATCCTCATTGGTTCACTACAAGTAGAGGTGCTGAACTTTTGTTAATTGCAATGTTTAGCCCCAACACATCGAGCACTGTCGGATCCTGGCGAAGGGAACCGCGGCAACCGGGCGACGATCGACGATGTGGTGCCGCACAGATCCGGGCGGGCGCCGTTGGATCCGAGCGAAGGACCAGAGGAGACGACGTTGCGCCGCGCAGATCCGACCGGGTGCCATTGGATTCGGGGTGAAGGACCAGACCGGGTGAGCTCGTGGTCGGGGCGGTGGCTGATACACTCCCGTGATAGGCTTGCCGTCGTGGGAGTGGGAGAGGAGGAGGCGCCAAAACAGAGTACTCGGGTGGATGTATTCCGCTCAAAACAGTGTACTCAATTTTGGAGACGACTCGGGAGAGTGAGAGGAAGGAGATAGCACACCGATAATGGCCTGTCGGAGGCTCGCTGGCGACGATGAGGATGACAAAGGCCGAATCAGGTCTAGTATTTAATCCGACCCTAAGCTCTGATGCTATATTAGAATTGTAGAAATAGAATATTGTTATTCATAATTATGTATCTTATTAATTATTGATAAGATGTATATTGACATAGGTCATATTACATGAACATCATGAGCTACATGAATCACATGACCGAGAGAGAATGTACAACTCTTAACAATGTAGAGTTAGATGCATCGCAAACCGCGACCGTGACCTACACAAAGGATCAGTCCTGTCCTGATTGTGTATCATCTGAAATCTGGGAACTGCGTATCCCCCAGAAGGATTTCGGAAGCAGATTCTTCTTGTCGCCCCTGAAAAGCCAGCCTATGTTCGACTCACAGGCAGCACACAATGCAATCGTCCATGTATATCTGCAAGTTTTTTTCTTAGTCAGTGCATAACAAAAATTGCGCAACTATGGTAGACGTAGTTGCGTGTGCAAGAAGCACACAGGAAACTGCTGCCTTCTCCAGTTCAAGCCATGGAGAAACTGAAATAAATAGTTTATTAGTACAATATATTGGGGCACACCCCGGGAACCAGCTGTGAGCTTTACAAGGATTGCCATGAAGTGAGAGCCCAGTGGCATTGTACACTGTTATCATCTCCTGCGCACAGTCGTACGGCTTGACATAAGCACCAACAGGGACATCATTAGACATCACCACCATGTCACTACGTCTTGCAATAAGAGTCGACAATAATAAATGAACTTGTCACCTTGCCAAATTAGTTAAAACAACCTTGAAACTTTTCAATCAAGTTTAGTTATGCCTTTTGCTCAACTTTATAGCCAGTGCCCCCAGGGCCCAGGTCCCAGGACCATTCCAGATCCAAGAACTGATGGGTGCCAACCATGCAGGATTTTCAATGCTAATTCCACAAATCAACTCAGCAAAAATCAGCCAGTGAGTTTTAGTCATTTAGAGGTAGAGAAACAGTGATTCAGAACACTGTTTCCCAATTTTTGACATAGCAAATCAAAACACGGATCTACGCAAAAGAAAATTGTAAAACTTATCCATCAACCATAAGTTAGATTAATTTTTAAATCCGAGTGCGGTTATATGTAAACCCTGTCCTCTCCCAAAAATCCTGGTGGCACGGTTGTTCATAACCCTGGCCACAACCAACGTACCTAGATGGAGTAATAATATTGTAATTGTGCATGCCAATTCGAGGGGCTCTAATTGGCACACGAGTAATTTGCAATCAGATTGCGGTGTTGCGCATTGGGCGCCGGCGTAACAACCCTAGCTCGCCAAAAATTCCAAAGGAGCTGTAATTGGGCCTCGCAGCAATCACGATCGAGTCGTGAGTTCTCAGTCCGATGGATTCATTTAGTACCTTACTAGCCTGCGAGATAATCCCAAAGTGTAAACGACAAGGAGGGCAGCGAGGCCGGACCGGCGGAGTGATGGCGGCTAGAGCGGGCGATTCTGTGGCAGCGGCCCTCGCTACTGAGGCGCGACCGTGCGGCAAGGTGGTCGGCGGGGCTTGCGCAGTGGGCAGCCGGGAAGGGCGGCTGGTGGGTGGCCAGCGATGGTGAGCAGGGGCACTGCACTGCCTTACTGGAGCAAAGTTCAAACCTCAGAGAGGAGAGAAGAACTGAAGGTCAATAAGCTAAGTTTTGAAGCCGAAGTGCCGAATTGAACTACACAAGATGACTTCCCAATTCCCATTTAGGCCTTTCCCAAATATCTATTCCGGTTTCTGAATGTAAATTTCCAATTACATTGTGCTGATAGACTGAGAGTTATCAAGGGAGTAAGATAGAACAAAAGTTATTTGAATGGCAAGTTTTCTTAATCTAAATAGCTGGCTGATTTTGCTTGGGCAAAAGAGAAAAACACTATAACCACTTCCATGCCTTTGTACTTTTTTTTAAACAATTGGGTAGACCAATGCATTTTACTTCCATAAGTGAAAAAATAACGTTTCTTCCCAATTTACTTTAACTATGTATAACATTTCAAGTGCAAATTACAGCAATAAAAATAAGAAAAATAAAAAATGATAAATTTAAGGGAAAAAAAGAAAGGACAAAAAGTAACAACCGATAGGATTCTTTTTTCTTCTAACACATTTTGATTTCGAAGTTAAAATTTTAAAGTGTATTACAACACTATGCAGAATACATCTACAATTTATATGTCATTGTTTTCTATTGAGTTGTTAACTAAACCGAGAGGGTTTTTCTACAATTCACCCTATTTAAAAAGGAGAAACTAGATACATGACACTACACTTGGTTGTCAATTGCCAAATCATATTGTAAAACCGTGCCACTGCCCAAAAGACAACCATAAAGTTGTGTTCATTTGCTAGTAGACACCGCAATATCTACTAGCAAATGAGCACGATTTTATGTAGATATCACAAAGTGTTTACCACCAAATGAATATTTTTTTAATTACAACGGAAGACACATACTCTCACACACCCCCACTTACACCAGACACACACACACGTCCTACGAAAACACACGCTAGATCTCAAGCAGATGTCGCTAAAGAAATCCAGAATTTATCTAACTTATCACGCATGAGTACACGCATGAGTACACGCTGTCATGCTGAATGCACACGACGTGTGAGGTAAGGCGGCCAGATTCGAAAGCGGGCGGGCGGGCTGCTCGCACAACGGCGCATCTACAAACGAACGTAGTAGCGTCTTTACGTGGTCAGATGGTTTTTGCGGTGCGTTTGTCAAATTTGAACTAAGTGCAGTGTCATTAGCATGTTGTGGCCTATTTAAAAAGATGGGCCCTACTGAGATTCGGCCCCAGCCTCCGCCACTCCGCGGAAGCAAAGAGAAGCAAACACATGAAAAACGGACCTTTATGGCCTTTTTGCGCCCATCAGGCCGAAACATGTAACTCGGCAACCCGCTTTGTGGCAGACGGCCGCGGAAACGAGCCCGCGGAACGGCCGCCCGGCTCACGGACGACGGCCCTCCCGGCCGCGGCCACGGCCGCGGCGATACCACCTGGCTGGCCCAAACGCCGAACCAAGCGGCCCGCCTTACAGCAAGTGGCTCTGCCAGTTGCCACCGCCCACGCAGCCTTCACCGTGCCGACCGGCCGGCCGCTCGTCTCCCCATCTCTCCGCGGCCGCGCCAACCCACGCACCACCCACCCGCAAAAGCCACCAAATCATCCGCCGCGGTCGTATCCGCCGCCGTCCCCCCCGCCCGGCGCCTCACGCGGTAACTCACTGACCACTCACACCACTTCTTCGCCGTCTGCACGAGTTATCTCCTACACCCTAGTTGAGGCGCCGCACTTGCGCCCCCTCTTTTCGCGATTTCGCCGTGCCACCCTTTTGGTAATCCCGGATCCTAAACCTGCGGCTGCGCTCCTGCTGACGTCGAGCCGAGCGGGGATCGGGCCGGCGCGCTCATCCGGTCGTGGATGGATGCCAACTGCAACCGTGGAGGTTGTTGTCGAGGAATCAACGTGTCGATCTCTCGGCTCCCCATTGGTCAATGTAGAGCTTTCCTTTGCTTGCCCCCTCATGGATGTCGCTAGGAGGGAATCGGTTCTTTTGTGACATCAATTCAATAAAAGATCGCGCAAACTTAGATATTTGATTAGGAGAACTTTTGACATTTAACTTCCTGAACTTGTATTGTACTTTCTCAGCCCCTTAACTTATAAGGTTGTGCTACTTAGCTCTCTGAACTTGCATTTTACTTTCTTAGCCTCCTGAATTTGCGAGGTTGTACCACTTAGCTACCTGAACTTGCGTTGAAACGAAGTTCGACGGATGCGATACCGGCGACTTCGTCCTCTCTAAGTCCGGTGGACTCGTCGCCGTCCTGTTCGAGCCGTGTTCATCGTCCCCGTCACCTCACACCGACAAAAACGGATTCTTCAGGCTCGGGAACGCATCGTGCTCGCGTCTTCGTCGGATCTCCACTGTCGCAGTTTGCATCTGCCCTCGCCCTTGCCTCCTCTGAGTCGGCCGTGAGAGAGAGTACATTCCCAGTACCAGAGCAGGGGCACAATACTTCTCTCTCTTATAGTGATTCGCCAGCTCAACCTTTTCTGTTAGCAAACGACCAAATAGACTTTGTGCAGGGTGAGTTGCTTCTGCTCTGGCACTGCGAACGCACTTTTCTCTCCCACGGCCGACTCAGAGGAGGCAAGGACGAGGGCGGCGTCAAGCTGAAACGGTGGAGCTCCGGCGAAGACACGAGTACGGTGCGTTCCCGAGCCCGAAGAATCCGTTTTTGTCGGCGTGAGGTGGCGGGGACGATGAACACGGTTGGAACGGGGCAACGGCGAGTCCACCGGATTCGGAGGGGACGAAGTCGACGGCATCGTATCCGACGAACTTCGCTTAAACGCAAGTTCAAGGAGCTAAGTGGTACAACCTTGCAAGTTCAGGAGGTTGAGAAAGTAAAATGCAACTTCATAGAGCTAAGTGACACAATCTTATAAGTTCAGGGGGCTGAGAAAGTAAAATACAAATTCAGAGAGCTAAGTGGCACAACCTCGCAAGTTCAGGGACCTGCGGTGCAATTTTCTCTTGATTAAACCCGTGTTAGTTCTGTCTTTCACACATCATGCATGGAGAGGAGTCATTTGCTTATGGTCTGGTGCTGAAGACCATGCATTGGAGCTAAGTAGTCAGTGCTTGTGGTTCTGGTCAAGCGCTCAGTTATGCATCATAAAAGCTAGGGATTTTTTGGTTGGTTATCTCAGGCTATATAGCCTCACCACTAGATCTACCTGAGCCAATGCCAGACATGCCTTGGGAGGTTAATCTAAATGATTGGTTATACAAAAAAAAATTGAAGTAGAAGATTTCTTCAATTTCTTAGTAGATTTTGAAAGTGAGGGGACACTGAGGCAAATTGGCGCACACATAGGCAAGAACAGAAACCAATTAAGGCATCAAAAGCAATGGAGCATGCACAAGGTTCTAAAAATCGGTAACCGGTACTCGGCAGGTCACCCACCTAGTAGTGATTATACGGCATAATTGGCCCGATTATGTGGTATAACCGGCAATTACACGGTAATAGGTAGGGGCACCTGTTACTTGTATACGTACGAGTATACAGTCTAGTAGACCCGGTTTTAGAACACTGAGCATGCGTACAAAGCAAAACCAAGAAAGCATCTCCTTTTGGAGGACCATAGATGGTAAAACATTAAAACAATGTATATGCTTTTGGGGGTTTACAGGCACAAATCTAGTTCATGTTGTGCACTTGTGCTACCCGTATGCTAGTTTTAGACTGTCAAAAGTGCATTCGTCGATACTATAAAGGGATTGCTGACGATGTGGTCATACACAAACCATAGAGCATGGATAACCTTGACACGTGGAAGCAGATATGTGATGCATAGAGATATCTAAATGCACCCTTGATCTTTCCTGTTTGCTTACTCCATTTGTAATGGGACATCAGAGTGAAAACTCAAAATGCTGTTGCAAATGCTACGTTGTGAGAAGTTTATTTTACCAGGAACTACAAGCTTCAAAGCGCCAAATGCTTAAAATAACTTATAGCATTGTCTTGAGAACTGTATCTGCACTTCAGTACTTCACCCATCTATATGCATGATAAAACAGTCGGTGTAGCAATATTTGTTTTATTCAACTTAAGTTTGGTGTATATCAACAACATGAAGACCTCTGGAATTTTAGACTATAATCATGTTTAGTTGTAAACATATTATTAAGACTAACTTTTAATGACTTATGTCTTAGTATTATCTGGGAGCACAGTCCTCAATGTGCTTTGTAAGAAAATGGGTGGTGCCTGATGGTGTAATTGATCACAAAAATGAGAGGTAATTTCATTGCTTGTTAACATTGCTAGGAGAATGGTCTTGTAGAAGGAAAAATGTTACCATGAGAATGCTCACTGGAGAAAGTTAAAGGGATGTCACTGTAGGGACAAACAGTGGGACTATGCTTTGGGATCTTTTTTGTAAATGTACGTATCATTGAGGGAATGTAATGACTGCGTAGCTTGCGTGTAGACAATATTTGCAATTCATTCATTTGCGGCCATGGCAATGACCCATCCAGAATCCGCCTTTTCTGATCCATTTGCAATTCATTCATTTGCGTAGCTTTAAGTGAATAGGCCTTCTGGTTATTTCGAATTTTTTATCCATGTCATATTCTCTTATCAAGTTGAGATGTTGATTGGGGGTGAAGAGCAATCATCGGATCAATCATTGAATGAATCTCTTTTAATCCTTTTGCGAAAGGTTGCTGGTTTTGCCAAGTGGTCCAATGTGTTGAGAGAGTCTTTTTTTATAACAATTGGAAGGAATTTTTGGGATCTGTTTCTTTGTCCTACTTTTCTTTGGCTGGGCTTCAAAGTAAGCATCTCGTGGGCTTATTCTAATTCTCCATCGTTCTCTCAGATTTTATCACCACATTATGTTTGAACTTTGAGGGGCACAAAAAGATACCTTGTTCTATCTTTTCCCCCTTTGTTTGATTACATTCTGTCCCACGATTTGTCACATAAAAGAATTTCTTCCGAAATCTTAGGATAGCTTTTCACTTAAAGCTCACAGTATTGTACTATTCTTTACCTACAAAGCAGTTAACCAATAGCTGAATAAGATACTGATGTAAAGTAATCAGATTTTCGTGTTAGTTGGTTTAAATTTTGTTAAACGGAGTACCAAATGCTTACCCAGTAGATATGAATTGAATGACAGTTTGATGTTGATTGGCACAGAATGAGAACATTCCTTGGTTTAACATGTAGTCTTTGCTGTCTGCTTTTCATATATAAGTTTGGTAGTTGCTTGTGCTGAATCTTCTTAGACCCATACGGAATTAGGAAAAGCTGCCATCTACAGACTTTTCTCAGGCCCTGTGGTAGGCTGGTAGCAAATGAATGTTTAAATTGTTGTTCTGTTTGTAACTTGTGAGTTCAAACCAATCATAGGGACTTCAGCCTAATTAAATCATAGAATTATAGTGGAACATTTATCTTCGTATAATTGTGGGACTTCACTTGTTGGAATATGTAATGTTATGTTTTCTTCTGAGCAATCCAACATGAGAAAATTTATTAATTTAGGCTGTAAACTCTGTACGCAAATGTATTTACTGCATGTAGAGGAGCACTAACACAATATGATATCATGCTTTAGGTATATCCATACATGTCATGTTACTGTACAATAAACAATGCTGTTAGCTAGCCTTTTGGGATCCGCATGGATGATGGTTTCTGGGAAAATAGTCCTAATGCGGTAATGCCATGAAACAGGTTAATATGTTCGAGGCTTTGAGCTGTTGTTGCAGTGAGAAACTAATCTGGAGATTGATTCAAATTAGAACCCCTAATGGTTTCTTCACACTTATTTTACTTACACCATCATACATCTTATAAAGAGCTGAGGTCACAAGAATCCGCATCTATTGAAGTCACACTCAATGTGGATAGCTTATGCACACCATGGCAATCAAATCACCTGCGCATGCAAGATGCTAGCCTTTGCTATCCAGAAGTTAGAATATATGCACTTTCACTTATGTTTGGTGGACAAATAGTAACAGCCTCCTCAACTATATAAACGTACCTCATGTTCAACTTCCTATATCCTTAGTTCCAACCAGTTACATGTGCATTGTGAAGTGTGTTCCTACCTGTATCAACTTAACCTTGCCACTTATTCCCTCATTCATTCATATAAATGGATTATTCTAATTTGCGACACCAAGCTGCATCCATGAAAAAGAGTTTCTTTGATCAGGCTTGTATTCTGTTCTCTGGAGTTTTGTCTCTCAACAATATATCTTTTGTTTGCTCAGGGAGCCTTCAACCATATTATGTCTTATGTTTGTTCAGGAAGACTCCCACTTTTGATCCCATTATCAGTATAACACTGCCTTTGCATGTTGTTCTTTGATAAATCAAAGGCTGATTCAGCATGTATATTTTCATGACAGGGGTACCTAGATGAGCAATTTTGTCAGGTGGAGGACTTGCAGGATGAAGCTAATCCTAATTTTGTGGAAGAAGTAGTTACTTTGTTTTTCAATGACTCGGCTAGGCTAATGTCAAACATTGAGCAAGCTCTGTAAGTACTAAGTAGTGAAACTTCCATAAGCAGGGATAAGAAGACCCCTTTATGAAAAAAGTAGAAGATATTTAGATCATGCAAGCAGTAGTGTTAGACCTGACTAATTGAGATCTGAAAACACACTGCAGGGAGAAGTACCCCAGAGATTTCAACAGGTGGGATGCATACATACAGCAATTTAAAGGCAGCTGTTCCAGGTAGCTTCAGAATTGCTTCTAGATATCTTTGTTCAGTTGCATATAATGCATGCAGTGAGACAGATTCATCATCGCAGACCTTTAGCTCAGTGTTTCACAAACCATGAGAACCGGCAGGACTGCAGAGTTTAGCTAAGCATCTTGGGAAGCTGACACACTCTTTTTGGCACCATCTTTTTCTGAAATAAAGGCTTACAGTTAATTCTCCTGCTTCAGCACTTTTGGTTTACGTGAAACACCTCATTTGAATGTCTTCTAATAAATAAAAGATCCTGTATGCATGTAGTTACTTTAAGCCTTTAAGGGGACCTGGTATTGCGGAGAAACTCATCTTGCTTGAACTGGTTAATTGACCGCTAAATATGTATGTCGTTGCCAACCAAAAGCTCAGTGCGTAGCCATCAACCTTTTGTAAACATCGTAAGGTTCTGAGCTCATTTGGCATGATGTAGAGAAAGCAAGACTCTAAACAGTTGTGTTGTACTATTTTGTATAATTGATCTATCATTGACATTACACAACTTGATGCAGCATTGGTGCTTCTAGGATGAAGAATGAGTGCATGTCATTCAGGGATAGCTGTGGACAAGGAAATGTGGAAGGGTCGCCCCCTCCCCCCCCCCCCCCCTCTCTATCACATTGTTTGCTTTCTGTCATTTGTTAAAATATATTTTGACCTGTTAATAAAAACTCCACGTCACTTCTCACACAATTGTCATTTTAAAAATTCGAAATGCACCATGAAATGGCCACATATCGGTCCCTGTGGTGAAAACAGCCATTATTTATTCGTCTGCTATATTCTGGTATGCAGTTGCATGAGGTCTTTCCAGAAAGTGAAGAGGGAACATGCTGTCCTGAGGCAGAAACTAGAATCCTATTTTCAGGTAATCTTCACCCTAATCCGCTGTTGTGTGATGATAATTGATCATTACCTCCCTTATCACTGCATGTGTTAATATATGGTTACATGCAGCTGCTACGACAAGCTGGTCCTGCTGGAGCTGCTGCTAGGCCTGTCATGTAAGAACCGGCTTTTCGCATTCACAAGGTGCACTAATATGGAGTACTCTGGAAATAGGATTCCAGCTTCTACAACGTACATGCTGGTCCTGCTGGGAGTGTAACTGGGCCAGCATATAAGGTGCATCCTGTTGGTAACCTTCGCCTCTACGGCAATAGATGTACTACCCGTAGATATCACGCATGTATAAGTATAATGAAAATAAGAAGAGATGAGAGACCTGGTGTGCTGTAAGTATACGAGCATGAAACATGAGATCTTTTTCTTGCTCCCTGCAATCTTTTCTCCTGCTCCTGTATACTTTGGTTGTGCTTATTTATTATCAGAAACAGCGTGTCACGAGGGTACAGCCATATATGGTTCTTGGCCTGCAGAACAAGGAACGCCTGAGCACCAAGAAACTGAACAGTGCTTTGTATTGGACCGATGCTATTTCTGCCCGTCATGCCGTGGATGCTGAAGCTTCACGCCATACTTCCACATGATATAATAATAGCATGGTTTGGTGACCAGTGGTTGATGCATATATAGGGCTCATTGTACCTCAGCTCTGTCGACTTTCCTTGCTATTTAAAAAGACTCGAGGTGGTGAGTGAAGTGTTCTTTCTTTCTCTTCCTCTCCCCGCACAACCCATCCGGGCTGATAGGTGGGACCGGTGCATGCCTACCTTCTCTATCCCCGTGTGGCTTCACCTTTTCTCACCTCTTTCGTTGACTTTTGGATCCTCGTCTCGTGCGCCCCTGTGTCTTCTCCATCTTCTCTCCCATGGTGATTTCCCTGCGTGTCAGGCCCTTCCCATTGCGATTCCTCTGTTTGCCGCCTCGCCCTCCAACACTGCCCTCGTGTACGCTCTCTACCCTCAATGTCGTGTTTGCCATCGCCGTCAAGGCATCGCGACGCAGTGCTTGCCACTCTCACGTCGTTCCTCAACCAGCACCATCACAGTTGCTTCCCATATTCCATAGGCAAGCTCGAGCTCCTCCGTCCTTGTCATCATGCAATTGGCAGGCTTTGCGAAGCTCTAGGCTCATAGCCCCAAATCGACCTGACGACTCGTTGTTTCATTACCCACCAGTCGCTCGACGAAATGCCTTACTTATTATTTTCTTATCTGATCGCTCTTACCTCTCCTTTATCACAATGGCAAAAAGCATACGACGGTCAAGTGAGAGCGGCACGGCCGCACGGTGTCGGCAGTAGGCAAGCCAAGGGTGAGGGACATGCGGTGCAAGCGCGGCCGGGCAAAGGTGAAGGCCACGCACGACGCAAACACAGTAGGCCGAGGGCCAACGCGGGCGATCGGGCGTGCACGCAGAGCAGACGCAGTAGGCCAAAGGCAAGCGCAACTGACAGGCTTACGGTGAGACACAGCTCCCCCTCTTCCTGTCTTTACCTCTCTGCATGGGCATGTGGTACGTTTGTATTTAGTCGGGTTACCTCTCAATAGGCTTCTTGTGAAAATTTGAGAATTGTTAATTTCACCGACACCTGCGGTGATTGTGCATTCTCTTCTCATTTGGATTGAAACGATACAAAGCTAACATGACATTAATTTATTAAGTCATGAAGTTTGATCCAACAAGCTAACATTATTTAATACTGAAAGCATTTGATAAAATATTTATTGGGATGATGTGTGCGAGCGGTTTGAAGGATACTTGCGGCAGCCAAGAGCTACACACAAAATTAAAAGGTCTTGAACACAAGCTGGAAAAAGAAAACGATATCCATGGCTCACATACCAACGCTTGCTAGTAAGGCTATCAACAACGAAATTTGTCCAGCGGTATAAAAATGAATGCTTTGCATGTTTGATTGCCACCACCAGCAAATGTGATGATGCATTTGCTATATTTCATAACTATACCATATTTGTTGATGATTTATATAATTATACCTTCCGATTAGCACAACATCTAATGCAACACTTTGCCTATCTGCTAATTGGTTAATTATATCTTTTACAAATTTGTATAACTTTTTAATATATATTTTTGTCTGTAGCAACATACGGACATTCAGCAAGTGTTTCTGAAATAAGCTGAATCGATTTTGCTAGGATTCTGAATCCCGGCGGATCCATCGTTCCTTCAACGCGGATCAACTGTATTATCATATTGACCTTTTTCAATCATAAAACTGGGCAAGCAGACGTGAATCTTTCCATTTGTCACAGAACTACGTGGTGTGCCCATAAAGATTAACGTGGTGTGACCGAGTAGGTAGCGAGCCAGATGGGCACAACCGAGCTGCAATTAAGGCGTGAGCACGACGAACGTAAGCCTGAACATGCGAAGCATTTTACCAAGCTATGCCACGCGGAGGTAATCCCGTGTGCTCACAAGTCACGACCACACGATGGTCGTAGAAAATTACTAGAATAAATCGCAAGGAAAAAAAAAGAGGCTAGTTCGTTCTCCAACACGACCAAGTAATGGGAGGTTAACGAGAGATTTGGAGCAGGGAACCGTGCCGTCGCGCTGAGGGCGGGAACACGATCGAAGCGGCTGCCCGACGCCGTCCACTCCTTTCCTCTGCCCCTAACGCGCCCGTGCCGGCCATCGACTGGGGCCAGAGGTATCGTAAGATCACGGCAACGCATCGGCCTTATGGCGTGCGTGCGGCCATGTTTGGACTTGGGACTTGGGAGCAGTCGCGGTTGGTCGCGCGGCATGGCGTTGCCGCGGATTTCTCGGACTGCGTGGTCTCTCGGCTCGGAATCTGTCGTGTGGGCCCCGAGAAAACTTCAAAAGCCTCCGGCCGCGCACGTCCCGTCGACGTTGGGGAGAGCCGTGGACGTAGGCCGGTGTCGGTTTTGACGCCGTTGTTTGTCGTGCAGGCTTTTCTTGTTGCTGTGTATTCCTTTTTGCCCTTTTCTCTTTGTACACGTTGCGATGTTGGATCTTGGATCTTGTAACAGTCTTTGTGCTTACATAGTAGTTACATCCATCCACTAGGGTTAGGAACACTCGCGGGGCTTCAGCTAGGCCAAGCCCTGGCCGACCCCCTTCCAAATTGGAAACCTGTGATTATGTATTTGATATTTCATTGAATAGATTCTTATCAAGTCATAAATTAACTCTTCACACAAAGGATTAATATATAATGGGTTGAATTGGCCCCTCTTAATCTTTAATCGAGCTCCGCCACTGGTTAGGAACCTACACCCAATTTCGATTGGTCTTCGGCGACCGCCAACATCCCTATCGAATATCGATACAAACCTCTCCTAGGTCAGCTAAGGAAGGTGACAGTACTCGTCGTCGAGGGACTAGGGCGTCAAGATCAGGATGATCTCACTTCTCTGATCTGCCACCACCTCTCTGTGCTTTTCTTCTTCTTTCTAATCTCAGTTGTTGCCGAGGCCAAGCCACCCCACAGCTGGTATCAACAATAGCAAGGCTCCCTGCACGACGTAGGTGGAGATTAGGAGATAGATCAGTGGCGGAGGCAGTTTGACCCCATAGGTTTTTGTATTAAAAGCCCAATTACTATTGATATTTGTATATAAACTAGTAAAAGACTAAAGATTTTATAAGTGTTGACCCAACAAGGTTTAGATCCTATCTACGCTACTGAGATCGATCCCCATATAGGGATTAGGGGCGGTGAATGGGAAATGGTGTGCGCTCTAGCACGAAGAGAACGAAATAAGTAACGGCACTCGGGAAGGGGGTCACCTATGATCCGACAAATAATACCCACATAATAGCACTTTCGTTGTGCAAGACACGTGTATATAAATAACCGAGTTTAAAAATATGAGGTTAAATATAAAAAGCACCTCGTTACTCCCACTAACGGTAAGGTCACGCGGGTTAAGCGGCAGGACAGTACAGCACTATTACACTGACCGGCCTTAACGCACAAGCAAAAACAAAATAAAAACCCCAACTAACCAGCGAAGAAAAAAGGACAAAACAACAGAGGAGCTGAACCAAAGCGAAGCAGGGAGAGAGGCCGAGAAAACCCAGAGCAAAAGCCCCAGAGCGATCCGCCTCCCGCATTGCCTCGAAGCCGCTCGATCCGGCCGAATCCGAGCCCGCACTCGCGCTGCCCCGCCGGAGGGCTCGATCTGGGCCCGGATCGGCCGTCATTTCGGCCCTGTGTATGCTCTAGTCCCGGAGCCGGAGGTGAGGTATGGGGACCGGGGACGGCCAGTTCGAGGACTTCCATGCAGGTGAGACCGTCGATCTGAGCTTTCCTTTTCTTTTCGCTGTGGGGGAACGGCTCAATTCAAGCTCCGGAGCTGACTGTTTGGATCTTTAAAAGTTTCGTGCGTTTTCTGTGTGAATGTTCGGCGAAACTGCGAGCCGGGGGTGATTCAGTTCTTGTTAAGGTCCAGGTTTTGCGCTTCTGGACTTTAATTTGCCCAGTGCTTGGAGCCTTGGATTGTTAGGTGTTCTTTATTCCTCCTATTTTGGCAGTGCAGTGCGACGCAGCTGTTTTTCTTTAGCATTTGGTTTGCTATTTTTTACCTGGGAGGTCAAAGTGCGATCTTTGTTCTAATGATGTTGTTTTTTAGACTGTAAATTTGAATTTGGGAGCTCAAAGTTGTGATTTGTACGCATTTGTCACGCTTGTTTTCTTTGGTGATGAAAACATTTCTAGCCAATCGGCGTGCTGAGGTGATAGATTGGCTCGGTGGGTTACTGCCGGAGTTCGATTTGCCGTTGGATTCTTCAGACGAGGAGCTGCGGGAGTACCTCATCGACGGCACGGCCCTGTGCTACATTGCGGACAAGCTCATGCCCAGTGTTCTGGAGGTGAGCAAACTGACATCAGAAATGGAGGATATTTGCTGCATGTTGCTGTTGCTGACATGGCTTTGTTTGTAGGGCATGTGGGGTGGTTATGCATCGGACCAGCGGTCAAATGTGAAGAAGTTCCTCTCCGTTGTCGCGGAGATGGGTCTGCCAGGCTTCAGTGTGAAGGATCTCGAGGAGGTGAGGTTGCTCCTGTCATGTGAAGTAGATGTTGGTATATGCTAGAATTACGATGCTAGTATGTATTCCAACTAAATGCTGCTCTCCTCTCCTTGTCAAGGTGTACGTTAATATGGTTAGCATAGTTGGTGTTTAGTACTTAGTACCTTGATGGCAATAAGGACTATAATTTTGTTGGCACAGAATAGCAATAATGTGTCTATGTCTTTATGAAGATGATTTATATGCACTTATATAGTATGAAATGTCCCCCTTAAGTTTGCCTATTGTTGATTGGACAGCAGCAATAACCTTAGTCACTATTACTTTAGAAATATGTGAAACCTGAGTGGTCTTAGACAGTTAGATATTGATACTCTGCTGTAGAATTTTACTGAACATTCAACATAGGAAGCAAGTTTGCAGAAAGTATTCACTAAAATGTTCCTCATTTCTTAGATGCTTACTCCTAGTGTTTGAGGTTATGGGTGTATTCAGATATCTATAAGAGGCAGAGACATGAAAGCTTTGGATTAAATCAGACTCACTTTACAGTTGCCAATCAAATCTGTAGTTCTGTACCATATAATTTTCTGTTCTCATGTCATTTTTTTGTCAACTCTGGCTGATTCGATGATTACAGGGATCAATGACTTCTATAGTGGAGTGTCTCTTGGCTCTAAAGGATAATGTGAATACAGGATTGGGTGAAAATATTTCTAACTATGCTGCTAAGACTCCACTCAGAAGGAAACTGGAACTTCGGGAAACCGATGGGCCTGTAGTTCAAGTTGCCACACCAGGGAAAAAATCTCCTGGAGAGGAAAGAAGAAAGAGCCTCTGGGACCCCAAGTCCCAGCAAAGAAGTCCTCTACTTTCAGGTATGCACATGTTGTCATTTCCTTTGCGTCAAGTGTCATAGATCATTTGGAGTTTTGGACCATTAAACACTGTAATGAGTTGATATCTGAAAGTTCAGACAAACAATATTTGGTATTTGCCTGTTGCCACTAATAATTAGCTGGTGGTAGCATACCCCATTAATCCTTGAATTTTACATATTGGCACAGTGATTAAAATTTATATAACCAGGCATCGCTACTTCAGCATGACTTTCGTATCTTGGTGAAATTTCATATTTGTAACGTTGTCAACTTGTGTTGTTTTAGGATGCAAGTAGCATTTATATTTTTCCGCCTCTGTTTCTTCTCCCCTTGAGTTTGACTTAAGAGTTTTGTTATGTTGATCTGTGGTTATGTTTTCCTTCCTATTTAGGACAAAAGGTCAACGAGGTTTGCCAATTTAAGCGTGGATCCTACACAGATCTTCCTGCAGCTAAGATTTCAGAGATGATGCATTCAAATAGTTTAGATGTAACATCTTTAGCATCATACCATAACAATTAAACAATATTTTTCGTAGTTGTCCCTGCTCCTTTCCTAATAATTATTATCGTTTCTCAGAATGCCCCTACTCAGTCACTTCTTAGAGTTGTTAACGGCATTCTGGATGAAAGTATTGAGAGAAAAAGAGGAGAAATACCACATGTATGTCTACTTTTGGTGACTTTCAACAAACGGATTTTATGGAATGCTAGTGCTTATCCATCCTTTGTTATTGATGACTAACCCTGGCCTACTTTTCTCAGCGTGTTGTTTATTTACTAAGGAATGTTGTTCAAGAGATTGAGCACCGCATTTCTATTCAAGCCGACCACACTAGAAACGTAAGGGTAACCCTTTTTTCATATGGATTCAATTCCTGAATCAAATCACTTATTTGAGTTGTTTCACAGCAAAATAGCATCATCAGGACACGGGAGGACAAGTACCGTTCAAAAATTAAAGCCCTTGAGACATTAGTAAATGGAACAAATGAAGAAAACGAGGTAAAGGCCCAACTTGTTGACGGTTAGAAAATGCTCACCAGAGTTACTCCTATGTTGTAATACTGACAAATATGTGGTTCCTTCTTCAGATAGCAATAAATCGGCTTGAGCTAGTTAAGGTATTCAAAATATCTTCATCTGTTTGTTATATTTTTAGCTTCTTATGTTTTTCTTCGTGCATTTTACTTGCTTCAGTTATTATTTACAAATATTTTATTTGAAAGAAATACTGGCAGCACAATTTTGGACTGTATAAAACTAAGATTACTTATGAGTTCATGCACTACATGTAGTGCTAATAGTTAGGATAAACATATTGTACTTGTGTTTTTCTTATAGGTAGAGAAGTCAAAAATTGATGAGAAAAGAAAACTAGGGGAGCAAGACATGGTTCGGCTGATACGAGAAAAGGAGAATGCTGAGAACACAATCATTAACCTTCAGCAAGAAATGCAAGTCATGAGTAGGATGCATGAACAATACCATGGGCAAATGGAAACAAAAGCAAGGCAGATGGAGGAGCACTTGACTCTAAGAGCTAAGGAGGCCGAGTTTCTTCTTATGCAATCGAAAAAGAAAGTAGAAGAAGTTGACGCCGCTTCTCAACTAAAATCGCAACTCTGGAGCAAGAAGTCAAACATTTTTCAGAGTTTTATGGATACTCAAAAATTGTCTATTAAGGTTTGCTTATCTTTGTGTAATTAAGTTTATTTATGTTTCAGATTATTTATGTTTTTATGATTCGACTATTGTAGGACATAAGAATATCATCTCAGTCCATTAAGCAAGAGATTTATACCCTTCAAATGAAATGGAGGGATGAAATATCTAACATTGGTATGTGGGTATATCTTCATGATGTGTGTGTTTGTATTATTCCATATACATGTGTGTTGTTACTTTGATATTTTAGTTTGTTTCGTCTTAATGTTTAAACTTGTGTAGGACTTGACCTAAAAGGTTTGGTAGATGCTGCTGAAAATTATCATAGGGTTCTTAACGAAAATCAAAAGTTATTTAATGAAGTACAAGAATTAAAAGGTATTTTCCTGCACAATTGTTTATTTACTTTTGGAGCACATTGTTTGGTTGTAACATTTTGTTTCTGCTCTAATGTTTGTTATCAGGTAATATCAGAGTATATTGTCGTGTAAGACCATTTCTTCCTGGTCAAGATGGGAAATCAACCACAATTGATTATATTGGTGAAAACGGTGATATTCTCATTTCAAACCCCTCCAAGCAAGGAAAGGATGGATATCGAATGTTCAAGTTTAACAAGGTGTTCAGTACACATGCTTCTCAAGGTATATCTTAATTAGATCAAGAATTCATAAATAAAATAAAATATTTTTGTGTATCATTGAGTATTGCTCACTAACTACTATTTGATAACTCACAGCTGAAGTTTTCTCCGATATCCAGCCCTTGATTAGATCAGTTCTTGATGGATTCAATGTGTGCATTTTTGCATATGGCCAAACTGGTTCAGGAAAAACTTACACCATGGTATTAACTACTCTTTGACTTATTGGAGATAACAAACTTGATTTGATAACTACTATTGGGGATATTACTAATTGGTATTTGCAATTATTTTTGTTTTAGAGTGGACCGGGCACATCAAAAGAAGATTGGGGTGTTAATTATCGAGCTTTAAATGACTTGTTTGATATCTCTCTAAGTAGGAGAAACACTTTGTCATATGAGGTGGGAGTACAGATGGTTGAGATATACAATGAGCAAGTCCGCGATCTTCTATCAAATGATATTGCACAAAAAAGATATCCTTTTCCAAAAATATATTTTATTTCTATTAACATCTCTTCCCTGGTTGCACTATTAGAACTCATGTTGTTAAACATGTTGGGAAAAAAAAACAAGTGTGTTATTCTTGACATAAAGAAACACTTGGAATTTGGAGTACTTCTCAGCCTAATGGACTCGTCGTTCCTGATGCAAGTTTACACCCTGTCAAATCTACATCGGATGTACTAGACTTAATGGAAATTGGACAGGCAAATAGAGCAGTTGGATCAACAGCTCTAAATGAAAGGAGTAGTCGGTCCCATAGGTATATACAATAGACTACTAACTGAAGTTATCCCATATTCCCATCAAAATCTTATGAAATACTATGCTGAAAGCTTTTGTTGCATGCAGCATTCTAACTGTGCATGTTAGAGGGCTGGATTTGAAGAATGGATCTACTTCTCGAGGATGTCTCCATCTGATTGATCTTGCTGGGAGTGAGAGAGTTGAGCGGTCCGAAGCAACCGGAGATAGATTAAAAGAAGCACAACATATCAACAAATCCCTTTCTGCTCTTGGAGATGTCATTTTTGCTTTGGCTCAGAAGAATGCCCATGTGCCATACAGAAACAGCAAACTGACTCAAGTTCTTCAGAGCTCTTTAGGTAACATATAGTTTTACGTAAATGTGTATGTGGTAGATTTCCTTGTCCTTCTAAAGTTTACTCTTTTCTTGTAGGTGGACAAGCAAAGACACTAATGTTTGTTCAAATAAATCCCGATGTTGAGTCATATTTAGAAACCATAAGCACTTTAAAATTTGCTGAAAGGGTTTCTGGAGTTGAGTTAGGTGCTGCAAGAAGTAACAAAGAGGGCAAAGATATAAAAGAGCTGCTAGAACAGGTTTTGCCCTTCAACCTCTGATAAATTCCAAATTACTTTTGCTTCACTTGTTTTACTTGACGTCTTGAACTGTAAACACTAGCCGTCAAGCTTTGCATAGACTTAATGTGATCAGTTTCAAGGGTGATTTTCTGCTGGTATCACCTTGTCGTCGATACGGGATCGGACAATAAACTTGTAAGCATCCCCGGTCGGATGCATCGACTGCCGAGGATACGAGGGAGGAACTTAATGAAAATCACACACAAGGGGGTCGTACGGATGTATTGCATATGGGCGGTACAAGTTACAATTGGCCTCCCCCTCCCTGTTTACGAGAGGTCCTATTTATAGAGGAGGAGGGGGGATCAGTGAAGTTACATTGCTGCCCTTGGGGCTTAGCTTGCTCGGGGGTGGTCCTATTTATAGGAGGAAGGGGGTCACTGAAGTTACATTGCTGCCCTTGGGGCTTAACTTGCTCCGGAGGTACTTCTGTCCATCGCGTCAAATGGGTCCCGTCACGTATGCGGGTGTTGATGGGACCTCGCCGTGTGGCTACCCCGGACCGGGTCTAGGGTGGATTCGCCGATGTGTCACGCCTCGCCAAGGTTGGTCTTCGGACCCCGCCCGAGGTTGGTCTCCGAACCTCGTCCAGGGGTTGGACCCGTCCAAGGTGTCATGCCTTCACGAGGTACCGTCGGCTCGAGGTAGCATGGGCCAACACACCTCAAGTGAACTTCTGAACTGAAAAGAAAAAGGAGAGCATAAATTGTTGAGCCTTAATAATAGGAGCAAACGGATGCTTTAATTTATTGTTCTTAATGTCGATTGCTAATACTTGTTGCTATACTTAGCTCAGCTAGCCTCCGTATGCACATGGGGTTGTGAATATTCTCTCTATCTTGATTTCAAAAGTATCATCATTACTGCATCCAGGTTGCATCCTTGAAGGACACAATAGCACGAAAAGATATGGAAATCGAACAGCTTCAACTCCTTAAAGACAAAGCCAAATCTCCCAGTTCATTAACAGGAAATGGCAGTAGCTTGATCAAACACTCTACTTCCTCTACGGGTTTGTCATCACTCACCATGGCAAGCCAACAGAACCAACCATTATCAGGTGTGCGATCACTGAAGTCTAGTGATAGACTAACTTCAGAACCTAAAAATTATACAGTGTTCAATGGAAGCATTAATGGTCACACTTCACCCACTGATACAGGGCCTGTGGGATCCGGTGAAGCCGAATATGAAGATAATGTATCTGATGATGGCTGCTCAGTAGGAGAAACTGAGTATTCTGTTGGCAGTGCTTCAGAAACAGCAGCCGAGCGGATGTATGTACTAATTCTGCTGTCCTCTATCTCTTCTTCCAAACCCACCCTGCACTAGTGAAGAGAATTTATTTTATGTCTTAGCATACAGTGACTTAAACATCATACACTGATAGCAAAAATGATTCATATGCATCACCACAAATACCTCCTTTTCTTGCAACGAAGCCTGCTATTTAACGGATGCTCTACAATTACAGGCAGAAAGCCCCATCAAGAATAACCAGATTTTTTCTCACAAAGAATGGGCAGCCAGCAGCTTCCAGGCCAAAACCAAGGGAAGCTGTTCTCAAAACTCCAGGTATGTAAATGTAAACCATTTCGCATGCTAGGTCACTAGTTTCTTTCTTTCTTGAGATGACTAGGTCACTTTGTTTCTGGTACTTACCAAAATTTCCATTTACTGATGCTCTGACAAAATGCAAATTTCTAGGCACGACATTTGTTAAATACTCACATTATCAAACCCAAAAGCTTCATTATGCCAATGATGCTTATATTCATTAACCAGGTCGAGCGAAATCTACTACGGCCAGCCAGGTGACAGGAGGATCTTCTATCAAGCCCCCGAAAAGACGGTAGAAACAGGGCAGGGCCATGCCTTGCATTGCATCTGTAATGTAACTCAAAAGCTTGTGCTGAAACACAAGGGGTAGTTTAGGAGGTACTTTACTGTATGGATTTCACCGGTCAACGTTCCGTTGATTAATGATGAGCAGCCGGATTATGCTAGCCGTCGTCGTAACGGGATGTGTTTTTTTTTTACTGTCTATTCATAAGTTATCAAAAAAATTCATAAGTTATCTGAATTTTTTTTAAGTTTAAGTTACTTTTTGTGACCATTGAATCAATATCCACTCATATGACATCCATTGGATCAATATCCAATCATATGACAATTATATGACACATCAATTCCTACACAAATTCAATGGCCACAATAAGTGATTTAAATTTAAGAAAATTTCAGGTAACTTAAAACTAGCAAAATTGTTTTTCTTTGCCTACCTGAGTCGTGAGTGCACTTAGGGTATCTTCAATAGTATATTTATTGTCGTCTCTCTGTTATGTTATGTTAACAAAATTATACGTGGAGGAGAGGGGAGGAGAAAGCATAAGTCGTCTCTTCCTGAAGAGACTGTTGTGCACACGAAACAATACATAATACATTAATCTACTTTAGATGATATATATGTTTGTTTTAAAGAAAAATTATAAAATATAAATGTTGAAGAGTGTGCTAATGACTATCTATTGGAGATATTGTCTCTAAAGATAATATAGCATATGTTAGCAATAAGGTTATTTTTAACTATTAGAGATACCCTTAGTGGCATAGTCAGGGGCAGAGATGGGCTTCGGGCTGGTTAGGCGGCACAACCGGTCCAGAGAAAATAGTAGTGGAGTTTTTTTAGTATATATATAAAAATCAATACACAATGTTAGGCCTAACATTTATCGTCTGGCCCGAGGCCTAGCCGGCTAGCCTAGCCAAGTGGCCTGCCGTGTGAGGGACCAGCACCCACGGGGAGGCGGGGAGCCCTAGCCGCCTTCTCCCTTCGGTCTTCCCCAAGCCGCCTTCGGTCTTCACTCTTCCTCCCCTAGCAATTCTCCGAGGCGCCCGAGCGCTCCTCCAAAGTCCAGTCCTCCTCTTCGTGGCCGGCCACCCCCATTGCCTCCTCTCTGCCACGGCGTCGCCCAACGTCCAGCGCCTCTCTCGGCTCACGACGACGGCACCCTCCCCCGCCGCCCTCCACTCCCGGCGCACCGCTAGCGGCCAGCGCCTCCTTAGGTGGTCGGGCCGCCTCCTGGTGGTGCTCCACCCAGCGCTCGCTCCCCCCAGCGGCGGCGCGCGCTCTCTGGCTCCCACTAGCGCGGCGGCGCCTCGGCCGCCAACACCTCCCGGCACCGCCGCCTCCTCGGCCTCGGCTCTTCGCCACCGCCGCGGTGTCGGCTCCTGGTGAGCTCCTCCTCAGCTCTTCGGCAGTGGATTGATAGATAAACATTGGTCCGTTATCTCTTTGAACCATGTACAATCCTATCTTTTTTATTTCTGCCCAGTTTGCTTTCAGATAGTTCTTGTCCCTACTTCATCATGTTACGAGATAAGCTAAATCATAAACCAATATTCTAAAGGAATAAGTCTAGTTTACTCCCTCTAACTATCAGAAAAGTCTGATTTACCCCATGAACTTCAAAACCGGTTATTTAACCCCCTGAACTTGCGAAATCGGTCAATAAACCCCTCGGGCCGGTTTCGCGTGGCGGTTTTGCACACGTGGCATCTCATTTGTCCCAGTTAGCATGTATGTATCCTAGTCAACATGTATGTGTCCCAATCATCTCCTCATCTCCCATTAGCAACCCACATCCATCTGCCTCCCTACGCATGAGCAGCAACAAGCATCACAAATCAGAAATAAATCAAGCCTTAAAAACTAAAACCGCAGAGAAGAAATGATTTAAGGGGAAGGAAGCCACTTCTCCCCCAAAACCCGCCATGGGAGCCAAGCGGGGAGGACCAAGCCAAGCGGGGCCGGCCATAGGAGGACCAGGCCGGGGGCTGTGCCGACCGATCCAGGCCGGGAGTGGCGATGCGCATATGGGGCTGGGCCAAGGCGGTGCGGGTGGCGGCGGGCTGTAAGATCGAGGAGGCCAACTAGAGGGGGGGTAAATAGGCGTTTTAAAAACTTCTATGCGCTAAAACAAATTTCTAATGCGGAAGCTAATACAAATACGATTTTGCACAATTAAAGCCTAAAACAACTAGGTTCAACTTAGTGCACCAACAATACAAGTCTATTGATAATAATCAATCAAGCATGGACTTGTAAACAATTCAATTTAAGCAATGTAAATGATACTATTGCAATCATACACAATGAATAAGCAATTTAATACAAGGTATATAAATTACACAATGTAAAGCAAGCATTCATACACAATGAATGTAAATGCAATAGTAAGGCAATAGAGATCACACCACAAAGACACGTCGATGTTTTACCGTGGTGTTCGGAGACTTGCTGGTCTCCCCTAGGCCACGTTGAGGGAAACCCAAACCAATTGGGCCGGCTCCACGAATTAAGCCTTCCTCCGAGGTATCAACACCTCGCTCCACTAGGGTTGCTCTTACTCCACTCCGGAGATGGCGAGCACCAAGCCACTCACAAACACCGGGCCTTCTCACAAGCTTCACTTGAGAAGATCACCGGACCACGACGCCTCCACGCCGTCTAGGTGTCGGCAAACACCAAGAGTAATAAGCCAAGCCCCTTGCTTGACTCTCACCACGTGCAACGAATGCACAAACTCAAGTGGATACGAAATCCACCTCTAGATGCAACACATGCAACTAGAGACCTCTCTCCTTGCTCACAAGGTGCAACACATGCACAATTGAGAGGAGAAGCTCACACTAGCTCAAGAGAGTGAAATGAAGTGCCAAAGATTGCCTCTCAACCGGCCAAGGAGGTATTTATAGCCCCTACACCAAAAACTAGCCGCTGGGAGACGAAACAGCCAAAACTAGCCGTTACAGACTTTTGCGGTCGTACCGCCCTCACAAGGGCCGATACAACCGTTCTGGGCGGTCGTACCACTCTTTACATGGCGGTCGTACCGCAGCTCAAAATCAGCACAGACGACACTCGGTAAAAAGGTCATAACTTTTGACTCCGATGTCGGAATTGAGTGCTCTTGGACTCTATTGAAAGCTTATTCAATGGGCTACACAACCCACCTATTTTATTTGATCTCAAACACATTTTATCAAATCAAAAAGCACAATTCCAAAGAGCCATTACTATGGTCTAAGTCCAAAGTGTTAGCAACAAGCAATCTTAGACCATACCAAGGGAAAATACATGAATCCCAACAATTTGCAAAACACATTTGCAAACTTAGATCATGCCACAAGGAGTAGGTACATGGACTTCAACCATTTGCAAAACATATTTGCAAAGTATAGTGACATGCTATGTAACATCCCAATTTTGGACTTGTGTTTCAAATGTAAGAAAATGGGTAGAAATTAAAACTTTTTATTACATCATGTATTTCCTATATGTTCAAAACAATTCCTGTACAATAATTTTGGAAATACAAAGTCACAAGTCTTTTGATCCAAAACCTTGTCTTCCAAAAACATTCTTGTCAAATCTTGTGATCATCCTTTGAAAATATTTTTTCCAAGTTCTAGGAATGGTATGTGACCCCTCTGAAAAATTTCACAATTTTTAGAAATTGTTTGAATATTTTTAGAGGGCAGTCAAACCTGTTTGACATTCAGTCAAAACCCTAAACCAGGACCTTGCATAATTTTTGAAGAAAAATGCACTAAATAAAAACATCTGAAAACTTTATACAAGGTTAATATATGAGTTAGCAAGCTCCTGTAAAACTTTCAGAATTTTTGGAGTTGTTTTGCTACCTCAAATAAATCCCCAAAGTCTCAGCTCAATTTAAAAACTCAAAACCAGGTTTCACTATTCCTCGGGTGCGGACCAGTCTCGGGCTCGAGCTACTTGACTTGGCTCAGTCAACTAACTGCACCCGGGCTCACTTAAAACGCGCATTCAATCTCAGCCGCTGAATTTAAATCGTACGACCCACATTCGCGAGAACGTTCGAACCTTGCGAACGCACCAACTCACTTGGACCATTGGATCAAGATCTGACCGTCCAGATGAATTGGGCCGTTCGGGTCACCCGGTTGTCACCTTCAATCGTGACCATCCATTGTAGATCCAACATTCATGATCTTTCCAAGTGTTTTAAACCTCAGGAGCCTCGGACAATCTCAACCGTTCATTTCTGATCAAAGGGCTCACGATCAGCCCTAGCCCTTTTCTGGTCATCTTCTTCCTCGAGCCGTGCGTGAACAGAGGGAGGCATGGCCTTGGTCGTGTCTGCTCCCTCGACAACGTCTCCCTGGTCGGCATTTAGTGGGTGCAGGTGCTTTCGGCCATAGGCATGCCCTACTCCTACCCCCATCATTTCTCATTTTGGTTCACGTTGGTACCATGAGCCAAGCTTACCGAAGAGCTCGTTTTTGCTAAACCCTAATTTTTCCTAGCTATAAAAGGCCCCAAAACCCCTCCCGGTATTCCTTTACACCACCCTAGCTCATTCTTTGCTTGTGGAGCTCAAAACACCAAAAATACCAAAACCACCATTGTTGACCCGTGGAGCTCAATTGTGGATCTTGGTGCTCCAGTGGTTCATCTTCAATTCTTCTTCTACCTTTTTGAACTCCTTAACCCTCTATGCATTTATCTTAACTCAATTTTGGATTTCATTCACAGGAATGGACCAATTTTAAGTTGGGATCTTTTCGGCCGAATTCATCCCCTTTCTTCTCTAGCTCCGGTAAGTGGTTCTTTTGGCAATTAATTGTTCATGGACCTTCTGTGGGCCTTGATGCAGCTATTTTGACCACCAGTGGTGTTCATTTTTGCTCAGGTCTTTATTTCCACTTCATCTTCTTCAACTCTGACAAGCTTCCCCGTGGTCAAAGCTTCAGGGGCCATCTTTGGAGCTCTTCCTGGCTAAGATAGTTTCTTATTAGTCCTTAGATGTTGTGGCACCCGCTTCTTTGGACAATGCGGAGCTTTTTGAGTCATTTTCGTTTTCGGCCTTAGTGTCACCGTGCCCTTTTTCCGGCTCGCCGGCGTTCTAGGCCGTCGCCACCATCGAGGTTACCCCCACTGGGTGTGCAATAGTATTTACAACCCATTTTTGCACTTTTTAGATGATTCCAGTGGGGTTAAATTCATGTTTGACTAAGGTTTAATATAAAAATGCTTTTAGACATTGTTCTGTGCCACAAAATTTTGTAAATAATATTAACTTGATTTCAGCCATTTTAGAATATACCATAAATTGTTTTAAAACTTGTAAAATGCATATCTTTTTATGTATAACTCCAAAGTGTGTAAACTCAACTTGTTAAATTTCTCTGTTAACAAACTTTAATATGAAATAGGTTATGATCATGATTTCATTTCTGTAAAGTAACATGTGCTAGGTTTACAACTTAGAAAAATCATAAGTAAATCATTATAACTCCAATTTGAGTAAACTCAACTTTGCTGTTCTTAGGATATCAATATCTACCTGCTGTAAAAATTTTAGGTTCCAGATCATTCTACAAATTTATGCCATGAACAATACCATTAATTAATTTAGTGAATTAACAGGATAATAGAAATGGTTTTAGCTATAACTTTTTCATACTTAATCCAAATGATTTGATTCTTGTTCCTAAAATTATGTAAAATCATAATCTTGCTGCTGTATGAATTTCATAAGATTTGGATGACTTTCGTTGTTGAATTTTATTTGGTGTTCTTCGTTCTTATTGGTTTTATCGTATTTTCGCGTTAGGTTCTGAAGATAATATTGATCTTGAATCTGATCCACAGCAGCCAGACCCTGCCCTACAGCAAGGCAAGCAGATGTAGCATTCATTTGATCATGTTGCTCCTACTATTTTCAAATTCTAATATGATTGTTTGCAAATTCTACGTATGCATTGTTATCTTGTTTTAAACTATTATCGATTAGTTGACCTATTAGATGCATAATCTGTAAGTAAATGTTTATCCTCTACTACTGAGCCTAGGAATACTTGCTGTGATTTTGGGTTCGTTGGATGAACCCTTGTCACTTAGTAGCACGAGTTAAAATGCTTAGGCATGCTTGGCTATCGGTAGAAATGGGCGGTTATCGACTTGTCGATAACCTTGATCACGCAAAACTTACTATGATCTTTATGTTGCAGCCTTTGTGCTGTGTTTACTTGTGAAAACTAAAAACTGAAAACAAAATGATTTGGACTTGGGCACAACGGTATGTTGGTGTGCTTTTGGGTGTGACTGGAATGGTGCCCGGGTTAACAAGGACCGAATACTTGCGCCATTGATCCAAGCAATATTGCGTGCTAACCACACTAGGGGCATATGGAACCCCTCTTGGCTAAGTACTTTGGGAGGTGTTAGTTAGGGGTCGCTGGTGGGTAAAACTGTTTTTATAGAGGAAAAGCTCCCGCAGTTGCTTCAGCTGGGTCGGTGTCTCCTACTCTCCGGGTTGTGCGGCTCTTAACTAGCATCATTAATTGGAAATGGCTCTTAACCATGCGAGAATTGCTTACGTAATCAATTGCTCTTTATGCAAAGTGAAACTCATTCCTTGTTTTGATGCAATCTTTGACTTGGATTGAAAGAAAAATACTTCTGTAACTGATAGTAGATCTTAAAATCTTGAAATTATTCACATGATAACCTGATGGTGTGTAGTTAATAAATATAATTTTTCCAGAATTTATTGAACTTGTTTTACCCAGAAATTAAATCAAATGCTTTGCAGTGCTGTCTGGCTAATTTTGAATCTGGTACTAATAGGATGGCTTAAAACTACTAGGGACAAATTTTCTAGTGTTAAGTATTACCTCAGTAACATGCCAGAATTGTTTTGGAATTTTTTAACTCAATTTCACTGCTGTTTGAGCCTTAGGATGTATTTCCTTGTCTGAGATGTTGTATAAACTAGAACCTGAGCTTTATATGAGAGATTAATTTTTCTAGCATCTCTAGTGTCCCAGAAACATCCCAGATTTTTTTCTAAAATTTTTCTAGCCAATTTAGTATTTTTCCCAAGCCTTAGTTGCTCACTAGTAGTCTTTAAACAAAACCTGTTTTGGACTAAGTATTAGGTTTGTTTGAGTGTGAACCTTCTTGAGGCTTGTGTGTAATCTTGACATGATTTCACTATCATGTGTATGACTTATTGAGTGTTATGCAAGTTGTCTAGTTGATCGTTTGACTGCTATGTTAAGGATCAAGTCATAGTAATGTGGATTCTTGTTGTTTGTTGCCTCTTTTGCTCACCGAACAAGAATGAAATTGTTTTGTTGTATTATGATAGAATCATGTAAGCATGCATAAGAGCATTTGCACTCTCACTAACCAAAAATTTAAAATTTGCCTTAGGGCTGATTTGCACACATGCATCCTCTCATGCATTCATCATGTGCATTCCCTTTCCCAGCCCAACAAATAGGACTAGAGAAGCAAGGGTTAAGTGAAATCACCTTGAGCATTGCTTTAAAACACTTTTCTCTTCTCTATAGTAACCCCTTCCCTCGTAGACAGTTAGTATTCTTTCGTTCTACCAAAAGACGACGTGAAGTTTGGCCTGTCAGAAGTGCCTTCGAATCAAGAAAAGAAAGGTTAAACAAAGCAATGGAAAGAAAATATGTCAGCAACGTCAAGTGCTATGTCAAAATCTTCCGGCTCTATCTTTGAAGGAAATCAAGACAGTAGATGGTGCATTTCGTTAGAATTAAAAGAACCGCATAGAAAACACATGACAGAAGGACCATAGAAATCCTTCGACAAGCTACCCTTTATAGAACCTAATACTTCTAAAGAACCTTACTTGTTTCGGATTTAAGTTCGTTTTACGACGAAGTCCGAAGCGTGACTCTGTAACCAAGCCCAGTTAAGTTTGCAACAGCTTTTCGTTCTGACTTCCGAACTACCGAAATCTCGGGACGAGATTCTTTTTAAGGGGGGTAGATTTGTAACAGCCCAAAATCCTTAAGTTGGATTAGGTAAGCATCTAATGTGCATTTGTGAAATTTTGGACTTTTTAAAACTTTTGTTGCAAAGCAAATATGTTAAAACCTAGTAATCCAATACCCCTTCTCCAATTCAAAAGTCCAACTTGAATTTGGGGCAAAGCTAAAAAGGTTTCGGATGTGGAAATACTTTATTTGGATTCAACTGTTCTGTTTTACTTGTTTGAATTTTTCTGGAATTTTTGAAGATTAATTCTTTCTCTATTTAATTTGCATGATCAAATTGGTTTTGAATTTAAAGTACAAACCAAACTTGTGAACATTACTGAATATTTTTCCTAGGCTCTGTAACACCTTATAAACTCACCTACAAAAATTCAATATTTCTAGAATTAATTTACTATTTTTTTTTCTGATAGTCAAACAAGAAAATTGAAAGTCAAATATCCAAAAGAGGAACTTCAAATAATTATAGAGAAGAATATAATACATGAAAAATCCTATAAATTTTACATCATAATATTCACTAGGTCCTCTACATGCCCTAAACTTTTCTTGAATTTTGGAGCTAGGATTCTATATCTAAAAATTCGCTAAACCTTCTCAGCCATTTTCTAAAAATCAGAAAAACTCTTTTTCCTCTCTCCTCACTATTCCTCGGGCTGAGCCGGTTGAGCTGTTGTTGCAGCCGAACCAGCTGACCCGCACCACCTTTCCCCTTTGCCGCTGACCTGCGGGCCCCACTGTAACATCCCAATTTTCAGAGCTTAAAAATCTTTTAATAGTTAGTAGGAAGAAAATTCACCATTTGGATTTTATTTGAATTTAATTTCAAAAGCTTAATATTGGAATTTACAATCAAAAATATTTAATGTGAATAATCCCAACATGAACAATAGCCAAAACTATTTTATTTGGGTTCTATGTGCTCAGATATATTTTCTAGATTTTTCTAGAATTTTTCTGAGTTCATTTGCTATATTCTATTGCCCATTTGAATTTCTTGGTATTTTCTAAATTAGAAAACCTATTTAAAATCTCAGAAAATCAATCGGGCCAAATTCCTTAACTCGGCCCATTCTCCTCGCCATGCGCCCAGTGCGCCAGCCTGACCTACGCCGCATGCGCTCGCACACGACGCTGACCGACATGCGGGACCGCTCCTTTGCCCCATTGTGGGTGGGTCGCTGCCTCTTCCTCTCGATCGGTGGACCGCCGAGGTCGTCGTCTCCGCGCCGCTTCTTCCCCGAGTCCGAGTAGGCGCCGTCCGCCATTGGAGCTTCTAGAAACCTCGTCCGACAACGGACTTTCCTAACTAAAAACCTCTATCTCTAACCTCACCGCACCCGTATCTACACTCAATCGAGATCGAAACGGACTCTATCTCCGTTTTCGTTTTCAACCGAGAAATCCCCAATTTAGGGATTCCTTATCCCGGGCACCCCAGCCCCTATAAATAGCCCCCGAGGATCGCCAGCACCTCCGCAACCCAGAGCCGCCACCCTCATCCCCTCCCGAGCCCTAGCGTCGCCGCAATTGGAGTTCTAGGGTTTTCGCCGCCGCTCTGTTCTTCGTCGTTTCCGCCGCCGTCAGTGCCGTCCGGAGCTCGCCGACTGCACCACCAGCATCGCACGAGCATAAGCAATCTCCTGGTGCTGTCCACTTCGCCGGAGCATCGCCGGAACTCCGATCCAACAGCAACCGAAGCTGCTCCTCCGCTTGAACCTCGCCGCCGGCCATCTCCGGGTGTCTCCGCCGCTCGTGAGTGTACCATCGGGTTCGCAATAGCAAGGGCTTCCGTCTGGTACCATCGGACCTCGCCGGAGCGCCGCCAGTCGCCGTTGCCGTGCGGTCCAGAGCGCCGCCGTTTCCATTGTCGTCCACGTCACCGCCACCTCAGCCCGCGCGCCTGCGTGTCGTCCTGCGTGGAGCCCCGTCAGCGTCCACGTGCGTGGCCACACGGCAGCCCACCGGACCCCGAGTCCCGAGGCTCGGTGGACCTAGTCCACCGTGAGCCTAGCTTCTGACATGTGGGTCCCACATGTCAGAGATTTCTTTTTATTATTTCTTTTCCGGAAATCCTCGCTGACGTCAGCCTGCGCATTAAATCTGATTTTCCTTTAGGAAAATAATTCGGTAAATTCATAAAATCTGATTTTCAGCATTTTATGTAATTTCAAACTTCCAAAGCTCATAACTTTTGCATCCTAACTCCGATTGAGCCCATTCAAATTTCTAAATTTGTCTAAATTCAAGCTCTATTTATATGAGATTTTTATTTAATTTTTGGAGTTTGTTTTGCTTCTGTTATTTATTTGTTTTGTTTGTTTTTGTCTCGTTTGCGAGTAGACGTCGATTCGTCGGGAAATTTTGTGGAAGAAGGAGCACCCCAAGATCAAGACCAGTACATAGACCTTTTCCAAGGCAAGTCATACCTTTGATCATCTTGAACTCAGTTTTCAAATTACTTTGTGTTAAATTATTGCATTCTACTTTAATTATTTATTTAAATATTTTGGGCATAGTTAATATCAAAATTGTTATCACACCTTGGCCTTGTATGTCATAATTCCTTGTCACCCTAGATTGGTTATGAGTTGGTAATATTATAGAACCAACGTGGGTTGGTTAGATGCGAGTACAGTTGCTTAGCCATGCTACGAGTCTCACATCATATGTAAGTTGCAAATATTAATTATGACTAAGTGACTATGGAACTTTGTGTAAAACTGTGTGCTATGTGTTATTACTTCGTGATGGCATGTGTTGCACTAAAACCAACCGGGTGGTAAAGGATTTAGGCGAGGCAAGTGGTGGAGCGTGTGACATGGTGGTCTATGTGATGGGAATGATAATATTTGTGACTTAGTTAGAACATGGAAGTCTTGCCTTGGTCAATTAAGGACTTAACTTTGTGCGTCATTGAACCGAGCCTTCTTTGTCGACCACATGCCCGGTATGGGACGGGCCTAACTTAGTAAGTTATGGATTCTCGGCATTGATGTTGGTGGATAGGTTAGGTGTGTGACAGGTGGAGGTGTGACTACTTGGTGGTTGCATCGCGGGACGATCGTCTTCCCCGTCCGGTGGTGTGTGTTATACCAATTCTATGTGAGTGGTATAGCGGTTTGTAAGCACACCGGGAATGTCAATGTTTGAGATGAAGTTTCAACTGTTTTGTTACGATTGGTGCTTGCTACACTAGTTGTATCTTGTGGGTAAAGTGTACAACCTCTGCAGAGTGTTAAACAATCTATTCGAATAGCGGCGTCATGATCATGGACATGCTCGGGATTTCACACGAGGGTAGTTTTCATAAAATGTTGGGATGGGAGTGTGTGACCTCAATCATATGGCTATGTGAAATAATCATTTAGTGTGTGTGTCTTTGTGAAAACAACATTAAATTAATATTATTTATTTGTTTTGAATTATGTTTTCAATCTATTATTTGTATTCAATTGCAAATGTTGCTTTTATGCAAAAGAACCACGGAAGCCTTTTCTTTGGAATAAGCCTGCATCTATACATTGCATTCTGTGGTATGATTTGCGAGTACGGTTGTGTACTCACGCTTGTTGTAAAACTTGCGCCCAAACCTACAGAAGAGGAGGAGTCTACGCCTGCTTTCGAGGAGGAGTTCGCTGAAGGCTGATCGTTCGTTAAGGTCTGGATCCCAGTCGGTTGCCTGTGGTGAATTGGTGGGATCTACGTTGGAGTTTTCCGTTCCGCTGCTTTTTATTTCCTGTTAGCCCTGCGTGGCTTAATAAGTGTAAACTCGACCATAAGGTCAAAACCCTTATTTGTTATTCAAACTAATCGTTTACTTTATTTATCGTTTGTGTGGATCGATATTTACCTGTGTTAACCCTGTGTGCACTAGCGTGATCCTGGACTAGTGCAGTATACACAGAGGGTTCCAGAATCGTAATTCTGGGTCCCGACACCCACCCGCAGGCCCTTCTTCCCCACGTGATCGCCGCATGCTGCAACGCCGCAGGGAGCGCGCGCCACGCAGCCCGGCTTCCTCCGTCTCCCTCCGCCAGCTCCGTCGCGCCACCGCCCAAGACGACCAACCGGAGCTCTTCTCCTACCGACGCCATCGCTCCACTCTCTGTCCACGCCGAGAAATCGCGGGAAGACTGCCACTACCGAGAAGCAAGTACCTCGAGTTCTCGCGAGGAACTCCTCCTTTCTCGCCCCTATTTAAGCCGAGCGCCGAGCTCACCTCACCCTTCTCCACTTCTCTGCCGCTCCCTCTCCACCCTCCTTCCTCCCCGAGCGAGCTCCAAGCCCGAATGCCATTCGGCCATGGCCGCGCCGCCTCCAAGCACGTCGGCCACTCCGGTGATCCCCTTCCACTCTTGATTGCGTCACGTCGCGGCATTCATCGCAAGGAGTCGAAGCCCTCTGTCAATTCGAGGAAATCTCCACCGAGGAGCCGCGCGCCTCCTTTCTTCTTCGGGTCCGGCCAAAATCGCCGCCACCGTCGCCGCGTCTCCTCCAGCAAGCCCCAGCTCAATTCCTTCCTCCGTGAGCATTCCCTAGACTCCCTCTTTTTCATCCCATCACTCACCCGCTCTCTCGTGCTCCACAGGGACCCCTCCACGGTGACCTCCCCGTGCCGCCGCAGGCTCCCGTCGTCGGACCACTCCGGCCACCCTTCGCCTGCGCCGACTACTCGGGTGAGTTCCCTGCACCACACTGGTGCTTATGCGCACCTTAATTTGCTCCAACTGCACCCGACGCCGTCGCCCCCCTTTCCACCTCCACGGCCGGCCGCCGCTCGCCATCGCCGCGCCACCACAGTGCCGCCCGTGCCACCAAGTCGCCACCCCTAGCTCCTGTAGCCTCTGGGCGACCCATTTTGGCCCTCGCCACCGCCTCGCCGCAGCTCCACCGCCGGCGACGACCACAACCCCATTTCGGCCAGAGCCTCCCCTGTTCCTCCCTTGCGCTCTCTGTGGCTGACAGTGGGGCCCACTCTCTTAAACCAAACCATTTTCGGCTAACCAATTATGTCAATGTATTTATATCACTCTAAATGGTTTAACAAATTTGAAATTGAGTTTCGAAAGAAGTTTAGACATTAGTTTAATCTCTGAAACTGTTCTCTGTGTTTGAACTGGAAAACAGAGAAGAGATGATATGATAAAAAGTTGTTTTGTCAGTGAACTTTGTTCAGTAATTAGCTAAGGCAATTAGTGTTTGAGTTCTAAGAAGTAGAGCCCCAGTGAGATTAACTAAATGCAATTGCTTAAACCTTTTGATTAACCATTAGATTACTCAAACCTATTTAGCATGTGAATTAGGGAGTCCAGTGAGAAAATTGTGTTGACAGCAACTCAATTTCAGTAAACTTCTGTGTTGTACTGCATTAGCAGTAATCTGAAAATAGTAAGTTTTGTCAATAGGTTAGTGACCTTGCTAAGTCAGTAGTTAGAAATTATCTCTATTCTTTTAGTCTCTTGGCAATCATCTAGCTAATAGCATCCAAGTCTGGAAAGGACCTATAGAGTGGTGAATGTTCAGAGCTGGCAGGAGTGCCCAAATCTGAAAATCAATAATGGATTTTTCTGAAACCATCAGAGGCAACCTGACAAATGCTAAAACAATTAGTGAGCTATTGAATTTTCTAATACAAACAAGAGCTAAAACTTTGTCAAATGCAAAGGTTATCAACAGTAGCACTTGGTCATTGAGTTAGATATTACAAATTGGAAAAGTGATTAAAGCTTAAGAATCATTAGTATGTACTTAGCATTAAGTCATAATGTCATAACTAATTCAAATCAACTCCAAAATTGAATGAAACCAATTTTGTTGTTTTTCTCTTGTAATGTACTTTAACTTGGAATAGGTTTGGAACATGTTAATGTTCCAGAAAATTTCGAGACTAGAATTAATTTCTGGAATGAATTGTTTTTACACTAGAACTTGAATTAACTTCAAAAATTCATAAGAAATTCATTTTAGCTCCAAATGGAGTGAACCCAATTTTTGTTCTTTGAATGCCATGATATGTCGACCATAAAAATTCCATGTTCAAAAACCTTCTAGAAATTTGTGTCATGAACAGTACCCGAAAACAATTTAATTTGAATATTCTAGCCGAAAGAACTTGTTTTAACCATAACTTTTACATACTTTATCCAAATTGGTTACTTTTTATTGATAAATTCATTTAAAGCCATTCTCTACCTTATGTGCAATTTTTATGGTTTTTGGATGACTTCGATTAATTGAGTATTCTCGGTGTTATTCGTTCTTATTGGTCTTTTCGATTCTTTCGATAGGATTCGACGATTCTATTGAATACGAGAGTGTTCCTCTGCAGCAAACTGAGCATCTCCAGCAAGGTAAGCAGTTTGATCATATCCAGTTCATTCCCATTATTTTCAAGTCTAATACTTTGTTTACAAATTGTATGTATGCATGCTTTTGTGTCAAAGTTAATTTTATCGATTAGAGGTAGTTAATCCCATTGCATTGTTGCCCTGAAATTATTCACCCCTGCCACCGCCATAGGTTGTTATCCTCACTGGTGAATTAGAGCCTAGTGAATGATTTATGGTCTTTTTATTGCCTTTGCGATATGATGCTTAGCAATGCTTAGTTACCGGTAGAATTGGGCGGTTATCGACCTAGTCAATGACCTTGATCACATAAAAACTTGCTATTACTTTTAATCTATACATTGTGCTTTGTTTATTTGTGAAAACCAAAACTGAAAACAAAATAATTTAGACTTGGGCACAATGGTATGTTGGTGTGATCTGTTGGGTGTGATTGGAATGGTGCCTAAGTCCCCAAGGACCGAGTTACTTGTGTCACTAAGCCAAGCGCTTATTGCGTGCTAACCATACGAGAGGGATATGAGACCTCTATTGACTTAGTACTTTGGGAGGTGTTAATTCGGGGTCGCAGGTGGTTAAAACTGTTTTTATAAGGGGAAGAGCACCCGCAGTTGCTTCGGCTGGGCCGGTACACCCTACCCTTCAGGTTGTCGCGACTCTTAATTAGCATCATTCATTGGAAATGTCTCGTAGGACTTAGCCGTGCCGGCATACCTAAGGTAGTGTGCTTCATCATGTGGCAAAAAGGCGGTCTGGCGTGTGGGTACATTGGTACACCCCTGTATGGTTAAAACTATTCGAATAGCTTCGTCCTAAGTTATGGACATGCTTGGTAAGATCGTGCAAGAACTAGACTACAACATTTAATTAAAACTTAATGTGCTGGTATGAATGGATGTTCATACTATTGTTGTGGTGACTATTGGGTTAGTTACTTCCAGGTTGTCTTTATTGTTGTTATTATTATTGAATCGTTGTTATTTCAACAATTACAAACAGTTTGTCAAATTGCTTTGAATCTATTACATTATTGCAAATGAAAACTTGGTTTATGCTAAAAGTAAGTCCAGAGCCCCTTCCACTTAAATAAAGCTTGCATATAGTTAATTATAGGCCTGTTATCCTTACACGTCAGTCTTGCGAGTACATCATTGTACTCAGTTGTTTTGCTTAATATTTATGTTGCAGAGGAAGAAGGTGAGCCCCAAGGGCTTCCCTTTTGTGAGATGTGCTGCGGGTTTGACGACTAGCTCGGCGGCCCGGTTGGTTGCCTTGTGGGTAAAGGCACACTAATTGGCTTTTGTTTATCGCTATCTTATGACACTTTTGCTTCCGCTGTTTACTTAGTTATTTGTATGTCTTTTGGCCGGTTGACCTCTCTTTTGTAATAACTCTCTATTATATATGTGTTTTGTTCATTCTAGTTCGTGCTTGGTTCTATGGTTGTATGGAATTGATGCATGATTTTGTAAAGAGATGTGTATACTGCATTTCTGGGAAGTATACATATCTCGAGGCTTCGGCTTATTTGATTTGTGATGCTAGGACCAAAGAATGGTTAAGCATTACAAGCCGAATAAACCGGGGTTCTCACAAAATTCTCATGGTTCCTTCATGGCCTCTTTCATGGGTTTGAATTTAAGAACCTTTGGTGGCTTGACCTGTGTGACAATACTACCTCTAACATATGTGCCACATGAGGAAATGTCTTCTTCTAGAGTAAAAGAATAAGGCCTTGCATTCTTAATCTTTCTTGGTTTAATGTCATTCAGCTCAATCATTCCTGGACTTTAGAGAACACAACTAGATCACAATCCTGGAACCCCAGACGCTCATCATCAACACAGAGACAAGTTCTGTGTTGTCATTACTGATCAATGCCACAATTCCTGTATGTGGTTCCTCTCCATCAACATCCAAAACAGTAAACACAGGACCAAAATCACAAAAAAAACACTGCCAAAAAGACCACGGACTTCAGATTTAATGAAAGCAATGGGTGGCTGATGGCTATGGCAGTAATCGTCAAATTCAACTGCTTTCTCTAAGCTAATATCAGTAAAGACCACAGCCTAGAAATTAGAAAGGTGCTCCTTGGTCAATTCACCAGTTAAGGTAGAGATGAAAACAACATTGTTAAGCTCATGTAGCTTCTGAACACAAGCTTGAGCTCGGTTTTGTCCAACAACCTTCTCTAAGAGGAAGAAGTTGCTTGATAAGTCCCATAGCTCCACGTTACCGTCATCATGCAAAGTTACTGACTTGACACCCGCAAGAACAAGGTTCTTTGCTTAAATTCTTAGGCGCTTAGGAAGAAGCATGCTGCCATCAAGATGATCCTAATTTTGTGAAAAGGTGCCAATAGTGTGAGCAAGAGAACTGGGGTCAGTGTATTGAACTCCCAGCTTCTGTTGTGCCACTCTGATCACTTCAATTCTCTTGAGCAAAGGAGGCGGCCAAGGGCAATCTCAATCAAGCTCATAAACAATAATTTCTGTAGCTGCACAAGGAACTTGCCATCATGAAGAATTCTCACCAAATGCATCCACCCTAGTGGTACACTCGATGTTATGACTGAACTGAGCTTCTCGTAAGCTAAAACCTTTCTGCCCTTTATACGAGCGATCCTAGCAAGACCAACAATGGAATACCCATGACCAGCAGAGAAGGCGACCTCAAATTGGTGTTCAGCTTCGTTGCACTCCTTTCTCAGAAGTCTGATACATCCAAGCTGATGAAAAGCTATTTGCTTCTGTGTAGGAGTGACTGCCAATTGAACTAGCTTCTCTAACAAGCATACAATTGTCTCTGTCCTTGGATAAATGTTCATTGCAACTTCACTAAGCAAGCAATACAGTAAAAAGGAGGAATATTCAACCATGATAAGTGGTTGCTGTTTAGTTGCACTCAACAAGAGACTAACTACTAGCTCATCAGTTATACAGTCTGGTAACTCTTGTAAAAGCATTTGCAAGCAAGAAGCTGCCAGAACACCATCATAGAACTTTTTGTCATCGATCCCACAAGGCCACCATACTTTGATTCTTGATCCCACAGCGGCAATGGAACCCGAGGCGCCAACGGTGCCCTCTCGCTCCTCGTGCCTACTTAAGCCCCATTGTCCTCCTTTATCCTCCTTTACACACCCTTGAGCTCTCCTGCACCCATCGCCTTGTGGAGCTCCCGGCGCTCAAAATCTCTCGCCGCCATTGTTGCCCGCGGAGCTCTCGGTGAAGGCCGTGCTCCGTGGTTCCCAGCTCCTCCTTGCTCCTGCACCTCCTCTCACCTCGGTGGTGCTTAACAACCGCTCCATTTCAGTTGCTTCAACGGGAGCACCGAGATTTTGGATTTCCCCAATTCGACGCGAGCACCCTTCTTCGTCTCCAGAGCGGTGAGGCCTTCTCTCCAATTCCTCCCTCGTAGTCAGAACACCTCATTTCAAGCATTGAGCCTGGAATGCTACTAAAATTAAATTAAACTAAACTAAACTAAGATCAATTACAAATTTTCGGCAAAACCTCCTTTGTATAGTCAGCTATACCGAGGTTCCAACAATTAATCATGGCATTTATCAATATCTTCATAATCAGGTTCTTTCAAGCATGCGGATAATCTCATAAACATAATCAAAATTTGCTATTCTCATTATTACGATTAATCAAACTCAACCATCCATAAGTAATTCTTAAGATTGAGTGGTAGTGCGTGCATCCAAACATCTACTCCCTCCCATGCATGCGGGTCTTGCCAGTTGTACCTAAAACACATCAAAGCAAGAGTGAGCCCAAAGACTCAGCAAGTACCAACAAGGCTAAGCAAGTTATCATTCATAGCATCAATAATCCAAGATAAACAATGCACCAAAGTATAGCCTTCATGCTCATGTGAATGCAACCAATGCAATGCACCTTTTCAACTTTATCTCTTTTCGCATTTTACTCGTGAATGCGGGTACACAACCGTTGCCAGATACCCTTGCTCGTGCCTCTCAGCACAGGGGACCAAAAGCCTATACACCACATGTATAGGGACCTTTGCCCATCACTTTAATGATGGGGACCTCTTTTATTCATAGCCCACATTCCACGAATGTGGGACTCAAGCCCGTCATCTACATGACGGGACTCAACTATATGTACTTGATCACCACGTGACGGTGGCACTGTATGCTCTCAACATGCATATGCACCATGATAACATATTCATAAGCGGGATTACATCATATTCTCATTATCGTAAGCAACCTTACTTCGCTATCATATATCAAAAACATGCATACATGACCAAGTATCCAACACGCTTGAAACATGCAAATGCTCCATACCCACGTCTTTCATACCCAAGAATTTAACATGTACATAACAACATGTAAGATTTATCAACGCATAAGGGAAACATTAACCATAGCTTGCATTCATCAAGATAAAAGGAAAACTCATTACACTAACATTCGTGCAAGTCTACATCAAGCAATCACAACAATTTTATCATACAACCGAAAATACGCTTATAACCCGAATACTTGCCTTAACCGTGCGAGAGCGGTGGACGCAAAGAGGGCGCTGCCACGGATCACGCTCCTACCGAACAAAAGATAACCAGACTAAGTCCAACATACTGGACCAAAAGCATAAGTACAACACAAACGAACTCGCTAAACTTCCAAGCGTTTTCCAATATTCCAATTCCTAGCTATCGCTTTGGTGATCACTGCGGATAGTCAACTTCTAAAATACATAAATTTCCGCTCAGGGGTCCAAATAAAGTGTTCTCAGACTTTCTGGAAAGGTAATTTAATTACCTAAATAAACTTAGTTGGGGAGCCCTTTTGATTATGCCAACTACTACCTCTACCAAGCCAACCCACAGAGCAACAATTATCACGTCGGGTTCTCTGGACAGATCACTAAAACCATCATAACTTTTGCTACGAAAGTCCAAATCTTGCGTTCTTTATCTCTATCAAAAGGTATGGAAATTACCTACATTTTTTGTTATATTGAGGTCCTCTGATTTCGACCTTAACTAGCAGATTCATCCCATTTTCTACAGACTGTTCTAAACTGACAGATTAACAGAGCAGCGATACTAAAAAAATTCATAACTTCCTGACCGTTAATCGGATTTGGGTGATCTTGGTGGCCACTGAAAGCTAAGAACAAGACCTACAAAACTCTAGGAGATGGGATCCTCTGATTCTGCCTCTAAGGTCGCGAAAACCGTCGCACAACTTCCTGGACAGAACTGAACGTTTACGGCAGCAAGACGATCTAACGCAACTAATCGGATTCGCAACTAAAACTCATCAAACAGCGGGGAAACACCGTTACCCTTGAAGACCAGCGGACGGACGATGATCTAGCCTCAAGACGATCCTCTCCTTGTCCCTCCTCCTTCTCCTTCTTGAACAACAGCCCCGCGAAGAGCCTCGCCTTCCTCCTCCAACAACAGGCAGCAGGTGGACGATCCTCGCCGGCAGCGGGGGCATGGTGGGGCGCAAGGGAGCAAGGAGGCAGCCAAGGAGATGGGGAGGCGCGGCCAATGGGGAAGTGGGGCGGCCAAAGGGGAGGGGAGGCGACCTAGGGTTTGGCCCCAAGGCGGCCTCCTCCTCCCACCAATGGGCCGAATGCCCATGGGCTCGAGGCCTTGGCCCACGCTGTCCAAAATTTCTCGCTAAGCCCTCCAATAAATTTAAGTAAATGTTTCCCAATAGATCCTTCTCCCGCATCAAATTCTAATTAATACTTTTATTTAAAATATTTGGTTTTCTCCGATTTCTACTCTAGAGTATTACATTAGCATCGATGGGTGGTATGCAACCTATCTTGATCCCGTGGGCTCATTATTGTGGCTCGTGATCTTTCCTCGTTACGCCATTGTTGCCGCCGCGAGCCGCCGCCGAGTCGCTCGACCGCCTCTGCACTCGCGTCGTCGGTAGCTCCTGGTAGTCCCTAGATGCTCGGGCACCGCTTGAATGGACCGCCGCGGAGCTCTTTTTGCTGCTTATCGCCGTTGTCATTTTTACGCGCGCCGCCGCCGTCGCGCGCCGCTCGTCCACCACCGTCGGTGTGGGTGGTACCGAGGGTGCGCGATGCTATTGCGCACCGATTTCGGCATTCACTCCGCCGCGTGCCTTTGGTCGCCGCGTTTGCCGATGAAGCCTTCGGCGCGTTGTCGGACGCGCCAGCGGTAGCGCGCGCGACTTGCCGTTGTGCGCCGTCCGTCCCTAGATCTGCGCGGGATTTTCGTTAGATCGTGATGTGCACCGTGTCGCGTTGCTTGTGAGCCGCCCATCTCACGATCGATGGTCCATGACATTGCCGCTCTCGCGCGCGAGTTCAAACCGCCGCGCGTGGTTCAATGTCGTCCGTTGGATCTGAGATCTGCGGCTGTGGGTTAGCCACGTCGCCTCTTTCTCGATCTACCGGTTTTCGCTAAGTCCAGAAATCCGTATCACATTAAGGTCTTCTCATTTTCATATCTTTGTCATCTTAGCTCCAAATTAGATGATTCCAATTTTGTTAGCTTCCTTATAACTTGAACTTAAATGGAAAAATAACTAGAGACCATGATAAAACCTGGAAAACCATTTTCAAAAATAGTGGACAAGTGAACTTAATACTGTTTTTCAGAACTTTAGCAAACTTGTAAAATGCATAACTTTTAATCTATAGATCATTTTTGTATGAATCCAATTGGTTTAGCTTCCACTGATAGTGTATTTGCTAGGAAAATTGGTTTCACAAATTTTACTGTTTTTAGAAATCATGAGGATCATATTTTAGTTTAATACCCTAAACAATTTAGACAAATCATAACTCTTTCAATATAACTCCAAATGACCTGAAATTTTATATGGCTCATCACTATACCAGTAGGTAGCTACCATAAAATTTTCAGCTTCAAAATCTTTCTAGAAAATGTTTTTGCTACAGTACTAATTATGGCCGAAAATAGGTTTTTAGAGAATATCTTTTGCACCACAAATCCAAATTAAGTTTTTCCAGTTCCTATGACTAGGTATATTCGTATTTTACCTTGTGTATAAATTTCGTCGCATTTTGATAAGTTTTGCTTGCTCTTTTGTTTAAGTGTTGCTCGTCTTATTGGTTGTTTTCGCTCTTTCGCTTAGGATTCGATATTTGCGGTAACCCCGAGAACGACCCTCCGCAACAAATTGAGCAACAGCAAGCAGGCAAGCAGTTTGATCATTTCCCATTTAATCCCATTACTTCTAAAGTCTAATATTTTGTTTAACTTCTATGTATGCATTGCTATTTTGTTGTTAAATTGATTAGTTAATCCTTTAGTTGCATAATCAGAGGTAAATGATTATCCTCTACTACTCGAGCCTAGGTTATTTCTTTGTGATTAGAGTTCGTTGGATGAGCTCTTGTCACTTAGTAGATTTTCGAATAAATATTGCTTAGCCATGCCTAGTATCGGTAGTATTGGGCGATCATCGACTTAGTCGGTGATCTTGATCACTCAAATGCTATTATTATTCCATTATGTCCAACCCTTGTGTTTTACCAATTTGCAAATCAAGAACTGAAAACAAAAATTATATCTTGGCTTGGGCACAATGGTATGTTGGTGTGATCTGTTGGGTGTGAGTGGAATGGTGCCTAAGTCCCTAAGGACCGAGTTACTTGTGCCATTGATCCAAGCAATTATTGCGTGCTAACCACACGAGGGGGATATGGAACCTCTCTTGACTAAGTACTTTGGAAGGTGTTAATTATGAGCTGGTCGGTGGGTGTGTCCTTGTGTGTGTGTGTTGTTGGAGGGGAGCATTAGCAGGCCGGTTAGGCTGTCTAATGTGTCTTTCTCCCGTGGGTTGCGGCTCTTAATTAGCATCGCCCATTGAAAGCGTCTTGTTAGACTTAGCCATGCCCGCATACCAAAGGAAGTGTGCTAACCGTGGTGGTGGAAAGGCGGTCTATCGTGTGGGTACATTGGTACACCCCGCAGGTTCAAACTATTCGAATAGCCTCGCCCTAGGTTATGGACACGCTTGGTTATTTCCACAAGAACTAGACTACAACCTTTTAAAAACTTAAACTTAGGCTTCCATCAAGAGCTTTGCTCTTCTTTGAGCTTGCATATGAGGACCTCTTCACCTTCTTCTCCTTTTGTGACTTTGGGACGATTAGCTTGGCGGTCCGGTTGGTTGTAGGAGGCCGACCTCGCTTTGGTTTAACTACAACAGCGTACTATCACTATGTGTATGAATGGTTTCGATATGTCATCGAAGCTCGAGGCTCTATTGCGGACTGGATGGCAAGACTTATTATCACCATCATTTGTCTTTGGGGATAACTCCCCAGATACTACAAGACCCTCATTGTCATTAACAACCTTAGAACGATAACTCGCATACTGCACCTCATTGTCATTAACAACCTTGATGGAGGACTCAAGCTTGTGACTGTTCTTTGAATTAAGATTAGATGGCTTTTCATGCTCAGTGTTGATTGGTTCTGGTACTTCTTTTCACCAGATACCAATTCATCAGAAACTTTTGAGACACACCCAGAGAGAAGCTTCTGCTGCTCAACATGGAAGGGTGGCGGTGGCCACGGCTGCGACTGCGAGTCACTTTGATAGCAGATGAATGCTAGCCATGATGTCAATAGTAACCCAGCACCTTCTCCCATGACCTCCACTTGCACAGGTGGCATCCATGGTTGTCACGGGGCTGGAGATGATGATGTCACTCAACTTTACGGTGGCAGGCGACGTCGGCAAGGCGACCACATAGTGACCAGCAGGCTCAACGACATTGAAGGAGGTGTCGAGGTTGACATTGTGGATGCTCTCGATCATGCTATCCAATGTGGCTAGTATCTTCTTGCACAACTCCTGGACCGTCTCCTTCGTCTCCTTCGATGTCTCCTCGGGAGTCAATTCCTTGAGCTCGTCACGTGGGGCTTCCCGAGCTCCAGTGACAAGGAAAGTCATTGTCGCGACAGTTGAGGTAGTCGAGGTCGTGAGTATCATCGTTGCTGAGGTAGTCGCAGCCATCGACACGTCGGTGTTGTGGCTTAGTCCTAGCGTCGAACATGTGGCGGGCGTCGCCACGACGCTGTCACTGGGGGTTGGCTACATGTACTAGACGTCCAGCCAACAGCAACCGTCATAGACACAACGCCCATCGGTGACATCCCGAGCCCGCTCCGTGTCGCGACTCGATCGGAACCGAACGAGTGCCTCGACATGGTCTGCCCTCTCGAGCACCACCACTTGCTCTGCCCCATAAGCATCGAAGACCTGGTGCAGCACCTCTTCATTCACCGAATACAGCACGTGGCTCACCATGACACGAAGAACACCTCCCGGTGTGGCCTCCCGGTAGCTCGGCATTTTGTCGAACAGGTGGCGGGCGCCTCCTCCATGGACACCTCCACCATACTGATCCGGACACCGACCACAGCTACTACCACCGTGAGTCGCCCACACCATCTTCTTGCTCGAAATCCCACGAATCGATGACTTTGGTACCATTTGTTACATTCCACTCCGATCACACAAGTATCTGATACAAACTGTCTAATAGAAGAGGATTAAGACTGGGAAATGGAATTGAGACTAGGAGTAGATGAACTAGGGCAAGGGAAAGATCAGAAATAGCTATTCGGATATTACATCAGATTGAGAACTAGAAGACATCTAGTTTGGGAATAGAAAAGGGTGGGGACTGGGAAGAAGCAGCAGCAGGGAGGAAGAGCTTTCGGTTCTTTGTTTTCCATCGATGGCCTCTATGTTGTTTCCGCTTGCCCCTTTGTACTCGGCAACCAACAGGTTAGACCCTTGCTTTCCTTGGCCCACGGCCCACATAGCAAGCCTAGGTTGATTCGTGACAGAGACCGAGAGTGGAGAGTGGAGACTGGTGGTCGATTTCGGCAGTGAGGGCGTGAGTCGTGAGACTGAGACATACTCTGGTGGTTTCGGTTGGGCTGGGACTCCTAGGTGCCTGGGTGGGCCGCTAAGAGTCGAAGACACCACATGCGCATGGCCGGCCCAGCAACGTTTCAACTGCCATTGCCTTTGCCCTTTGCCCTTTGCCCTTTGCCGAACGGAGGCTCCAACGGTCCAGCCTATTTCTTCTCCGATGCCGATGCTAGGAGGGAGGAAAGACCGGGGTGTCGAGGGGTTTCTCGGACTGGACGAAGCTCCGGCGGATGCCAAAGCTTGCCATAATGGCAGGTCCCCTGAGTGAGGGAGATGTTGCAGCTATGATACAACGTTTAGTTTACAACAGAAAATATTCTACTTATCTTAACTTGTTACAATGAGATACTAACTGAAGATCTGTTGTTTAATAAATGGAAGACTCGAAGTTCAAACCAGAACGGTTGAATTGGGGGTAGAGATTCTCTTTAAAAAAGGATTCGGGGGGAGAGATGAAATGCAACAAAAAAAAACCATCTTCCTGACAAAGATTTTGCAAACAAGTCCGAAAGGTGGTCTCTCATCTGTGCTGACTAGAAGTTCAAAACACTTTGCGTAGAAGTTTAAATGCTGCAAAAGTACGTCGCAACGGAGGTAATTTGTGAGTGAATTGTCTAAAACTAATTGCAGTGAGCGTGGATCGAACAGGCGATCTTCAGTCTGACGCTTTCCCAACTGCTGTTATTTAGGAACAAACAAAAGAACAATGTTTCGGAGAATTATCTTCGATAATTCGGTAACAAATTCTCGTAAGACGTCTATACAACTCACGTGGTCGCTCTCTTGCCCCCTTTTTGACTTGCTCTGGCCCCACGCGAAACACGAAGGAAAGCCTTCCGAGTTTAGTTCTTGATCATAAGAGTATATTAAGTTAAAATGTCGTATGCATAGCAATTCTCTTTGGTAATAATTTGGCATGCCCTAGTATCTAGACTAGACAGTGGGTACGGAGTACCTTTTATCTTGAGAGACCGAAATAGAGGAACCAAGAACATTATGTATGTATTGAGTAGTGGATGTGTGAATGCGTATCTCTTTTACCCGCCTTCTCGGGGCCATATATATAGGAGATGGGGAAGGACATTTTCCTTCTTACCCCTCCCTTACAAGGATAGAGAAATGGGTATTTTGGTACATTCCTACTGAATATAGCTATATGTCTAGCCTACGTACATGAGCGTATTTCACATGGTTTATTATGTATTCCCGACGGCCTTAGGTGGTGGGGCACCTCTACGACAAGACTCCCTCATCTGCACGTTCCGAGGTCCTGAGGGGGCGAGCAGACGCAATCGCCCTGGCCCCTCGGAAGTCAGAATACTAGGAAACTTATGGCAATGATGTCGTGGAAGTAACCTTTTCCGAGTAAAGGTAGGCCCAAGTGTATGAACGATGCGGACTAGCATGGCATTCGAGGTGGGCGGTGCATCGGAGCGTAGCCCATGGATGGACGCGGTGAGGATGGCCGCTGTGAGGACCCCAATTTATTCGGCTTGTAATGTTTAACCTTCCAAATGGTCCTAGCATCACAAATCGAATAAACCAAGCCTCGAGATATGTATACTTCCCAGAAATGCAGTATACACACCTCTTTTCACAAAATCGTACATCGATCCCATACAAGACATAGAATCCAAAGCAACGCATTACTAACAGTAGCCATACAATATAAGTTATTACAAAAGAGGGCCGACCGGCCAAATGCTAAGTAAAAGACTAATTAAACAACGGAAGCAAAAGTGACATAAGATGGCGATAAACAAAAGCCAATCAGCGTGCCTTTACCCACAAGGCAACCAACTGGACCGCCAAGTCTAGTCGTCCCAAACCCTTCCACAGCACGACTCGCAAAAGTGAGGCCCTTGGGGCTCACCTTCTTCCTCTGCAACAAATAACATTAAGCATAGCAAATGAGTACAAACTTGTACTCGCAAGACTGACGTGTGGAATAGCAGACCTATTCATATGCTACATGCAAGCTTATTTGAGTGGAGGCCATATGGTTCATTTTCAGCATAAAGCAATCTTTATTTGCAATAGTGTAATACATTTCAAAGGCGAGTTTGCAATTCATTTTTATCATTGAAATAACAGCAAGAATAACATAATAGTAAGTAGATGACAACAACCTGGAAGTGACTAACCCAATAGTCACCACGACCATAGCATGAATTACCCATTCATACCACTCATGTCAAGTTTTAATTAAAAAGGTTGTAGTCTAGTTCTCACGGGGCGTAACCGAGCGTGTCCATAACCTAGGACAAGGCTATTCAAATAGTTTTAACCCTGCAGGGGTGTACCAATGTACCCACACTTCAGACCGCCTTTAAGCCACAAAAGCACACTACCGAAGGTATGCCAGCACGGCAAAGTCCTACAAGACATTTCCAGTATTGTGTATTAACTACCAGCCGCTCGTATGGATAGAGACCCATACGCTTACATGGTAAAGCCGAAAAGACAACTACCCACTCGGGGTAAAGCTTTCGGACAACTACCATGCTCCCAAACACCATCCTCCTGCGACCCCTCGCGACTCGGAGCCAACACACGCCAAAGTACTAAGTCAAGAGAGGTCTCATACCTCTAGTGTGGTTAGCACGAAATGCTCAAAGACGGTGGCGCAAGTAACTCGGTCCAAGGACCTAGGCACCATTCCAAATCACACCCAACAGATCACACCAACATACCATTGTGCCCAAGTCAAGATATAAGTTTTATTTTCAGTTTTTGAGTTGCAAAGTAATAAAACACAAAGCTGGACATAATGGAATAATATTGACATTTGTGTGATCAAAATCATCGACAAAGTCGATGATCGCCCAATACTACCGAAAGCTAAGCATGGCTAAGCAATAGGAACCCATAATCTACTAAGTGACAAGAGCTCATCCAACGAACTCCAATCACAGCAAATAACCTAGGCTCAGATAGTAAAGGAATATCATTTACCTACAGGTTATGCATCTAAAGGAGTAACTAACCAATTTAACACAACATAGCAATGCATACATATAAGTTGAAAACAATATATTAGACTTTTAAAATAAAGGGATTATCATGATCAAACTGCTTGCCTTGCTGAATTTGCTCGGTCTGCTGCAGAGGTTCACTCTCAAGGTCAACACACTCGTCGGCACCTAACGAAAAAGCGAATAGGAACCGATAAGAACGAAGAATACCGAAAAGAGTCAAAAACCAACTTTATCCAAATGCTCTGAAAATTTTACAAAAGCAAGAGCATGATTTATAATGAATTTAGAAACAAGAATCAATTCATTTGGATGCTCTAAGCAAAAGTTATAAGCAAAACAATTCTGTCCAGCTTTAAAAATGTAAAAAGCTACTATCCACCATAATTAATTTGTTTGGCAAAAATTTCTGGAAAGGTGGTGCACTTGAAATTTTCACAGTAAATCAAGCACCTCATAAGATGGACAACCCAATTGGATTCATCTCATTTGGAGCTATAATGCATTTTCTATGAATTTTCAAAGACATGAATATGAGCACAATTTAATTGTATTAGCAATTTCTCTAACAACAGTAACATGCCTAATACTAATTTTGACAGCAAGTTCATTAATAGAGGAAGCCAACAAAATTGGATTCACTCCATTTGGAGTTACAGAGAAATACTTATGCATTTTTGAAGTTAAAACAATTTTAGTGCAAAAATAAACCTAACCTAAAGTCATTTTATTCATAATCATTTTCTGGAACAGCAACATGATTCAATACATTTTTATATTAAAGTACACTTAAAATAGAAACTAACAAAATTTGAATCATCACTTTTGGAGCTAAAATGAATTAGTTATGCATTTTAGAAGTTTATTCTCTTTTTCAGTTTATAAATAAAACATTTCAGATTATATATAAACACTAATACTTTTTCCACCGGCCCTATCCTAGCTACAGACACTGACCGGTGGGGCAATACACAGTGCCGTTTTCTATTTAAATTTTCGATTTTAAAAGCGCACTGACATGTGGGGTCCATTTGACATACTCTCGGGTTCACGGAATAGTGCGTGCACCAAAGGTCCACAGCCCGGTTTACCAGTGCATGGACCCAGGGGGCTTACTGTGCACTAAGTGGCCTTGGGCCCACGTGTAAATGAGACAACACTCACTTCATTCCGGGCTAATAAAACCTAATGATTGGTTTACCTAATCAAACCGAGATTTGGTTAATTAATGACATGAACAAGATCGTCCGAACGCGACACGCATACGCCTGGCGGCGAACCCGCCCGCCGGCGGCATGAGCCCGGACTCGATGCCAACACGAGCCAGTGCGCAAAGCAAAGGCGATCTCACCTAGGGTGGCGCGAGGTCAAATGGCCACCGGTGTCGCGCGGGCGGTGGCCGGAGGCGGAGACGACGGGGCGGTGCTCGCGGACCGGCGGCTCTAGTGGTCGAGGAAGCTCGGGGAAAAGCGCATCAGTACCGCCTTGCCACCAAAAGTATGAATCCAAGCTTGACGAAAGCGAGGTGGCACTACGGTGGCCGGAACAGGGGTGATGGCGGCGCGACAATGGAGCTTCACGGTGACGAGCTAGACCTTGCAATGAGAAGGGGCAGGGAGTTCAAAGGAGGAAAGGGTTGACCTCAGGGAACTTAACGGACACATCGGTTAGGGGGAAAACTCACCGGAGACGCCGAATCGGCCTGAGGCGGAGGTCGGTCGGAGCCGAGGAAGACAAAGGCCGTGAAGGCGAGTCCCTGCACCAACATCCAATCACATTGGTGGGGACACTCGTTGGGGCAACACGGAGCTCCTAGACAAGGTTTCAAAGCTCGATACTCACCGGAGATGGGAGTTTGCCCGGCGCGACGGTTCTGGCGCCTCCAGAGCGCGCACCCACGGTGACCGGGACGAGGTCGCGTCCCACAGGCTACACGGCATCGGAGTGGCTCGGGTTAGCAAAAACGAAAATAGCTCCGAAGTAGGAAAAGAAAGCACTGACGCAGCGGCGCTTACCAAGACTGGAGAGGGAGTTTTGCTTCCTTCTCTCCCACAGCCGAGGGGAGAAGTGAGCTGCGAGAGGGGGGGTTGAGGCGGTTTTGAGCGGAAGAGAAGATGGAGAAAGAGGCGGCGTCAGCGGGCGGTGCTCACGGGTTGGTCACAGAGGGCGGTGGGTGACGGCGTCGCTTGAGCTGACGGAACCCGCGGCAGAGCAAGCCGGGCGCGTGGCAGCGAAGCTCTGCCCGAGCCAACGGGAAGAAGATGAATCTGACGAGTGGCCCGAGCAGTCAGCGACTCAGTGAAGGGCGCCGCTGGACCATCCGATCGCGAACGTTCGGTCCAGATTTGAGGGGACTTAGAAAGGTCCGGGAGACCCACTAAATCCGGCGGTTGATTCCAGATCAAACGGCTCACAGGCAAAGGTGCAATTAGTTGGTTTGGCCGAGCCAAGAGGTGCGGTCGGTCTCGAGCCGGGCTCGGGTTCGAGCCCGAGGAATAGTGATTTCAGGTTTTGTTTTAAAAGGCTGAGAGGTTAGGGAATTTTTAGAGGTAGCACCGAAGCTCCAAAAATTTTGAAAGTTTTATGGAAGCTTACTGGGGCAGAGAAAAACCTTGTGTAATTTTTATGGGATTTTTCATGCACTGAATTGTTCTACAGAAAATCCACAAGCTACTGTACTGGGGGTTTGACCAGAGTTTAAACAGGTTTGACTTGCTCTTTTGAAATAGCAAATAAAGTCTAAAAATTATGAGATTTTTCAGAGATGTTACTAGGAGGGTCCAGATGATAGGAAAAATATTTCCAGAGGATGATCACAAGTTTTTGTTCCTATTTCCCTTTGGAGTTATGATTTGAGTTGTAGGTTTTTATTGATTTCAAAATTTTCAAAAACAACAAATCATGCAAATGCTCCAAAAGACAAATTATATTCAAAATTTTTAAATTCCCCTCAAATTCATACATTTGAAATTCAAATTCTGACGTGGGATGTTACAGCCGCACGACAAGGTGGGCTTCGGTGCGGTGAACCAGACACGAAGCGAGTCTCTCCTGGGCTCGGTGCGAAGACCTTGGCTTAGTGCGAATGGGTACATGTCATTCGCTCGACTTAGGTACTTTTTGTCTCCCTCTTTGCCTCTTCCTTGCGTAGCTCCTTCTCCAGTCTCCACGGACGACACCAACTGTCATAGCATCGAAACTAGACAATGGATACAAAGTACACTTTGTCTTGAGGGACCAAAATAGAGGGGCCAAAAGCATTATATATGTATTGAGTAGTAGACATGTGAAGGCACCTCTTTTTACATGCCCTCTCGGGACCATATATATAGGAGAGATGGAAAGACATTTTCCTTCTTACATCTCCCTTACAATAATAGAGAAAGAGATATTTTGATATATTCCTACTAAATATAACTATATATCTAACCTACGTACATATTTATACTCCTAAGGCTTGTTAGTTATTCCGGACGGCACTAGGGTGGAACACCCTACGACACGGCATATGTCCAACTTCAAGATGAATCCAAGCGGGCCTTTGCATTGTCTGCTTTGTGGCAAAGCAATTTGTTTTTCGAGGAAGGAAGCGATTTTTAAAAAAATTGAGCGGAATAATTGACAACCCTAGTTCTTCGCCGTGCCCCTCAAAGCCGCCGCCGCCCCCTGCCCATCTCCCCCCAATGAATCTGTTCTCCGGCCTCCGCATCCAACAACTGTTGTCTTCCTCCTTCGAATGGCATCTCCCTTTTGCAATCTCCATCAGCTTCCGAAATCAGTAGGCTTATGAAGGAGGCACAGATCAAATCCTAGTTGTTGTGGAATCATATTGAGATATGTATCGGTCTAGACTAAACACCGACTTCCCTTGCTAGCTCGCTTACGCCGAAAGAAAATCTAGGGCACGAGGGCTATTTTCGCCGTAATATTTCTGGGGCACGGGCTCCCCCGTACGTGTTTTTTTTTATTCACGTATATTTCTGTTTGAGATGTTCGTGTTTCATATCATGGGAGGATAGGGTAGCAATAATTCTTTTTTTTCTCTTTGAATCAGGGGCTGCATATGCAGGGTATCAATCTCAGTTGAAAATAACAGCAGAAGAGCAATCAAATAAACTGCAGCATATAGATCGAGAGGTTCTTTGGACGATGAAATTCCGGCGGTTCGTGTATATGGCGACGGAAGACAACAGGTGCGGCACCTTCATGCTGCGGCGCATCAACATGTCGCGCTTCTTCTCCTTCCAAAAGGAAGGAAACCGTCTGATGCCGGAGCGCATCAAACGGATCTCCGTCCGGATCCGCCATTGGAGGACGGTCGCCTGCCTCCTCCTATCTTGAGCTTCTGCAACGGCCAACGGCAAGATGGCGTTTATGCTCCTCGGCGGCGGCAGAAACAAGGTGGTCGGCTGGTCGCCACAGACCAGTCTGGCCGCGTCGTCCTCTGGGACCCCGACTTGCGCGCTCCGCACCATAGCCGCCCTCACCGGGGCAACAGTCTCTACGTTCTCGAAACAATTTTCTACTCCAAGTTCAACTGCGCGACCACTGCTTCGATGGTTTAATCGACCAGAGACCCCACCCGCTTCTCCGACCGCTACGAGGAGTGGTTCTCCCACTCTCTCCCGCCTCCTCCCTACTTGCGCTCCTATCACCCTCGCTTGGACGGAGATCCCTCGCATGTCGGCTCCTACACGGCGGTCGGCGGCTCCAACATCTGGATACCGAAGAAGGGGCTTGGCACCCACTCCTTCGACTCAGCTAACGGCGTGTGGACCAAGGCCGGCGACTGGGCTCTGCCATTCAGCGGCCAGGTTGAGTACGTTCCAGAGCACAACCTCTGGTTCGGCCTCTCATCTGGTGACGACAACCTTCTGCGTGCTTCGGACCTCGCCTCTGCCTCGATGCTGACGGCGCCAGTGCTGCGCAACATGTGGAAGGACGTCACGCCGCCTGAGTGGGTCCATAGGTCGTCCTATCTGCACCGGGGGTGTTCCAAGTTCTTGATTGCCAGTGTCGACGATCAAGTCGTCGATCTTACAATAAATGGAAAAAAAGAGAGAATGACGTGAGAAATCTTGGGATTGCAATGGGACTGCTCTTTATTAGTATGAACTGAGATTTTACAAGGGGTGTATCCTGACAGAATGACGGACTGCTTTCTAGAGTACAAGACAATGCTTTTTTCTTTCTATCTTCTGATGATCTTCTCCCGATGATCTTCTTCTGATAATCCTCTCCCTTTGATCCGCCCAGGTTCCATCTTTAAATAGCCCTCGAAGAGGTGGCGATTTCCGAGAAGGCGCTCGATGCGGCGTTGCGTGCAGTCGTGAGTCAAGTGACGGTTGATACAGAATCAACCGTTTGGTGGTTATATGTCTATGAAACATATAACCGCACGGAGGTTGTTCACTGGTGTGTCTTGGATAAGATACGTCGTATGGAATATGCACGTGTTCCATTCATCATACGGTAGAGAATATACCTTGGAATCAGTTCTTACCTTCTACGAGCAGTTCTCCTGGTCGGAAGCTTGGCTTGGGCCTTCGTCCGACTAGGGTACCCATTATGTAACCTCTGGAATTCCTACAACCAGTGAGGTCGTGCACCTCAGGAGTTACGACCATGAAGACGTATGGTCTTTTTATGTATTAAAGATAATACATAGAGGTTTTAATCCTCGTCAGCTAGCCCCCGAACTTTAAATGAATAGGTCGTGTGAACACCTTTCTTCCGATGAAATCGTATCGGGATGACGCTTATTAAATACAAAGGTATTTGAAGCGGTTTGTATTCACTTTAAAGTTGAGAACTTTGCCTTGGGATTTGAAGAGTTTCTGTGTCCGTTGGACTTTTTTGGGTAACTCCTTATTACGGTTTAGGATTTCTGAAGCTTATAAAACCCCTTTGTAAACCTAGGTTTTTTTCACTTCCTCCTTTCTTTTCTCATCTTCCGAGTAAAAACTACCTCCGACCTCCTTTGCTTTTCTCACCCAAAAAGAACCTAACCATGTCGGACCAAATCACCAACTGGTCGGTTTCTGACCTAAGTGAGAAAAAGTTGGAGAATCTGGAGAAGATCGGGATGCTCCCCAACAAGGATGTGATTTCTTGGAGATCCGCGTTTGGGGAACATTCCCCGAGCAGTGAAGATGGAGAAATTCCTGTTTTTCTCGCATATATCGAATGCGGATTTCGGCTACCAACTCACTCCTTCCTTCCTCAAGTTTTGGAGTATTATGGAGTTAAATTGGTGAATTTGACTCCCAATGCCATCGCCAATCTCAGTATTTTCATCTATCTCTGCAAAGCGTACTTAGGGATTCCAGCAGATCTGGATTTATTCAGGTGCTACTACAGGATGACAAAGTCCGGAAAGGCGATTGAGACGCCCGGAGAGTGCACCTTGCGTCTCCATGATGGAAAAGCTGATGAGTACATTTTTATATACTCAAAATCTTCGTGGTCGTCGTGGAAGAAGAGTTGGTTCTATATGAAGATCACGAAGAAAGACAGCCTTTATTATTCTGGTAAGAAGGTGGTCGAGAATCCGAGATGGCGCTCCTCTACAGAGAAAGAGGGAAATGTAGGGAAATGGGCTGAAGCAATCAAGCTTCTTAGTGTCAAAGGTCTAACATCTTGGCATGTGGTGAAGGATTTTTCCACGCGCCGGTTAGCCTTTGAAGGCCCGAGCACATAAGATGCTCGTACATTGGTCGTGATGATACGACTAGAGATTCCAAAATGGTAAGCCATTAACGATTCGACCAGTTTTCCTATCTCGATGATTATTTCGTATCCTTAAATCTTTCATCTTACCTTCTGACTCTATCTTCGATGAGATTAGAAGCGGATCAAGATGATCTGCGCGAGAGCATGGCGATAAAGCTAGTTTCCTCGGATCTTAGCGGCCGTTTCACTAAGAGAGGATTGAGAGACTTAAGGTAAAAACATCAATCTTTGTCTTGTTATCGTACATATTATTTTTGATCGGTATACCATAAACCCTCTTTGATGTGTAGTCGGTTGGGTTGAGAATCAACAAGGTCACTGAAAGATGTGAGCCAATTGATGATACGATCTCCCCTTCGACCACACAGGATGTAAGTCTTCCAGAGGTAGGTAACCGAACACAAATAATATTTTGGATAAATTATGTTTATCGCCTAACTATCTTTGATGATGAATTTAGGCGGTCGTCGTACCTTCCAGCAAGGTCACTGAGAACCCTCCAGTGCCTACTGAGGCCACTGTTGTGGAGGTAGACGAATCTACATCTACTGACCCGGCGATCAGGGACCTCGACCAAATGGTCGCGGATATCGCTTCTGATTTCCGATCAGTGGATGTGCAAGATCTAGTCAACCCTACCGGTTTAGAATCGGTGAAATCAGTTGACAAGAAGAGGAAGGCCAGCGCAACGAACTTTACTTCGATGCGCTACAAGGGTAAATTCAGGAAAACAACAAGGTATATATATAAAATAAAGAGGTCGTATTTATACATACCTTGGATCTTCCTTACCTTCTCTCTCTCGTTTTAGATCTTCTGGTGTTCCGGTCGTGTCCGACCAGAGCACCTCTCAGGAAAAAGTTCCTGAGGTAGAGGTGGTCGTGGAGGCTCGACTGGGATACTCCTAAAGCAAAACTACCGAGGATGAAGTAGCAAAGAAGCCCCGAGCGAGTTTCAAAGATCTGCTCAGGATTCTTTAGTAATTCTTACTCCTTCTCCAGAGGTAGTCATCCCCAGAGATCCTCAACAGGTTCCACCTCCCCCAGAAAATACTTCTCAGTTAATAAATTCCCTTTTTCTCCCCGATTTATCGAGGATAAGGAACTTGATGAAGCCTGGGGAAAGATCTCGGACCATCAAGCCAAGATTGGTCCAGATACAATCTTCTCCGAATACAATGATATGGCAATTCGGGTAAGTATTCTACGACCATCCTTACAACTCTTTCTTTTGCAGTTTCTTTGAAAGCTTGCTAAAGAAAGGAATTTTGTTTTTGTAGCATTTGGTCAAAAACTATGCTTTGTGATCGGAGGGTGACCAATGAATAAAAACTTTGGAGCAAAAACACTCGATCTGAGAAGTAAGTACATTTCTCTTTTTGATCTCCTACGGTTTATTATCTTGATTCTCCTTATAGATTATCCTTCTCTTTCTACCATATTTGATAGATTTAGAGAAAATTAAAGAAGAGATCAAGGCCAAGGAAGCCCTAATAATAAAGCTGAGGGAAGAAAATCATAGTAAAGACCGGTCGATCGAGCATGCGATGACCAGGCAAAAAGAGGTTTTCGACTCTTGTGAGAAGAAAATCAAAGGTAACTGGTCGTAGACCTAACCAGTATTCCATAACTCCAATTGTAAAGAGTACATTAATTTTGTTTATCTACTCGTGCAGAAAAAACTGAAGCACTTGAACGAGCGGAGAAGACCCTCGATTTTGAGCGTGGCCAAAAGGCAGCCCTTGTATTTGGCCTTGATGAGAAGATCACGACCCTTAACAAAATGATCTTTGATATGGGATCAGGATCAAGCTTGCCTTCATTAGGAGATCCAACGGAAAAGATGATCTACTTTGGTCAACTTCTGGAAGATCTGAAAGGTCTGCTCAAAATTATGAAGGAAAACCATACCCAGACAATGCGGGAAGCTATTGTAACTGGAGTTAGTGTTGCTTTAGCAAAACTAAAGGCTTCCGACCCCTCTGTTAACCTTAAAGCTGTGGAAGAGGACTTCGACTGCTCTGAGAGTGAAGCAACAAAACTTCTTGAGGAAGTAAAACCTCTCGGAGAGAAAGTTGCAGGGGAAATGGAAGTCGGATCTCCATCTCATAGCGACTCACCAGTGGTCTCAACATGTAAATGAATGTAACTTTAGACTATGTAAAATAAAAACTTACCTTTTATCAAAGAAGATCTGCTTTGTCTTATTAATGTTGTTAAATACTCATATATCTCCTAGCCCCGATCGCTTATGTTAGTAGATCAACGTTACTAAAAAAAGAGAGACCAGTAATTGAGTAATAACGATGACCATGGTAAGAGTCTTGATAATGTGTATGACAATGATCTAGGAAATACTAGGAAATCATGTGGTGGAACCAATCGACGACTTACGCTAGTCTAGATTTTGCCCATTATCAAGTACTATGGAATACCACTTGTAGTCGAAGACATAACAAAGACTAGATCTTGCTTATAAGAAGATATGCATTAAGAATGTATGCAAGAAATGAAATGAAGAGATAAGTACCGTTGTTTAGGAAATATTCGGATCTGTTCGTATTGAATCTTAAGAATCAAGATTTGTAAAATATTTCGCAAACGTGCTCATTCTCAAATCCATTGGCGGCGATGATCGTAGGAAAAGGACCGTCACTAGGAAGCTCCTTCCGGTGGCGGGACCACGTGCGAGAGGAGAGACTTCGACCGGAGGCTTTACGTGTCCCGACCAAGAGCCAAACTTGATTAGAACAGAATGTTGAAATAAAATAACAATCTTCAATTTCAAGAAACGAAAGTCAAGTAAATCGTCTGAGTTGGTACTCCTTATACTCGTATGACTCTTTAAGAAAAGAATGTCCGGTCGTGAATGTGTATCATTGAAGCAATGATCACGGCTAAAACCAATGTGATTGGTGACATTTAAGTCAACAACCATGAGTAGTGGAGATCCCAAAGAAGGAATATCGGAGAGAATGAGAGTCTTCTCCGACCAACCAGTAACGGGAATGGCATACGACCAGATGCAACAAATAATAAGTATAAACAACCATACTTATCATTTTTAAGGAAAAACATTTTTATTGAAGAAAAAATGAATAAAAATGAAATACATGAAATTAAACATAGAACTTACGCAATTGATCAATATTCCAAGAATTAGATAAAACCTGCCCATCTGACATAGCTAACCGTACCGATCCTGGTCGGGTTACTTCGACCACAGTGTATGGACCTTCCCATTTAGGTGAAAGTTTATTTCGATTTGCTTGGTTCTGGATTTTTCTGAGAACCAAGTCACCTACAGCTAGGCTGCGAGGTTGTACCTTACGACTGTGATACCGACGCATGGCTTGTTGGTAGATTGCTGATCGTATCAAGGCTTGATTTCGTCTTTCTTCAAGGAAATTGATGTCGTCAAGTCGTCGTTCAGACTGATCACTTTCAGAAAAGTAATCAGTTCGAGCAGAACCAATTTTTAGTTCTGGAGGAAGCATAGACTCAGCCCCGTAAACTAAAAAGAATGGTGTTTCCCCGGTCGCACGACTAGTTGCGGTACGAACAGCCCATAATACAGAGGGAAGTTCTTGAACCCAAGCTCCTGACCGTTGAAATAACTGGTCGAACACTCGTCGTTTGATCCCTTGCATTATGATACCATTGGCTCGCTCAACTGCTCCATTGCTCTGTGGATGAGCAACAGAAGCGAAATGTATCTTGACACCTAGTTCTTCACGAATTCACGAAAATTGCCGCTGAGAACCGGGCACCGTTATCGATGATTATACGATCGGGTACACCAAACGTGTAATCACGCTTTTTGTTAGGAACCTCTTGGCGGCTTCGGTTGTAGTTTTACAACCGGCTCGCCGATCCACTTAGTGAACGTGTCAATCATGACGAACAGAACTCAAAGCCCCCGGGTGCCTTTGGGAAATGTCCCAGAATGTCCAGTCCCCAGGTTGCAAAAGGCCAAGAAAGAGGGATTGTTTGCAAAGCTTGAGACGGCTGATGTACTTGTCGGCTATGAAACTGACATTGTACGCGCCGTCATGAGCTCTTTTGCATCATGAAGGCGGTTGGCGAGAGTATCCTTGCCTAAAGGCTTTACCGACCAGCGTTCTGTAGGAATGGTGAGCTCCACAGACTCCTTCATGAATTTCGGTTAGCAATTTAATGCCATCCGATTGAGATATGCATCTCATCAACACTCCGTGAGATCCTCGCTTATATAAGGTACGTTCAATGAGAGTGTATGATTTGGCTTTTAGTGCAATACGATCGGCCTCTACATCATCTTCGGAATTATGTCATGTGAAGATAATTGTAGATCGATGTCATCCAATCTCTACCGTGATCGTGATGGCGCCAACCATCATCGACCTGTGGAGCATCCATGCTTGTAGAATCAAGGTGTGCAACCTCCTTGCTAACATCTATGTCCTCGGAAGGCTCGACTACCGAGGGTGAATCGAGTTTCTCGAGAAAAACTCCGGGCGGGACGGATGTCCGTGTGGAAGCCATCCGCCAACTGAGTGCGCGCGAAAGTTTTCCTTTCTAGGAATGTGTTGGATCTGAAAACCGAAGAAATGCTTTTCAAGTTTCCGTACTTCCGCCAGATATGATGACATCTTGGTACTAGAGCATTGATACTCTTTCCCTACTTGATTCGCTACTAGTTGAGAATCACCTTTCACTAGCAATCTGCGAATCCCGAGCGAACGAGCTGCTCAAAGTCCTGCCACCAAACCTTCGTATTCTGCTGCATTATTTGTAGCAGAAAAGTTTAACTGAATGGCGTATTTAAGTTGTTCGCCAGTAGGGGAAATCAAAACGACCCTAGCCCCCGAGCCTTGAAGCATCAAGGAACCATCAAAGTACATTGTCCACTGGTCGTGAAACTCGTACTCGGGTTCTTGAGAGGGTTCAGGGTTTGTCCATTCGGCAATGAATTATGCTATTGCCTAAGACTTAATCGCTGTTCTAGGGACAAAATGGAGGTCAAACGCCCCAAGCTCAACCGCCCATTTCGCTATTCGTCCTGATGACTCCCTGTTACCTAGGACTTGACCAAGCGGATATCCGGTAGGTACGACCACTTTATGGGCCTGAAAATAATGTCTAAGTTTCCTTGAAGTCATAAGGAGACCATAGAGCAATTTCTGTATCTGTGGATATCGTTCTTTTGGTCCATGCAAGACTTCGCTTACGTAATATATTGGTCGTTGGATACGATCACGTTCTACGACCAATACACCGCTAACTGTCTGTGGCGTTGCAGCGATGTAAATTAGCAATGTCTCTTCCAATCTTGGAGAGACTAAGACTGGAGGATTCGTAAGATACCGTTTAAGCTCCTCAAAAGCGTCGTTTGCCTCTTTAGTCCATTCGAAACTTCCATGTTTCCGGAGAAGCTTGAAGAATGAGAGTTCTTTTTCACCTAACCGTGCTATGAAACGACTTAACGCTGCCATACAGCCGGTTAGCTTCTGGACTTCCTTTTTCGTGGTCGGGGAACGCATCTGATCGATAACGGTTATTTTCACTGGATTTGCTTCAATGCCTCTAGCAGAAACTAGAAACCCGAGCAGTTTTCCAGATGACACTCCGAACGCACACTTTTTCGGATTTAATTTAAGGTTATGACGTCTTAAATTATTGAAAGTCTCTTGTAGGTCTGGAATGTGGTCACCAATGTTGATACTTTTTACGACCAAGTCATCAACATAGGCTTCAAGATTTTGACCTATCTGTGTACTAAAGGTTTTCTGCATCAACCTTTGGAACGTCGCACCAGCATTTTTAAGACCAAATGGCATCTTTACATAACAGTAGGTACCAAATGGAGTGATGAAGGAAGTTTTTTCTTCATCTTCTTTACTCATATTAATCTGGTGGTATCCAGAATATGCATCTAAAAAACTTAATAACTCACACCCGGAGGTAGAGTCTACAAGTTGATCAATGCGAGGAAGGGGAAAATCATCCTTTGGACAAGCTTTATTTAAATCTGTAAAGTCGATACACATACGCCATTTTCCATTGGCCTTTTTAACCATTACAGGATTGGCAAGCCAGTCGGGGTGGTCGACCTCACGGATGAATCCAGCTTGGAGTAGCTTGTCAATCTCCGACTGGATTGCTATTTTCCGATCAGGTGCAAAACGCCTTAGCTTCTGATTGATCGGTCTTTTATCAGGCTGCAATGCTAGCCTATGCTCGATCACCTCCCTGGGGACTCCGGGCATGTCGGATGCCTGCCAGGCGAATACATCTTGGTTTGCTCGGAGGAAGGAGACGAGCGACTCTTCCTATTTGGGGTTGAGTCCTTCCCCGACCAGAATCTTGGCACTCTCTGAAGCGCTTTCGTCGAGTGGTACCTCTTTCATCTGGTCGGAAGGCTTTGGTGCTATCTTTGGTCTTGAGTGTTTGACCTGCATGGTAGCGGTGTTAGTTCCTCTGGTCGGAAGCTCATCGACCAATTCTAAACATTTCCGATCACATGCGTAGGCGATTTTCTGATCACCTCGGACCGTGATAACACCCTTTGGTCCCGGTATTTTCAAACTCTGGTAACCGTAATGCGTAGCTACCAGGAATTTTGTTAAGGCTAGACGACCAAGGATTGCATTATATGCTGTTTCAAAATTCACTACATCGAAAGAAACTTTTTCTGTTCGGAAATTGTCGGGTTTTCCGAACGTAACCAATAGGGATAATTGCCTATTGGCTTGGCGGTAGATCCGGGAACTATACCATGGAAGGCATATTTCACAAAGCTTTACCTTAGAATTTGGAATCGCATATCTTCCAATGCGCTTGCAAAGAGAATATTTAAAGAACTACCCCCATGTATCAAAACCCGATTAACCTTGCAGTTATTAATAGTAGGCTCAACGACAATTGGAAACCTATCTGGTCGAGTTGAAGGAATTGGGCAATCTTCTTTGCTAAAGGAGATTATTGTCTCCCACCACCTTGAAGGTTTGGTGATGATCGGAGTTTCAGCAAGGTTGACTTCTCGCCCATGGCCTTGGTGACGTCTCGATTCGTATGAAGAAGATCCCCCGAAAATTACATCGACAGTATGCTAAGGTTCTTGATACTCCATCTCCTCGTCACCATCCTTGTCCTTTCTGGAGCTTGTTTCCCCAATTTCTTGAATTGAAGGAAGTGGACCTTTACCTGCATAATAATCATTCAATTTCTTCTGCCAAGCACGACAGTTGCGTAAATCGTGTCCTGCTTGTTTATGGAGAGGACACCATTTTTTTCTTTTCTTATACTCATTGGTCGGAGCTTTTGTTTTGCTATGACCAGAGTAACCTTTTCTTCCTTTAGAAATTTCAGAACAGCGTAACCTCCTTATTGTTAGTTCTGTCGTGTTTCTTCTTCTTGAGAGCTTTCTTCTGCTTCTTTTCCGACTTATCCAGACCAGGCTGGGGGATCTTGTCTTTTCGATCAACGGCTTCGTTCCACTCGACCGCTTCGCTAGCCGTTGCGTACTTGTTAGCCATGTCGAAGAGCTCGATGGTTGTTCGTGGGGGATGAATTGCGAGATCCTCCGTAAACCTTCGATTTCTTAATCCCGCTTTAAAAGCCTGGATAACAGAAGACTCTACAACCTCTGGAATCGAGTTGCGAACTTGGCTAAATCTCTTGATGTATTGTCGAAGAGTTTCATTAGGTTTTTGCCGTATCCTATGGAGATCATCCTCCTTTCCAGGGCGATCGTACGTTCCCTGAAAGTTTGCAATTAGAAGATCGCAAAGCTGCTCCCAAGTATACACAGATCCGATAGGTAAATTTAGCAACCATGATCGGGCTGATCCTTCTAGTACCGTGGGAAGATAATTAGCCATTACATTTTCGTCGCCGCCAGCGGCTCTGATGGCGGTGGTATAAATCTGAAGAAATTCTAAAGGATTTTGGGTCCCATTGAATTTATCCAGTTGGCGTGTCGAACTGTTTGGCCAACGCACGCCTTGGAGCTCTGAGAAAGCTCGACAACCTATGATCGCCTCACGCGCCTTCTTTGAAAAGGTCTTTGGATTATAATCGGTCGGGGACCGATTCCTGGGACCAGACTGCTGATTTTCTGGTATCCCGATCCGGTCGTGTACGTTTTGAGAACGCCTTTGACCGCTTGCCTGGTTAAGATGATACCGAAGATCATCAGGTCCAAGCGTTTGCTCTTGTTGGCGAGGTGAAGATTCCTGAAACAATCTTCTTCCCTCATGACCCCGGCGGAGCGTCGAAGTGGTCCTTGTGTTAGTTGACCCTCAACACGACCACGCTGGCTTCTGCTCAGGGAAGAATGCTGAGATGAAGTCATGGTCTGACTCTATGGTTGCCTTCGTTCCCGATATGCTTCCGTGCGTTGCATGGTCTGTTGGATAATCTCCGATACTTGACCTACAAGTCGTGCAAAACCTGGAGTTTCTGCCAAAACAGGGTCAGAAGTATTTAACATATTTCTAACTCGCTGCAGGTTCTGTATTGTTACCGAAGGTCTTACAGGGTTTCTACCAGAAAGATGTGTTTGATGGCCCGAATTCTCTGTTCTCCCGTCGGTCTTGCTCGATCTCTGCATTGGCTAGGCGGGATCAGCGACTGTGATGGACGCCCACCGATTCGTGACCTCTGGCATTTGGTGCCTGACCGCTCGTATCATCTCCATCATTATGTGGTGGCGAGGCAATGTGTGGAGGACCGTACACGACATCTTGATTTGAATCTCCGATCGCATTGACCTCGTGTTTCCAACAGTTATCCTCTGATGAGCTTCCATCGTAATCAATGGAGAGCCTTTCAGAGTTTTCACCAAGAGTTTCCACGATGGAGAATAATCGGTGATCAGTACCTCCTGAGGTCCTTGTAATGGTCTCAGCCTGATGCGGCGAACTGCCGATCGTATGCTGAGCCTTATTATCCCCATCTGGTTTATCACCAGCGGGGGTTTCATCGACACTGTCACCAAGTGTCGGTTGGCTCCTGGAATTGCTAGAAGCCGTCGGTGAGTATCTATCAACCATGATCGCATCAAAAGTATATTGGGCTTCGAGTTGATGAGTTGGGTTTTCTTCACCTTTCTTGCCGGTCGCGGAGTCCGGGCTTGCTGAACCGGTCGGGAGCGTCTCCTCTGGAAACACCACTGATCGCGGTGGTGTATCCTCATCCATCCGGTCGATTTCGCTTGTTTCTGCAACAGGCGACCCGATGGAAGAGGAGGATGATGAGGAGGCTCCATTTTCCTCCATGGCGCGCATGCATGCGTCCATGTCAAGGTTGGCGTAGTCCGCCAGGTCGAACCAATTCTCTTCGTCCCAACTTCCCGACATAACCGCATGAGCGATTACGAGTGGGAAATGGACAAAGAATCGGTGAGCAACACCAGTCTTCCAAGATTCCACGCCGCGTACCCCACGGACGGCGCCAGCTGTCGACGATCAAGTCGCCGATCTTACAATAAATGGAAAAAAAGAGAGAATGACGTGGGAAATCTTGGGATTACAATGGGACTGCTCTTTATTAGTATGAACTGAGATTTTACAAGGGGTGTATCCTGACAGAATGACGGACTGCTTTCTAGAGTACAAGACAATGCTTCTTTCTTTCTATCTTCTGATGATCTTCTCCCGATGATCTTCTTCTGATGATCCTCTCCCTTTGATCCGCCCAGGTTCCATCTTTAAATAGCCCTCGAAGAGGTGGCAGTTACTTCCGGAGAAGGCGCCTGATGCGAAGCGTTGCGTCTGGTCGGAGTCAAGTGACGGTTGATACAGAATCAACCGTTTGGTGGTTATATGTCTATGAAACATATAACCGCACGGAGGTTGTTCACTGGTGTGTCTTGGATAAGATACGTCGTATGGAATATGCACGTGTTTCATTCATCATATGGTAGAGAATATACCTTGGAATCAGTTCTTACCTTCTACGAGCAGTTCTCCTGGTCGGAAGCTTGGCTTGGGCCTTCGTCCGACCAGGGTACCCATTATGTAACCTCTGGAATTCCTACGACCAGTGAGGTCGTGCACCTCAGGAGTTACGACCATGAAGACGTATGGTCTTTTTATGTATTAAAGATAATACATAGAGGTTTTAATCCTCGTCAGCCAGGTTCTTCGAGATCGAGTACCCTGATTTCTTCAGGAATAAGTTCGCGGTGTTCACCGGCGTCGAGGTGGAGCGCTGCGGCGAGGCCGGCAGTGAGCTCCGCGTGGTGAAGCACAGGTCCGAACGTTACAGGCTCGTCAACAAAACCAGACATTGGGGGTTGGGTGCTTTAGTCTTGTTGGAGTCTTACTTTTAGTAGAGCTGTCAGATTAATGGATTGGCCATACTACATGGGTGTGAAATAAGTTAATTACATGCTTAGTTATGTTGTTTTGAGTTATATGCTTCTAGTCGAATCGATTCGGTTGCTATTATGTCATGTTATCATGTTCTGTTTAGGTATATTGTTGTTTAGTTGGGTTACATGGTTTTAGTCAAATCGAGTCAGTTGCTATTTATATGCGATGTTATCATGTTATGGCCGTTTATGGTATAAATCTCCAACATTGCAGCCGTGTAGTGTTTTGGTTTTGACGGCTCTAGCTCTGCCTCTACTTCATATTTAAAAATGGAAATGCTTCGCGGACGACACTGCAAGATGATTTCGCGGCTCTAGCTATGCCTATGCATCGTAGCACGTACGATGAATTGAAATTTATCATGTGTATAGCACAGCTCATTTAAAAATGGGACACTTTTGTTGCTGATTCATATGAATCCTTAGTCTGGTTTCGTACCAAGAGCACTGATTTTTTATGTTCCAGCGAAAACAAACTGGTTTTAAATTCTTGTGTTCCAAACATGTCTAAATCCTTAGCACCTTTAGTGGCTGTTTCGCAGATGGGCAATTCCCGGTGGTCGGAGCAGAGATTTCGTCCCCGGCAATTGTGCCTGGTCGACTGGTCGTCGCCGCCGCCGACGGTCACCAAGAAGATGAAAAGGTCGGCATAAATAGATAGGTCCCACTCACTCCTAGATCTTGCGTCTAATCCCCAAAATAAGCCAATCCGGGCGACTACAATCGCCGGTATCCAACTCCTTTTTCCTGGCCACCGGCCGGGAACATGCATGGTCGTCGACCTCGGCTCTGTCGTCGACGGTGGCCACTATTGACGAGACCCAACTCACCGTCCCCTATCTTACTCAAAAGATCCTCTGGAAATGGATGGCACAGTTACTTGGTTTTTCAGTCTGTTTGTATTGTGGATCCTTTTAATTTGACCAATCAGTTCAGGGCCATGTGATTTTCTTGCCGACGTTCTTCAACTGCCACAAGTTGAAGCTTCTTGCGGCTTCCTGCGGAAGCTTGGTGGGTCATCCAGACCAACGCCACCCGCCGGGAGTGTGTAGTCGCTGGAGGTTGCCAGGCGGGTCTTGCAACAGACCAACGCCACACTCCAACAAATCCGGCAAGATGCAGGTCAAAGGAGGCTTCTATGCGCTCCGATCTGCAACTTTCAACCTTAAGACTCCGAGCAGTGGAGCGGAATAGGCCATCGTCGCGTCGGCGCCGCAGGCTCGGCGACTTCACTTCTGCACACGGGTGACCGAAATTACCGAAATTTTGGTAATTTCGAATTCAATTCGGGCAAATGGCCGAAATTGGCATTCAAATTTGACTGAATTTCATCAAAAAATTGACGAATTTTGACCAAATTTTGAATTCAGTTTGAATTTGGCTTTAATTCATGTGCAACCGAATTTTTTTTGACCGAAAGGGGAAAAATTCGAGCTCCAGCGAAATGACCGAAATTTCGTCGAAATTTGAAACCCTGATCCCATGTGTATCTAGTACATAATATAGTAGCTTCATACAGCGAAACTTGTGCAACAGCAAGGAACCAAACTGACAAATGTTACGTACAAAAGGACGCTAAGCCGGCCTAGTTTAAAGCCGTTCAAAGAAAGTAAAGCACTTTGGTGTTCCAGAACATCTTTAACAGAATGCAGAAGGATATTTAGAAGGTACACAGTGACACCTCTGACACAATGATGTAGTATCATGCGACCATCTCCTCTTTCTAGCTGGCAACTGGCTTCTCTTATCATTCCTCTTTACCACAAAGAAAAAGAACAGAAGAACTCAAGCTCAGCAACTACATACAAACTTGGTACCATCTCTCTATGCCATTGCCAACCATATATATAAGCTAGGGCAGCAAGAAGCCAAGAACTAATCCGAGCAAAAGCATACATTAACAACTGCTCTGATGGCTACTGCATCCTTTGTTACCTATCTTCAGAAGCCAAGAGAACACCCGGTGCCGGAGTTCCGGGCACCGCCGCCGTCTCCCGTCACCGGTGTTCTTACAAGCGGTAGCTCGGGACCACCTGGGTACGGCGAGTGCCCTGATGGCAACGAAGATGACGAGATCGGCAGGTTCTTGCGCCTCTCCGCCAGAGTTCCGGTGCTGCGGCTGCCGGAGAGGGCCGTCCCACGGAAGAAGAAGGCGGCGTGGACCCCTCCGGTCATCGACATGAGTATCCTGGCCTCGCCTGAGGCCGACGGACCTGTGGTGGAGGCGCTGAGGTCGGCAGCCGTCGCGTTTGGCTGCTTCCAGGTGGTCGGCCATGGGGTCGACGGGAACTTGGTATCGGCAGCGTTATGTTCAGCGATGGCAAGGGCGAGATCGCCGGCGTCGGAGGAGACGGAGGCCAGTGGAGGAGGGGATGAGGATGGTGAGGAGCTGTGGTGGCCACCGGGTGAAGGAGACCAAGAGATGGCGGAGAACTGGCCGTTGCAAAATGGCGCCAACCAATTCAGGTATGAACTTTCCCATACTAACGAACTCACAAGCTACCATGAGATTGGCTGCATGCCTGAAAGTTCAGATATATCATTTAGATCAAATAGTCCATTTGATTGCCAGAAAATGGACCCGACAACTCTAGATGATGCTGTATAATTTGTCTGATGCAAATTCACAATATGAACAACCATTGGTTAGCATGCATACTACCCCTGATTTTTCTGTGTCCAGGAACAGAGCAGACGATTTATTCACTCAACTGGAGCAAACTGCAACCAAAATCATAGATGCCTTGCAGCGAGGCAGCATCGGCACTGAATCCTTGGCCAGAGCTGACAGAAACGGCTCACTTCTCTGCATCCGCACGCACCATCGCAAGCAAGGCGATAGCAGCGCCTCCGGCCCGATCAGCCACGACGACATCCTGAGGATGTTGATCCGGAACTCGCGGTGCTCGCGGGCGCTAGCCCTCCACCTCTGCCCCGGCGCCTCGGCGTTCCACATCTTCTCCCGGCGAGGCTGGTCAAGATTCAGTCCCCTCGACGGCGCCGTCGTGGTCGCCATCGGGGACCAGCTTCAGGTGGTGCATTGGATCTTTTTTCAACTGATTTTGACACTCGACAACAGCTCCAAACTTTGACTGAAAAACTCAAAAAGTGTTTAAAGCGAAGGTCTTGCCAAGCTAGAAAGGAAGGCCTGCACACAAAACTCCCTCCAGCCTGGGATGCAGAGAATTCTATGTGCAAAGATTTGATGCCTCTACTGTCTGCAAACAAGAAACTAACTGAACTTGCAAGTCATCATGTGCAGATTGCCATAAAGGCGTCAACACAATCATTCATTGCCATGATTCATGCCTCCTTAGTTACCTGTTTCGTTCTCCGTGTGTGTATGCATGCAGGCATGGAGCTGTGGGCTCTACAAGAGCGTGGCTGGGAAACCGGCTTACAGCAATGATGATCTCCGAGGAGACGGTGGTGATGATGTCGTCTCGGCGGAGTTCCTCCATTCCTGCTCTTCGGCCGGCACGGCGAACAAGCCCCTGGACGCGGATGCCGAGAAGATCATCCCATTGAATCTGCAGATCATGGTAGCAGCTTGCCTTGTGCTCGTCTACCATTTTCTCCTGTCATGCTTGTATGCGATTTGGTGATCTTGAGCTACTGCAAGACTTGTTCCATGAATATATATGCAGCTCGGCTTGTTTATCCTTGTATAGTTCAGTCAGCCGGGGACTTTGGGGCAGTACTTCATTGGCCTTTCTCGTAATTAAATGATGCATGAATTCAGTATGCGGAGAAAATATATAATCTTGAAAGGGGAAAAGGAATGTAAAGTTCCATGCCAAGTTTAAAGTTAAGATCTTCATAGTTCAAACCAAACAGAGTTCATTGAACTGTCAAATGAAATGCTTAGAGCAATGGACAAGACAAGCATATCGAAAAGCAAACATGATTTTTTATATTTTTTGCGACGAAGCAAACATGATTGATAAGGGATAATTCTCCAAGCTAAGGGGGTGCAGTTAGACAAGGTTTAATTCCTGAGTCCAAAAAACGCACACAAAGGTATTAAACAAACTCAATTTTCACCTCTGGTGACACTGAAGGACATCCTGATGGCCTGACGCATTGTGGATTTGTAGTAATCTGAAGCTGATTAAGAGCTAAATTTGAATATATAACGCCCACCGAAGATCAATCATTGTGAATAACAGTTGGTTGACTGCAAGATGCAACGGTCTGAACAGTGGGCGACTAACTGAACCGGTTGGTTTCAGCCATTTTCTGGCGATACTCAATAGACACGCCTCATTGCCTTTATTGCAAAGCGCATTTACACGCAAAACTGATTAAAACCATCATCAACCGTCGAAAAGAAAAACACATCATATTGCCCGTAAGAAAAAAAAAAACTCTGAACCTGCTGACTAGAGCCCAAATTTTGAAATCCTGTCTAAACAAGCAGAGTTACAGGCAGTATGAACTAGGAGCCAGGAGGGATCCGGGTTATGAAAAAAAACACTGATGTGCAGTACCTATGCAACCATTGGATCCAGATATCCCAGGGTACTTTAGTGAACCCCTTCCCTTCATCTAGGCAGAGCAATGTATGTAAGCTGACAACAGTATGCAAAGGTGTAAAACCATAGGGGCAACCTTTAGAGGGAGCAGCAACACCGCAAGACACAGAAAATGGTAACTACTATACCTCAAACGATAGGCAGGAACCACCGAGGTTCTGACACACGACCAGACAAGAGTTCAATCATATTGGTCAGGTGTACACATCTGACAACGGCTTACACTACAGCTAATTGTACACTACATAAACGATTAACACGGGCTACAAAACATTTACTACTGTACACGCTCTTCTATAATTAAGAACGATAACCACAAACATCTTCACAACAACACGATAGTCAGGGTAATGGTAAGTCGCATTCACAGCTTGCCCACACACAGAGGCTGCTACACTGAGCTAGACCAAGAGATGAGGCTAACTGAACTTGGCACGAAATGGCTTCAACCCACATGGCAAAAGATTCCTAGGATACAGTACGCCCATAACATACTGATGCAAGGTAGAGATTCTTGGACCATTTCTCCTGCAACAAAACAAGCGTACAATGTCAGAACCAGTACTAGCCAAAGAGCAAATATACTAATAAGTAGGTTCTTGAGTAAGGTGAATGAGGCGGATGGACCTTCACATGTTGACTAGGGAAAGCAGATGTTCTCAGCGTTTCTTGAGTTTCATCTGCAGGCTTCCTTCTTGGTACACTTAAAACGAGTGCCGCCTGATCCCAAGTCGCAGCAGTTGCTGTTATCCGGTAACCATTGTCCCACCTCTTATGAATTCCCTCACTGGGGTACAAGAAGTCCAGTTCAACAACCTGGAAAATAAATACATGCAATACAAGGAGTGCAAAAATAAGTTTAAAAAAACAGTTAGCTTGGTAGTGTCAAAATAAATGCAAAAAAAAGGACACCACTGAAGTGGAAAGAATGTTACCTGTTCAGAAAACCCTGCATTGCGAGACATAACAACTGCCCATCTACTTCCAGCAGTTGCCATGGAAGTCACATAGAAACCATCCCGCCATTTCTTGTTTATCCATTTGAAGGGGAAAGTATCACTAACTTTGTAGGACTGCTGAGTATACATTGTTCCTGGATAGACATGCTACGTAGTCAAAATAATATTCCAATTATTAAGACAGGAAGAACTGTAGAACTGCAAGTTTTAGCTGGTTACCTTTAGACATTACTACCAGGGAACTCCCATTGTTTGCTCCAGCAAGTGCAGTTATATAGTAGTTCCTCTCCCATTGGTCCATTATCCATTCCTTCAGATGACCAGAAATCACGAGTCATGACATTTAACTTGGCATTGTACAAAACAGCTTATCTATGTAACTTTGCCTCAAGAAGTTTAAGTGATTAGTTTGTAAAGATTTTAACCTTGAAAGAAACAAGGTGCAGGTTACTCACTTTGTGAAGAAAATGTGGTGAAAGCTCATAAACTTGAGTGGTGAACCCAGTGCCAGCATCCATGATTAGTGCCCAGAGATTTGAACAAGATGTTATGCAACTAATAAACAGACCATCTTCATTCCCTTTGTCAATGTGTTGTACAAGCCTTGAATCTGCAACATTGTAGTGATACCTGCAACATCCAGAACAGGAATGTTGTATTGTTTTGCCTCAACCAAAAAAAAGGTGCATCACATTGTTAACCATTAACTAATACTCTTGGGCCTTATAAGAGAGAGTACCGTTGTTTCATAGGCCGCCTGGCATTATAAACACTAATCCACTGTGTTGCAGGCATTCCCATCCTGATCTTCTTCTTTGGCTGTTCATCTATCTCTTCTTCCATCGATAAGCGGCCTCGTTTTTGGCCAACTTGATGTATAAGCTTTATAGAAGTTGCAAGGAAGATTAGATGCACTCAAAGTAATGTTTTTGAAGTAAAAGACTACCAAATAGTATTTTACCTTCTGAGCACCGTCAGTGTTAATTGGCCTGATATCTGGATTTGGGCCCACTACACTATCGAAAAGGGAGATACACTTTGCATAGTTGGGTTCTTCATCAAACTTCAAGTTGACCACATATTCTACAAACTCCCTGAAGGGTTGTGGGCAAAAGCAACACAGAGATTCTGGAGAGGTGGCCATTTTCTTTTTGCAAACAAGGAAGCCCTTGTTTTCACCCTGCAGGCACAAACGACTATCAGTTACACGAATAGATCACTAAAATCATATATAATTGGAATGGTAGGTCCCACAATTTACCTGATAACCTTGCCAAGGCAGACGTCCCCGTAGAAGAAAGACTAGTGTATAAGCTAGAGATTCTAAATCATCCCTCCTACTGCCTATTCTCCCAAGATGTGCATGAACACTAGCATAACGAACTGTTCCCCTGAAATAGCAGCAGTAACAAAACAATAAGACCAGTATACACATTGAATTGATCTAGCAATGTGTGCAAGCAAGCCTGAGATGCACAGAGCCACAGACACAATAGGTTTACTAATTACTACTCCCTCCAGTCACATATACATGTCGTTTTGGACATCGACACGGTCCCAAAACGCAACTTTGACCACTAATTTCTATTGTAATATAGTTATAACACCCAATAAAATTATAATGTTATGAAAATACTTTTCGAGACAAATCTATACATATGATTTTCATGTATCCAGTCTAAATATTTAAAAAGATATCGACAGTCAAAGTTCAGAAAGTTTGACTGCGCGTATCCCAAAACGACATGTATTTGTGACTGGAGGGAGTATAACATGAAGTTTGATTTGACATCTCTGTGATGAATATCGCTTGTATTCAATATGAGGCCAATGGGCCAGTATATATACACAAATACATATGGTGAATATGCAAAGAACCCCTTATAACAATGGGGAATAACACATGTACATATACAACTCTAACACCCCCCCTCAAACTCATGGTGGATCAACAACACTGAGTTTGGAGAGGTAGAAACCGTCTTTGTGCACGAGTCCGAGCTTCGTAAAGAAATCCGCTATCCAAGCTCAAGGCACATACCAAGAGCAATCACCGGTCATGCACACAAGACCGCATGAAGGAAGCATCAACACCAATATGCTTGGTAAGCTCATGCTTCACAGGGTCGCGGGCAATACTGATAGCACCTGTACTGTCAGACAAGAGAGGAGTCGGTGTAGTGACAGAAACACCAAAATCCTCAAGTAACCACCGTAGCCAAGTAATCTCTGCTGTCAAGAGAGCCATAGCGCGCAACTCAGCCTCTGCACTCGAACGGACACTGCAGTCTGTTTCTTCGTCTTCCAGGCAATGAGAGAACCACCAAGAAAAACAAGAAGAAGAGATAGACCGCGATCGAGGGATCATCGCCCAAGTAGCATCCGAATAAGCTGAAGCTATAACGAGTGGAGTTTGGAAAGAAAAGATACGAGAGATAGTTCCACAAGGTATCGCAGAACTCGAAGAAGGTGGTCAGAGTGGACTCGAGTGGGAGCAAAACGAATCGACTCGAATGTGGATCGGATAAGTGATATCCGACGAGTAACAAACAAGATAGACAAGACTCCCAACAAGATGACGATAGCGTAGCCGGATCGTAAAGAGGCTCGCCATCGAGAGTCGGAGGTGAACATTGAGTTCCATGGGAGTCTCAACAAAGATGACGATGAGAGAGGCACGATCAAGAAGATCTCGAATATACTTCTCTTGGGACATAAAGAAACCATCCGGAGTGGAAGTAACCTCAATCCCAAGGAAGTAACGAAGAGGACCAAGATCCGACATAAGAAATCGCTCACTAAGACGAGCCTTGACAAAGGCAATGTACTCGTAATCATCGCGTAATGATCATGTCATCAACATACGTAAGAAGAAGAGTCCGACCACGAGACGAAGTGTGGACAAAGAGCGCAGGATCATGATCACTAGCGAAAAAGCCAGAGAGTGACCACGAGGAGAAGCGCCAAACCAAGCACGAGGGCTTGCTTAAGGCCATAAAGAGAACGACGAAGACGCGGACCATGCCCTCGAGAATGAATACCCGGTGGCGGAAGCATGTAGACCTCCTCACGCAACTCGCCATCGAGAAAGGCATTCTTGACATCAAGCCGAGAAAGCATCAGCCGTGGCGAATGCACGCCACCGCAAGAAGAGCGGGACGGTGGTCATGTGAGCCACAGAGCAAAAGTCTCATCATAGTCACGACCATGCTCCTGCTGGAAGCCACGAGCAACAAGACGCGCCTTATAGCGCCAAGAGAGCCATCGAGCGAGTCTTAATCTTATAGACCCACTTACACGTGATGGGACGAGTGAGATGGAAAAGGAACAAGATCCCAAGTACCAATGCGCTGAGGCGCAATCTCTCGGCCATAGCATGCCGCCACTCGGGATGAGTAACAAAGATCCCGATAGGAGACAGCTCAAGAGTAGCCGCACTAAAAACCAAACGAGCGGGAGGCCGAATCGATCGGCGATTGCGGAGCGAGCGAGGAGAAGATAACCCATCGGGGAAGATGGATCATCATGAGAAGATAGAACATCGGAGAAGATGTCTCATCGGGAAGATCCTCAAAACGAGGTCGACGAGTGTAGACGAGTGTAGTGGGAGGAGCTCGAGGAGCCGCATGAGACGAATCGGCGGTGACAACGGCGAGAGGCCACAGGAGGAATATGTGGAGACTTAGTGGGACGGGTGGATGAGGGTAAGACGGATATAGGTGTATCCGAAAGGTCAAAAGGACAGACTCCACAGAGGAAGCCAAGTCGGCTGAGAGGTAGGACGTGGGTAGAAGGGACGAGACTCGTCGAAAGTCACATCCCGAGAAATCAGATCCGTCGACCAACAGATCCCAAAGACCGATATCCCTTGTGCTCAGATCAGATCCCGAAAGACACACTCAACAGATCGAGCGATTAGTTTGGTACGCTCGAGGGGCGAGAGAACATAGCAAACGCAACAAAGCAGACGAAGGCGAGTAGTCGAAGAAGACCACAAAGACGCTCAACAGAATCGCACTCAAGAGCGTAAGAGGGTTGGATGTTAACGAGATAGGTGGCAAGGGAAACGACCTCACCCAAAAGTGAGGTGGAATAGAGGCGGCAATCATCGCCGCACGAGCCGCCTCAAGGAGATGACGATGCTTGCGCCGCGACACCATTCGAGCATGAGCACCGGACAAGAGAATCGAGCGAGAGTACCTGCTCAGAAGGAAATCGCGCAGTAACGAGAGAGGTACTCGCCAATGAATCGCCGAAAGACACGAATAGAGGTGGAGAAGCGTGTATGGACCATAGTGGCAAATTGTTTATAGATAGATAAGACCTCACTACGAGAAGACATGAAATATATCCAAGTGTGACGAAAAATCATCTATAAAATGATATAATATCGATGACCCCTTTCAAACGGAAGGGCGGACCCCAAACATCCGAATGAACAAGATCAAAGGACGCTGAGACACCGACTCACTATGAGGATAAGGAAGTCAATCTTTACCTAACTTACACCGACAATCTAAAGACACATCTCCGAGACGCACCCGTAAGACCACGACGAACCAAAGACGCATGACGAGATCCACACAGATGACCAAGACGGTGATGCCACCGCTGGAAAGAGCCGGTAGGCGAAGTGGTAGCCGAGAGACCGCGCACCAGTAGTAGCGGAAGGAAGGTGAAGCCAGTCAAGCTCCAGAGACGCCGTGAGTCAAGGCGCCGAGGCCGAACCAACCGAGCTCCCGTGGCGGTCCTGAACACAACAAGAGTCGAGTCGAGAATGACCCGACAACCAAGATCGATGTCGCGCCACAGAAAGAAGTCGCATGGTAAGGCGAGGAACATAAGCAATGAAGGAACATGAAAAGAGGAGTTGCTAAGAGGTCCTCGACTGAGACGAAAGAGATGTACCATCGCAGTAAGAACACCGACGGAGAATCAAGGGTGTAAGGAAAGACAGAGTGGAAGAATCGGAGTCATGTGAAAAGATGCTCCGTAATCAAGAATCCACGGAAGTACCGATCGTGTAGGAGGTGGTCTCGGTTCGAAGAGTCGATGAGCAGAGCTCGCAGAACTCGCCGAGGAGAACACGGCGCAGCGGCGCGAAGTCCGCTATCTCTCGCTCGGTGAGAAACTGGCCAAGAAGTCGATGCGGTGTCGATGTAGAAGCACCGATGCAGTGCTAGTAGAAGAACGACGAAAGATGCCGCGCTTCTTGTAGCATCGGGACTCAATGTGGCCGACCTTATTGCAGTAGGAGCGATGAGGACGACCACCGCCGGATGGAGCGCGCCACCGCCACCGTGGCGGCCGGGAGGAGGCGATGTCGACGCAGCGTGAAGCGATCGGTGTAGCAGTAGGCGAGCGGCGAGCGGAGGAGTGGCGGCAAAAGAGCGGCGACCACTCAGCGAGTCTCCTCGCTCGTATCTCGCAGGGCCTCCAGAGAGTGACACGGTGGCGTGCAAGGAGTTGGGCACGCCACGCCGAACTCGGACGACGGCGAGTGAGGAACTCGTAGATCCGCCAAACCTGTGTCGACGCATACGAGGCAAAGATCGACAGAGCGGCAGCCAGAAGATGCGGAGAGAGTCCAAGCGACGCCGCATGGCAGAGCTCGAGCGTAAAAAGCGCCAACGAGAGCATCACCTGCTGCAGAGTGCTCTGGCGGACCACGGACGGTAGAGAGCATCACCGAGGGCTCGTAAGCGGCCGACGAAGGTGAGTCCACATCCGAAAGCGAGAGGAGTCCCACAACCTCGTAAGAGAACCGAGGCCGGATATCGGCGATGAGGACAACAGCAGCCGAAAGCGCCGTCGTCGCACCACCGAGTGTAGGCGGCCAGCGATCCTTGTAGAAGTTCGAGCCTCCGGTAGGCGAGATAGCCTCATCATCGGCAAGGCGGCGGTCTCGGCAGCAGCATTTTTTCATTGGGGCAACGCAACAGCGTAGGCTCCGTCGGAGGTGTAGGCAAAGCGGACAGTGACATCGCGCAGGACGCCCGAGACGAAGACCACGCATGTGGATGCGCATGTGACACGAAGTCGGTGTAATTAACACCATCGAAGATCACCGCAACGAGGAAGAAACGGTACCCATTGGTAGCGCGCAAGCAGCGCGGCGACCAAGGCAACGGTCTAACAGCGCACCGGCCGCGGCGGTTAGAACGACGTTTTTTTGTTGGTTGATTTACTTATGGGCGCCGCGACGCCACACGATCAACACAAACACACTCGGCGGGTAGGGTTTCGCTCGAGCAAGCGGCGGCGGCGGCGCTTCCTCCTGGAGCAAGGGCGGCGATCGGCGGCGGCGATGGCGAGCAAGCGGCGCGATGGCGGCTTCGCGGCGGCCTCCTTCTAGCAAAGCGAGCAAAGCGGCGAGCGGTTGGGCGTCTCTCCCCAAGCGACGGCGGCAGACCGGTGACCCGGCGGCGGCGCTGGTGCGACGGTGGCAATGGCGACTTCTCCTTAGCGGCGCAGCGGGCACGGGTCCGGCGCGGCGGTGGCGTGGCGGCCTCCTTCTAGCTAGGCGGCGGGTGGCCTTCCCGAGCGACGCAGCAGATCAGCGGAGAGCGGCCGCGGCGCGGAGTGGTGGCGCGCGAAGACGTCAGTGGCGCCGGCGGCAGCGGAGCGGGCGGATGAAGCGGATGACGACACGCACGCATCGAGCACCCTGGCGCTGTGGTGGACAAGCGGCGTGGTGGCCGACTCAAGCCGAGGAGACGGCAACGATCGCCGAGCGATCGCGGCGATCGCGGAGAAGAACCACCGGGAGACGATGCGAGACAAGCGAAGCGACGGAACCCTAGGTTCGCTCTGATACCATGTGATGAATATCGCTTGTATTCAATATGAGGCCAATGGGCCAGTATATATACACAAATACATATGGTGAATATGCAAAGAACCCCTTATAACAATGGGGAATAACACATGTACATATACAACTCTAACAATCTCAATGGTTTGACTGAAAGGGTTCAGTTTCCTGGTGAGAACCAATCAGTTACCAAACATACCAGTCAGGATCGATTGGCTGGTACCGACTGGCATCAGGTGTATTTGGTGCTGTTAAGAATATAGAAACTAGTGGTTGCACAAGACTAAGGAAATGCCCAAAAAAAGAGAAAAGGAAATTAAAAAGGAAAGAAAATAATGGTTGGCCAGAAACCACTAAAGGCGGCCGGTTTCTGGCGTAACAGTTGGAAAAACAGGAAACGGAACCAATAGAGGAAATACTACAGAATATTCAATGTTATCCATAAAGTGCTAGCGACAATGTTAATGTTGCATATCAGTTATCATAAAAGCTTCATCTGGTCACCTGAAAACGTCAGGTCGCTGGTCATACTCGACATGGAGGCCTGTTGAACTATCCTTCCACTTGGTAGCTGCCATTAGAAGATCAAACAACACTCAATTAATTCAGACTCCTTAATCTGTCGCCTACCTAACGAAGAGCTGAATACACAACATGATCGAGCTGCTGGTTACTTGACGGGCAGGTAAATTTAATTACCTAAGCCAAGATCGACGAGAAAGAGTTTCTTTTCTTCAAGAGTTCCAGGAGGCCCTAGCAAGAAATTCTCTGGTTTGACATCCCCATGAACGTATCTGCAATTGCAAAACATTTTTTGTTACAAATTTGTCAGCACAGGTAACAAATATATCAAACAAAAGGTATTGTGAGGAGGAAGGGTGGAAGACCAATGATTAGGGATGCCAACTGACCCTTTTGAATGCATTTTTTCAAGTATGGAGATGGATTCAATAGCAATGCAAGCAACCATTTCAACAGACATTCTGCAAAACAAGAGTGCTGTTAATGGTCAGCTAAAAGCCTATGGTAAATGTTGGATAAATCTGATAACTCACGTGTGGGAATTATTATTCCAGACATCCCACAGGCTGGGTCCGAGCATATCCATGACCTGCATTGTTTAAACCAAGTTAGCCAACGTCTACAAATAAGCAGAAAGAAAGAAGTTACTGTTCTAACAGTCCAAACAAAGTGCCATTACCATAACATAGTATTCCCCTTGACGCCCTTTGTAGTGGACTCGAGGAACCCCGTGAATACCACCGAGGGTGCTACACATGTGATAACCGTGAAAATCAGTCAACACCTGTGTCTTGAGAGTATCTCAGCAAAACCTACATCTTGTTATACCCCAAATCATAAGATCATGAATCCACTTACTTGTAAACCTGCCACTCGTAAGGAGGCCCATGGTTGCATCCTTTACTGCTCCTATGCTCAAACTTTAACGCCACCTATCATACAAAAGCAGAAGATTTATTCGCCACTGCTAATACTACCCACAGGCCATAATTCCAATTTTCCAAGTGGGTTAGTAGCAAAATCCTCTATTACCTCAACAGCGCCTGGACCGTTAGCTGAAATGCGGCGGCCAACATATACTTGGCCAAATCCTCCTTTCCCAAGCTTTCTGTCAACTCTATACTTTGGTGAATTGCCCACCTGGACCTGTATAGAACAAACAGGCATAGATTAAACCAAAAATCATTTGGAACAATTGGAGGCAAACTGCAAGCTAACGCCTTTGGGGAGAAAATGGTAAAACAGACGGCACAGAACCGATTTACGCCAGCTAATAAACCCATATATCTATAATCTATCTGACAACCTCAACAAAGGTTTGAACAATCCCAACCAGAACAAGTCACTTAGCCTTCGAAAATCTCACTTTGCAAGTTAAACCAAAACATCGCTTCACGGATGCATCAACGGAAAACTACACAAGGCTAAACGCTGTATGATTGTATCAAATCCACGCACAGTAGGCCCAACCGCACAAGTGAAACATGGTAGAAATATCTCACCGTCTCAGGGACTGGAGTGGTAGTCCCCTCGTCCTCGACAGCCTGCTTGTCGGCGCTGCGCGCCGCGCTCTCCGGGTCGTCCATCCGCTTCTCGCCGCCGCCTTCCCCCGCGACCTCCGCGAGCTTGATCTCCTCCTCCTTTGCAGCCGCCTCACCGCCGCCTCCTGTCTCCTTCCTCCTCTCCGCCCTCCGCCTCCTCGCCGGCGGTGGCGCCGGTGCTGCCGCCTCCGCCGCCGGATTCTCCTGCGCCTCTCGGGCCCTCCGCGCCGCGCTACGCAGCACAGGCATCCTCAGCCATGTTGCCCCATGCCCCACGCCCCCGCCGCCCTTGTCTCCTCGCTCAGATTCCGCCGCCAAACAACAGCAACACCGCCGATCCCACGGAGAAGGGGGCCGATGCGACGACGCTAAGGTCGCGGAGAGCGAGCGGGAGGGCTAGGGTTCGGGGTTGGTGCAGATGTGACGGAATGTGGGAGGAAGGGGGGAAGCGGTGGTGCTGATGTAACACCGGCTAGACGCAGAGTATGTTCGTTACGAGAAAGGAAAGGATTAGCACGGTTCCACCTTGTGTGTACAGTATCTGGCATCCGTCTGTGTGCGGAAATAGACAACTTGCAAGACGCGATGGCGTAATGGCGCTTATTTTGCTTCGAAAACCCCAGAAGCTACACCAAAGATCTGTGTGCTGGATGCCTGTCTTTGACCGTCTAATGGGACCACGGCGGAGACAAAGACGGTGGTCGAGCGGCGGCAGTGCAATGCCAAGCGAAGTAAGTGGCACACAACACCCTAATGGTTAGTATTTATATCAGATTCATGGTAATGAAGTCGTCTGTGATGGGTGGTGGCATCACGGTATGATCATGAATGGAGCGGTTTGCGGACAGCACAGGTGTGCAAAAGAAAGAACTACGACAATGTTGGTCATGGTGGTGATTGTTAGTGTGTGTGTAGGTGGGTGGGGGTCAATAGGACGAAGAGGAGAACAATGACACCGTCGAATGACGTAGGCACCGAGGGTGCTGAAGCACCGGCTTCGATCGCCGCGTCCTCAGGAACCCCTAGGACCGACATCAAAGTTGCGAGAGGCTAGATGGTGAGCATCAGTGTATATGACATACTGAAAGCCATCGTGCTCCGTTTTAGTATCCCATATATTTTAGTCGTGCCTACGCCACTGGACACCCTCACAATGATTGTTTTTGGCGGGAGGTGTGCAAACCCACAAAATAGGATAGGCTTTTCAGCGGCCAGGTACGACGAGTAATGGCTAGATAGATGGGAGTTGAGTTCCGGATGACAAAGGCGGGAAGTGGGACATAAAAGGCTATGTGGTTTGTTGTCTGTTGCATGCAGTTAAGATGCTTGTCTTTCACGTAATCGATAAGTAGAAAGAGGAAGTTACTATCGCCATTGACTTTTTGACAAAATGGTTTTCAATTGAAATACTACAACAGTACATCTTGCATTACAAAAAAAAAATAGTGATTTATGTGAACCTTTTATTATTATTCTTTGACCCATTAAACAATATATTTAAAAAAACTAACTTACCGTGAAAATTAATCATTTTTTTGCCACGACGTCGTCAATGGTGTGCCAATGTTTGTCATGACACCAAAGATGGCGTGGCTAGCAGGGGTCATTTTTGAAATACATTAGGGCGAGGGTTATTTTTAAAATATTATAAATAAAAGAGTTATTTGATAATAATAAAAACATTGGTTACATGATGCAATATATATTAGTATTTAAAATAGTGTTGCATCTTTTGTTCAAAAGAGAATTGTATTTGGTGTGCGTATATCATATTAATTTTTCCATAAATTTTTATTAATGCGAGAATCTACAATCCTTCAAGTGAAAATAGTGCCTTCAATAAAATGTGTATTAATTACATAAAAGATGGTTATAGAGATTTTAGTATCTTGCTATAATTTCATTGTGATAGAAAAGCAAAGTCATCACTCAACCCACAACATGTCCATTAATTCTATGCTTGGATATATATTTTTTTAACCTAAATCAGAGGAGATGGAAACACAAAGCATAAGTTCCCAACCACCAGCAAACGGGTTAACCACGTAGTTTCAAAAGAAAAAAAAAAGAAAGAAAAAAAAGATAGCCACGTGTTGTAAGTTGTAAGCTATCTCTAGGGGCAAAAAATATTTGTAATCATTGGGGGTACACTGTGATGCATCTACAGCAAATTACAAGGAATCTCCGTTTTTCTACACTGCTTGTTTCCATGAGCGAGGTTTGGGACTTCTGACACAACTGCAATGTCGGCCGTGACCGCGCGGCGAATTGTTTCCAGGTTTGCCTACATTTTTTTTCCCTTCGCAGTTTGCTAAACCATTGCCGCCATGGGTTCCAGGGCATCTACATTTGGGAGCGTGAAATTTGAGGCAAGAAAAATGAGTCAGTCAGTCTATTATATTTAGGGCTCGTGCTTAATTTCGCAAAATTACAAACTCCAATTCCAATGTAGATTAGGATTAGATTATTTTTGAAATTTTGTTGTACAAAATATTATACTTGGCAGTTGGCGCTACCTCTGTTTTACGTTGAGTCGATGTAGTATTTTTTTCAATCAAATTACATGTCATTTCTTAAAAAGAATGTCATTCTATTTTTCTTCAAGCAACATTATTTGTTGTCGTACACCTTTTCCCCCTTCAAATTCCGTCAAATGTTGGTATTTGGGAGAAGCGTGATAATTCATTCGTTACAATTGGCCTGCGGAGAATGTGAGAGATGGCTTTTGTGATTTGGTCACCCAAAAGAAATGAGATAAAACGGTACGAACTTCTTTCTTGTGTTCAGAAATGAAGGCAATTAAACAATAGCTTATATTGTTGTGACCAAAATCGACAGCGTCCATTGGCCGGTAAGTAGGGGTGGGAATAGATTAGGCCAGCCCAATGGACCATCGATCGCTCCAAAAAAATCGGCCACTAGTTCGATCCAAAAGGAAAGCAAATTTCCGTAACCTAGAGGTCCGTTGGATCGACCGGATCGACCCTACATGCTAAGCCTCCTCCCCCTGTCCCTCTATCCCCCGGACTGGGATGCATCGCCTCCACCCCATCGCCGCTGGATCCGCCGCCTCTGACACGCCCCGCTTTGATCCTCCACCCTATCGCGCCCCCGTCTCCATCCCTCCACTCTATCACGCCCCTGTCTCCATCCCTCCACCCGTGCGCAGACAAGAAGGGGAAGAAGAAGCGGACATGAAGCGGGTGGCCGAACACAAGCAGCGAGAGAGGAAGAGAGTGACGGCCGACGGTGGGGGTAGAGGATCAAGGCGGATCAAAGGTGGGAGCGAGGAGGAGGGCGGTAGAGAGGGTGATTTCGAAGGTGGGAGTGAGGAGGAGGGTGGCGGCGAGGGTGATATCCAGATTCAAGAAGGGCGGCAAGACTGTTCTTCATTGTCGCCGGTAGCAAGGGCTACGGTGGTGATGTCTCTGGTGGCAAGGCTCTCTACCGCGATGAGTTCTCTGACTACACCGATTGCCCTTATCAGTACCCCTAATGGTGTGTTTCCCGGATGAACTATGTTGTTGCAATGCAATGCAAGGTCTTAGTTTAATTAATCTTTTGCTCTTGTTCGGTCAACTACTACCAGATAGCATGCACTTCCCCTGCGTGCATAATTGCAAGGCTTCTTGATCCCACTTTATCATTTTTCTAGCATCAGTGTCCTCTGTAGACTTCTTGTATTCATGCGTTCATTGATTTAGTCCTCTCATGAACAGAAATGCGTTCCTTGATTTAGTCCTCTGGTTGATCAGTTTCTTGCATTAGCTGCTTTAGTGACCAATTAGGCTGCCTCTCAAAAAGCCTGAATATGATATTTTCCAGTTCCCTATGATCCCTTTGTGTTCTTTTCATGTCAGAAAGTTTGGCTGGTATTGGCTTCTTCTCCAATTATCTGCATGGTCATGAGACAATCTGATGAAAAATTAAAAAGAAATATCTATTCTAAGAATATGTATTCTGGGAATGTTTTTGCCAGATAGGCAATTGTTGGGAATATTAGATATAAGACAATATGTTTTTGCCAGAATAGGTAATCTTTAATATCTCAATGTCGGAAGCATGGCATGGTCAGCTTTCTTACTTGCTAGTAGTATGATTCTTCTTTTGGCATTCTTTAGTGTGCTCGATGCATACGAATGTTGTTGTATATATGTCTCGGCACCTATCTCTGGTAAAAATGTACAAAGGTTTTTGGCATGTTGCTTTAGATAATATAATATGTATGCACACACTGAAAGGTCACAACTTTTACCTAAAACTAGAAAATCACTCAGGCACAAGCTTGATATTAACATTCCAGAAGTAAACGTCGGGGCTATCTAGCTAGCTTAATTTCTAAATCCTTCTTTATTCTAAAATTGACTTATGCCCTGTTTCATGAAAATGCATCCTTTTATAGAAAGACACAATTCTATGGTACCCTTGAAAGTATGAATAGTTTATATTTTATGCCTTGTTGCATGGTCATGAGACAAACTGATGAAAAATTTAAAAGAAATACCGATTCCAAGAATATGTATTATGGGAATGTTTTTGCCAGAATAGGTAATTGTTGGGAATATTAGATATCAGATATAAGACAATATGTTTTTGCCAGAATAGGTAATCTTTAATACCATTTTCTCCTATTTAACTAGAATATTATATATTAGATATAATGCTCCAATTGAAATGTTTAATGTTAGATTTTTCTTACAAAGTTCTAATTTTTTTTCTTTATCTTTTTTAGTAAAAGCTTAAGTCTTTTTAAATAATCTTTTCCCCAATGTTCTTTTGTAGTCATTGCTATTGATACCGAAATGCATGAGGACGAAGAAAGTGATGAAGAGGACGACGAAGATTATGTTGATGTTGGGACCTCACTTGTTGAAGATAGAAGAAAGTTCAGGTCTAAAGTTTGGAGAGAATATGTGCCTGTAAGTGTCGATGGAGTGGTTACAAAGGGACCATGCAAGTATTGCAATGTAAAGATTGGTGCTAAACGTGGAGCGGGAATAAGTGCTTTGTGCAATCATTTAAGGGTATGCAAAGAAAGGAAAGAGGCTCTTAGAGTTGTGGATCAATTGAATGTCATTGTTATGCCACCAGATTGAGTGACTCTGAGGGATTTAAGTTTTGACCCTGAGGTAACATGAAGAGAGTTAGTGAGAATGATTGTGTTGCACGAGTTACCATTTTCAATTGTTGAGTATGATGGGTTTCGGAAGTTTGTTTCTAGTCTAAATCCACTCTTCAAGGTGGTATCAAGAAGAACATGAAGAATGATTGCCTCAAAGCATTTGAGGGGCAGAAACAATCTCCTAAGGAGGTACTCAATAATTCAAACTCAAGGAATTCCTTGACGATGGACATGTGGACGCCCAATCAGACCTTGGGCTATATGTGTATCACCGTCCACTACATCAATGATGATTGGAAGTTACAGAAGAGAATCATAAAATTCTCTGTGTTGGAGACACCTTACACTGGTGTAGCTATGTTCAACACAGTCCTGAAGGCCATCCAAGAGTGGAACTGTGAAAACAAGTTATTTGCAATCACTTTGGACAATGCAAGAAATAATGGTGCAATGGCTAGGTTGTTGAAGGATAACTTGTTAGCTAAGCATGTGTTACTTGGCGACGACAGGTTTTTGCATCAGCATTGCGTAGCACATATCCTAAATTTGATATGCCAAGCAGGCCTGTCATTTATCAACCTCGTTGTCAACAAGAATCAGGAGAGTGTGAAATACATTCGGGGTTCCCAATCTCGGAAGGAAAGATTTGAAGAGATAGTTACACAGCAGAGCATTTCTCGAGTCTTGCGCCCATGCCTTGATGTTCCGACTAGATGAAACTCAACCTATCATATGATTGCTGCAGCTATGGAATTTAGAAGAGCATTTGATTCTTTGGGGGCTGCAAGATCCAAACTACGCCTATGCACCAACTTTTGATGATTAGGAAAGGGCGGAAGTGTTGTGTAGACTACTGAAAGTTTTCTATGATGCTATGGAAGCGATTTCAGGGTCGAAATACCCCACCTCAAACTTGTGGTTTCATGAGATTTGGGAAGTCAAGCTTGCCTTAGAGAGAGAATGTTCCCAAGTGGATTCTGGTATTCACGATATGGTTACATACATGTAGAAAAAATTCAATAAATATTGAAAATTGTCATGGATGGCATTATCAATTCCAGTCATTTTGGACCCACAGTTCAAGTTTGTCTTTCTCAAGTTTCGTTTTCTCCAAGCTTTCGGGAGTAATTCTACATCTAAAATTGGAAAAGTGAAGAAAGGTGTTCAGACGGCTCTTCAGTGAATATGCTCAATTGAATAATAACAACTTAGAGTTCATACCTCAAGGAAGTGGTGATGTGGAGATGGGTGCAGATGGTAGCCATCGTCTAGCAGATTGGGATCATCACCTTCGACTTAAGGCCCACTCAGCGAGTTTGGTGTCCTCGTAACTTGAGACATATTTGGCGAAGCCCCCCACTCCCTCGAGGTGGTCACTTTGGACAATAGTTGTTCTATATAAACATGAGTTTCTGCTTAGAATAGATAATTGGTCGTACTTTGTTGATTCAATTCTACAGTTCTTGCATGATTTCTAGACTAGTGCACCCAAGTATGTATCGAATGGATGGATGACTTATGGATAAAAAGAACTTATTGAATAATTCAGTTTACTGAATGTTATAATGCTTACTGAATAATTCTTCTTTCCTTTTGAACCATAGTGACCTGTCAACTTAGGATGGATTCGATTTACAACTTCATTGTGGAAGATGATCTCCAACTATAACCTATTGGATCGGGTACCTTCTATTTGTATGAGTCTAAGTCGTGTCATGTTCTGAAATTTTTTTGTTGCTGCAGTGCAAAACGATAGCTGACTTGCTTATTTTTTGTAAGAGTCTATTCTTTTTTAAGCTGGCCACCTCGAGGGTAGATCTGACGGTTAGGAGATGAGCTCTTAAGTGAGATCTGACGGTAAAGAGAGCGTACGATGGAAAAACTGTTATCGTACGTCCGTGCGCTAGTCGTTCCCTTGTTTATATCATATCTTAATCCTTCACTTACATGTCAAAACCCAAAATAAGCATAGTGGTTTGCAGTTTTAAGTCGAAACCATCCAAACAACAACGGGGTCACCTCGAGTTCGAGCAGACTCACATTTTAGAGTTTTACACTTTGCGGGATCTTTATTCGATTATTCAGTCAACAACTAGATAGGCTCGAAGGTCGTAGAGGTGGCATTGTAAGTTTGCGATTGGCAATTCAGATCATCAAATTTCTGATCATGCGGAGGCAATATGCCTCGAGAGGGCGGGAAAACAAATCAACCTACCGTTGTCCCACTTCTGCCGTCTTCAAGCCACATTTCGAATGTTGGAACCTCCAAAGATTTATACGAAAATTATGCTGTTCACTACAAAATATATATATATATATATATTATATAGAATTATTGTGTTTCAAACATGGCCTGTGTGGCTGTGTCACCACCATACCGAGTTTTTCTTCCCTGAAGCAACTTACACGGTGTCCTAGGTGCCGCACAAGTTGTTGGGACAATGAGAAACAACTATTATCTGTGTTATCGGATCATCAGCTCGGGGGCGAGGGAGCAAATCCGTGCGTTCGTTGCGTATTGGATCCCACAACGCAAACGACGATCGGGGCCCGTCTTCCCGGCTGTCCAAAGCTCGACCGAGCTGTCATCAGCTAGCCGCACTGGTCCAAGCATCACATGACCACGAGCTCGCTCCACGCGCACAGCTCCGGACCAGTGGAGAGTCGCGGGCGCTTGCGCACCCGCTCACATGCCCAACGCCCTCCAACCAACTATTGCAATCCAGCACAGTGCAGCACGCCCGTGTAATCAAATCAGCCGCTTAAACCACTGTACATCAAATGGGCAGTTGCAACACGATGCAGTACAATCACAAGTGTCCTGGAGAAAAGCTTTTTTACTGATTTCATATTGCCCAAACAGTTTGCTGGAGATCGAGTACAAGAATTGGCTCAAGTGGGTTGTATTGATATATTGGGTCAAGCTGTCCATACAAGCTGGTACACTTGTGATCATTATGAAGTGTGAAAGAATGGATTATAGCCCATTGCCAAACAAAGAACATTACTTTACAAAAGGAAGGGAACGAGAATAAAAAAAATTATGGGGGTTAACACTGCATCAAACCAGTAGGGAACCTTAAGCGTGTAGAGCTAGAATCAGGAAGCATGCCTGAATCGGCGAGAAATAGGAAGACCAGAAAACCTATGGCAAGTTCGAGTTGGCCAGCTCCCCCATGGATGATGCCACTTCTCTCGATGCAAAGTCCTGTAACATTCAAACACATTGATCAGCTAACTTCGGTTAAAAGGTTTAGCAAAAGAGCTTTGTGAGACAATACACGAACATAAAGAAAACGAAACAACATTATGTGCATGACCCAGGCCTGAAACAACATGAAAATATGCAATAGCAATATAGCTTAGTTGAGTACCTGCAGGCGTTGCAACAAGTACATCAAGAAGAAATGCACAAACACCTGGTATAGGTATATGCAGATTCAGTTAGAAATCAAACCTTAATATGACCAAAAAAAGGCAAATACAGGAAGTAAAATTTATGCAGTTCTTGCCAGATAGAATAGCAGGCTGACTCTAGCAACAGGGTGCTGCCACAAAAATCTAGTTGCACGCACAGCTCCTGAATCTAGAAGCTTTGCAGCCTTTTGTAACTGGAACACAGAAGATGCAAGGAAAGCAAGGTAAAATTTGATATTCCTTTCCCACCATTTATCAGGATGCAGCACTTCAGATTTCCAATGGTCATATATACCTGCTGATTTGCTGTCACCATGTGTCGATGATGTAGAGGAAGAGGCCTGAAATATGCACAGTTAATTGTCTAAAACTGTACTAGAACATGCAAATAAAGGAACACAGCTAAGATTATGGAAATCATCAAGTAAAATTTAACAACAAAAGGCTGCTTCTATTTTGATTGAACGTTCACGTAGAACCAAAAAATGATGACATACTTATAAACAGAATTTTCAAGCGTGTTTAATAACAAAAATAAAATGGTCAAGGTCAACATACTCTAGTGCCTTGATATCAGTATCTTCTTCCCACGATGATGCTGATCTGCGAGCAACTCTACTCCTTTCTGCTTCTACCTATCAAATGGAGAACAGTGATAACAGAATGGCAGCACGATAAGAACATCTGGAGGACATTGATTATAGCAGAAGCAACAAAAGGAGGAAGAGAAATTAGGAACCTGCACTTCGTGAAATTGCTTCAACGATTTCTCCAATTGGAACTCTAATGCGGCTTTTTCACTGGCCATGGATTCTAATTGTGTTTGCTTGTGGTACTGGAAGAAAGGATGCATACATAATTAAATTATACCTTATTAATCAAAGTGCCAAGGGTACAAAAGAAAATTGATTTTATTCATTGCATACCAGCAAGTCAGTAAGCTCACGATATCTCTTCTCTAGCTCAACATGCTCCTAAAAACAAGATACATTTGCATAAATAAATGTAACCTGATTATGGTAATTAGCTGGGTTATAGTAAAAATCATCTGTATGATTTGGCTAGGATTATGAAAGTAACATCAACGACTGCAAGACGAGTTCACCTGTCGAGAATAATGCTCTGCATCTCTTCTCATTCCAGCCATTTCAACTCTCATCTTCTGTAACTCAGCCTACACCATAAAAATAAAGATGCACAATGAATAATAGCTCAAGTCAAGGCATATGAAAGCAACTCTATTGAAATATAATTTTTTCCCACCATACTGCATCTCATCAGCATGTTAGCATTTCTATTACCTAAACTCCTAGTTACAAGTTACAACTTAACAAATTTAAACCACGCATGATGAGGACATCCCTTCCACTGATACAACCATCCCTACTGCTTCTACTCTTCAATTTGATATGCAATGATCAATTACTAGAGCACGTGCTCGCCAACTGAATTATCAGGTAACTTCGTTTCTAGGAGTTTATAATTGTTCCATTGAGGATGGATTGCTACCTAAGTCTGGTGATGTTATTCTACTCAGGAACGAAGGCAAGCGGGGTACCGCAACTACTACAACAAGTCCAGACCTCCGGAATCAGCCTGACAACACCAACTTAAAACAGCATAACTTTCGTATACAGAGTCCGTTGGAGGTCCACGAGTACTTGATTGAAAGCTTATTTCGTCCTCTTTCCAACGGATCCGGCCTCATCTTCAAATTCCTTCTGGACTGATCGCAATCATCAAAAGAAGACGTCATATCACTTGTTTGGGCCAATCTAGGCCTTGTAATCATATTGAATTTGGCCCATCTGCCGGCGGACCACCTGGGGCGCAGTTACTGTTCACGTGAACAGTAACCCATGAAATTAGTCCCACCCCCTTAGTTCTATTAGATGTGTGGCTCCTCATCCCCTATTTAAGGAGGCCGCACCCCTTCTAGTTTTCTCGGATTTTGTTTATGTTTAGTTTGACTTCGTTGCAACTTGTATCTTTTGCGTGTGTCGACTAGACCACCCAATTAAGATTCTTATTCAGAATCCCAACTCAATTCAAATATTTCAATTCCTATTTGCAATTTCAGATTGCTTGATCTTGTTCTTGCTTGCTTCTTCGGTGTATGCAGGAATCGACCTTCGTGGTCAGGTCAACCGGGTATTCGTGTACGGTTGATAACGACTTGTCAATCAGTTCAGCGATTGCGTGGTTTCGAGCCTTGCAAGTTCGTAGCCAGGATCGTGAGAGTTGAGCAACGACTACCGAACTTATCGTCTCATCGGAAGATCGGGCCAAAACAAGGACCTTCGGGTTCATCAACGCATATCCAATAGAACAACAAGAAGTCAAGAATTGACAAACAAAGCTGTTTCTTTGATATCTTATGAATAAATGGTACCTCCAAGGATGATATCTTAGTTGCTGCCTCTCTTTGGCTTTGGCGTGCACGCTCAACTTCCTCCTGCCATGCTTGCATCTGCTTTCCAAAAGCACAACAGTAAGAGAAAACAAACACCAAAATATTACATTTATTCATATTGCTCCATAGGCTAGTTCGATTATTTCTAAAGCAAAAATTAACAGTTAGGCATTTGTAGAGTCAGTACTATATACCTTGTGCAACAAGGGCATTTCACATCAAATACATGGAGTACACTAAAAGTACAGCTCAATATTAAGCCCAGGAAGAAAATAAGGTGCTTTGATTTTCACCTGGAGGACTTGATTAGCTTCTTCAGAAGGCTTTTTCTGAGCACGGCGATTACGAGCTTCCATCTCCTGTAGTTCCTGGTGCAGCGATGCACACTCAACCTAAGATAACCAGAGTATCGATAGTGAATAGCACAAACTAAACAGCTAAGATATGATACACAGTGCGGAAAGGAATTTACCTCAAGCACAGCCACCTTGTGTTCCGATTCCATTGCTCTTGATGAGCTTTGATCAGCAGCTCTCTGGATGGCAACAGAACAGTTAAAAACATACTAATTTTGCTATTATTCTTTATGGACAGAATCAAAACCACATGATAGTTTAACAAAAGCAATGATTGCGCTGGAAAGATTAGAGGATCAATCAGCTAAAATATGACATTGATAGAATATAAACTAATTAGCAGTTTAGCACTGCTCAAAGTACATGGTTCGGATTTAACTATTTTAAAGATGAGAGCTGCATAAGGTGGGAGCCGATTATAAATCACAAATATTGAATGAACTACAGTATGTGAAACATTAGAGTTACCTAACTTTCTACTCGGATCACTGTTTCTTACAGTATTCATGCTGGTCCTTGCTTTAAGGATAAACCTCTAAACTCTAAATGAGCAAATTATGTTTCCACCTTTCAAATCACAGTGTTGGCCCTTCTAAATGTTGAATTAGTTCATGTTGGCACTCAGAATGTGTATGACATAGCAAGAGAGGTTAAAAGGAACCAAACATCTGCTTAGCAGTTAGCACCAACTTTGACATCCTTGCAAAATAGATCATGCTGATGCCCGATAGTTATACCTTGTAAAATTACCTGGATTCTAGCAAGAGCATTTGACGCCTCGACAGCCCGATGTTCTAATTCTACTTCTCTCTCAACAGCTGCCTGCAATGTAGTAGAAAGTAATAAAAATTATTACAGAAGAAACTATGACAAATAGAAAGTAATAAAGAGAATGAACTTTGACGAATTACCATTTTTGTAGCATTATGTGCAATACGCTCCTCCTCAGCCCTGCGCTCTACGGTAGCAAGTTCCTCTCGTAAAGCCTAAAAAGTAAACAGTACATATGGACGTTAAATACATCTGCAAGAGCACATGGTGGATACTCTACTCTAGAAAGCCTATTTTACTAACCTGGATGACTCTGGTTTCAGTAAGTTCACGGTTCCTCTTGAGGCCATCCATATCTTCCTGGTTTCAACAGACAACAAAATTAATATATCAGTTGTATTATTGAGACTTAAGAACATGAAAAATGTTCAGAGTCACTCGTACAGTCACTGTTTAAGATCTATACCCAAAAGAGTTCTAGATGCACCTCTACGGTATTCCATAAAAGAAAAGAAAAACACATATGACAAAGCAATCATGATTAGATGAAGACAACGACAAACTAAAATGTGTGCTTAGCATAGCATATCCCAGAAAGGATAACCACTGTGATAGCATATTAAAACCAATTATAATGATTAAAGACATCAATAAAATGCCATTATGGAGCCCATACTACAAACTAATGAACTATATTATGGTATAGGATACTAGGACACAATGTATAGTTTCCTTTGGTAGTGGTAGTAGTAGTGTGGTTATAGAAAAAATAGCTGAAAAGAGTAACAAAAGATGAAACCTGTAAACATGCGAGCTTTTCTTCTGAAGCTGCTGCTCTTTTCTTCCAAGAGTCCAATGATTTAGCTAGAGACTCAATCTCGGCATTTTTTGCAGTCAAAGCATCAACCATGTTAGATTCAGCTCGTGAGCCTTCTACTCTGGACACTGATAGTTCTCGCTGTAGTTGCTTTATGTGAGCTTCATATGAGCTACATTTCTCTCTCTGTTATGTGTTATAACATCAATTCATATTAGAGAAAACCACCTACCATGTATGGGATTAAGGTAAATAGAAAAATGTAAGAAAAAAATGAATATTGGTCAGATAATTTTACCTCCTGAACAAGAAGTTCCTCTAGCTGTGCATTCTCAGATTTATATTCTTGGAGCCGGGATGAAAGTCCAGTGCAGACCTGTTGGTAAGTAGAAGGTAAATTAACAAGTCAACATATGGACCCAAACAAAGCATAGATAATGTGGTAGGGTCACCAAGCTTATACTTATCCTTACCCGAGCTAACCTAGCTTCTTTTGACTGTCCAGTTTTTACAGCACTCTTTAACAATCCCTGAGCCTGCCAAAGGCCAACAAGACAATGCTATAGTGTGGGAAGAGAACACATTCATATATGAGCACATCTTGGTCATTATGACTTTATGAGTGCAATTTTCTACAGCCTACCTCCTCAAGTTGGTCTTGATCTTTCACAGAAACTGAATCAGACTTGTGTTCCTGTTGATTTTCTGTGCTTTCTGGTGAATATGACAAATTATCTTTTTTTGATTCTTGGGATTTGCCAGAACCTTGTGTATCGGGTATGTCAGAGATATTTCTCTCCTGGATAACAGCCACAGCCGTGTCTTTCTCGTGCAAACTAACTGCTGGACCAATCTCAGTAGTCTGGTTACTGCTGCTTGGCTCACTTCTTTCATTCGGAACTGAAGGAGCAAAGCTTTCAGCAGTACTCTCAGAATTTCCAGAACCTGCAACACCATCCGGGACAGGACCTGCATCCTCAGAGCTTTTCTCCATCGATTGGACTTCAACAGAAGTATCAACAACATTCACATCTCTATCATTCTTAAGATCAACAGCAGCCTTCTCTACTTTGTCCGATGTACCCTTATCATTCGCTCCCTTAGCATCAATTGAAGTGACTTCGGGTTCACTGGCAGTAGCATCAACATTTGATGAATCCGCAGGTGGCGAAGGCCTGATCTTCTCAATCTTGATCCGTTCCCGCGGTGGTTGCCTACTCTTCTTTTCCTTCTGAGCCGATGCCCTGTTACCGGCATCCCCAGTAGTGAGCTTCATTGGACCCTGCAATGCGAATTTACAGTAAACTTTAAATAACGCTTCTCACGAACGCAGTCTGCAAAGACACAAAGTACGAAGGCTATTCAGTTGCGACCTTCTCCCTCTGCTTTCCCTTCTTCGCTTGCCCTTCTTGGCCACTCGATCCTTCACCAAACAAACATTAGTGATTACTAATCAGTCCACTCGCGGAACAGCTAAATGTGCACCGAGTAAACCAAGGAGCCATACTACCTGAAGGCTGAGAGCTAGACTGCTCATCCGTCAACTCGGTAGCTACGATTTTTGCCCTCCTGTCGACGACTTCGAACAAGTCTGTCATAAAAACAGGCAACTTTTACGGCTCCACATTACCAAAAACTCATAGAGTGTAACGAATTCAAGCAGGCAAAGAGATGGTGATGGGTTCGGGTTGGGTGCAATTGGGCACGTTCCACCGAAACGATCGAACAAAGCACGGTATCAAGACTAGTTCGCAAGATTTCGCAATAGGCATCATAATCCCACGGAGCAATCGCCGCGGAGACGGCAGGAGAGTAGCGGGGGGAAACGCCAAATCTTAGCCAAGAGGAGGGGTGGATCTGGGCGGCGAATCGGAAGGAGGGGAGGGGGAGGTTGGCCGCGTACCTTCGGCGACCTTGAGCCAGGAGGCCATGGCGGGAGCTGCCGGATCGCCGCCCTGGCGAGAGGAGGGTGGCGCAGTGTGACTGGCGACGACGAGCTGGATAGACGAATGGACCGATGAGATCTCCGGCCGCGGGAGGCAGTGGGGTTCTAATGTGTCGTCGCAATGGTTGGTGGTGGCGGGGTTCGGACCCGACCGGTTGGTTGCTCCAAGCCTCCAACAATTGGAATGGAGGGGATGGTTACACGAAATAAACAGTGAATAAATTAGTTAATTATTGGGAGGAAAGGCAAAGCCCGTCTAGCTCAGTTGGTAGAGCGCAAGGCTCTTAACCTTGTGGTCGTGGGTTCGAGCCCCACGGTGGGCGTTTGCTGAACCATTATTTTGGCATTTTTTTTCATTTTTATTGACATCCAGCGCCAAGTTATTTCCAACCTCTGTTACCAGACAAGCAGATGATATAGCATTGTATAATGCTTACTTTCGAATCGAGCAACTCCTATCAGATGCTTCTTCTCCGCTTATTTATTTCTAAAATTCTAAAGCATGTATGGTTTAATCCCGTATTGCATAGCTAAGTGATGAGAGAGTAATTTATAAGATAGAGTTCTTGCCACCCATTGAAACATATAACACATGATATGGGGTGATATGAAGAGGTATATAGCTAAAGTCACACGCACGTATGTACGCATGCGAGCGCGGTGTCGTGAACATAGTCCATCTTTCTTTTCCTAACTATACATTTCTCTTTCTTTCAAAATAATGTGGTCGAAGCCATAGACCAGTGTGATCGAAATAAAGTGGTCGAAGCCATAGACCAGTGTGGTCGAAACACTGTGATCGAAATAAAGTGGTCAAAACACAGTAGTCAAAAATAGTGCTCGGATCTATAAACCAATGTGGTCGAAGCTGTAGACTAGTGTGTAATCAGGATCAATAAATATTGCTTAATTATCATTAATTGATTTTGAATTAGCAGTTATCAATGGTTTAATATGTACTTTATTATGCAGTTACTAGAGAGTAATTGACTCGACCTTAAAAAGATCTAGAGACGTCCAGACCTAAAACGATTTTAAAAACACTTCTATTTTTCATCTTCCTCCTCTTTGTTCTACTGTGCTGGAAAGTTGTGTTGTTGAATCAAACCGTCTCTTCTCCTCGGTGTGCATCGGGAAGGAGGGTTAGTGGGTATCTCCAAACCATTATCGTAGAGTTCACTTGCACAGGGCGGCAATAAGATTTCTAGGCAGCGTATCTGCGCGACCACTCGTTGTGCTGCTACATCTACAATCCGCAATGTTTCGAGCATGGAAGCAAACATGCATGCATGTTGACGAGTTGAGAACAAACAGTCACTCGCCTGGACCATGGATGGCAACGTCGGTCGAGCGACGCATGTATACTATAGTAGTTAGTACTGGGATTGTCTATTGGTAAGGTGACTGAAATTTTATTAAGTATAAGTCACATATTTTATCTATGAGATCAATATCCCATCATATGACACATCAATCTCTATATAAATCCAATAATCATAATAATTAACTTAAACTTAAGAAAATTTTAGACGACTTATAAACAGCAAATCCGATCTCTTATCTGTCGATATCTTCCGAACTCCCCCAAATAAACTATCCGTTCCACTCTGAGCTACTTCTGACTAGTGTGTCGATCTTTTCCTATACTTGCCAGCAACATAGGCACCTGACTAATTATAGACCGCGGCTAGCTAGCTAAGCCGACTAAACCACTCCCAAGCAACCGCCCGGGCGGGCCGGTTGAGGCGTCCGTCACATCAAAGCGTGCACAAAAAGTTCATTCACTACTTCCTTGAGGTGTTTTTGGGGGTGAGTTCGGTAGGGTATTTCCACGACCACTGCTGTGCTGTGTTATCCGTATCTTTACATCACTGTATCCAATCCGTCTAGACGCGGCCAGCTGAGCGGCGCGTGCGAAGTGTGTTTTTGTTGCCCATTCGCACGTGCATATGTGGGCTGTCGATATCGCATCCTGTGAGCGGCTCATGGGACTGGTAACTGAATTCGCTTGCAGAGCCTCTAGCTGCGAGCCTGCGAGACGATCGATGACTCTACTCTTCACGAGATCGTTCCGGCCGGCCGCCATGTGAAGATCTTTCCGGCCGGTCGTGATCGATCGATCGCTGTTGCGGCTAGCAAACAGGAGGCGGGGCCGGCCGATGGTTTTCCGGCCGTAGATTTCGCGAGCACATGCATGATTTGTTCAGTCCCCGTAGCGCGCATCAGATTCATGTGCGAGCAAGCTCGATCCTCAGCTCATCAGCCGTCGGCATCGGTTCCCGTTCATGTCATGCCGTATGCTCAGCCGCTGCATGCAGCTGTAGGGAGACGGGAACACCTGCCGATCGATGGCGGCCGGACTGAGCAGTGAATTAGATGCATGCACGCACGCGTGTGGCACAACGTACGACTGGTTGCACTTTTTCTTCCATCGGGTGGTACTGCATGCGAAATTTTCTAAGGAAAGAAGAAACAGATTCACAGGTCCCCTGTGCTCGATCGACTATTATTAATTTTCTGACAGATATACACTCCTGCAAAAGCAACAACAAAGCAGAAAGGCGAATTTTAAAATGAGCACTCTTTAGCTGACAACAAAATGATCAAGCAGTACAGGCCGCAACTCCCTGATCGATTCCAGTGGAAAACTTAACACAATCTCTAGCTCAAGACTTCGTGTACGCATCGCATATGACGCCAAGTTTACGTGACGTCAAAAATCCTACTATCGTTTAGTACATGAGAGAGAAAAGAAGAAGAAATGGCACTGTCATCCGTAGCAACTTGACAGTATATCACGGGATTTGAACATGCACAACAGTAAAAGCTGTGGACATGCAAATGAAATGAAACAACAGGATCGCGCAGTTACATGTATACCAGTATCATCAAAACTACGACCTCGCTGGCTCGCAGCTTGATGTTGGTACGGTATAGTTGTACACGTGACCTTTCGTTCAGTAGATCACAGTTACTTGCTTCCACTATTAGATTAAGATCATATAGCTCATATCTCTCTCCCTATGTAACCCATCCCATCCTAACTCTAACCTTAACTCACTCTACACCTAGCCGTCCCTAGCCCCGCCCCGTGCCACCTCCCGCTAGCATGCATTACCGGCGTCGGCGATGCCTACTAGTGACCTCCTTCTGCGCCTCCTCCTCCTCCCCGCCCTGCCCCCTCCTTCTCCGCCCCGCCTCTTGCTCCCGTCACAACGACCACCCTTCTTGCTCCTCTCCGACCAGCGAGATCCCCCCGCACTGCCTTCTTCCTCGTCTCAGCGACTACCGCCACCGGATGCACCACCACCTTCCACCTCCTCCTAACCATTTTGGTCGTCGTCACCCCCCGCCGACCCCACCCACCGCCGTCGCCCGCACCTGGCAGCGCCGCCGCCGCCTCGACACATCGCCGCCCCGACCTCCCTCTTAGCCCGGGGGGCACCGGTGAACCTAAACCCTAAACAGGTGAAACCTAATTCTAATCCATCGGCCACCTCCACCGCCATCGCCAGGCGCCGGAGAGGAGGAAGACAACCTCGCCCGAGCACAAATCTCCACGCCAATTTGAAGGTGAGATATCCTATTGTTATTTTGCAAAATTTCGGACGCCTGTGAAATAGTGTGTGTGTGTGTGCGCGCGCACGTGTATCGGATTTGCTATTTGTAAGTCACTTGAAATTTTCTTAAGTTTAAGTCAATTGTTATGACTATTGAATTTGTATAAAGATTGATGTGTCAAATGATAGGATATTGATCATTGTGCATATTTGGTAGTTTGGCATGCAGTGCTGTGCACTGTTGCTATAAAGAGTTGCAACTTGCAGTGCCAGTTTCTGTCGCGATCGTGTTTACGTAGTAGCGTAGGCGAACAAGAAGAGCGACATGCGCTGCACGGGGAAAGTTGGCAGTATATGACGGTTTCCGTTCCGCTGTATACCGCTGTGCCCAAACCGTAAGCCGGTTTGCACTACAGGGATTACTCGGTCAGGGTCGAGTTGGCTCAATTCGTGTCCTATCTTTTGGATGTTCGGCCCAACTGTTTAATTTAGGATGCGTTTGGTTCGTCGAATTATTTGGTCTTGAACCGTCCGGTACGGAAAATGAGCTCGTTTATGTGTTTTAATTGTTGGTTGAATGGAATCAAATCGTTCGGGATGAGATGATTGAAGAAATAGGAATATTCCATATTTATGATGTATCATCCCGTTCGGAAAAAATCCCGAACCACACCGTTCACTCGAATTTCAAAGCGCACGAAAAAAAAAGCATGATTTACGAGCTTCAAATGACAAAATTTTCTAAACCGAGTATCCGATTTGCGATCCGATTGAACCGTTGTGTTCCTTGTCATTTAATCAACAAAACAAGACCACTCTTGACATATTTTACTGCAAAAAATATTATTCATATATCATCCTATCCCACCAACTAAACACCATCTTGAACCATTTAGAAACATCCTATCCCACCAACCAAACAAAATCATATATCATCATATCCCACCAACCAAACACCGTACTTGAATAATCTCATCCAGAACAATCTCATCCTACCTGTACCATCTCATCCCATTCAACATCATCCCACCATCCAAACGCACCCTTAGCCACTTTCAAGTTTCGGCTCGACTTAGCTTTTATTATGTAGCTATCAATAGCGGCCTAAGGCTCTGGGCTTGCTGGTTAATTCGACGTACATCCGAGTAGTGCTTCTGCTGCATTGCTAATTTTAGTTTTGTGATTAATAGTTGCATGCATGATCTGAACAACATCCCTGTATTGGATCGAACTTGTGACATGCACTTGTAAGAAAAAGAACAAGGAAAGCAAAGAACTCAGACAAGGATACATCAATACTTTGTGTGCGAGCACTCATTGGCCATGCGTGCATACCAGTGTAATGCCCTTTTATCTCAGTATGCAAACCAACGAGACATGTACTAGTGCGACCACTACCTTGCATATGTGGGTAGAAAAGATGTGATCACAGTTCACATCGATCAATACACTCCCAGGCATATATTTAGCAACGACGCTTTTCTGATGTGAACACCGGCCGTCACCGACGTAATTCCCGTACGTGATGGTGGTGAGTACTGATCAGTACGTAATGCTTCTCAAATTAATAACTTCGATTCCATCAAACGTGCGGCAGCGCGCAGCTTCTCGTCCTGCCGATCCTGGAGCCGCCGCCGGGAGCTGCAGACGGCGCGGGGCGGTTGTTCCGGTTGTGGCATGTGCTCCGGGCGATGTTGCGCATGGAGAGCGCCAGGTAGAGCGTCGGGTTGACGCGCACGGTGCTGTTGAACTCGCTGCACATCTTCGCGTGGGACTCCACGGCCTCGCCCACCGCCAGCGCCGGGTCGCGCCTCCGCAGCTCGCTCACCGCCTCGGCGCACATGCCGCAGACCCACCTGCCGTGGAACCGCTCCGCGCGCGGCTGATGTACGTGGGCGTGTAGTCCTCCGCCATCCCGCAGCACTCGCACCGCACGCTCCGTGCCTCCTCCTCCTCCTCCTGCTGCTGCTGGTCTGCCGCCGCCCCGGCCGCGTCTGGAGCTGCCCGTGCGTCGTCGGGGAGCACTCTGTCGCCGTCAGAGCGTGAACGTTGGATCACGCGAGCGTCCTTCTAATTAGCCCAAAGTACGTACGGCATGAGTGATATAAGATTAGTCAATTGGTACATTCCATTTCAGGCATGCACGCGCGTACGTAGTTGCACTGCACGTGGCATTAGAGATCTGTGTTCGATCAGCAGAAATACAGAGAGCAAATTACCGTAGGGAAATCGAGACCAGCAGGTTTCTCTTCGCTAGCTGAACCCCTAAACGCCATGGCGGTCATTTGATGAGTTCGCGTCAAATAACCTGAAAAAAAATGTGCAGTTTTCTTGTGTGCTACCGAATTCGCATGCTACCCTATATATAGGCAGAAACGGCAGCCGGGAAAAGCTTCAGGTCGCCCCTGAGACCGGTCGGTTGGGTCCAAGGGGGATTAACCGGCAAAGCGGCACAGGTGCAAGCTGTTAGAAGCATGCATCTGTCACACAAAAAGTAACATACAAGTTCAGGTGATCAGATAAATTTTTTCTTCCAAGTTTGCATGCAGGAGAGGACAGCAGAGAGACCTGCATCCTCTCGCGCTGCCAAATGGGCAGAGTTGGCACTGTTGACTGGAGCGATCATTCGTAGATGGAGATACAATGCACCGATCAACCCGAGTTTTTATGGCAGCCCATTTGCGTGTATTGTATACGCATCTGAAGGCGTCGGAATCGCTAGTTGCGAGCGGCCTCACGGGATGCGCATGGGCAGAGGATGTTGTCATGATTGCATGGTACTTCACAGTTGATCGAACGCCTTGCCAGCTGCCGCATTACTCTATTTCAGAGTTCGTCTTGAGCTCACTATTCTTTGTTTGAATGCAGGTAATGATCACTATTATGTGTACGATCTTTGATAACCACGTTCGCTTTCAAAGTTAGAAATTCTCACGTTAATTGGTGGAAAATAAAAAATATCTACACCATTGATTATAATGGGTCCAGACTATAACGATCTATATTAAAAGAAAATATTTATGTCAAGTACGACCAAGAAAAAAGAGTTCATCTTAAGTACAATGTAAAAAATAATTGAAATTTGGAATAAAAATAAAATAAAATCAGCAATTTAATTTGATACGAATTCATAAGTAAAATCCCTACATAAACATAATTCGAAATAAAAATTAAACAAAATTAGTAGATGGATTAGCATAGATTCCAACAAAAAAACAACTGAAATTCGGAATAAAAATATAATAAAATTAGCAAAATAATTTTGATACGAATTTCAAAGTAAAATACCTAATAATGTAATTTTGAATATTTTTTTAAAATAAGCAATTGGATTAGTATACTAAATCCAACAAAAACAATTGAAATCCGGGATAAAAATAAAATAAATTTGCATTTTGATTTCCAAAGGAAAATCTGCAATAACTAAAATTCGGGACAAAAAATATAATATAATTATCAATTTAATAAATAAATATAATTCAGAATAACAATTTTAAAAACAGGAATTGGATTAGTATACAAATTCCAAACAAAAATAATTGTATTTTGGAATAAAAATAAATTTAGCAATTTGATATTGATACAAATTCTAAAGTAAAATCACTACATAAATGAAATTCAGATTACAAAATAAAATAAAACTTGTAAATTGATATCGACGCGAATACCTAACTAAAATCCCTAAATAAAATTAATTCATAAAAAACTTTAAAGAAAAATGAATTAGTATACACATTTCAACAAAGGTACATGGAATTCGAAATTTAAAATAAAATAAAATAAGAAATTTGGTTTCAATACGAATTCCAAAATAAATCCATAATAATTGTAATTTGGAATATTTTTTCTAAAAACATTAGCAATTGGATTAATATACGAATTCCAACAAAAAAAATTGAAATTCGAGACAAAAAAAGAGAATTTACAACTAAATTAAATACTTAAATAACTCAATTTAGCAATTGGATTAGTATATGAATTCCAACAAAAATAATTCAAATTAGGGACAAAAAAAATAAAAAATACAATTTGATTCTATACGAATTCCAAAGTAAGATACCTGAATAACTAAAATTTTGAATAAATTAAATATAAGTTATAATAGGGATATCACGAATGCAGTAGGAGAAAACCATGAAAAACTGCAATGGTGTCGAACTGTCCTATGAGAAGACATTGATCGACAAGGAAGCGAAGAGCCAAGGCAGAGGCGACGAAGATGAAAACTATTCTTTGCTGCTCACCTTAGCCGTTCGACAAGGATAATGTCATGCTGCTCGCTAGAGCCGTTGTAGAGATAGGCCGGAGTCGAAGGAGCCAAGTGTTGTGATGACGTGTCACTACTATAAAACATGCTATAATTGACGTCTCATCACAAACATCTGTGTTATAATTATCACAGACGGTTCGTGAATAAAACCGTCTGTCACAGATAGTTCTTAAGAATAATCGTCTGTGATAATCGCAGACATCACACAGACGATTCTATTTATGAACCGTTTGTGATAGTTACGTGTCACAGACGGTTCTACTCACGAACCGTCTCTGATACTTTTGTTTTGTTGGGCAGGAAAACGAAAATTTAGACTTAATGGGCGGGCTGCCGAAACTCGCTTTATATTAAGCGAGTCTCCTCACACCTCCATCTCCTCCTCTGCCATCTCTCCTCTATCGAGTGCTGCTGTCTCACCCTGACCTTGCGCTCCGGCCTCCCCTGAGCTCATCGCCCGTGGTCTCCTCCACCTCTCCCCGGCCTCATCGTCGCCGGCCTCACCCGACCTCATAGCCCATGGGCCCCCCGACATCGTCGCCCCCGTCCTCCTCCACTTCGTCGCCCCGGCCTCCCATGACCTCGCCGCCCCTGGCCTCATCCACTTCGTCGCCTCGGACTCATCCACCTCGCCCCGGCCTCGTCGTTGCCGGCACAAGTATGGAGGCTTGAGCCGGAGTGCATGCTGAGCCGTGAGAAGCGGTCGGACGGAGGCGCCAATATCTGCTACGAGCAAAGGGTCGCAACATGAGTGTGGTCGTAGCTTCGAGTCGAAGCGCCATGGTCGTAGAAGCTACAGTGGTCGAAGCAGCAGCGTACTACAGTGGTCGAAGCTACAGTGGTCGTAGAGCTACAGTGTCGAGCTAATTTTTTTTTAATAGAAAAAACTATCACAGACGGTTCTAAATAATAACCATCTGTGAAAAAGCTACCACAGACGGTTTTGAACAAGAACCGTCTGTGATAGATTTTTTCACGGATGGTTATTGTTTAGAACCGTCTGTGATAGCTTTTTTACAGATGGTTCAAAAACCGTCTGCAATGACCTCATGTCATCACAGACATACAAATTCAGATGGTTCAAAAACCGTCTGTGATGACGGTTTCGAACCGTATGTGATGACCTTTTGTGTAGTAGTGTGTGGTGGGCATTGGCATTTTTTAAGAAGTCAGTGGCCAAACAAGCTTGATAATGGGAAAGCCCTAGCAAAGATGTGATGAAGCTTTGCAATGAAAAGCTATCAACGATATGGGGTCATCGTGTAGCTAGGAGCGTGCCATCATTGGTGAGTGACACGATGTCACGGCGATGGCGAGAATATTCTCCATATCATTAGACAGTGACGAAAGTAGACACACCAGCATCAATGAAGATGGGAGGTCGTAGCGGTTAGTGGAGAAGCCACATCGTTGAGTTGGACAACGTCGAAAAAGAGGAGCGACCGACACGGGAGAAGAAGACATCGCGCATGTGTATATACATGTATACATCCGTACGAATAGAAGCACAGACGTACAAAAACAGAGGAGCAAGGAGCTCAGAGTAGACATGGCGCAATGGTAAGGACTAGTTTGGGGCCACCGAAGAGAGCGCGACGAGTGTCCCCGGCAGGAATCAGCGACATTTGCATATGTATGCGTGTTGATATCACAACGATGAGCATTAAGCAATAATTGGAGAGAAATAGAAGATAACTATGTGATAGGGTATTGTATTGAAAGGGATAGCAACTAAGAGATATCGATCAAGAATTGTGCTTGCTGTTGGAGGTTGAAGCAGAAAAGCTATGGTAGGGAGAAGAGATAGAAGACACACGGTTCGGTAGGGCAACTAGAATGAGAGAAGATAAGTTCAAGCAGGTCGCATATGGTGCATCGGTGTATACATGGGCAAGGTACTCTAATACCATCGTATTATTTGAGATTAACAAAGGTACATGTGCATACAAACATTTTGAAAAAGAGTAACCAATGGAGAAAACGTAAGGGCATGCGGCCACATGATGCATATATGATGGAGAGTGATTAATTTATTATGCTCAAGATTTTTTCCATCAAAGCTCATACTTCAGTTACGTCACTGAAGTTTTATTTTCCTTCAAACTTCTATTGTCATTTTGTAATATTTATGATATCTTAAAAATCTAAATAGCTACAAGATACGTTAATATATTCTTAAGCATCTAAGTTATATCATTTGATGCAATAAACTTTGAAACAAATGTAGCCGCGTAAATGCGCAGGGCACCCTGCTTTATCTAGGAAATCATGAGATTTCAACAAGGGTAACAGGAAAAACTGTGAACAAGAACATGAAGAAGCTTTCGTGTCTCTCGTTATGGACAAGATCATCTAGAAGTCATTTCACCGCCTGCATCTAGATGTATATGGCACTAGCATCAGTCCCTGACATGCCATATCGGAAAAAAAAACAAATGGGACAGCTTGATAGGAGTATATAATATGCATATATGACTATATGTAAAGTTGTGTCACCTGCGTTGAACATGTGATGCATGCGTATGGGCGGTACACACACACGGTGTTCTTACTGTATATAACAAGCGTATATGACTATATGTAAAGTTGTGTCACCTGCATTGAACATGTATGGATGCATATGGGCGGTACACACACGGTGGTCTTGCTGTGATCATGCATTGATGATTAAACGTAACACCTCGGTCCAACACAGAGCCGAAAATACCACTAAACTAAACTAACTATCATTTTTAACATCAAATAATAATATATTACAGCAAGCATCTAATTAATAAATAGGTCATATTAACACAAGCATAACGATATGATAATCATAAATAATTATTTCCTGTGAAGCATAGCAAGATAATAATTTAAGATTTACACAAACCAATCGCATAAAGGCTATTAAATGAGTAATCCACTAACCTATTATCTAAGCCTAACACTACTACAGAAAACGTCATCACAGACGGTTCGGAACTGTCATCACAGACGGTTCGGAACCGTCTGTGTTTTTGTACGTCTGTGATAACTGGTGGTTATCACAGACGGTTAAAAAACCGTCTGTGATAAGTCACAACACAAACGGTTCATAATTAGAACCGTCTGTGATATGTGGATATCATAGACGGTTCATAACTAGAACCGTTTGTGTTGGTAATTATCACAGACGGTTCTTGTTCAGAACCGTCTGTGATAGCTTTTTTTATTGCAAAAAAAATACTGCCATTTCATGGATACACTCATACACATAAACTGTCATTTTCTAAGCCTCCCAAACATGGATTTATTGATACACATACATGGATTCTAAGTCCCAAGTCTCCCAATAAATTTCTCAAGCCATGGATTCATGGATACACTCATACACTTGATCATATACAAGTACCAACATAAGTAGAATCTGGAGGAGAATCTAACAGAAATCTGGATATGAATCTAACACAAGTACCACAAGCACATACATACAAATCTGGATCTGAATCTAACAGAAGCTCATATACAAAAGTACCAACAGAACCTCATATACCAGAGACGTCGGCGTCGGAGGAGGACTGGATGAGGTCGGCGTCGGCGTCAGAGGAGGACTAGAGGAGGTCAGCGTCGACTCTTAGCTGTTGGGGAGGAAGACCACGTCGGAGGTTGGGGACTGCGGGAGCTGCAGGAGGACTGGAGCGCGAAGGAGTAGCGGGGGGCCGGGAGCTGCAGGAGGACCGCAGGAGCAGCGACCAGCCGGAGCTCGGAGGAGAACTGCGGGAGCAAGGGAGGATCGAGCCCAGAGGAGGACCGGGACTGCAGGAGTGCGAGATTGAGCGCCCAGAGGAGGTCGGCCATAATATATAAAAACACCAAAATATTTTGCCTCCCGCGCACGCATTCAAAATTTTCGAACTCCCGCACTGCGAATCACAGACGGTTTCATATAAAAACCGTCTGTGATGACATATCACAGACGGTTGGTATCACGAATCGCGTCGTGATAGTATCTCATCACGCACGGTTCGTATAAGAACCGCTCGTGATGAGATACTTATCATAGACGGTTTGTATTAAGAATCGTCGTGACTTGGATTTACCATAGATTGAAATTTTCCTTACTCTATGATTCAAGCCATGGTAAAATCCAAGTCACAGACGGTTCTTAATACCAACCGTCTGTGATGAGGGCATTATCATAGACAGTTCATACTAAGAACCGTCAGAAGTATCACAGACGGTTCGTGATACGAACCGTCTATGATATGATATACGACATATCATAGACGGTTCGTATCACGAACCGTCTGTGATACTTCACATACGGTTCTTAATACGAACCGTCTGTGATAATGACCTATCACAAACGGTTTCAAAACGACCCGTCTGTGATAAGACAACACAGACGGATCCAAACGAACGGTCTGTGATGAGTCGTCTACTATGACCTGTTTTGTAGTAGTGTAAGCAATACTATCGTGTCCTAATTACAAATCATCATGCTAATAAAGTGTCTTATGACTAATGTTTCAAGTATTTCAATGTATGACGTGGTTCCAAGTGCGCTAACCCTTCCCACGTGCAACGTCGTCCGCAGTCACCTAAAAACAACAATAGAGCAAGAGTGAACCAATGACTCAACAAACACAATAATAAATAATTAATAATGATTAATCAACTGTAAATAATATTATTATCAACATTAACCATTTACCCATCTTTCATTTCATACTCAACTCTCAATCTTCTCTTTTCATTAAATGCAAGTTGTCTCTACACTACATATCCACGTACAACTCCTTTCACGTATATTGGTATAGCGTGAGTGAACACTCGTGACAATGTTCACTTTCAAACCCGTCCGTCACTCCCATGGAGTCTCTACCAACAAGGTAGATATGTGATCACCATGATCACCTTCTCTTCATGTAATGATGCTTATGAATGCTCAATTTAACATAAATTCATCAATATTACCGTCATCCAACATTTTTGAATTCATCAATACAATTAATATCATGAGTCATGACCACACATAAGATTAAAACAAAAACAATATAATGATAATAAGTAATAAAGAATACAACGATCTATCATCAATCACTGTCTACCATGCACTTGCCTCTTTATCCCCTTGGAGCTGGGTAGCGAGGCGGTGGTAAGGCACTAGAGGCCGCACTCCATGAACAAACAATGCAAGAAAAATCTCAAAATCACAACATTACGGCACTCATACTTTACACTTATCGTCATTGCACATCTATGCCAAACCAACCCAATTAACCCATAACCATCGGATGAACTACCCGATATCCTAGTAGTAAAAACTCTCAAACTTATTCATCTCAATTTCAAACCTTGACATCCAATACTTTCTGCAATCCTCATAAAAAAATATACAACTTCCTAGTTATGATGAACTTTTGATTCTACTGGTTTTTGCCCCGTTTCCTTCCCCGAAGATCATCCGAGAATATGTCAGGACAGCCCGCCTCATAATTTTATATCTTTAATTCTAAAACTTGAAAAATATATGAACGATACCACTTATAGAAACTACACAAAATGTTCTAACGTATTAAAGTTATCACCAAATTTAATTATGTCATTTACTATAAGAAACTAACCTATCTTCACAATGTATGCCAGCTATGTTGAAATTTTAGACAACGATCTTCCCGATGCCATAACTTTTCACCCACTGCTCTGATTCTATGTATCCAGACTTTTCTGAAAAGCCAACGAGATTATCTATCTTTTTCTCTAATTGGACCGACCTCTGAATCCGATACTAAATACCTCAAATCGCCCCCACAAAATTCTGCATCTAACCTCGACGACCTAGGGTATGCTGGAAATCAATCTCACCCTAAGCAAAATGATCTACAACCTTAACAATGACTAAACCACAGCAAATCTTAGGGGTTAACAGATGTTACCCTTAAAGAACAAGAAGGATCACGAAAACTCCGTGAATTTCCTTCTCTTTTCTTTCCTTCCCTTCTTCTTCTCCTTCTTTCCTTCTCTTTTCCTCTACTGGCCAAACCCTAGCTAGCCTCTCTTTCCCTCTCCTTGCCACGGTAGAAGATGGCAGCCAAATTGGTTGCCATGGGATGGCTCGACAGACTTGGCTGCAGGCGATCGGCAGAGAAAGGGTTGCGACGGTAGGCAACGACAGTGAAAAACGCTGCCACGACTGGCGGCGACAGAGAAAAACGTCGCCACAACAGACGACGGAGGTGGATGGCAGGGCTGGGGTGGCTTAGGGTTTGGGAGCTGCCGCCCCGCTTGGCTCCCCTTTACGGTCGGCCCAATTGGGCCAAGACGCCGTGGGCCGAAGGCCAAAGGTCCAAGTTGTCCTAATTTTTTGAATTTCTCCTTTTAATTCACTAAATTACCTTTCTAGTTTCAATAATCTCTTTAGTACAAATCGGGATATTACATCAAAGTTTCAGCAGGTCCATGTCTATGTCGAAATGATTAGGTATTTAGGTGCATGAACAAGCCCATGTGTGAAGGCGAAAAGGTTGCAAAACCACGGTTCGTGATCCTCTCCCACCGTGCCGAGTAGACCACCAGCTGATTTACAATACACAGATTTGGAGTGTTGTGTTGGCTGACGACGGCTTCGGTCGATTTTTCCATTTACAAAATCTCACAGAAAGCCATACTGTAAATCTGGTGACTTGTTTGTTTTCTGTTAGAACTTATAAGCCTAAAGCCAAATCAAAACTTAAGACATGAATTCAATGCTCGGTTTGCGTCAAAATCCTTTCATGAATTCAATGCTCAGTTTGTGCCAAAATCCTATACGCATATGTGAAGCATGTGCTTATGCCTAAGACTTAAATGGATGCATTCAAAATTCAACAATTAGTACGGCAAAATGAAATCACCAATTCAGCCCAAACTTAGAGGATATCCAATTCAAACTTAGATATTGGTTCACTAAGAAGACTAAACCCATACGTCCAATTCAAAGTGATAGAAACCTAAGTTTATCTAGCCTAAATGAAATCAAACTAGCAGGGTGGCACGCATATTTGCGTGGGTAGATTTGCTTCGAAGTTTGTATAAATGTTTGAAAAATATATTACATATTTTGTAAGCTATTTAGACTTTTAAGATATCGTAAACATTGGAAATGATAATAAAAGTTTGAAGGAAATTACAACATGAGGAACGTAATTGAAGTCTATGCTTTGATGGAAGAAAATCATTGAGCATAATAAGTTATTAGGATTCTTAGAAACTAACTACTCTTCATCATGCATAGATCATGTAGTTGCATACCACTTTTTTTTACTTTGTTAGTTATCTTTTTTTTCAAATTATACACATGCACATGTACATCTATTTAATCTCAAGCAATACATTGATTGTGTGCGTGGTAAATTATCTTATTACTCCCTCCAGTTCACAAAACAAGTTATTTTGGAATACGTGTAGTCAAACTTTGAAAACTTCGGCTATTGATATCATTTGAATATTTAGATTAGATACATGAAAATCATATGTATAGATTCACTCAAAAGTTACTTTCATAATATTATAATTTTATTAGGTTTTACTAATATTTCACAATAGTAAATAGTGATCAATGTTACATTTTGAAGACCGTGTCGATGTCCAAAATGATTTGTTTTTTTGAACTGGAGGGAGTAGTTTACAAACTCATACACCGATGCACCATGGGTGACCTACCTTAAACTTATCTTCCCTCACACGCCAACTACTCCAACGAATCGTGTGACATCTCTCTTCTCACTGTCATGGCTTTTTTTTCAACCTCCAACAGTAAGCCAAAATCTTGATCGATTCCTCTCAGTTGCTACCGCTTATAATGCAATACTTTACCATATAGTTATGTTCTACTTCTCTCAAATTATTGCTTAATGCTATTCACTACGACAACAACATGCATACACATGCAACCGTCATCGATCCCAATTGGGGACACATGTTAAGCTCTCTTCGATGACCCCAAGTATATTCCCTACACTGCGCCATCTCTACTATAAGCATTTTGCTTCTCTGCCTTTGTAGGTTTATGCTTCTATTCGAACGGATACATGCATGTACATACGCACACATTATGTTATACATGCTTGACGTCATCTTCTCTCGTGTCAGACGCTTCTCTTCTTCGACATCGGACAACTCAATGTTGTGGCTTCCTCACTAACCGCGGTGACCTCACATCTTCATTAATGTCGGTATATCTGCTTTAGTCTTTGTCTAACGATATGGAGAATCATTTTGCCATCACCGGCGGTGACGTGTCCCTCACCAGTAATGACATGCTCCTAGCTACCTAAAGCTCCATATCATCCATAGCAAAGATTCATTTCCTCTCTACCAGGGTTTCTCCATCATCGAGCTTCTTTGGTTACTAACTTCTGCGATAACTCTGACGCTCACCACTTGTCAACATGGCCCTTTGAAAGCATCTAAACCCCTAAAAATGATTTTGATAATTAATATCAACAAGATGTTACATGACTAATATGTGTGCTAAGATGTTTTAAAAGGTTTAGTCCCGGAGGTTGAATGGTGATATAGAAATAGCAATGCAAAGTGATAAAAGATCGACATGGCTCAACGTAAAGGTAATGTATAACCTAAGGATCCTTTTGTAGTTTTTACCAATCTCGGTGTTTGAAGAAAAGATCGGATTTTAGGCTGGATGTCGTACTATAAAAAGGGATCATGGCTAGTAGTTTGAGGATTTGTTTTGTACCCTTTTGATCAACCAAATGTTCTGCATTGTATTTATAATTGCATTTGGAATTCTGTTCAGAAAAATCGGTATGACCACAGTTGATGAGCGGTACTACCGCAGTACAGTAGGACCGGATTTTAGTTGGCGATACGTATATTCCAAAGAGCATGTTTTTTGGAGTTTTCTTCTCCCCTGAGAAATGGTATGACCGCATGTCTTGAGCGGTACTATCGCTGTGCGGTAGTACCGATGTTTACATGGTGGTACGTAATTTTCGAGAGAGGGTGTTTTTCTTGATTTTTTAACCTCTGAAAGTCGGTAGTTCCGTTTTAGCCGAGCGGTGCTACCACTCTGCGATAGTATCGAACCTTGTGAGGGCGGTAGTACTGCACATTTATGTAACGGCTAGTTCAAAAGTATTTAATGAACAGCAGTCGGCCCTTGAACAGTGAGTGCAGCAGTACCGGGTTTCTACAGCGATACTACCGCAAGTACTGAATTTTTCAGGGAACTGCTTCAAACAGGTAGTTTTTTTGTTGGGGGCAATAAATACCACCTCATCAGCTCCAAGCTCAGCCCTTGGATCTCATTGAATACATTGGAGCCTCTAGTACACTCTACTATCCACATGCTCATATTTCCTATTTTGAGGTAGTTGAGAGCATTCAAGTGCATTGCATTATTGGTTGATCCTTTTGACACTTGTTTTCTTCAAGTAAAAGTTGTGGTTTATTACTCTTGGTGTTTGCTAGCACCTAGACGAATTGGAGAAGAGTTTGCACGGTGGTTTCTTTAAAGAAGATTATGAAGTGACCCGACAACGATTGTGAAGTGGTTGTGTGTTCACCATCTTCAGAGAGGAGGAAGAGCAACTCTAGTGATCGAGGGAAGTGCTCGTGTAGAGCCGGCTTGATTCATTCAAGTTTCTACAACGTGGATTAGTGAAGACCGACAAGTCTTCGATACCACAGGAAAACATCGCTCGTCTTCATTGTGGTTTTTCTCCCTTGTCTTTACTATTTTTGCATTTACATTTCTAGCAATTCATTTGTGCAGAATTACTTAGCTAGAATTGTATTTAGTTTTGACATAGCTTTGAGGTGTCTTAGTGAAAGCTTGAAAGTTATCTCTTAAGTTGTGCTAGAATTCTTCAATTAGATAACTCTTGTTAAAATTATTAATTAGAGAACAAGAATTTTTATAAACCTCCTATTCAACCCCCCCTTTAGTCGGTCATCTTGATCCTACACACTTGGCTCCTTTAAAATTGGATTTTCTCTTCAATGGTTCCAGTGAGCAGCATGACATTGTCCTCATCTCTGTCGTTGACGCCTCGACTCTTCTCTTCCTCATGAGTCAATGTCTTCTTGCAGGATATATCGGTATTATTACACTCTTTCGTGGTCTCATTCGACACCATTCGTGTTATCTTCGTTATAACTAGTATTTTTAATTAAATTTTTAGTTATTTTTTATTTGTATTCTATAGGAAGCAACAATAGAAACACGTGATCTTGAGACCGAATGTGGTTGCTTCTTTTGTGTCTCATCCAACACCATTTGTCATGCTCATTATAAATTTTATTTTTATTCAATATTTTAGTTATTTTTATTGGAGTTCGTGTACAAATCAAATAGGTAAATTTATTTAATTTATTCTGAATTTTAGTTATTTAGGGATTTTACTTTGGAATTCGTATAGAAATCAAATTGCAAATTTTCCTTTTTATTTTATTCCGAATTTTGTTTCTTTTTCTTGGAATTCGTATATGAATCCAATTGCTAATTTTTTTTTATTCTGGATTGCATTTATTTACGGATTTTACTTTGGAATTTGTATTGAAATCAAATAGCTAGTTTTATTTTATTTTTATTCCGAATTTTAGTTATTTTTTGTTAGATTTCATATACAAATCTAATTGTCAATTATTGTTTAGTTTTTATTTTGAATTATATTTATTGGAATTTGTAACAAAATCAAATTACTATTTTTTTTGTTTTTATTCTAAATTTCAGTTTTTTTATTGGATTTCGTATACAAATCTAATTTATATTTTTATTTTTATTCTTAAATATAATTATTTATTGATTTTATGTAGGAATTCGTATGGAAATCAAATTGCAGATTTTATTTTATTTTTATTATGAATTTCAGTTTTATTGTACTTGACTTAGATTATTTTACTTGGAAATTCGTATAGAAATCAAATTGTTAATTTTATTTATTTTTAAATTTTAAATCCCAATTTAATTTTACTTAACATGTAATCTTTTTTTAATCTAGACAATCATAATATAGACTTACTATGATCGACAGCGTAGATCTTTATCTTTTTTTCATCGTTAATCTAGATCGTTATAATATGGACCCACCATGATCGATAGCGTAGATCTTTCTCTTTTTTTCACCGATTAACATGAAAAATTCTAGCCCTTTTTTTACTCTGATTTAATAAGATAATAGATAGATAACACCAATACTAAATTCAACCTAGTGTAAAAAAAACTCAATTCAACCTAATAATGTTAAGAGTTCGCAAGTAAATTCATATGCACTACTCAATTCACCACATGCCCCAAGGCCCACAAAAGCCTAAGCAGTGCAAATACTCACGCGGTTCGAGTAGGCCTTTTGTTATATCTTACGCCCAAGGCTACATGGGCGTACACAATACTTCCTCTGGGCCCTTAACGAAGTCCAGACTACTCCAGAGTCCAGACTAACCAAATCTGAGAGTACTCTAATTTTTTCCACGCTAGTTTGCTCTAACAAATGCATCAATGTTTAGTCAATGGCGCTGCTTTTTTCATATTTTACAGTGAATAGTTGAACGGTTTTACTAGTTTTAAGTTTTCTAAAAAAAAAAATTAAGTTTAAATCACTTATTGTGATCATTGGATTTGTGTAGAGATTGGTGTGTCATATGATTGGATATTGATCCAATGGATGCCATATAATTGGATATTGATATAATTGTCACAACAAGTGGCTTAAACTTAAAAAAAAAATCAGACAACTTATGAATAAGCGGTCACATAGTTAAATATGGTTATAACAGCCTGTGAAGCTTTTACTCGCAATTCAGATACAGCCACACAACTGGAGAAGTACTCTATCCTTTGGATGGTGTGTTGCGGCAGATGAAGCAGGCACGAGCATGACCTTCTGATTGCGTGTAGCTTCAAACAATGCGTTGAATCGTGTGGAAGCGGAAAGGATTTCTCAAATGCATGCTCATATGTGCATTATTAGCTACCTTAGGCCGGGTCGTCTTCCTTTTGTCCCCTTGCGGTCTCATTTCTGCGTGTTAAGCGACCTGATTAAGTAACCGAGGATTGCAGTAATCGTTCCTCCCGAGGAAACGAAATGAAAGCATGCACGCACTCACGAACGTTACCGGCCATGGTGGAAACCGGAGAAGTGCGGATTGCTACGCGTAGGAGTTACAGTAGCACTAGGAGCCTTTTTCTTCTCCGAAGCAAAGCAAGTGTACATTATCTCTGCTGTCGTTACAGTCTCTCGAGAAGTTGTTTCGAGGAAAAGGAAAACATGAGAGCACGCTTACACTCATTTTGTTTACAAAATTAAAAGAGTTGGGATTTTTAAATTGCTGAATAATCATATTTATATATGCAAACTCATCAAGTCATATATGCACTCCAATTTAACCGTACACTGCGGTAACACTGACACCTAGCTCAAGCCTCAGCTTATTGATCAACGTCCGGGAGGTCCCATGTTTTATCTCCACGGGCCGGGCTGGGTTTCACGGCACGAATCCTGCGGTCAAACGCCTCTTAGCCTGTTTGGTTTGTCACACTAGGCAGTTAGATCAAAATTTTGATAACATCAAAACCTAGTTAAAACTAAAACTTAGGCAAAAAAAAAATAGCATATGGATCGTAACCATACTAATTCGCGGGCATACCAAAATTAGAGTATAAATTGATGTGTTTGGATTACGACTATAATAAAGTTTGCTAAAATTGTGAGTATGGCACCGGGTCCTATATGATATCTATTTTTTCACCAAAATATGCCAACACGGATCTTGTTTTATTGATTAAATCACAGGGAATACAACGGTTCAAACGAATCACAAACCGGATACTCAGTTTAGAAAGTATGATCATTTAAAGCTTGTTAATCAAACAATCAAAACAATTATTACACCCAATCTCTAGCTGACACATCATCGCAGCATTGCATGCAAGCAATTCCTTCGCCCGCGAAACCCAAGTGCTTTGGTAAGGATGATGTAGGGCGTTACTAAAATTTCAAATGTAATACCAAATATTGGTATTAAACCAAGTGCTATCTAAGGAGCTGTTTGGTTTACGACCTCAGGTAGCTATATTAAAATTTTGGTAATACCAAAACCCTGGCAATGCTAAAATATAGGGGAAAAGATGGTGTTTGGATAGTAGTCATTCCAATTCACGAGCAATGCCGAAATTGATGTGTTTGGAGTGTAGTCATACCAAAATTTGCAAAAATTATGAATATGATACATGGATCCCGTATAACATCTATTTTTTTGTCTCAAAATATGTCAATATGGGTCTTATTTTGTTGATAAAATGACAAGAAATACAATTGTTCAAACGAATCACAAATTGGATACTCAGTTTGAGAAATATGATAATTTAAAACTAATTAATCAAAAAGTTCTGCATTAAATGCAGCAAATAGCTAGCTGCCACCTCATCAACCAATGGCACTGGCGCTGCCCCAAAAGGGGGGCAAGTCGCCCAGGAATTGCCCGAGAAATGCACTGAGATGCATTGGCACGCCAAATTTTTTTGTGACGCGTCAAAAATTGGTATAAATTCAAATGTTAGTCAAATTCTCTTGGTATTACTGAAATTTTGGTTTGACAACTTTGGAGACTAAACCAAACAGGCTTTAAATTTCTGTTGTATTATCAGAAATTTGGCTTGGCAACTTGGAGTCCAAACCAAACAGCCCCGTAGGAGTAACTCAAGGCAGCTCCGGCAGGCAGGCAGGTTAGGCCGGAAGGCAGCAACTCAAAGCGGTTAGGAGTAATCAGGAAGCAGCTAATAGCAGGTGGCGATCGATGCGTAGCTAGCTAGCACAACCGCCCGGCCGGGCTGGGCAAGGGCATCTGCCTGCCCACCGGCGGGGCCCCACCGACAGCCGCCCCCGAGGGTGCAGCGGTGGGTGCTCTCACGCAAGCGCACGTGAGCCGCACTGTTCACCTCCCCATTCGGCTATCACCAGTTCGCCACACCACCGGCGAGCAAGGCGAGAACAGCTGCACGGGGGGGCCTCTCACGTACGCACGTTACCTCCTCCCCTTCCCTCCCAGCAAAAGCCCCCGCACCGCTCGTGCTCGGCTACAACGACGCATGTGACGCGCGCGACACCCCCCACTAGCCTTGCCCGCTTTGCATGCCCGTCCCACTTAAATTAACTCGTAATAAATCTATATATGCAGCTAAAAATCTGCTCCTGATCGATCGATCGATCCACCTCCTTTTCCGAATTAACTAACTAATCCATACCACCTCTGGGTTGATTAGTATATTAGAGGCCGTGCCATTGACTATCTAATCACGCACATCCTCTCAAAAAAAAAAAAACAATCACGCACAGACTGCCGGCCAGTACGTGCAGCAGATGCGCGAGTCTAGCTTTGATCCTTGTGATGTTGTATCAAACGAGCTGAAAGAAACATGGTGCAATATGCTAGTTGAATGCTACCAAAATTATCACGCAGGCATGCGTGCAACAGCAGGAAACGGTCTCTAGGCAGCATTGCCAGCATGCACGCACCTCCTGCTGGTGGCCAAGGCACAAGAGTTTGTGTTACCGAGGCCGGAGTACATACATAGCCAGGAGTATATTCGGTGGTATTTTTTTTTATCGAATCAGCTGATTAACGCGTTAGTAACGTAATTTCTGCGCCCGATGGCGTAGTATAATGCTCGTTCCATCTGGATCGCCAACGCCTGTGTGTCTGGGATCACGAGGACGCCCGGACCATCGCAATATTGTACTGTAAAGTCCAAGCACCCCGTCAGAACTTCTTTCTCTACCCTCTTACACTCGTACTGCTAGTATTTCTACTGCATCATTCCCCCTCTCTCTCCTCTCTCGGGTTTCTCTATTGCCACCCCCCATGTGAGCCAACGACCGCCTCCGCGCGTCACCGGGCACCCTGCCCCGATCGAGTACACCGATTTTTATACTCCTCCACTTGTCCCCTGGTAGCGAGCGCCCACAAGCGCTCACAGTGCCCGCAAGTTAAGCTAGGAGCTGACTACTGTTACCAAATTACCACTCCAGTGCACCAACCTGCATAACTGCATTGCATTGTATATTGAGTAATGCTACCTGTCATACGTCTGATCCATCGAACGCCTCACTCCCTCATTTACTTCGTATTCACTTCTTTCTCCCCAAAATCTCCTTATCTTCTCTATCCCTTCTCCAAATTTCCCCCCAAATCTACTCATCCTCCCCAAATCCAACACCTACTTCATCTCTCCCAAATCACCCAAACCCCCTTCTCCCTCATCTCCACCTCGTCCCGCCGCCCCAATGTCGTCTTATTTCAATCCATGAGATAACTTCCAAATTTCACAGCCGGTTATTTCAATCCAGACAAGTCTTTTTATGGAGTGCTAAGGGCATGTACAAAGCATAGGCGTCTCATGTGGTGGTTTCAACCTCCACATAAGCACAGGGCACTCAAGACCAAGCTTATCAATTTCATTTTGGTACCAGTCGGAATAGCTGGAATATGCCATACCGACACCCAAAGCGACACACAGTAGCCTCAATTCCGTTCCAGCCTCAATACCAGTCATTCCGGTAATTCCAGTACCGAGCATAATTGAAGTGATCACTCATTTGAATCAGTTCGAAAGGCCCAATCCAATACTACTTCATCGGTAAGTGAAATTATGCTATACTAGTACACTAGACTATGGTAAAATGTATTAAGTTATGAACTCGTGTTGTATTATTTAACTACGTATGACCTTTGTATTTATGAAGTCATTGAACTATATTTTATTTTTATTATATGGTTATGTATTTGAAGTGAGATTCCAAGTGAAATTATGTGTGCATATATTATATATATGTTTATGAATATATATATATATATATATATATATAATATTAAAATCCAGAATATATGGTACGCCATAATGGACCGATACCAACGTATTCCATACCAAGAGACAAACCGAAATAACCTTTGGAATGGAATTGATAAATATGCTCAAGACATCACCTAGGCTCCTACTCACCCACAATAATATTTGTATGTCAGTCCTCAAAAAATTATATTTGAGCCCTTAAGTTATATTTTAATTTAACATTTTACATTAGGAACCCTATAAACAAAAAAGATATTACAAATAACACACTAGCCCACACACATATCCCTTTTTCTCGCCACACCTCTCTGTTTCTCCCACACACGTCACTCTCTCTCTCTCTCACCCTCACTTCACTCATGCTCCTCACGCCATTCGGCCGCCACAGCGCCGCGATTCACCGCCATCATCGCCGCTCTCTAGTCCTAGAGTCTCTGCCCACGGTGGGTGACGAAGCGGGAGGAGGCCCAGTTGGCATGGTCACCTACCGAGGATGAGGAGGAGGCCTGGTCACCTATTGAGGATGAAACCGCCTCTCTCCGACCGTCACACGCGGCCCACTGCGCAGCTCTAGCTCTTGCTCGTCAGCCGCCGCACTCGTGCTCTCGCGCCTCCGTCGCGCGCCACTCACTCGCTCTCCTCAAAAATTATATTTGAGCCCTTAAGTTATATTTAATTTAACATTTTACATTAGGAACCCTATAAACAAAAAGATATTACAAATAACACACTAGCCCACACATATCCTTTTCTCGCCACACCTCTTCTCCCACACACGCCACTCTCTCTCTCACCTCACTTCTCATGCTCACGCCATTCTCGCCCACGCCGCGATTCACCGCCATCATCGCCGTTCTCTAGTCCTAGAGTCTCGCCACTGGTGACGGCGAGGAGGCCCGCTGGCATGGTCACTCATCGAGGATGAGGAGGAGGCCCGTCACCTCGAGATGAAACCGCCTCCTGCCGACCGGCACACGGCCCACTCGCGCCTCTAGCTCTTGCTCGTCTGCCGCCGCACTCGCGCCTCGCTCGCGCCTCGTCGCCGCTCACCTCACCCGCCGCCCGCTCGTCCTCGGTGTTGTTCGCCGTATCCGGCTCAAATCCAACTGGTAAGAAAGGAAATAGTCTTCGTCTAGTTGTCGCACAGTCTTTGTCGCCCACCCCGGCATCGGCGCCCTCGCCCAGCCCTTGCGACGGCGTTGGCACGGCCTCGACACCGCCATCCTCGCATGCAGCCGCTCGAGCAGGTCTCAGCCTCCCAAGTGCACGTTCTCTCTCCCGATCTCCCCCTTTCCATCCCTGGACCATACTCTCTCTCCCCTGAAGCCACCGTCTCCTCTACATGCTGCTCTGACATCCTACGAGACACCCTCGCCTTCACTATGGCATCCGAGCCTACCTAGCTCTGCCAGACACCTAGATGGGGCTACCTCTGATATATGTTCCGTGCTGGACTTCTGACTTCTGACAGTCAGTTTGAGTTAGTAGGCCAAGGTGAAACGAAGCTTTCACTTCAGTGGGCAGCGAGGGTAGTGCAGGGCGTGTAAACTGCTTATCCGGAAATCCGAGGAAAGGTGGTACCAATGCGAGGTACAGCAATGATGAACCCAACGAAACCAACAACAAAAAGCCGGACCAAAGTTTTACAGCGAGGAAGGGGTTCCGATTGGGCCCATCCGTCCGTCCGTCCCCACAGGCGCGCGCGAGCGAGCCACCATCTGGTCACTATTAGGAGGGTATCTTTTTTCACGCGAGATTCTAATGATCACGTGCGAGTTGCGACAGACGGGTGGGCAATGGCAGCCTCGCCTCCTTGCACTGGCTTGCCTGTTCGGTTGCGCACACAACATCTGTGACGTTTGGGCGCACGGTGCAACCGTGAGAGTGCGTGCCATGGCTGAGGAGATCGACACATCTTGAGTATATAGCCAGGCCAAAGCTAGCAGAGATAAGCTAGATGGAGATCACATGCATGAAAGGAAGCCCTCCCAGACAATGAGCCAAAGAACAAAAAATCATCTTGTTTCCATCTTCTAGTAGCAGAGAAAAAGAACTGAAAGAAGAAATTAAGAGCCTGCGTTACACAATGCTGAGAAAGGAGGTAGAGAAATTAATTTCTTAGGAGTGAACCCCCTAGAATTAATTTATAAGAGTGAACTTAAAAGCTGGGAAACTGGAGAAGGTCGTAAACAAAATTGACACGAAAATTTCCAAGAGCTGAACAAAGCACACAAACTAATTAAGCAAAGGGAAGCGAAAAAGAACTCCTAAGAAAAGATTAGTAGTTCTTGCCATTTTTTTTTCGGTTCTTGGGTTTTAGCTGCATTAATTATTCCTGGGCTAATTGATCAATTCTAGCACACGACCCATCTAGATGAGCTAGCACACGACCCATCTAGATGAGCTGCCGGAAGTCTGTCCCTAAGCGGTGGTGGATCAAGAAGTCGTCGCCGCCCACGATGGGCGACGCCGACGGCCCGTCGAACAGCAGGGGGCTCTGCATGTGCATTAGGCTCCCGACGCCGCCCGCGCCGCCGCCGGCCACGTGCGGCTGGTGCTGCAGGGGCTGCTGCTCCACCTCTTTCTGGCGGCGCAGCTCCAGCACCTTGCGGTGGGAGTTGGAGTGCTTCGACACCATGAAGGTGGGGCTCGCCGCCGGCCTGTACTCAGGCACCAGCCGCCCCGACTTGTACCGCACCCCGCACGCGTTGCACAGCGTCTTGGGCCCCATGGGCCCCGTCCTCCACTGCGGCGTCCTGTCCGTCTCGCAGTGCAGGCATCGCCTCCCTTCCCTGGCCGCCGCCGAGCAGCCCGAGGGCGCGGACGCGCTCGAGGGATGCGCCTGCGGCGGCGCGTCCTTCGTCTTGGCCAGATTCGACGGCTTCTTGACAGGGAACGCCTGTGCCGAGACGCCAGACTCCGCCGGCGAGATGGCCATGGACGCCGGGGACGGCGGCGAGGCCGGAGGCGGCGGGAGAACAAGCAGGCGGGACGACCAGTTGCCCGGCGCAGCGCGGGAGCGCTTGCTGCGGGCCTTGGCGGGGACAGGGGCCTCCGGGAGGAAGATACCGGGTTGCGCCGCGGAGGCAGCCGCAGTCGCTGGGGCCGGCGGTACTCTCGCCGAGGAGAAGCCGCCGGAGGGGATGCCGGAGATGAGCTGCAGCTTCTGGAGGTCCTCGCTGGCGAAGGTGTCGACGCCCTCGCCCATGTAGTTGGACAGCCATTCCAGCTCCGCCAATTGGTCGTACTGCGCAAAATTCACAGCAAGTTATAGCAACTGCTCGTACGTGTGTTTAGCTAAAACTTTGGAGAATTCTTGCGTATATGTGGAAGTGTGGAGTGTTAGTTTGCAAGCTGCTATTTTTGGCATTGCTAGTACTATTTACGCGGGCTGTTTCCTATTTCGGTTACCCCGCGAGAAAAACTGAATTGCAGTTAGAGAATTCTGGAGGATTAATTTCGAGTGGTTTGATGGGAATTATTATGCATGGAATCTTGTAACAGCTCTCCTAAAAAGTTTCAAAAAAATAATAATCTTACACACATTTCCAATTCTCTCATATCGAAAGAAAAAAGGTGAAAAAAAAACATGAACTCGTTCAATTCAGCAAACGAAAGAAAGACGAATTTACGCAGGAGGTAATGAAATTGAGGGCATGTAGACGAGGGAAGAAGCAGAAGAATGCAGAATTTACCGGCTCGCACAGCTCGCCGGAGAAGTCGCCGTCGGCTAGGCCGGAGAAGGAGTTGCTGCAGCTGTCCAGGGCTGTGACGGTCGAGGAGTCGGCCGACGCGTTCCCGAAACCGCCCTCCTCCTTGCCACCACCTCCTCCGGCGAGGGTGCCGGCGCCGGCCGCCTCCCCCTCCCCTTCCTCGTCGTCGTCGTACGGCAGCACGAGGAGGTCGTCCACGACGAAGTGGTCCCCGCACGCCGCACCCTTCTTGTCGCGGCCCGAGCCGGCGTAGTAGCCATGCACGTTGTACTCGGCCGTCGCCTCCATCCCGGCTCGATCGCTAGCCTCCGCCGCTGCACGCACTCTGCACGCGGTAGATAGAATTCTATCTGTGCCTCTGCGTTACTCGGCGCTTTTGTTTGTTTGTTTGTTCGTTCGTTTCTACGTGTGCGCGAGGAGAGGGAGACGGAAGCGCAGATAACGCAAGAGAGCGAGCGAGTAGGGTTTAATTGGCGTGGAGCTGGAGCGCGGAGAGACGGAAGAGGATGGGAGGGAGGTCAGCTGAAGGGAACGATTCTTAAGGAGTAAATAAAGCGAGAGCCACTGAGCCACCACCCCGCCCTCCGTCTCGGTCCTCCCCTAGTAAAAGACACCACCGTGTTAAATTTGAAGTTACTGGCCCTCTAATCCCATCCTATTTATACTCGTCTCAACTACCAAGAGTTTAACTCTTCACTGTGCGCGTGGGTACGAAATCTTTGATAGAAATGACACTATTCGAAGCGTGATTAGAAAAAATAATATCTTTATAATTGTAATTATAAAAACAACACTCTCGTCCGCACGATGGCCGTACGGTTTAGCCACGGATCGACATGTGGTGGCTAAAACACATGATCACCGTTCGACACGTGACTTGTCCGCGCGGTAATAGTGCGAATAAGTGCATCATTTTTGTAATTACGTCTACAAGGACGCTATTTTTACTAATCACATTTTAATAGTGTTATTTCGGTCAAAAATTCACTAGTCACGACACCAGCTGGAGTTTCACATCGGGGAAAAAAAATCTGAAACGCGCTGATGGAACAGTAGATTCCTGTTGTCCTCTACGTATGCGTGACAACAAACCCGTCTGACGAGGCAGGTGGATTTTGTGAGGCGCTGTCACGTGGAAGCGGCTGGTAATTTCGTTCAGGCTCGATCGGCATTACCGTTCGTAGTTCCCGGTACGCGCGTGCGTACGAGCCCGCGGGGTCGCTGCACGAGGGATCGTTCGTAATTTCCGTCGAGTATGGCACGAAGCTTCTGTCTTTTACAGTCGTCAAATGGTTGGGATAAACTTCGATACTCACCTTCCAAACTACTCCAAGTTACTAGCGGCTGTAGCAGTGTAGCTTAATTTGGGTGGTGCCGAAGATATGAGAAATGGTGAACATGGGCAGAAGAACAGGATTAACAAACATGGATGGGACCGTGAGAGTTGCCGTTGTACTACTCCACCATCAGAGTTTAAATTTTGATGTATATCTATTTTTACACACACGCGAATGTACCTCGGTGGGAACTTTGTAAGATTGTGGATTTATCCTCGGTCTTCTTAAATTTTAGGCATGTGATTGGATACATTCGATCGTATGTGTGCGTGCGTAGTGGTGTATGTGCGTGTTCGTCTACATTGCTATCGAAAAAAACAAATATTATAGAGGTTGCAACGAATGGAGTCAAATGAAGGGTTCTTTTAGTTTTCGAATCCTTCGGAAATTCTCCTGTCCGGAATGTGTATTACTTCCTAAAGGGATTGGGGAACCATTTGGAACATATACTTTTTATAGAACAGTTTTGCTAGTTTTAAGTTGTCTGAAATTTTCTTAAGTTTAAGTCACTTGTTGTGACCATTAGATTTGTATAGAGATTGGTGTGTCATATGATTGGATATTGATCCAATGGATGTCATATGATTGGATATTGATCCAATGGTCACAACAAGTGACTTAAACTTAAGAAAATTTCAGACAACTTATAAATAGACAGTCCCAAATGGCTGCCCCTGAACAATTTCATATGAATTTTCCGGTGAATTCATACGTTTCAAAATGGGCCCAAGGTGTTTGAACTCAGGGAATTGCTCTAAAAAAATCCATAAAACTTCTTTTTTTCCTTTGGAATGAACTAGTGTTTTCCTTGGCGACTTTTTCCCAATTTCTGTACTACTTTCCCACGAAGCATTCAAACACCTCACTTCTTAATTAAGGATTTAACTGAGCAATTCCGGAGCACAGCGTTCACTATGCACAGGCGAACACTCACAGACTTGTTCAGTGATCACGCATACACTTAAAACAAAACAAAAGTGTGGCACATGGCATTGCATATCAGCAAAGTGAGGCTTGTTACTCCAGATTTGTGCAATTGGGACGACTGGTTTTCGATTACCATGTGGGCAGGGGTCGAAATGATAAATCATGCACAGTGCGATCGAGTATTATGGTCACCCGCGCGCTGTAGAGAGGAAATCATGGCACGATGAACAATTAGACACATCATGTTGACTCTGATTATGACGAGACATCATTTCTCGCCATTTTTTCTTTTGGGAGGAACTCATCGCAATCATTCTTTGAAGAAGAAAACACTTAATTTCTACCATCACATTGACAACACACAAGTACTTTTGGCTATTTCTTGGATTAACTGTGAATAATACGGTGGTAACAGTGTTACACACAAGTAGGTAATGCTGGTTCATTGAATCGCTGCAATCAACTAATCTCTTTTTGAAAAGTTTTAGCGGCCATATTGCGCCTACGACCGTTACAGCTCGACGGAGACTGCACTGACGTCCTTGATCTCGACACGTGGCCCGCTCGCGCAGCGAACAGCCTCGCGGGAGCAGACGCCCACGTCACGGGCCCATCCCGTGCTTCCACGCACGCACCACGTGGGGGGACACCGCCGCACGGGTCTCCACCACCGTTGGATCTAAATCGTCCGGACTAATAGCATCCAGCCATGAAAGCGGCCGGGAGGTTAGTGTTTTATAGTTGGGCGGCGTCAGAGAGGAGTCACTGTGAGCTCTACAATCCCGATGTTGATTGGCCTCGAAGAACGGGATAATGCTATTAAACAATATAGCAGGGACAATCAACTAATCACCATACAATAGACAATCAATAAAGAGGCAATATATGAAAATAGAATATAGAGGAGCATCTTTATTTATTGATCAATCTCTTCTGTGCAATTCTATTTATATACTATAACACACAGGGGCAGCCAGGTTTCTTAACAACTTCTAGTGCAGCCTTCTCTTCTTTTTTTTGGATTTAGTTGAGCCGATTTTTTCGGTTTAATTGCTCTCGCAAAAGAGCATAAGTGAGCACTGTCTCCTTCTAGGCTACTGCAGTAGAGTATATTTGTTAGACCAATGGCGCAGAATTTGCAAACATATAGATGTGCAGAATGTACAGGGTGTATGGCAATAGATTAGCTACAGTCACTATATCTAACTCGGAATTCTTCAATTTTAGGTGGTTATACCTCCGGAAGAAAAAGGAACAGCTGTGATATTCTATACACGAACATCAAGGCACCATATTTGCCTGCCCGAAAAAAAATTATGGTAGCGGCTCAGCTTTGCAACTTTTGTCAAATTTTGCTTGGATTAAAAGGAAAGGAGCCCGCCTGCAACGGAAAAAGGTGTGCGATGTGGGGAACAGAGCAGGAAGCCATTGTTAGTTGCTTGCATTCGAGGCTTGTGATATTTTATCTCTTTCTCTTTTTTTCTTTACCCTTTTATATTTTCTCTCTCTTTTTTACGTTTCCTTTTTTGGCAGTTATTCTGTTCGGGATGGATACCATACCAGGATGGGCCAAAATATTTCATGTGCGATCCACGCTCCCGCCCCTTCGGCCCAGTTACGAGTAGGTCCACTCGGCACGTGACAGCGGGGCGGTGTCAGAACGGCATGTGAGGTGGGGCCGGGCCGAACCGGCGGGGCCTACGCGAGCGAGCGGTGGTCAATGCCACGTGGGGAGATTCGGTTGCGTCTTTTGACCCCGTAGGGCCAGCCTCGCCTCGCCTCGCCTTCCGTGTTGCTTCATCCGCACGCGCCAACGTGCCATATGCATGGGATTGGGTTAGGTACGGGGGCGTCGGGCTCGACTGGTCACGTGAAACGATCGTGTTAAAGAGTTCATTCACTTGTGTGTGTGTGTGTGTGTTGATCCCTTGAATTGGCTTCCTTGTGCGTACGTGCATACTGCATAGTGCAGCCGTTAATGCTACAACGTCAAATCCATCTGTGTGTTTTTCCTCTCTTCTCGCCTGGCAGTGGCACACATAAGGGAGATGAACAAATCTTTTTTGGTAACGGCAAGGTATGAATGATACTGAAACACACACCAAAAAAAAACTTATCACCTGTTATTTCTTAGCGTTGATGCGAGTACCTCACGCTATGGATGCTTTAAAGGACACCTGATAATACAAGAGATGTAGCAGATAGAGATTGATTTGCCGATACGTGGGTCCAGTGCAGTGGCGGAGTCAGTAATTTAGTAATGGGGTTGCACACTTTAAGGATGAAAAAAAATCTTGTACAATACATATGTAATTTCATAAGTCCAACATAATTACACAAAAGAGTTCAAAATTAATCAATAATGCAATACAAATAGTTCAAATAAAATCTTACATGAATAAAAGAGTCCTAAATAGCTAATGGAAATCACAATACCACACGACACGACCTCATTCCTTGGAAATACTTGATTATATCATCAAGGCGCGAGCGCACAAGGCGCGCGGCGGCGCAGCGAGGACTCGTGGCGATCCGGCGGGAGGCGGCGCGGTCGGGAGCTTCGGGTGCGCATCCGGCGGCGGGCTCGGGAGGGCGAGGCGGCGGTCGAGGAGGATGAAGACGAGACGGCCGGAGCACCAGGCGACGTTCGGATCTGGCGCAGCGTCCTCCATCGCAACCGGCTGGTGGCTGCGCAGATCCGTCTAGAGGAAGATGCTGCTGATTGCTTCTAGAGAAAGAACTACGACTAAACGTGGTCGGCCCCTAAGAGTGGAGATAGCTCTTCCCGGGGGCGGAGGCGGCGGAGACGAGTGGAGGCTAGGAGGCGGTGGCGCTACAATAGCCCTAACCCTAACTCTAACCTTTGCTCTGATACCATATTATGAATATTGTGTGTATATTGAAGAGGCTTAATGGGCAATATATATAGGGTATAACGGGATATACCCTATATAGATAAGGAAATACAAAAGACAAATTCCTATCTCTAACATATCTCTAACACGTCACACTGGAAAAGGAGAAAAAATATGAAGAAAAATGGATGCAAGAGAACATATATCGAACCCGGGAGCGAAGGATCCCGAATTCTCTGTGTTTATACACTAGTCCAGAATTTCTAGTGTACACAGTCAAACAAAAGTGATAGCAAAATCATATCACGCACTTTATTAATAATAATCTCAGAGTTATTACAAAAAGGGCCCGAGGCCAAATAGAAAAGAAATAACACAGCGGAAACAAAGTAGTAGTAGACCACACGACTTGCCACAGGCAATCGTCTAGGAGCGTAGCCTATTCGTCAAGATCCTCACCGTCCTGATAGAGGTCTTCTCCTGAATAAAGATTATTCAGCAAGAGTAAACACAACTTCCGTGCTTGCAAGTTACACCCAATACTGAAAAGGTAATGCATGCATAAGGTAAACAAAGGATAATGGCAGGGTTGTTTTGCGTAAACAGCATTTTCAGGTTAAATACCAATAATAATTTCTAAGGCCAGTTTTTATGCTATAACTAAAATCAGTGATTAAAATGACAATGAATAGTGGATAACCTCCATTAAATGAATGGTGAAGGATATCCTCCTAACACTTGGCTAACCGCCCAATTTTTACCATAGGATTATCCATCCTAAAATCATCAGTGGAAATCATTTTACAAACCAAAAACAAGTCTAACTTAGAGTGGCTTTGCTAGCATGTCCATGACCGCGGACGCGACTATTTGAATAGTTTCTACTCTGCAGAGTTTGTACAGCTTTACCCACAAGAGATAATTTGCTTTTAATGTCGACCAAAGCACGCTTGGGAAGGCGTGTGACTAAGCAATTATCATGAGGTCGTTACAATGCAGTGTCTTAATGTATTCATGCCCGCTAAGGTTTCGCTACCATTGGACTAACCAACACCTACACATACAACATAGCACAAATAACACTAAGACACCACAAATTATTTAGCCAAATCTGTCCCATTCCAGACATATGGTGGTACGGTAAGGCGTAGCAAAATACGCTCAAAGACCGGTCCTTAACTGACTTGGGCGTCTTTCCATTAAAACCCTGGGCCTTAATCCTAACCAGATTAGGCCCATGCGTGGACCTGCACCCACCATCCATCCATTTCTCCCAAGTCCAAACCCATTTTATTTTATTTGGAGTGAAAACCTCTTTATAAGCCTTTCGTGGTAAAACAATACCACAAAATCCAATTGAAATCAAGTTGTAAAAGATTTGGCTAAACCTTTCCAAATTTATAAATATGATCTAAGCATAGCTAAGCACATGATAAATTTTACCTAAGGGTGTCAAGGCATTCATATTTAATAATCAAATTGGCCATACCATGGAAGTTGGAATAACTATATACAAAAACAGGACATTCTGACATTTATATAAACATATACATGCAATAGTAATTTAAAAACATGAATTAAATAATTTAAAATACTGGGAACAATATGATCAATAGTGTAACTTGCCTTCGTTGAAGTCTTGAAACTCTAAATCGTCAGAAGGATCTAACTCTCCGGAGTCGTCGAGGTCTATACGCGAAAATACGATAAATTAACTTTAAATTTAAATAAATTCAAAAACTCAGCTCAAAATGACTCCAAATTGAAATATTTTAGTTTAGTTAGCTAGATCATGATTTTAGACAAATTTTGCAACTTGAACCACCAAATTTGGAGTTCAGATGCAAAAGATATGAATTTTTGAAGTTTAAACCTAAATCTGAAATTTAATTGAATTTGCCGAATTATTTTTCTACTGGAAAATCTAATTATTGCGCAATGCTGACGCCAGCGAAGGATTTTCCAGAATTAAATGAATTAAAATATTTTACTGACATGCGGGCCTCACGTGTCATAGACACGGTCCACGTGGACCAGGCCCACGGCTTTCGACTTCGAAGGGGGTGTGGACACGGCTGAGGTGGCTGCCACGTGGGCAGCCACGTGAGCTTCGGGCGCCGAGGTGGCGTCGGGGTGGCGATGACGTGGTCCGGCCACGTATGCCCAACGGAGGGGTGCTCCGGTGACCACCCTCACAGGCGCTACGAGCCACGGCGAGGCTTGCGAGTGTGCGCAAAAGAAAGAGGGGAGCAGTGCGAACCCAGGGGTTACCAAAACGACGGCGGAGCGGGGCGGGAAGGTCGTCGGCGACGGAGTTTGGCGGCGGCGGCGTGCGGTCGTCGATGAAGAAGATGATCCTGGTATCCTCCGGCGAAGTGGGTGGCGGCAGCAGCTTCGCAAGGATGAGGCGATGACGATGGTGCCGACGACGAGGACGGAGGAGCTCTGGTGGCGCCTGAAACGGAGATGACCCGAAGAGCTTCGCCGGCAGAGAACTTCGAAATCAGGGCGCTACGGCGACGGAGGGGCTATGGGGGTGCCAGCTATGAGTTATGGAGGTCGAGGCGCACCCGGGGTGCCCTTTTATAGGGTGCGGGCGTGGCTGAAGCGGCGTAACGCCCAAGAAGGTCCCGGCGAGTCCGCGGCGGAGAATCGGGGATTTAGGCGGGGGAGAAAGGAAGGTGAGAGCCGTGTCGGAGGCGGAGTGAATCAAGGGTTTAAATGCGCGCGACGATCACGGAGATGCGGCCGGATTCACCCAGTTTTGGAAGGTTTCTAGAAGGCGGCAATGGTGGCGCTGCGCGTGGAAAAGGAAAGCGGCGAGGAAGAAGATGGAAAGGAAGACGATGACGGTGGCGCGCTGGATTTTGATCGTACGGTGGACAACGATGGGCGAAGAGGTAAGTTGGGGTTGGTCACGATAGATTGAAGTGATGCGAGGATTAGGAAAGTACTGAGTCCATGTGAGCCGTCCGATTGAGATCTGACGGTCCACACGCAATGTATGTTCGTGTGTCCGAAGGTTGCGTGAACTCTGGTCGTTGGATCCTGATCCAACGGTTGATGAATGGTAGTGGTTTTACGCGTGATGGAGCCGACCGTGCACGTGCGGGAGGGATGTGGGCTGAGCTGGGTTTCGGCCCACGGACCGTTTGGGATTTCTTTTTTGATTTTCTAATTAATTTAATTCTGATAATTCAATTAGGCTTTAGAATATAGCAAATTAAGTCCAAAAATTTTGAGAAAATTCACATAAGTTCTCTGAAGCATTTAGGACTTAAATAAAATATTTTCAGCTATTATCTGGTAATATATTCTGCAAATAAATTTGTTTAGCTTCAAATTGATTAAGTAAAAGCTTTTAAAAATTTCAGAAAAAAATCCACAAAAATAATTAAACTTTATTTTCAACTGAAATTTGAAATTTGGGTTGTTACAACATGTCGAGAAGAAAATTATAGAATGCTACAAATTTTCCAAGTAATGGAATAATGTGAAACTTAAATGCTACATTTGACAAAACATTTATGTTTACAAAAAAAAATTAGGACAAATCGATACATTATGGCTATAGCTAAGGCTCCAGGCTTCCTTTATAACAGAGACAGCAATCCAAAACAATTAACTGCTTTCAAGTTTCAGAATATGATAAGATAAACTGCTTTGATGATACGTATACCTAATCAACGAAAATATGCACTTTTTTGGGGTGCCGTGCACGAGGCACCTCGACGCTACCGGTCGGTGGCGAGCTAAAAATTAGATGATGGGGGTACACACTTCACACTCAATTTTATAGTTCACAACATTGTACAGCTCAAGCTCCTCTACAAGTTTAGGGACACATTAGTTTGTTTCTCACATCCTTATTCACATATGGAATAAAATCTCAATGTTAGAAACCACAAAACAGCAAAACATACATATGCAAAGGAAAAAAAATATGTGTTTTGACCCAATTTTTAAAAAGATTAACCCAAATATTTTGACCATGTCAACTAGATAGATTATGTGCACAACATCGTTTGTCTTAGGAAAAAATAAATCGCGAATGTTTTAGCCATGAAAATATTTTTGAATTTGTTCATGTGTACTAATTTTTGTGATGATACCCTCAAGTAAAAAAGTTTGAAAGCCTCCACCGCAATCAGAACTCTTTAGCCACAAAAAGTACAGAAATCAAGGCATTTGAAACAAGCATAGTGAACTTAACTTCCCCAGGAAAAACCTGTCATCCAGATGAATCTGATGTTTTAAACACCTTTTCCCCTTAGTCTCAACATGTAAACTGTGGAAAGAAATAAAATAGAGGAATACATATCAACTTCATAACGACCAATAAGCAACATGAAGTGAAATAAGGAACAAAAAAGACAGAGGCAACCTAGTTTAAATATCATTGCATTTTTAGCTTCAACATTCAGATTAGGTATCCTATAGGTGTCTTAGTCACGGTCGTCTCCCCTGTTTCCCACTATAGAATTATGAGGGTTTATTCGGCAAAATTTGGCAACAACAGCCGAAATGCTAGGCTATGAGAATGCACACACGCATCGTGTTCTTCATGTAACACACTATGCGACATTTGGCAGTCATAGGGGCAGGTTGAAGAGCATGCAGAAGAATAATTAAAAGATCAGGTAAATCATCTATATGTATGAAAAAATGGTAATCATGGAAGCAAAAGGCAAGGAAAAAGTCAAATCAGTCAAGGCCTGCAATGTCAATTCCTTTTCCAGTAGGAGCAAAACCATAATCCTAGAGAATTGCTGGAACACTTCCAAGGACCCCTGATGAGATACTTGCATGATATTTTTTATTGGTTGTGTAAAAGCAAGAAAAAATAAAACAACAATATCACAAAGTAGAAATTTATGATGGTACTGAGAAGATAAAAAGCATATAGTAGCTGAAAACACAACAGACACAATTACCAGGGAGCCCCAAGAATCGTCTGGGCGGAGTTGCGGAGGCTAGACGCGGAGGGGGAGTGCAGTGGGCCAGAAACAGAGGGGGAGGGTGTCGGGCCGGCCGCGGAGGGGGAGGGCATTGCCCTAAAATGGATCAATGGTGGTGGGTGGGGTGACAGAGATAGCGGAGAAAGCGAGGGGAGAGGAAAGAGGGGTTAAAGCGTCAGTGCGGACGGATCAGGGAGCCCCAAGAATCATCTGGGTGCCACTGCGGAGGGTGGACATGGAGAGGGAGTGCAGCGGGCTGGACGTGGAGGGGGAGCATTGTAGGCCAGACGCAGAGGGGGAGGACGTCGGGCCAGCCGCGAAGGGGGATGGCGTCACCCTAAAATGGATCGGTGGTGGCAGGATGGGATGACGGAGATAGCGGAGAAAGCAAGGGGAGAGGAAAGAGGGGCGGAAGCATATGTGCGGATGGCATGGTGCGGAAGAAGGTCGATGGTGGCAGCAACTCAGGAGGAGACGGGTGAGACCAGGGCGCGGACGGCGCGGGGGTCGACAACGCCCGCTTGCCACCAGTGCCACCATCTCCTTCCGCTCCATCAGTGCCCATTCCATCCCCTGCCGGGGGCACTGATGGCTCATCGACGACGCAGCTGACATTGGTGGCGAAGTGGAGCGGGCTAGGACGACGGAGAGGGTAAGGGAGGAAGTGAAGCAGGAGGGCGTGAGAGTGGTTCACCGTCGGCTCCAGCGGCGATGGGGACGGAGAGAAGTGAGGAGATTGGGAGGAAACAAGAGGGCGGCGCGGGGCCTGAGCATCGAGGCAACCTAGGTTTTGGTCGAGTGGAGTGGCTTGAATGCATCTGGACCAGTGGTTTGGCGATCCTACGATCGCACGGCCTCGCAAGAGCCGAATCATGAGGCCCAATGATCAACCCAACAAAGGGCAGAGACCTGGCACTGAGTGGCGTGATGACTGACCCACGAGGCGCAACTACCGACTAACTGGCTGGACGTGGCTGTGCGCGCTGGTTCTACCGCGAACGGGCGGGCCGAACGGGGACACCTGGCGCATTGTGATTAGAGGACTAAACGTACGGGACGCACCAGAGCTCGCTATTCCCACACGCTTTAGTAATAGGTAAGATGAGCTAATAATGATACATATAGTATCCACAATGGACATCAACTTCTCTGTGCTGTTTTAACCTTCAAGAAACTTCTCCGTACTGGGATGGGGCCACTCGACTCCAGCCCTTCTACATTGGTTCTGTGCAGTGAGGGAGCTTGAGCAAATTCCTAAGGGGGGCCACTAAGAACTCGGCCGGTCCTCTGAAAGAATTGAATCAAGAATCAAGAGTAAAGAATTGAAGAACTACCTTAGCTTCCAGGGCGACTCAGACGACGGCGCCGCGGTCATGAGGGGCCTGGGGGAGTGGATCGATGCGGCAGAGATCACGCCGGCAGACGTGAGCGAGGTGCTGATCAAGAACCGCCGGAACGGGAAGAAAGGGGCGATGGAGGAGCTACTGGATGTGCTGAAGGCACGCGTTGAGAAGCGGCGCGGCGGCGACGAGAAAGGAGGCCAGCGACAATGAGAAAGAAGAGGAGAAGAAGAGGGCACTGGAGAGCCCCAAGGAAGGGAAGGAGCAGGCCGGCATGGACAGCTGCAAGGACGGATAGGACGAGGAGACGGACAGCCCCTGGTGCCCTGCATACTGCTGCATACATGATATTGAATTTTTTTTAGCTAAATTGCTGGAGGGCAACGGCCCACTTTGGTCAGCTGAAGCTCCGTCCCTGGTTCTGTGAAGCACCGCTTTGCTCATTGATTAATCCTAGTGTTTGTTCTTGTGGTGCATATACGGCATTGTAATCACAAAACAAATACGATTGATCTCATGTGCATGCACCACCAAAGAAAAAGGCGTGACTAGCTATATAATACTACACACAAATCAATAGAATCCAGATGATTGCCTCCACGCCGCACGTATTGGTGCTGCACATGGCGGCTGTCGTCTCTTGGTGATAGTGCGCATATAGATAGCTAGATAGTAGATACATACGTGCAAATAAAGTGATACCCACATACATGTTCTGGCCATTGTAAATAGACAACAATATCGGAACTGTAATGAAATCGAAGATATAGTCCATAGGAGTACCAAAATTTGTTCGTTCGTCCCAAGCAAATATTTTTTTTTTGGGGGGGGGGGGAGAAAATGATCGATATGACGTTGTTTGACATTTTTATAGTGATTTTTATTTCAAAAAGGTTATGGTATTTTTTGTTCTTTGTAGAATGCCGAGTTCCTTTTATTTTTTGCAATGTACACGTCCTACGTATATATGCATTCGGATCTAGATAAGGGTCTAATTAATAAACAATCTGAAGTTTATAACACTTAATTTCGTGGTCAAAATGGGGTGGTGAGAGACACTGGTTTGTCGTGTGCATGGACTATAATTAAAAGGTGAACGATGCCATATTTTTTTGACCCTAAGAAAAAAATATTGTGTACGGTGTACCAGCTAGTACTGGAGAGTGAATTTCAAAAAAGAAAAGAAAAAGAAAAGCTAGTACTGAAGAGTAGAGATGTGACGAAAGCAATATCAAAATAACCAATTGTCCGGCGAACATAATTTATCCTTTAACTTCTTTTGTCATTTCAAAAATATATCCTATACCTCACAAAATCACCATATGTACTGTAGTTCGTGCCATGTTTTTTAAAAATTAAATACCTGGCGTGTTACTTTTTTGAGAGAAAGGTGTGTTATCAGCTAGATTACCAATTAGTTGACATAATGACATGGTTTCCCATTTGCTTATGACCACATCATCTTAGTGACTTGGTCACTACAATCTTTATTTGTTCCTTTCTTTTTTGAGGAGGCACTAAAATCTTTCGAAAACAATACTAGGTGTGCAATGGGCAATCAAGGGCCAGTGCCATAGCAGAACCTAGAATCGTGTCAACCAAAGTTTCTAACTGGGCTATTTGTTTCCATCATCCAGCCAAGGAAGGAATCCGTGGTCCAAAGTCCAAACGCTAGAAACTCGATGGACCTGCAAAATCCAGCTCGCAGCACGGGCCACGGCTCTAAATCCGCCACATAAATTTCAAAAAAAAAAAAAATCGCCACAGAAAGGAGACGATAGTAACGGAACGGAAACAAACCCTTAGGTGTGTTTTGTTCGATGAATTATGCTATACATATACGAGATAGTTTTGAATATGTCCCATATCTGTGTTTGGTTGAGTGAATCGAATCATCTTGGATATGTCATATAGATTATGAGAATATCCCATAAATATATTGTACCGAACAGTTCTATAAAAAACGGACAGACCATGTAGTATATAGACGAGCGTGTCCCCTCTGTTACCCCTTCTTTCTCTATGTATACGTCATTGACCAATGGACCATGCCAATTAGTAGATAATTAAAATAATTAATTTAGTTAAATACTTCTATTGTAATTAAGATAAATTTAATAATCATGCTAATATTTCAATTATTAATCATGCTAATACTTCTTTGTATATACAACCTATTCAACTTCATCTCTCAAACCAAACACCGTCTTGAACCATCTCGTACCATCCCATTCATACAACAAAATAAAATCTTAAATTATATCATCCCAGTAACCAAACATACAGGCCGTACCGTACCAGGACCATCTCATTCACTTTTCACCCAATCGAACACGGAAAAAATTCTATGGGACGAGGCCTCGAACCCTTCCTCCCAAGGCCCCTTCCCTAATTCTGCCACGTGTAATCACTGATCCATCTCAAAGCACCCCCAAAATGCCTCCTCCTCTTCCAATTCCCCTTCGCGCAAACACTACTACCACAATCTCTTCGCTCGCGCCAACGCCGCCGGTCCAATCCGCCATCGACCTCTGCCCCCACCGATGATCTCGACGCGCCTAGTTCATGCGCTGCTCATGCTCGATGGCGGTCGTCGTCGATGGCGAACTCCTTCGACGGCATCGACGCGACTCCCCGCGGCCGCGCGCGTTTCGCAACCCTAGTTTGTGCACTGCTCGCTCTCGGCGGCGTGGCGGCTTTCGATGGCTTCAAACAAAGTAACAAACAGTAGTTCAGTTGTAAGACAGATGACCGCAAATTCATTATCGTATTCTAGTAATTCACGTACTTGAATCTAAGTTGTTCTAAACAATTTCATACTTATGTTGACAAAGGTATCTTCGACCATGTTTTGTTTCGTTGATCCGATGAGAATATACAAATCTTTTACTTGGAGCTGGTCAAGATGCTAAATTGTTGTCCACCTCTCGAAGATTAGATTTCGATGTAGTGAATCCTACAACATTCAAGGAATAGGCATTCTTCTACATTTGCTTGGAAACAAGAAAGTGAACTATCTTGATTTTTGTACTGTTATCATGACTTGTAATGCAGATGATTAATGTATATTTGATAGTACTCTTTTTATTCTTACTATATGGTTGAACTCCAATAATATCCAAAAAGCTGTGGCGATCTAGGATTTGATCACGCCCCAGGCTAAATTTTAAGAGGCTAACATTTTAAAACTAACGCTAATTTCTACCTACATCAAAACATAAAAAAAGCGAAAATGCTTCATTAACATGAAACTTTAGCAAAAATGCTTCAACATAAAATATAATAAGAAAAACATGCTAAAACATAAATAATATTCATATCTTTTCATATGTATGAATGGATTTTCATAAGGGAAAGAATTGAACAACCACAACACAAGAAACATATGGTTATACTATTCTAGGAAACAATAGACATGCCCATTACCTATTTCTCCTTCGCAATTAAAAGCAAATTCATATAAGAATTAAGAATAAGAACTATTTAGTTCCAATCACTAAGATAACATGCCACTATGCCAATGCATTTGTGTTCCTCCATGAAAAGGAGATAACCAAACTGGACATCAAGGGCTAGGACAGCTACTACAGTAAGGTATATGCATATCATATTCATATCTAAGGAACCATCCAAGCCTTGATAAATCCCACAAGTGAAACAGCTTGGTTGTAATTCTAACAGAATCCTGTATCTAGGTTTCAATTATTCATAGTTCATGAGGTATTTCTATATTTTGACCTCTCTAAATTCTAAAAGGGCATTTCAAATATCAGTGATTGTGCCAGATTAACACATAAGCAACCTAATCTTTGTAGAGCATAGTCAGATTTTGATGCAATGATAGCCAACAAAAGACTCCATGAATAGAAGCATTGTATTAGCTAATCGCTTTGATCTAATTGATTTTGACAAGTCAGTTGGTACTAATGTCTGAGTTTTGGTAATGGCACAAGCATAACAAAATAAAAGCCTCAGATTGTTTAACAAAAACTTTATCCATATTTTCTTTCTCTTCTGCCCATCTCAAAATTGCATCTTCAAGCATGAATCAAGAACAAAATTTTCCTAACACCACAACAGTCTCAAGTCCATAAATTTACCTGTGTAGAAGATGTGAACTATTGTGTACTAGAAAACCATCATTGATTCATGATGACCTGAATTCTATCACAACATGCCATCGGAACCTACGAAACAACAATCAGTCGCTGTAGGTAAGCCACATCGAGCACTTTAAGCTTATGAAACACAATTGGTCTCGGCACCCGCCACACCTATTTCGTTGAACACTTGGCGTGTCCTCGTGTAGGCTGATTCCTGAAGAAGTAAAGAGTGATTGAGTGAAGACCGAAGAGATTCAGATTAGAGTTTAGAGAGCTCAATTCTCATATCTCATTTCCTGATTTCCACATAAATGCAAGAAGGCAAGAAGCTGAGTCGAGCACCTCTGTGTTGAAGAACGAAGAAGATCCTGAGTTTCCGACTCCTGAGATTGTCAGCGACGCGACCGCGGGCCTCGACGACGTCAATGAGGATGGAGAGTCGGAGACGGAGGCCGCGGGAGCACGGTGTTGGATGGGGATTGCCGGATTGGGGACGATTGACGGAGTTAGGGAGGCGAGTTGAGGGCATGACACCGGCCACCAGGTGTGGAGGGAGCCAGGAGGGGCGGCTGATGGCGACGGCGCACGGGCACCAGGGCGGCGAGGTTAGTGGGGGCTTGGAGGAAGGGCGTGGTCCCGTGGATTAGGTCTGCCTTGGAAGTTTTGCTCTCTCACTCTGCTGGAGCCTGGAGGCATGGGAGGGAGCTAAGGAGGCGTGGGCCGGCGTGGGAGGGAGGCGTCGGCCGGCTGAGCCTCGGGCTAGAAGCTTCCACTGAGGTTGTTAGACATATATCTATTTTTTTTGCACTGCTATTTTTGCTGGGCCTCAGGCTATAGTCCACCCTGCCCCGAGGCCCAGATCTGCCCCTGCCAAAAAGTATTCCTACTATTATTCCTCTTACTGTGACCAAAATATGCACGGTATGCCTTGAGTTCCCAGTTTGATTGCATTTCAGTTGGAGCATCATGTTCTCTTGTCGCTGAAACGATAAGCTGCAATCCGATACTATTCATTCCGAAACAACACGCTGGGTATGCCTTGAGTTTGAACTTGCAACAAGTTGCAAGAATACACCTATGGAGAAATTGATAGGCACCTGGGTATGCCTTGAGTTTGAAGCTTGCAAACCACCAAGAATAAGCAACAACATGCTGCAATCTGGTACTGTTCATTCCAAGAAAATGCATTCACAGACAATACACCTATTCATTCAACGACAATGCATTCAGAGAGAAACAAAATTACAAGTTCATTCAAACATGCATACATTCAGAGATAACACATTCATTATTTCATTCACTCAGTTTATACAACATGAAAACTTCAGAGAAACAATCATGAAGACTTCATAGAAACAATTTTCATCTTCTCTTGACAAACATTTAGTCAACTTTAGAGAAGCGCATTCATTTGGGGCTGAGACGCAAGTGTGAGTGCGAGGATTCACTACATCAAAATCCGGATGCAGGGTGGTGGGGGAGTGTAGGGAGGTTGGAGCAGTGACCGTGGTGTAGGACGGGGCCGACACCGTCGCGAGTGGGGAGGGGATTATGGCGCCGCCACATTGCCACCTCCCTTGTTGTCGGGATGCGTCGCCCCTCTGCCTCCCTCGTTGCCGGGCTGTGCTGCCGTTAAAGTCATCGAAACCACCACATCGTCGGGCATGAGCAGCGCGCGAACTAGGGCTGCGAAGTGCGCGCACAACCACGGAGAGTCGTGTCGATGCCGTTGAAAGAGTTCGCCATCGATGACGGCCACCGCCGGTGCGAGCAGCACACGAACTAGGCGTGTCGAGATCGTCGGTGAGGGGCGAAGGTCGATGACGGATTGGACCGGGCGGCATTGGCGCAAGCAAAGAAATTGTGGTACATGACAGTTTTTTTTCCACCGAACACACGATTTTTTTTAGAAATAATATATTTTTAAAAATATTTACAAAACTAGGTCATCGTTCCCAAAATTGCAAAATAGGTTCCTGTCGCGATTCATCGGCGACAGTTCTATCGCGCATTGAAGCGGCACAGAACCCTGCATGTGAGGCGAGTTCTTGTCGCGATTCAATGACGATAAATTTCTATGATTTTCTAAATATAGCAAATAAACTCAAAAAATTTCACATGTTTTTATGGAGCCTCCTGATAGAGTTTTCTTGGTTGTGTAATTTTTTCATAATTTTATCCATTATAAATTTGTCTCTAAAATTCATTTAAATATACTATTTGTATAATTTTTAAATATATCAGATGAGGTCCAAAAATTATGATTTTTTTTGTGAACTCTCCTTACATAGTTTAATTGTTTATGTAATTTTTTCAGAATTTTATATGCTCTGAAATGGTCTCTAAAATTCTGAATTTAGGTTTCCGATACAGTGTACTTGATTGTATACCCTTATTTTTAGAGACAATTTCAGATAATATAAAATTCTGAAAAAATTACAGAAACAATTAAACTATGTAAGGAGCGTTCACAAAAAAAATTCATAATTTTTGAAGCTCATCTGATATATTTAAAAATTCTACAAATAGTATACTTAAATGAATTTTAGAGACAAATTTATAATGGATAAAATTATAAAAAAAATTACACAAGCAAGAAAACTCTATCAGGATGCTCCATAAAAAATTTTGAATTTTTTTTAGTTTATTTGCTATATTTAAAAAATCATAGAAACCTACCGCGATTGAAGTGGCGCGGAACTGCACTATGCGAGTTCTGCCGCGATTCAACGGCGATAGAACATGTCGCTGATGAACTGGCGACAGGAACCTATTTTTGCAATTTTTGGGAGCGGTAACCTAGTTTTGTAATTTGTTTTAAAAATATATTATTTCAAAAAAAAATTCCCGAACACACCCAAAGTCCTAAACCCTGTCGCGCTCTCACCGGCTCACCGCCCACCATGGCGTCCTCCTCCTCGCCGTCCCCGCCCCGCCGCCGCCGGGAGGCAGCCCCCCTTCTTCCGCGACCTCGTCTCTCCCATCCCTCCCCATCGCGCCTCTCGCTTCGCCTCCACTCTCGCCCCTCCTCCTCGACGCCGCCGCCACCCCTCTTCACCCTCGACGACCGCTTCTACGCCGACAAATTCTCCCCCGACCCCACCGCATCCAACCTCCTCCCGATCGCCGCCTCCTCACCCACCCCCCCGCGCGTCCGCCGCCAGCCTCTCGCACTCGTGGGACCGCTCCAAGGCCTCCGCTTCGGCCTCCCCGATGGAGCCGGCCCGTAAGGAGGTCCTGGCACTGCCCCCGCCGTCGCCGCTTCATCCTCCTCGTTCAGCGATCGCGGAGGTGCGCTCGCTGGTGACTCCGGCTCCGGCGCCTTCCAGGACGGCCTCAGCGACGAGTGGCACAGAGGTAGATGGGGAGGAGTGGGTCACCGTGTTCGGGTAAGGGAGTTGTTGAAATATAAGTGAATTGTCCACCTTTCCTCATCAGCTTAAGCTTTTGGGTGCATTGGTTGGTGCATGCAACTCAATATGGTATCAGAGCCAAGAGGTCTTTGAGTTCAAGACCCGGTTGGTGCAATTAAAAATAATAATTGCAGCCCACTTCTATTCCACGTCTTAGGCCTGAGGGAGCCTACACGTGAGGGGGAGTGTTGAAATATAAGTGAATTGTCCACCTTTCCTCATCAGCTTAAGCTTTTGGGTGCATTGGTTGGTGCATGCAACTCAATAGGAGTGATGCTTAGTTTTATGCTGGACTAGTAGTCTATTAGTGATTTCATGTTCCTGTTTGATATATACCTTTGGCTTCGTTCACAGATTCTCCGCGAGGGAGACCAACCTTGTACTACGAGAGTTTGAGAAGTGTGGAGTGATACTGAGACATTGCTCTGGCCCAAGAGATGGAAATTGGATTCACATATTGTATCAGGTAACACCTTTTAACTAGTTCTCTGCTATTGTCTCTCAAGTTAGTTGGTTCCAACTAGGGATGGGAAATGGTAAAGGATAATATGTTTTATCCGATATTCGTATTCGAGAAAATGCAAATGTGGCAAGTAAAATTCGCATCCGAATGGAAAAGAGCACCACCTGGGGAAAGCAGACAATATCCGTATCCATATTCGGTGTTATTCGTATCCAGAGAAAAAATCAGATAGTATCCGGAAATCAAATACGAATACTATCATTTTTTTCTCGGATACGAATACAAATACTATCCGTTTTTTCTCCGAGCATTTATATTTCGGCCGAGTCTTGATTCGGTGTCAAATCTGTGGCTGTTGGGTGTTCTACCGAGATTTGTTGCAAAAGTTGTAGGATATTCGCATTCGACCGAATTGAGGACATATTCTATTCGAATTCGTTATAACATTCGATTCGTATTCATATTCGAGAATGTTCGAATTCGTATTCGTTTTAAAAATATGGATTCGTATTCATATTCGAGACTATTCGATCCGTTTCCATCCCTAGTTCCAACCAGTCAATATGAACTCAACTTAACATGCAGTTCTCCAACGTGTTCTCGGAAAAAAATGAACTCTACTAATAAAGTGAACATTTTGTCACTTACTAGTAAATATCAAACACTACATAAACTAGAACGAGTTCAAATGGTTTGATTCAAGGGGGAATTGACTATTTGCCACATCTTTTTTTGCCACTTGATAAAATACCAGAAAGTTCGCGGTAATAGATAATATGCCATATCTTCGTTGCCCAATTTATTTTTTTGCCATTTTTGGTGTTTTAAAACGATTTTCATTTCCTTTGGCCATAACCCGACCACGAAATGACTTTTTTACCCCTCCGGTCGGGTCGAGCCAATGGCGACCAAGGCGACGGTGGCCTACTCCCCCCATGTCCGGTGGCAATATCGGGGCGGCAAAGGTGATGCGCGCACATCGTGTTCCCGCGTGTAGGGAACCCATTTTGGGGACCCGCGGTCAAGGAGGCGATTGGTGACGGCGCGACAAGGATGACGGTGATGATGGCCCATGGTGGAGGAGAAAGAGGGATATGGTGTGGGCGAGCTTCAGAGAGGTCACTTGCACCTCATGATGCGATTGGCGAGGCGTGGGGAAAACGGGAGCGGTGGGTCAATGGAGGCGATGGCGAGGTTGGCGACGCGACGAGTGACGAAGGCAGAGGCGAGGCGTGGGCGGCAGCGGTGGCATGGCCGAGGCTGGCTGGGCTGCAGCTGGAGCCGGAGTCGGGCTCGACGGCGTGGGTATCGGCGAAGCAGAGGACGTCGGTGCAGGGGAAGGCGGGTTCGCATATCGGAGGAGCTCAACGAGGGCAATCATGGGCGACATCCACCTGCTCGACCTCCCCCCATCGAGGCGGAAGAGAGGAGTTGGAGGGACGGTGGCCATGGCCAGAGGCGAAGAAGAAAAGAGGAGGAGGAGGAAGAAAAGGGTTGCAACCGATCAGAGAGGCAAAAAAGTCATTTCACGGCCGGTTATGGCCCAAAGAAAATAAAACCGATTTAAAAACCCAAAAATGGCAAAAAATAAATAGGGCAATGAAAGATGTAGCATATTATCTATTACCGTGAACTTTATGGTATTTTATTAAGTGACAGACAAAGATGTAGCAAATAGTCAATTCTCTCTTGATTCAAAGGCTAATGGTTTTTCCGGTCTTCCAATTTTCACTTTGTCCTAGTACGGTGTTCTCTAGGCTTAATACTAAGAATGCATTATCTATATCAATTCCATTTAGTAGGATCTGGTTTTAAAACTCTTATGCAATAGCCATTGAGTCACAACTTCAGATATGAATATACTATACTTACGATTTATTATCCCTGGAGTCAAGCTATTTTTCTTGGATCATTAAGCATCAGTGATGGTCATGATCCATAAAGTTCAATTCTTTTCTTTCTTTTTGGAAACACAATGATCCATTTCTTGGCGGGAAGAAATTATAAAACAGCAGCGAATAGTTATAATCAGTTCAAAAGGTCTTCTGCGTTAAGTACCCGGTACCGTTGGCATGCCAAGTTATATAGCAAATTCAAGGAACAAATCTCTAAACTCCTGTATCCCCTTTTACCGTGGAGTGGGAGTTTCATTAGTTACAATTACACTGCTAATACTTTATGCTATATTGCTATCTTACATTTTGTTGATATCAACTGATAATTTTGTCTTGTTACCTTACTGTTTTACTTGGTCCTGTGAAGCACCATTATGATGCTGGAAGGGCCCTTGAAAAGAATGGAACCCAGCTGATAAGTGGTGTTACAATTGGGGTTAAGATTACTGATCCAGTGCACCGGCGGCAAGTGGATGAGAAGATGAATGGAATTAATCATAGGGGCTTCATAGTTTCCTTGCCTTCAAAATCTTTTGTCCTAAAGTGCGCAGGGGCATCAAGCCAGTTAGGAGACTTCCCACGCCCCAATGATCCAAAAGCTGGCACAAATGTTATCAGAGGCACAGTCTGTTGTTCAAGAGGAAGTGTTGCCATGCCAGCAAAATCAATAGTGACAAAAGCCATGGACTTGTTTTTTGGCATTTGATGTGCAGAGATGGGGATTTCTACAATCTTCTGTCATTCTTGCTCGTCACTGCTGTGCAGTAGTTTTTCTCGTCGTACATGCTGATGTACAATTTTTCTCCGCGTTGGAAGATGCTAATACATTTCCTTAAGGACACCAGAGAATGATCACATATACGGTGGCGGCTGAGCATCTTTTCTTTGGTTTTGTTGTGCAACATTTGCAACATGAAATTTTCGCGCTGAGTTGGACATCCCCCCACCCCACCACCGCCACCACCAACTATCGGATATGTACACCCTTCCTAAAATGATGGCCATTGTCATTTTCTTATTGCTTTATGTTGTTCTAATTCATTATGTTGATTATGATATCAAACTTAGCACTAGTTTTTGGTGTATGTAGTTCTTCTCTGGCGTGATTTTACTACTCTCTCGGGCCAAACTTGCAATCAGTATTCAATTATTCATGTTCATGGCGCTGTTTACAACTTTACATCGTTCAAATTTCTGCAGTAGGATTGTACGTTTGTGTAAACGTTTTGTGTTTCCCCTTTCTTGAAGGTACCTGTAAGTTTTTGGGACGCCCTCGTAGCCATTAGCAAGTTAGAAATGGTAGTACAGTACTTAACGCCCTCATAACCGTTAGCAAGTTAAGTTACGTGACTCCTGACATATAGCTTAATTCTAGATTTACGTATCCATAGTGCGGCTAACGCAGCAGACACCTGGAAAGCTGGAACCGAAGCGGAGCCTGAGTTCAAAATAAGAGGGCTCGATGTGGTCATTTTTAAGACTAAGATACAGAATTACACTAAATGATATATAAATTACTCTAAACATTACAATATTTTTTTACAGAATTACACAATTATTGTGGAGCTAAGACCCACCTTAGCCCCAATGAAGCTCTGTCCCTGACTGGAAGCAATTCGTAGTGACTTCGCTAGCCAAGCCATCCATTTCAAACTCCTACGGCATGTTTGGCAGCAACTGGGAAGAGGATCGAGGAACGAGAGTTCAGAGGAGGGGGGTTTGTAGTGAGGTGAGGCATGAGAGTTTGCCTTTTATGTTAATCTCTGATTTGACAAGAGAGATGAGCTATTACGAAGATTGTTTTATAGTTTTAAAGTTATCTTAACATAAGTTATAAAGAAGAATCTCCGATTCTCATCGCCCACCCTGGGTTTAAAATAATTTGAGAGTTAGACCGTCAAACTCCTAATCCCCGTCGGTATAAATTTTTGCGGCCACTCAATTATTTGCCACTGCAAAGATGTGAATTTCAGGATTTGCCACTCCATGTGTGAATGATATCTGGGTCCCAGGACCACATATCATAGAAAATCCTGAATTGCAAATCTTTAACAATGTCAAATAATCAAATCTCCCATTTTATAACCCTCACCTCCTAGATTCCCATTCCGTTCCACCGTTCCCTCCAACCAAACAAGCTGCTAAAACCTTTCCTGCCGCACTGCCTCAAATCCTCCCCGCCGTCCCCCGCTTCCAAAACCCTAGCACCTCCTCGTCCGGCGGCGAGGATGCCGGGCATGCCGACCGACGGCGGCGGCGCCATCGTCCCATTCTTGGGGGAGCCAGACCACGCGGCGGCGGCGCCACCCGTGCGGCCCATCCGCCACGGCGTGGCCCCGCCTATCTTCCGCGTCTACGTCTCCTGGTCGAGCGGAAACCTCCTGCAGGTCGCCTGCCTCCGCCCGCCGAATCCGGAGGACGGCGGAGGTCGCGGCGAGGAGGAAGTCGCCGGGAGAGTGGTGGAGGTGAACCTCGGCGGTGGCGTTGGCAATGGTAGTGCGGAGGTCGAGGAGGAGGTCAATGAGGCAGAGATACGGCGGATTGAGTACGGGTCGGTGCCGGCCTTCGCGCTGCTGCAGAGCAGGAAGAACGCGCTCGCAGATGCTGCTGCTATGTCGCGTGTGCCCTCAGTCTCAGAGCACGCAGAATGGTGAGCTTTTTCTTTTGGCTGTGTGCACTGCTAAATGCTATTTGGTTTCGATTAGGGATTAATTGGACTAGCAATTGTTGTAATGAGCACAGTTTCACTTTTCTTATGGTTCAGAGCTCCAAATTGCTTAGGTTTATTTCGCAAATTATGCTTACATAGGAAATGGGCATGGCACATTACTATTTAAAATTGTCAACTTTGGCAACGATTGTTATAATGTTAATGATTTTGACAGCTATCCAAGTGTTCAGATATCCTTTAGTATTGTATAAGCTAAAGTTGTACTTCTCAGACTTTAATTTTTATGCATATCGAAAAATATGGTTTAAACCCCATTTTCATAGTGGCATCACAGGCACAGCCTCCCAGTTACTGCAAATCAAAACTGCTCTGCTTCTTAGTCCACGGTATGTTATTTTGTAGATGTGCTTGCTTTTGATACCATGTTTCTTTATTAGGTGGCAATATGTGCTTGAGTACAGCAAAACCATCGGTAATCTTCTTGGGAACCCGGATTCTGTTCCTGCTCTCATGATTGAAGACCCGAGGGTGATTCTTAAGGTGGTCATCTCTATGTACATTGTTTCTTGTTTTCTCTGGTGCCTGAGGAACTGTGCTTTCCTATCATTTCAGTTAAGTCTAGATATTTATTTTTTTCCAAGGAAAAAGTAATTGCTATATTTTACTTTACAGGTTAGGGAAAAGCCTACTAGTTTAAAGGCTGCCTGGGAGTTGTTGGAGATATTCTATGTTGATAAACAGTTACAGAGTTGGCTTCCTGAGCGTCTTGTTGATTGGTTAGCCGTAATGCTCCTTCTTTCAACCATTGCCTTGTTCCACTTTTAAAGACTATCTGTTGTTAGAATGCCCAGGGCTGCCTCTCTTATTCTTCTTCCTGTGGTTTTAGGATTTCGACAGCCTCTTGACCAAGACGGGTAGCACGGTGTATTGCAAGCTCAACAATTTTCAGAAAAAGCTCATCAACTTGCAGGTTCAATTCTTCTATATTTTATTATAGTATATAGGTCAGAATGGTACTTTCCAGTTTCCAATCATGTAGTTCGCTGTTTTTCTATACAAACTCCTATGACTGACCATGCTTTTGAGTTGATGTTCTGTTCTATATTGTCTATTTACTTCTATGCATTTGTATTACTCCCAAGTTCCAACCCTTGGTGCCTTAATGTTGATGAGAGTAAATCGATAATGCGAGAACATTTTATAGATTGTTGAAGATGATCCTGATTACTGGAATGGATTGTCAGCCGCACTTTCAGTTGGATGGCTTGACATTGTGGTAGGTCTATATTCTTGCACATTTTTTTAGGTTTAATACTCTTGTTAGAAGCCTCCCATCTGAAGTTGTTTTTCTTCTAGGTGAATATGCTACGTTTTCATGGATCGTACCAATTGGATCAGATGGATAACCGTGAGGTACTTAGGTTGCTGCTGCTTTGAGGCCATTCTTCATTTCTTTGTCAATGATGTTGATCTTGCAAATAAAACTATCATTTAAATTTGATTTAAGGCTAAGATTATTGATATTTCTCCCTAGTATTCTGAACCATGAGACTGTACCCAAATGTAGAAGAATAATCACAGGCGAATTATACTTGTTTAGTGTTTTTTTGTTATTTTACCGTGGAGCTTCCTGTGGTTCAGCTATTTCAACAAATGCAGTTATGTTATATTGCTGGCTGCATCCATTTCATTGAATATGATTTCATAGATTTTCAGCCTATTTGAATTCAGTTGGAACAGCAGCCTATAGATAGTTTTTTCCCCTGTAGATTTTAATTGTGTACAGCTATTGTGAAGGGAATAATTAAGTGGCAATGCTGGATGAACCCATTCTAATGCTTATTTTTGTTGATATGATCGTTGGGAAGGGAGTGACCTGTAATATGAGGACTTCAAATTTCTCTGATCCATTTTGGGATCTCCATTTTTTGGTTGAATTCTTTCATTTTACAAGTAAGATATTATGAAGATGTGACTCTTCTATGTTGTAATTCGTGCTTTAATTTTATTATCACTTGTGTTGCTTTAATTATGTACTTATAACTGGGGCATAATATTTCCAATCCTTGTAGCTTTGACCATAGGCTATTTCTTTTATGTCGTCTGTAGATTTTATGTACACCTACTTTCCTTGCATAAACGAATTTCTTCCTTTGGTTCATCAGACAGAAAACGGGCTGGTCGAGGCTGTTGCTGTTCTTGTGTCAACCATGCCACGCATGAGACCAGATTTGCCAACGGGTAAATTAGGCCAGTGCTGTAAAACAAGACCTGATTTTATCAAGGTATGCTTTGTAATGTTGCCATCTTCAAGCAAGAACCATTTCTTCTATGCCCCTCTGAAATTTGGACATTGCATATTAGTGCTTCTATATTGCAAATTAATCCACTAAAAAAACAATCATTTTTCCCGCTATGCTACGTTACACGGATACTTCCCAAAATCGGCGTATCGATATCGGATACAGATACAGCCTTGATACGGTCGGATACGTATCCTGTAAGTATCGGTGATTTTCCTGTTTTTTTAAGTAAATAATTCCCGATACTTCTTGGACACTTCTCCAATACTTCACTGATACCTCTCTACCCTAACACCCCTTATTCGACTCAGAAACGTATGGTCGATCTATTCAGCAAACAACAATTAGCTGATTTCTCTTTGTTTGGAGGTGGATTTAATTCCTTTGACTCAATTGAGGATAGAGCTCATCTAGACCCAAAGCAAACAACAAAGCAATTGGCATTAAAATTTCTTGGGCAGCCAACATCATCTTCTTGTGCTGAAAGAAACTAGAGTACCTATGGCTTGATCCACAGTTCAATGAGAAATAGGTTCTATACTTGCCTTTTTTCTTAATTTCTTAATTTTTACCAACTGCATGGAATTCGATTTCAATCGCATTGTTGTAGGCTAAACCCTAGGCGTGCCGAGGATCTAGTATTTGCGTACCACAACCTACGTTTTCTATATTTGCGCACTAGTAGGTTGAACCCTAGATGATTGCAATGTATCGATGTATCGGTATTTCTAGGAAAATGACATATCGCGGTATCGGCGTATCGCGTATTTGTAGCGGGGTATCTGGGCAACCTAGCTGCTATGCAGCACCATCTCTATTCTCTATGCTGTTGAACTTGTTATGCACCTTCTGGTTCACTCCACTATTTGCAAATGAGTACTGTTGCTTTGTGCTCTCTCATCGCTGCGTGCTGTTGCATCCTTGGGCTGCAGCCTGCTTTGTGTCCACTGTTGATGAAGTATGACTATATTGCTCACCTTTCCTCAACAGCTTAAGCTTTTGAGTAAATTAGTTTGTGCATGAAATTGAATATGGTATCAGAGCCAAATGACCTGAGTTCGGACCTGGCTGGATCAATTTTTTATAAAAAAATTGCAGCCCACTTTGAGTCCACGTTTTATGAATATGGTATTATTTTTGGTGGCAATGTTGATTGGCCAGGGCACAGTTTTTAATGTGGCATACATGGTTTTTTGGAATTTCATGCCTACTTTTGGTACCCAGAAATGGAAATCTTGATCAACTTGGTTTAGTGTATTTTGTTTTGGTAATCACTTTTTGCTCATGGTAAGATGGCATATGGGCTCAAATAGAAATGTAATAATTCCCTTCTGATAGACTTTTAGCCGAAACAATTTTACCTTGTTACAAGGTTCAAGAAAGCGCTAGGCGCTAGTCGGGCAGTGGCTTGACACTTGGCGCCTAGGCGGCCAACTAGGCGGCAGTGCAGAGCAGCCATAGAAGATCCAATAAGAGAAATAAAAAAGAAAAGAAAAAGAAATAGAAGGCATTTTTGCAGTTGGGTTGGTCCAGCCCATGATGAGTGCCTCATCTCCATGAGTCCACCCTGCCTCAACCCTAACTCCCTCATCTCCATGCTGCCTCAACTCCTTCCCACACTGTCACCTCCTCCCATACGCCGCCTCAACTCCCGGGTCGCATTGGCAGTGGCAGCGGCGACGGTGGCCAGGCTGTAGAGGCGAGTTGCGGCGGGCGCCCTCCTTACCCCACCGCAGTCGCAGGTTGCAGCGACGGCGGCGGATGAGAGCAGCGGCCTCGGCGGTGGTGACGGTGAGCTCGATCCTCTCTCTTCCACATCCATCTCCCCTCTCTCCTCTAGTCGCCTGCCCCGGCGCCCGTGCAGCCCGCCTAGGCCGCCGCGCCAAGCTCTGCCTGCCGAGACCCCGCCTTGGACCGCCTAGGCTGGGAGGCCGCCTAGCTCGCCGACTTTGCCGAAATCGCGGCGGCCAACTGTCACCTAGCGCATAGGCGCCGCCTAGATCCGATTTTTAGAACCGTGCCTTGTTATTCATCAGGGCAAACTGGGTGCCATACTGGTTGGGCTTGGTGAAATTGTTCTACCAATCTTCCAAACTTATACTTATTACCTTTACGAAACTTTTGATTTCTGTATCCAGAATGTACCGACGATGTTGGCCCAATTGCTTTTCACTAACTTTATGTTCTTTCCTAAATTAAAAAGAACTCAATCCTCTCAAGCTCCATCATGTACTGTTTACTCCAAACAAACAAGAAATAAAAGAACTGTACAAATTTGGCTCCAAATATGCATAGTTTCACTTCCAAGTGTTTGGTGACATGATTGTTGAGGCCCAGAACAGGACCTGGGAGTGACAATAATATTTGTAATACCTTCCTTGAAGTTAGCAGAAAACATTTGCTGAGCTATTTGTATTTGCAGGCATGGGAAAAATGGCGAGGTCAAGTAAGTAAACTGGAATGCAGTGCATTTTGGATTCAGTGCGCTCACCAAAAAACCCGTGATGGTTTGAAGAATCTGCTTCATATCATGATGGGGAACATAAAGGACCTCACTGCTGCTACTTCCCATTGGCTGGAGCTATTCGCTTCTCATTTTCTTTATATAAGGCCATTTACAGTGGTTAGTCCCTTCTCTATGCATTTGCTCTTGTATTGTCAGTTCTAATGCTTTGTGGTTTGCTACTAAGTTTCCATTGTCAATTCTTTCATGGCATTCCTGGATGCCCAATGCTTGAGTACAGATGTGCCGGGGATGTTTTTTCCTATCACCGAAGATTTGCATGTTCTTTCCTCCAAAATTTCCATTTCACAAGTGCTATTACAGCAACCCCTTGCTAGCAAGACCATTTTATAATTTGGTCTGCTTTGATCTGTGACATGATCCCACTACCCCAGGACCCATTATATGAATGCCAGATGCCTTTTAACCATCTCCTCTAAACAACGGCCAGCTATTATGGTTATTCATTTTGAATTGTCTTAGTGCTACCTTGACTGAATTTCTTGAAACCTCTTATTTCTTGTATGGTGCAAACAGTTAGCCTTTAATATATACACGTGAACAATGTTTTTCAAAGGAAGCATATATTTGAACAATAGAAACTAAATGTTATGTTGACTGAAATCTTCATTGTGTCAGGGTTTTGAAGGGATGCATCACTCAGCACAGAAATGCACACAGCTTAAACCGTCTTCCGACAACAGTGGATTAACAGTCCTCCTTACCGGTATCCTTTCAGAAAATCCAGAGGTTGGAATGCAATGTTATCCTCCAGACTCCATATGTCCCTCAACTTTTTATCCTTTCCCCCTTTCTTGTTGGTGTAACATTTTCTTTTCCTTTCCATGGTTAGGTTGTCTTGGCGGAATGCACAAAATTTTTGGCCCTTGGTAAGATCGACAATTGACTATTTGATTTTCTACCTACTCTCAACTATGAAACACTGTGTCCTAATAGATTTTGCGATCTGTAACTGCAGGATGGTCACACACGCTATGGAACTGTTGACAGCTGATAATGACTATGCAGATATTATGTTGCATGAAGAGCGGCCTAACTTTGGAGGTATAAGCATAGAGGAATTGCACCGGCTAGTCTACGCTCAAATTTTGTGTTCTCATTCTTTAACTTGGCAGGTAAGTTTTGTAACACTAGTACAGGACCAAATAAGTAAATATCTAGACTAGCTTGCGATGTATCGCTATGTTCTGTTTTGTGGTTTGGTTCATGTTTGAATATTGTAGTGTGTATGAGTATCATGTGGTTTGCTACCATCAGTTGTCTAATTTGTTATAACAGATCTTCTGTACAACCGCTGTTGTCTGTTCATGATAGGAAAAATTCATATTTTGACATTGATAGTAATGGCTATCCTGGATGTTTGGTATTCAGATTGCACCAACTTACCTGTCCTCGTGTCTAAACCAAGGCCTTGGGCTCTTGGAGATTCTACTTCTCAAGCAACCCATACAAGATAATCGTCTAGTACTGAAGGTATCGTGTATTTGACTTGATATTTCCTTGGAGTGTTTTTGTATCTATTATTTGTCACCTAATACTCGGTACTGTGAGCAGACTTTAGAAATTTGCCGTTTGTATGAACTGGAGAATGTTAGTACGAACATCATGAAGGTAAATGTGGTTTCTAATGCATGCATAACTTTTTTTTGAGATTTTAAAACACATGATCAGCTTGGGGTTTGAACATGGCTTAGCCTTTATCTAAATGTTCAAAGTTGACTTTGAGAGTGTTCATTTTTCAGTGTAACCTGCTGTCTGGTCGTAACCAGGGGAAAAAAACCCGGCCGGTAACCGCTTACCGGCGGGGGTCCGGGAGTTTGGATCCCGGCCGGTTTTTCCGGTTTTTGCAAGTTCAAATTCTAATTTTTGAAATTCGAATGATTTTTAATCAAATTCAAGCAGTTTTCATCCGGTTTTCCCGGAAATCCGGTAACCGGCCGGTTTTTTTTCGTGCCAACGATCGGGATTTACCTCGGAAACGGGTTTTTGATCCTTGGTCGTAACTGACCTAAGAAGTCCTATTTAATAACTTCTTTTTTTCTCTTTTAGATTGCTGGCATTTATCATTGGAAGCATGGTAGAAAAGGGACTGGGGTTTACTGGTTCCAGCAAGCTCATGATAAAGTTCGGCTTGACAGAATCGCTCAAGAATTATTCGAACGCATTGGGAAATCGGTCACAGATGATAGTTTTAAGGTGCCAAATTCCCCCCTTTTCCATCAAGCAGATAATTTAGCAATGATATTCTTTGTGGCAATAGCTAATAGTGATTTTGCATGGTCAGCAATGGGAAGGCTTGCTTGAGTTATTAGGTTCTGACATTGGTAGTGCAGGTGGTCTTGAGTTCCTTCACAGGTATTTCTTTCTTTTTTCCATCAATTTTCTGTTTCTCTTCTCTTCACGACAGTTTTACTTACATATCAGCTCACATATAATTTTGCATAGGTACCGAGATTTCAAGAGGTCCCTTAAACAGGCGCTACAAGGAAGGACTGGTGAGGCTGCTCGCCAAACCTTGGAGTTTCTTATACAGGTGGAAATTTACAGCTCAGCTGAGTTCCTGCAATTCAATTCAAGACCACTAGTAGAAGAAGGCTGTAAATAACGTGCACCTTGGAGGACACCAATAGTCTGTGTTGTCTCCAGGCTTTATGACCTCAGGCATTAATTGTTTGCTTATATATCTATTTTCTTTGCAGCTGATGAGAAACCCTTCTACACCACAACGTTTCTGGTTACCCCTTCTACATGACTCGGTAAGCTGTTGTGTGTTTGCTTAGGATGTTCGTTCAGCAAAGTAGCTTCACTAAACCTTAAGATATTTGGAGTTCTGATTCTGTTTCTGTAACCTTTTCTGCAGGTGAGGCTACTTAATTGCAAACCCTGCCCGTTGTTGAATGTTGCTGAAACGAGCTTGTTGCTCAACAAGCTACAAGAACTGTCAATGGCCAAGCTGCGCCCTGACTTTTGCAGCAATCACCTACCAATCCATGCAATGAACTCCGTCAGATTGGCTCTGGCATCAAATCTCGCCCGCGCCATGCTTGAAGAACCTTGAATTCTAGTTCTATGTAGCGGCAGAGTATCAGATCCAATTTGCTAGAGGTTTTGAATGATGTTCCCATGGCGTTGCCCGGCAGTTAAATTATTGGGCACTGTATGTTTCTTGAGAAAAGCTTGAACTCGCGTACACTTCTGGACGAGCAGTAGTTGCCATAGATGTGCCATGCGTTGTAGTTTTAGCTTTAGTGATATCCCAGATGTCGCTTGTATTTACGAAGCGATGGTATTTGGGGAAAAAAACTGGCATGGTGGTGCTTAACTCCTACAGTATACTTACTTCCGACGTGCACAGTGGATTTCTTGAAAAGAAAAAGGGAGCTGAATGTGAGTCTTTGGCTAATTTGACATGTTTTTTATTTGTAATAGTAAAAGTAGTTCATGGTCGAATAAAATTGCAAAAATAATACTGCAGCATGTACTTACCGCTCTCCTGGTCTGTGGAAGCTATCAATCGTGCTTTCAGTCCGCGGCTAGAACGTTTCTACCTATGGTGGGACCGTGTGCATGTCATCCTACTGTGGGCAGGGAGCGTGGTAGGACTGTAGGGGATTCATATCATCTGATATTGTGTTGTAATGTTATCGTGACATTAGGTGAATCTCATCCATCCATTTAACAAGCGAATGCACTAGATTAGTAGATTAGTTGGTGATTAGTTGGTTTTAAAAAAGTGCTACAATATATATTTTTGGAGCTAGTACCGACCTAATCTGGTGCATTCATTTGTTAAATCGATGGATGAGATTCACCTAATGTCACGGTGACATTACAACACAATGTCAGAGGATATGAATCTGGACTGTAGGGGATACATGTCATTTGCCTAGCCCATTCACGGTGCTATTTTTGTTATTTCGGATACAAGGAGTTATATTTGTTATTTCGTTTCAAAAAGAGGATAAAAGAGCTGAAAATTCTATTTCATTTAAAAAAAAGACTAAACTTTTATTTCATTTTAAAAAAGACTAAACAAACCAAAAACTCGCTGAATGCTTGGCCCGTTCACTACTTTCCTACTTATCACTTGGAGAATGTCCTTTACTCCGTAAAGGTTCCGTAGTTGGATGAAAGCAACGTTCTTGATTGTACCCTTGAGCAGTTTTTATTTTTTAATATTTTTTTAAAAAAATATTTTAAAGATAGCATCTTTTTAGCTTTATTTTTAATTCTAACCCCTTTGATCACACCACCACGCGTGGCGCCACGGATCTTGGCATGACAAATGAGTATTGTCACGCCACTCCTCTTAGCGTGACAGGAGTTAACCCAAAAATAGACGCGTGTTGGCTCAGGGGGCTATCTGGCAGATTTGGTCACGCCGTGGTTAATGGCGTGATAACACAACTTGGTCACGCCACGGATCATGGCGTGATCAAAGGGGTTAGAATTGGAAATAAAGTTAGAAAAAAGCTATCTTTAAAATAATTTTTTCAAAAGGATTAAAAAATAAAAACTGCTCTGCACCCTTCTAAGTTTTGTAGAAGGATATATCCATTTTTGCGTATGAATTCCATGTCTTGGTGTTTAACTGCTTATGTTTTCTAGACGATGTTTGCATGCAAAAACCTAGCTGCACACTAGTCAGATGTCTGTCAGTTCACTATAGGGATGTCAACGGATCGAATACGAATCGAATAGTGGTATTTCTATATTCGTATTTTCTAAATGAATACAAATATGAATTCAAATATTATCGAATATGAATCGAATGTTGTAACGAATACAAACCGAATACCTACTCAATTTGGTCGGATTCAGATATTCTCGTAACATATGTAATTACAAGATATTTATGATACTTTATCTTCGTACGTAGTACACCTAATCATTCTCGTTTATCTATTTCACCTAAAAACAAGAATTCATATTAAACTAAAATACTTATCCAACTAATTAGCTACACTGCAATAAAATATGTATATGATTTTATCGAATTCGAATACGAATAATACGGATAAAATAACATTTCGGTTGGCAAAAGTTCCTTATAGATTCGTTTCCATTTTTATATGCGAATACGAACACGAATAGGGGAGAAATTGTTAATCGAATTAAAAAATTTAAACCATATTCACTACCAACCGAATTCGGATACCGAATAATTCGGATTCGATTGACACCACTAGTTCACGGAATTTTATGTATGTATTTTTCTTGAGCTTCCATTCAAGTCACTAATCATCTTTATGAACTTTTATACTCATAAATGGCCCTGTTTTGATCAGATTGGGAAAACTTCAACCGTATCACTGAAGACATGCAATGCTTCAGTGCAAGTTTTTGCTGAGGTTTTGCATCGTGTGGTCAGCATATCCATAAATGGATCACCAGTGTATTTAATCCACAAATAAAATGTTCCAAATCACTGAACACTTCACTACTTCAGTTCAGTGAATCAGTAATACAGAATCAGTAGCTCCAAACTTGAAGTGAGTAAAACCTGGGCACCGATTCAAATCAATAAATACACTGTCAGGGTCCAATACGCAAAAGTTCATTAAACCTCGACACCAGGGCAGGGCATCAATCCCGTCCGTAGTACGCGGGGTCTGGTCTCCACCTCACCAGTCTTCCTCCGCCCCGACTCGACTACTGAGCCGCAATGGCGGAGCCCGAGGCCTCCGCGGCGGCGAGCGGAGGCGGCGGCCGACTCCGGAGCGCCTTCGGCGGCGTGCTGTGCGCCTTCACGCTCCTCCTCATCGGCGTCCTCGCCTTCTCGATCCGCCTCTTCTCCGTAAGATCCATTAATTCCAACTTCGAACCCACATCCTCGAGATCCCCGCCGGGAATTCGGTTAGGGTTTTCCGAACCCTCTGCCCGTCTCACCTGTCCCCTGGCGTGCCGCAGGTGATCAAGTACGAGAGCGTGATCCACGAATTCGATCCCTACTTCAACTACCGCGTCACTCAGGTTTGTTTCCGCGGCGTCACCTTGTTTGTTCGCTGTTTACTGTTCGGGTGCCTGTGGAAGCATGTGGAATTGAGCTCAAAGCGTAGGAGGCCGCGTTGTTGTGTTGTTCTGACTTCTGAGTGTTATGGGGGTTGGAGACATCTGAGTTTTGGAAATTGCGGTTGTAGGATGGTGGATAGATTTCGTTTAGTCTGAGGTGACACGTTGTAGTATTGAGTGGCGAGAATATTGGGATGGATATATGGCTGGGATGTGTTTTGTGTGTATAATTTGCTGTTTAGATTTCCATACAAGCACTTAGTGTGTCACTGTTTCGGAAGCAGTGTGCATTATATTTCCTGTTCTAGCGTTTCGGAAGCAGTGTGCATTATATTTCCCTGTTCTAGCGTTTCGAACGCAGTTGTGCATTATATTTCCCTGTCTTAGTGTTTCGAAAGCAGTATGGATAATTTATCCATTATGTTTCCCTCTCTTGTTTCAGTTTTTGTCAAAGAATGGAATCTACGAGTTTTGGAACTGGTTTGATGATCGGACATGGTACAGTTGCTGGGAACACTTGAATCATTCAGTATTTTCGTACCACTGAATGCGTCATGTGTATTCTCACTATTATTTGCATTAGGTACCCTCTTGGGCGTGTTATTGGTGGCACTGTCTATCCTGGTTTGACACTGACGGCTGGCACGATATGGTGGTATGTAAAATGTTGCGTTTCCAATGCATATTATCAGAGCAATGCATTGTGGGATAGCTTTGAACTATTGCAATTGTGCCTCAAGTGTTTGGTTGGTTTAGGTTGCTAAACTCCCTTAACATCCCATTGTCGGTGGAGACTATTTGCGTGTTCACTGCTCCGATTTTCTCAGCAAATGCTTCCTGGGCAACTTACCTGTTGACAAAGGTTGTTTTCTAATATAAATTCACATATGATTACACTAGTTCTACCATCATGAAAGTTCTTTCGTAATTATTATGTTATTTTCCCTTCAGGAAGCAAAGGGCCCTGGGGCTGGTTTGATGGCGGCAACTATCTTAGCAATGGTAACTATTGGAGTGATTACTCTTTTTGGCTATGAGAAAAATGAAGTATCTTGATATGCTTACTTGATTTATATTTTGCATTTTGATACCTTGTTGTTAATTCTTGCATTTTGATACTTTGCTATGAATTCCTATGGAAAAGATGGTAGTTCTGGCCATCCATTTATTTGTGGGTGAAATAGATAATTGGGCAATTTGATGGCAGTTCTGTTAGCTTGGTCAAAATTGCTTTCAAATCTTGAATGGTAACAGCTGAACATTTTTTTCATTTTATTTCGTCAATCTTTCTAACCAAATGGCCTGTTTTCTTCGCAATTCTTTGTTTGATTATGTTCAATATCCTCTGTTCTAGAACAGTTCTCAAATCTATTATCTTATTAAAGCAGACTCAAAATAAGTCATCACGTTCGCTCTCAAGGGCTAGAAATTCCCACGTTAATCCCTGCAAAAAGAGGAAGATCTACAACGTCGATCGTCATGGGTCCAGATTACAATGGTCTAGATTAAAAGAAAGAGTTCATGCCAAGTACAATAAAACTAAAATTCAGAATAAATATAAATTAAAATCAGCAATTTGATTTCCATATGAATTCCTAAGTAAAAGAGTCCATGACAATAACAATAAAATTGAAATTCGGAATAAAAATAAAACAAAATTAGCAATTTGATTTCCATACGAATTCCTAAGTAAAAGCCCTAAATAATTATAATTCATAATAAAAAATAAACAAAAATTGGCAATTAGATTTGTATATGAAATCCAACAAAAAAACTGAATTTCGGAATAACAAATAAAATAAAATAACCAATTTGATTTCGATACGAATTCCAAAAATTATAATTCGGAATAAAAATTAAACAATAATTGGTAATTAGATTTGTATACGAAATCCAATTAAAAACAATTGAAATTCGGAATAAAAATAAAACAAAATTAGAAATTTGATTTCCATACGAATTCCTTATTGGAATGAGGTTTCTTGTCCATTCCAATGGGCCGAAAAGGCAATATATGACATGTGTGGTAAATATGCAAAGAATACCCTAGTCTATATACATATCTAACACCCCCTTCAAACTCATTGTAGATCAACAACACTGAGTTTGGAGAGGAACAAGCTATGTTGAACTCTAGTCTATACCTTGGCGAAGAAATCTGCTAACTGCAACTCCGACGGCATATACTGAAGAGCAATAACTTGGTCTTGCACCTGTGATCGCATGTACGAAGCATCCACTCCAATGTGCCTGGTGAGCTCATACTTCACAGGATCTCGAGCAATACTAATCGTACCATTATTATCTAATAAGAGAGGAGTCAGTGCAGAAGTGGAAACACCGAAATCCTCAAGTAGCCACCGTAGCCAAGTGATCTCAGTTGTTAATGACGTCATGGCTCTCAACTTAGCCTCAGTGCTCGAACGGGAAACGACAGTCTGCTTCTTGGTCTTCCAGGCAATCAAGGAGGAGCCAAGGAAAACACAATAGGCAGAAAGAGACCGGCGATCAGAATGATCGCAAGCCCAGGTCGCATCAGAGTACGCTTGAAGCTGCAAGGAAACTGGAGCAAGGAAAGAAAAGGCGACGAGTGATGGTCCCGCGAAGATATCGCAGAACACGAAGAAGGTGATCGTGGTGGAGTTGAGTAGGAGCAGAAACAAACTGACTCAGGATGTGAACTGGGTGAGAGATGTCAGGACGAGTGATCCTAAAGTAAACAAGGCTCCCGACAAGATAGTGGTAGCGAGTGGGATCCTCAAGAGGCTCACCATCAGCAGGCTAAAGGTGAACACCAAGCTTCATAGGAGTATCCACCACATGCTGATCAGAGAGACAAGCACGAGTAAGGATATCCGGAATGTACTTCTCTTGGGAGCGATAGTAGCCCTCGGGTGTAGAAGTGATCTCAATCCCAAAGAAGTAACGAAGAGGACCCAAATCGGACATCAAGAACTGCTCACTGAGATGCTCCTTCACAAAGGCAATGTACTGAGAGTCATCTCCAGATCATATCATCCACATATAGAAGGAGGAGCGTCCGATCCCGAGGAGAGGTGTGGACTATATGGGGCCATTGGGTAGCTAGGAGTGTGCCATCACTGGTGAGGGGCACGTCGTCGCCGGCGATGGTGAAAAGATTCTCCATATCGTTAGACAACGACTAAGGCAAACATGCTGACATCAGTGAAGATGGGAGGTTGTCGCGGTTAGTGAGGAAGTCACAACGTTGAGTTGGCCAACGTCGAAGAAGAGAAGCGACTGACATGAGAAAAGAAGACATCGAGCATGTATAACATCATGTATGTGTATGTACATGCATGCATGATGCATCCGTACGAATAGAAGCGCGAGCGTACAAAGACAGATGAGCAAAAAACTTGGAGTAGAGATGGAGCAGTCATAGGGAATATGCTCAGGGTCACTGGAGAGAGTGTGACACGTGTCCCTAGTTGGGATCGACGACGGTTGCATGTGTATGCGTGTTGATGTCGCAACAATTAGCATTAAGTAATAATCGTGGAGAAGTAGAAGATAACTATATGATAAAATATTGCATTGGAATGGGTAGCAGCTGAGAGGGATCGATCAAGATTTGAGTTTACTGTTGGAGGTTGAATTAAAAAGCTTTGACAGCGAGAAGAGATAGAAAACATATGGTTCGGTGGGCAGCCGACGTGTGGGGGAGACAAGTTCAAGGTACCTCAACAACTTATTATGCTCAACGATTTTCTTCCATCAAAGATCGTACTTCAATTACGTTCCTTAGGTTGTATTCTCATTTAAGCTTATATTGTCATTTCTAATGTTTATGATATCTTAAAAATATAAATAGTCTAAAAGATACGTAAGTATATTATCAAGCATTTATACAAATTTCGAAACAAATCTAGTCGCGCAAATGCACGGGCCACTCTCCTAGTTACTTGTTAGGTGAATGTTTAGGAGTTCAATTTCGCGTTTTCTGGATGAAAGGGTCATATTTTGATCCTCTAATTTGAGCTCCGGTCCATTTTATGTCCTAAACATTTCAATGAGCTGATTTGGTCCTTCAAGTTTGTACATTTATCCAAAGAAGCCTTATAGGTAACTGGCAAGTAGGTCCGTTCACTGCATGTCAAAAACACAAGTCAGTAGGTCCCATAATTTTTTAACCGGAAGGATCAAAATGGGATCAAAACTGAGAGCTGAGGGACCAACACAGCTCCTTTGGAAAATTTAGGTCCTAAATGGACTGGAGCAAATATGGGGGAAAAAAGGACTGGAGCCCAAAGTTGGGAAACCAGAGTTCTTCACTGAATGATGAAAATTGAAATTTCCAGTCATTGAAAATTCTGATATGAATTGACGACCTTTGCTTGTATGGGGTAGAAGCTGGGTTTCTCGAGATTTATTTAAGATCTGTAACATCAGCCCTTTTCGTATGAGTGTAGAGGAAGCAAGGTCTTCCCATTGATTTCCCTCTTTTGATTTGCTTAATAGTATATCCTTAGACCCTACCTTGTAAATAGCACTTAACAAAGAACATACTTATCACTCCTCCCAATACGCAGGTCCCCTCGTACATCTCAAGATCTGTTGCAGGCAGCTATGATAATGAAGCCGTAGCAATATTTGCTTTAATATTCACATTTTATCTATATGTAAAGGTGAGGTTCTCAAAATGTGCTTAGAATTTTATGCCTGATGCCCCCCCCCCCGCGTCTCTGTGCCTTAACGAAGATAGTGTGAAATGATTATGCAGACACTAAACACAGGATCACTCTTTTATGCAACACTTAATGCTCTCTCATACTTCTACATGGTAAGTTTTTGTTGGACAATTATGGAATAACTACAAGATACAACGGATTCTCCCCAAATATAATAATTTCCCCTTTTTCAGGTCTGTTCTTGGGGAGGCTACACATTCATCATCAACCTTATCCCAATGCATGTTCTCTTGTGTATTGCAACTGGCCGTTACTCTTCACGACTTTACATTGCTTATGCTCCCCTTGTAAGTCCATAGGTCTAGCGCCTTACCAAATTTGTATGCACAAATGAATAGAAGAAATTCTTGTCATAACAATTAACACCATGCAGATTGTTCTCGGAACACTTCTGGCAGCGTTGGTACCTGTTGTTGGTTTTAATGCAGTAATGACATCGGAGCACTTTGCATCATTTCTGGTACATCAACTGACTATCTACAAACGCATGTGTTCCTTTGTTTCCTGAACTTTTCCCATTCACCCTAAATATTCATGACTGTTAGCAAATGGCCAGTCTCTTTCTCTTTATCTCTGAGGATTATTTTTGAATTGTAGGTGTTTATAATCCTCCATGTGGTTGCTTTCGTGTATTACATCAAAGGACTTTTAACTCCTCGGCTGTTCAAAGTGGCCATGACATTTGTTATAACAGTTGGTTTGTAAGTTTCTAACGTTGAAAACAGTTGAAATGCATAAAAAAGTGTTACACTTGTTAGTGGTTCATAATGTTGAAAAAAGAAACATTTGTTCCTCATAAGTCAAAACAAAGCACCTGTTCTATACACATGCTAACAACAAGAATTCACGCAGGGCTGTTTGTTTCGCTGTTGTAGCGATACTTGTTGCATTGGTGGCATCTAGCCCAACAAAAGGTTGGAGTGGGCGCAGTTTGAGTCTACTTGACCCGTAAGTTCTCATCAAAATATGGTTGGTGCTACAATTGTTTCTCTTTCTTTGTTTTATTGCTAACTAAGCTCTGACTCTGGTCAATAAGAGCACATAAACATTTAAAAAAAAAAAAAATTACAACCAGCTTTTCTCTGGACTTGAAGTTGCTAAAGAGATATAGTGATATACTACTTTTAAGGTTTCCCCTTTGGTACAAAAGGACAATGATTTCTGTTACCAATTAGCACACATATTTATTTAGTGATACCTTGATTTCTATGTATGTTTGACGGACATAATTCCTGTTATAATGAATTCATGCTTATTACATTCTGCATAAGATGATGTCTTGAATGTTTTTGTTTTCTTCCTTTCTGATAGAACCTATGCTAGCAAGTACATCCCTATCATTGCTAGCGTGAGCGAACATCAACCACCTACTTGGCCTTCTTATTTTATGGATATCAATGTGCTGGCCTTCTTAATTCCTGCTGGGATCATAGTAAGTATAATATTTTTGTTGCTGAAAAATTTAATTTAGTTAGTGTTTAGCATGGTTTAAATTAATTGGTCTCAACACAATTTGCAGTCATGCTTCTTACCTCTATCTGATGCAAGCTCGTTTTTGGTCTTGTACTTGGTAACCTCAGTGTATTTCTCTGGAGTAATGGTAAGTCTTCACTGTGGAAAACATTTACAGTGTTGTGCTGATTTATTTATCGGTTGATAGTGATGTTAGTGTAATGTTAGGTACGACTTATGCTTGTCCTCGCTCCTGCTGCATGCATTTTGTCTGGGATTGCTCTGTCTGAAGCTTTTAGTGTCCTTACACGATCGATGAAATTTCAGCGTCCAAGATCCGATGATGGCCCTCCTACTGTACGATTGTTTTTCATTGTTTTTGCCTTATCCAGATTTAGTTTCCATATCTTTTTTTTTATTGACATATTGGTGTCCTGTCAAATTCAAGGCAGGGGATACTACTCCACGGAGTTCCAATATTGCTGCTACTACCACAAATTCAATGAAAAATGAGAACAGGACAATAGAAAAATCAGAAACTGTTTCAAAGGAAAGACCATCCAAGAAGAATCAGAAGAGGGAAAAAGAATTGGTGGGAAGTTCTCCTATTAAGCCTGAAAAGGAAGAAGAGCTTTCAGTACTGCCTTGTGAAGTATCTGCTATGGGTATACTGTCGCTGATCATACTTTGTGGCCTTTATGTGGTACGGAAGGTGTTCTCACTGGAAATAGCATTCTTGTTAGAGCAAGATCAGTCACTGATGCCATTTTTGCAGGTCCATTGTGTGTGGGCAGCTGCAGAAGCATACTCCGCACCCTCAATTGTGCTGACATCTCATTCACATGATGGATTGCATGTTTTTGATGATTTCCGTGAAGCTTATGCATGGTTGCGCCATAACACAGATGTAGACGATAAGGTATGCCTTCTCACTTATTCCGATTACATGAATCGCATTCATTCTGACAGTAAGATGGTAATGATCGTTGTAGGTTGCATCTTGGTGGGACTATGGTTATCAGACTACTGCAATGGCCAACAGGACTGTGATTGTAGACAATAATACCTGGAATAACACGCACATAGCGACAGTTGGGACAGCAATGTCATCCCCAGAAAAAGCAGCATGGGAGATATTCAATTCCTTAGATGTCAAATATGTGCTTGTTGTCTTTGGAGGTTGATGCCTTTTGGACTTGTAGAAATAAACAATTAAAAAAGTGCTTCCGGACTCTCTAACGCCTGGTGATTTTTTTCAGGGCTTATTGGCTACCCAAGTGATGATATTAATAAGTTCCTCTGGATGGTTCGAATAGGAGGTGGTGTATTCCCTCACATTAAGGAACAAGATTACCTTGTGAGTGAACTTGCCTTCTGCATCTCTTTGTGCATACTATTCTGTTAGCAAACTTAAATTTTTATTTTGCATTGTCATAACTTGGGTAAGAAAAGCACTGTCAAATATGTAAAGTTTCAAACTTGTTCTGATTTTTTATGTTATATTGTTTCTATAGAGGGATGGCAACTACCGTGTTGATGCTCATGGCACCCCAACGATGCTGAATTGCCTCATGTACAAGCTTTGTTATTACAGGTCTGTCACACATGGAAGTTAGCATACCACGCTCAATTGACACAGTTATGAACTTTTGCTTAACTTTTGTTTTTCTTTGTATCAAGATTTGTTGAGACTGATGGTAAGGGCTTTGATAGAGTGAGAAGATATGAAATAGGAAAGAAGCATTTTAAACTGACTCATTTTGAAGAGGTAGAGTGCTGTTACTCTTTCCCCGATTATTTGGAAGTCAAAATCCCCTATTGCCAGCTTGACTACACCTGCTATGTGTTGCTTAATGCAGGTTTTTACAACCCACCACTGGATGGTTCGGATTTACAAACTGAAACCTCAAAAGAACAGGGTCCGAGGGAAGTCAAAATTGAAATCTGTAAGTCAGACAGTACAGCTTGCATACAAGCATATTGGTACTTATGAATTTTAAACATCTTTCTTCCATGCTTCTTAACTGCAGAGTTCAAAAACAAGTTCTATGCGCAAAGCAGGTGGAAAGAACCCATGGCAATGAAGATCACAGAGGCGGTGTTGCACTTAACACGAACTCACTATACGGTTTCCCCAAGGTGCCCAAACTCGAGAAAACTGTGAACTCACGAAACGAACTAGATTAGAGTAGAGATATCCACATTGTTGTGTTCTTTATTAATGCCCTGGATTAGATTATAAAGGTGCTTTGCTGTGCTTCATATTGCCATTTACACCTCAAGTATTTCTGGAATCACGGGTATGGCTGATGAATTTTTTTATAGGTTTTGTAGTGAAAGCTGAAAGCTTTATCCCATTGTAGTAGGAGTGAAACCATTTTGTGTGCAAGGAATTCACTGAGAACCGCGTGAACAATAGAAATTTAGAGTGATGTCAACGAGTACATTAGGCCATTCCCAAAGCTGTTTCTAATATCTTCCCCATCACCTAGAAGCAACATTAGATACAAGCCCTTCAATACATAGTATCTACCACCTAAACAATAAATGTTAATATCCTCCCATGTTCTAGTTCTCTCCACCATCGTCCGTCTCCTCCACCCTCACCGGTGTTGGCCTCCCTCCTCCCACGCTCTCTCCCTCCCTTTTAGAGATCTCACCGCCCCAAAGATCTAACGACGTCATCGTCTCCCCCCTGTTGCCTCCCCCCTCTCCCCTCCTTTGCTCACCTCCTCCTAGATCTGGTTGGATCTGCGCCGATAGTGTCTAGATCTGATCGGATTTGAGATATTGCCACTAAGGTGGCCATGGGCATGGCTGCTGCAAGCCGTGGAGCTCGGGCACACCGGTGAGCCGATGGGCTGCTCAGCGCGGCGAGCACGGGCAGTGATCTGCGACGGCTTGGTGAGGATGTGCAACGAGGCCGGTGGACGACAGTGGGTGGACACGGCAACGATGGGCACGGTGGCACAGTTTATTGCAATGGGCCCACAAACAGTTTAGGTACATATAACTCTCCCCCCCAAAGTTTTTTGCTATTTCTTGCTTGTTGGTCTACGTGCCAAAGTGTTATCTTGCATGAGATACAACTTCCCTCTCTCTCCTCTTTAATTTCCCTTCCACTTCACCTTCCTTCCTACGTGGACACCCCTAGAAACGGTTCAGGTCCAACGTGGGGCAAGTCCTAGCAAGTTGCTGGTCTTTGCAATATTGAATATACTGCATGTTACTAGCTCGATATATTGTTCGTTTGGATCTCATAATTACATTGACTAAGAAAGTGTACCATCAGTATATGGTGGTAAATTGCAAAATCTGGTGCTCAGATCTGTCATTGCTGGCTGTGATTACTATCATTACATTATAAAGCTTTCACCGCGAGAATGTTGTGATGCAAAATGAGCTATAAAATATACTGCATATTACAATTGACGGACTTTATTACAACTTTTTATATATAATAAAACAAATGCAAGTTGCATTTGAAATTGCGTGCACTACAAAAAAAGAGAGTCAAAAGTCAAAACTATTAGAAAGCCAACTTTTTCACCGCAAGAATGTTGTGATGCAAAACGAGCTATAAAATATACCGCATATTACAAGTGACAGACTTTATTACAACTTTCAAAAAAAAAAACGAAAAACAAATGCAAGTTGCATTTTAAATCCCTTGAACTCTGCAAGTCTTTAAACCGTCTCATTCCAATGTCACGAGTGTAGATAACGTGTTGACGTTTCGGTAGTCGTCACGTTGCTAACTCGTAGATCAATCTATAACGTGAGCAATCACACGAGGGAAAATTGGTTCAATAACATCACTTTCGATCGTATTTAGAGAAATGACATCACTTTGGTAACGCACAACAAAATAACACCACAGAAACCCTGAAATCTTGAAAATAACACTGCTGTCATATTTTCCGTCCGTCTTTAACATCAAGTATGTATGATACGAGAGAATACAATTTTAATACCAATTTTACCCTCTCTCTCTAGCTCGATGGCAGCACTTCTCCCCCTCTCTCTAGCTCGACGGTGTCGATGCCGCTCCCCTCCTCCACCGCCGGCAGCCTCCTCCCCACCCACCCCGGTGCCCCCTACTCCACCACCAGTGCTGCTCCCCTCCTCCACCAATTGTCATTGAGAGAGATAGAAATAGAGGGAGAATAGAGGGGAAACATAGCACCAGGGCCGCATCTCGATTCGACCGCAACGGCGTGGGGAGGCGAGTTGATGGGCAAAATGGAGCGGCAGCGTCTCGAGGAGGTGATGGGAGGCAGCGTCATGGGCAGAGAGGCACAGCGACGGTGCTGGTGGCAGCAACTCAAGTGCACAGGCGGACGGCGACGACGGTGCTCTGATAGCTTCCTTCAGGAGGTGGTGCGAGCACAAGCACGGCGTCGACGAAGGGGTCACACCAGGTGACTCAGGGAGGCCGGGTTGGTTCGAAGCGGCGGGACGACGGTGGCCGGCAGATGGAAAAAGGGGCAACGAGGGGGGGGTGCTCCACGACAGCGTGTTGGTCGAATAGAGATGGAGAAACAGTGGAGGAAGCTCGGAAATGCATGGTGATGCGCAAGAATTGGCAAGGGACTCACCGGAGAGGGAGATCGAGGCGGGGCGGTGGGGCAGCGGGCGGCGGGGAAGAAGGCTTGTGCGGCGATGGCACATCTCCAGAGGCGGTGAGAGTTGGAGGGGTGGTGGTGGGGTGTTGATGGCGCGCAGTAAAGGCGGCAACGCGACGTGTGCGGAGGAGGGGACAATGGTGGGGGTGCAGAGAACAGGTGGCACAGCGTTGGCGTATGGCAGAGGCAGAGGAAGAAGAAAGAAAGAAATAATAAGAAAGAAAGAAAGAAAGAAAGAAAGAAGATCGGCCGGGGAAAGAAAGGAAATGACTCAGCCCAAAGCAACAATGAAATGGATCCACCACCGACACGGGAGTGTATACATGTTTTTTTACCTCTCTAACGTCTCCTAACGTCTGTTAGACTAATGGCAGTGTTATTTTCAAAAATTCAGAGTCTTCGTGATGTCATTTTGCAAGGTGTTGCTAAAGCGATGTCATTTCTCTAAATACGACCGAAAGCGATGTTACTAAACCAATTTCCCTATCACACAAACACAATAGACAAGATGAACACAAGTGTACGTGAGAGAGAAAGGATGGAGCTCTTTTCATTCATCATCACTCTCACTACATAAAATAGTCCTATATGTAGGCCTGGTAATGGTTTGGGATCAAATGGGTTGAGTGGGTTGGATTCAAGGAATGGGTACAATTGGATGGATTCAAATGAGTTGAAGAGCAAAACGGACTGGGTTGGATTGGGTTTGCTTGTAAAATGGGTTGGTTTGGATTGGTTCGGATGGAGTATTTTCGGTTTCATTCGGTTTGAACCCATAGGTTCTTTGTGGTTTTGGACTTTGGGTTGAGTAGCAGGGAAGAAAACCGGAAGAAAGTTTCCTCCGCCCCTGATGCCCCGAGAGACCGAGACCACCGCCACCATGTTTCCCTCCTCTGCGACAGCCAACACGATCCAATCCCGTTCACCCCGCGCTGAGCCGAGCTGTCTCCGGTCGCCAGCATCCTCTCCTCCTCTTGTGCGCCGCGCATCACCGCTCGGACACGCGCCTTCGTCTAGCTCCCAGCGGCCGGTAGCCGTCGTCGAAGAAGAAGGAAGGAGATGCACGGCCAACCTCGGCGCCCGGACAGGCCGGAGGACGCAGAGGCAGCGGCGGCGAGGGCCACCAAGCTCCACGACCTCCAGGCCCAGGTCCCGCACAATCACCACTCCCGCACGTAAGCGCGCCTCGTCCTCTCTCTTGTCGCTCCAGTTACGACCATGTGTTGCAACCTCTCAGTCTCAGGGCGAGCTCATAAGCTAGATCAACTGTTGATGCGTGCTAATGATTGCACAATTGTTCTTTTGGAGGGTTAGATTTGTTAGTCTTAAACTTGTTAGTAGCTTTTCCTGTTTTGGGATTGTTTGATTAGTGTTTAGTTTTGAACATTGTTCAGTTCAGTTTTGTTTTTGGTACTGTAGCAATTCGAAACAGAGTTGGTTCGAAGGTTCTGAGTCGGATTAGAAACCGAATTGGAACTTGATTTGTAACTCTTTGAGAAAATCTATAAAAAGGTGAAAAACAGAAAAGGCACATTGATCCAGATATGGCGAAAATTGGAAAACTCGATCTTTGTTTCTCTGTTTCGTAGTTCTCTGTTATTAAGAAGTTCAGAGCTTCGTTTTTCAGGGAAACGTCCTTGCGTTCGAAATCGATCCTATGCGTTTGTGTTCCAACAAGATTAGAGTCTGATGCCTTCTGTTGCAAATTTCACCATTCTCTTTCCCGCCGTTTTGAGTGGAGTGGAGTGAGATCAAATTGCTCTTCTCTTGCTAGCTGGATATTCCCGAATTCAGGTTATTACAGTCGTGTTTAGTACCAATATGAACTTAGTTGGATGATTGGGACTGTAGGTACACCAAGGAGGCACTCGGGCTAAGCTTCAAGCTGCTCGAGATGAATCCAGAGGCATACACCGCGTGGAACTATCAAAAGCTTGCACTTCAGCACAACCTCAGGGAGCTTTCTGACCCGGAGTCCGTCAAGTCTGCTGTTGATGATGAGCTGAGAGTAGTGGGTTGGGGATGGGTTGGGAAAATGGGTTGAACCCATATTAGAAAAATGGTTTGGTTTGATTTGGTTGAAGTGTCATGTGGGTTGGGTTGGGTCTTCATGGATGATTAGTGGTTTGGATTGTTTTGGGATAATACAAGTTATTACTGTGGTGTGGGTTGGGTGTGAGTTAGGTTGTAGTCTTGTAGACCATTACCAGGCCAACCTATATGTAGACCTACATGGTAGACCCCTTCCAGGGTATTTCGGTTTTTGCCCACGACCCTAGAGTTTCTTGACAAATAGTTCGTTCAATCACGAGCCCACCTCTAACTCCAAGCGCGCGTGCACGTCAGCACGTGTGCCTCAATGTATCAGTGGACCTCTCTCTCTCTCTCTCTCAAAAAGTATCAGTGGACTGAGCCGGCCCATCAGCTACTGGGCCGAAGCGAGAAGATCAAACAGTCACAGAGGCGTCCACAAGGCACAACCCCACGGCTGCATTGCCCATTCTTTCAGTAGCCGCGCACTGCACACGAACTGACCGGCACAGGGCCACCGCCGCCCAAAAGTCGCCGCCGCCACCGCCGCCGCCGCGAGGTCTCACCGGAGAATCAAGGGACCTTAAGGTAGGTCACCCATTTGTCTCTTTCTCACCTCGCAATCCTAATCTTCACCTCCTCGATCTGACCTGTTCGAGCTCACCACAAAGAACAAAGATCTGATCTGTTCGGTTGATTTTATTTAGGGTATCTTGTGGTTCCATTTTCAAATGATGCTTCCATCTGTTGTTCATCGGTTCCTTGCATTTTAGGATGGCGACTCTGAGGAGCCTGAAGATCAAGACGTCGACGTGCAAGAGGATCGTAAAGGAGCTGCGCTCGTACGAGAAGGAGGTGGAGAAGGAGGCGGCCAAGACTGCTGACATGAAGGAGAAAGGCGCCGATCCCTACGATCTTAAGCAGCAGGTGAAAACCTTCTTCTTACAAGACTCGTTTCCCTTCTTAATACAATTATTCATCTGTCTGCCTAGTACAAGTAATACCAAGTGTAGTGCTGGTAATACTAGGATCGTATTCTGTGTAATTAAGAGATTAAGATACTTGTGAAGTTTTTTTTTTTTTGCCTTTTCTCCTTAGAATGGTTGCTTGTAGGGTTGTTTCGTTAGTTTATGGATCAACAATCTAGTTAGTACCAGCTTGCTTTGCAATTAGGTCACAGTGTCAGTTTTCCTTGAAAAAGATGGACAGGTAGGTTAGAAATTTTGTTTATTAATTCTCAAGAACAAAATTTGTTTATTATAATGGCGTATCATCGAATGATTGTGGATATAAGCTGAGACGATTGAGAATTAGTTGGCTGGAGTAATCTTTTGCTGTTTGACAGTGTTGCATACATGTATGTTAATAACTTCAACCACTGCAGTATTGCTATTTTCTTTGTTCTGCAAAGGTCGAAGTTCAGTTCTGCTTATAGCCCATCCCAGTTATTGTTCTGATAATTAACCTAAAGCCTTGGCATCAAACTTTGCAGCATCTATACTCATGAACATGGTAGTGGTTGGTTGTAATTCCATCTTGTGGTTCTGTCCATGTGAATAACTTGATGTAAGACAACATATTTTCCTCAGCCAAGAAAATAATTCTTCCGTTAAAAACTAACATTTTCTCAGATGTATGCTATTTGTCAGGCGGCCTATGTAAGCTTACCAGTAAAGCATCTGGATGGACTAATTATAAGCAGAATTGTGAATTAAATCAACATGTGGTGTATGCGTTCTTCAGAGTACTACTGTGTTTGATAATCACATTTGTTGGAGTTTTACATATAGTTATTGCCAGAGTTATTAAGATGTCATATATATATATATATACCTAAGTTTGGGAAAGACCGTTGCTCAAATTGTTTGATCTCATAACTACAGTGAGATCTTATGGTCATGTCCAAGATCATTTATTCAAGTGCTTTTTTTTAGACGAGCAAGGGCTAATTATTGGTACCCTTGCATCTCTTCCGAGTTGCAACTTAACATGAAGCCCTTGAACTGCATCTTAATGCCCTTTACTTCTGCAGGAGAATGTTTTAGCCGAGTCAAGGATGATGGTTCCAGACTGCCATAAACGACTTGAAGCTGCACTGGCGGACTTGAAAGCAACTCTGGTACCGTACTGAAAAATTCTAGCTACATATGAAATTCTCTGAAGCCTTTTCTTCGGCCACTTCAACTATTGTTTCATTGCAGGCTGAATTGAAGGAGTCAAATGAACAAGGTGCTGAGATTGGAGAGGCTGAGAGTACAATCACAGAAGTTGAAGCTGTATTCAAGCCAACAGAAGAGTAAAACTTTGATTTTGCTGAAATGTCAGCAGGCTCATTTCGCGTGAGGTTTGATGTGAACTCATGTATCTCTTTTACGGCTCTTGAGCCCTTACTTGTAAGATACCGCCCTGAACCATGTTTGATATATGCCCGTGCTTTTCTTGCCCAAGTAGACAATTCTACTCCGCTTAATGGAGATAGATAGTTAAGCGTTGTTGTAGCTAAGCAAGCTTTGGTTCTTGCGACTACGGACAGGCATCCCATACTTCTGTTTGAATGAGACAGTAGTGCAGGCTCAACCATTGATATGCGTCATGAATGACGATGGATTTTTTTTATGACCGATGAGGCCACACCGCCACATGTGAGCCTCGTAATGGTTTGGATTGGGACGGGTGAAACGGATTGGATTTGGATGGATGAAAGCGGTTTGGGGCACCTAATGGTTTGGTTTGGATTGAGTTTGTACCAAAAACGGGTTGGCTTGATTTGGATTAAGAATTTTTTGGGTTTGTATGGTTTGGACCCATGGTTTGGGCCCGTGGGTTGGAATATGGGCTGGGTGAGATGGCTGCCGCATAAGTCACGACTCACGACAGAGGACACATGAAATCGTGAGTTGTGACTCGTGAGTGTGTGAGGACCAGGTGAGGCTCTTCTTCTCCCCTCTCCGCCTTGCCTTGAGGGGCTAGGGTTCAACGCCGTCGCCGTGCCGTCGACTCCATCCTCCTCCCCATTCTACGTCGCCGTGTCGTACTCCATCCTCCTCCCCTCTCTTCGCCTTCCTCGTCGCCTCCAACAACGCCGAGGAGATCCAGATCCAGCAGGCCATCCTCCTCTCCCTCGACTCCCCTCGTGCCCCAACCACCACACCCTCCTCTTCTCCGCCCGCCGTCCCCTCCTCCTCTTACCACGCAGGTGTGGTTGGATTCAAGAAACCAGCAGGCCGATCGCCACCTTGTTAGCCTCCCTACTCTTATCGACAGCATGCACCATTGCCTCCTCCGTCGCACGATGCCTCTCCAGCCACCCCTCTTTGCCGCTGAGGATGCCGGGGGTCGCCGGCCAGCACCTCTTCGCCTCCCTCCCCTCCCCCCCCATGTCGCCTCTCCAGTCCCGAAGGTACCTCCAGCGGTCAGCTTCGGGCGTCGCCTGATCCGCACGTGAGTTGATCTCAACCACTAGATTCACACACATTGTAGAAAGTTGACATCTGCTGCTTCGAGATGGGTCGCGACGCAATGTTTTTTTGTTTTCTTTTCACTCACACCCACACACGTTCTCCCCGCATCCATCGCCTCCTCTCTTTTACCTGGGATTTGTTTTTCTAAATAAACCATTTTTAATCGTTTTACAAAAATAACACACATTGACTAAGCCCAATCGTGCGGTGGGCCAGGGATTTGAGGAACGTCGACATTCAATCGCACGACGAGCGGACGACGTTGAGCCACGTTGTCTAGTCGTACGAGAGAAGCACAATTGACAAACGCATGACGTCAGTCGCACTTCCCTCATTCGACTAGCAGGCGCGTGATCTTAGTCATGCCACGCTGTCACGACTGATGGCCAATATATGTCTGACTGCTTCCAACTCGTGTGACAGACAAACAAATGGAGGAGAGGAAGCGCCGGCAGGAGAAGAGAGGGGAGGAGAACGCCAACGGCAGATAAGAAGAGAGGGAGGAGAAGAAGGGAAAGGGGAGGGGAGGAGGAGACACTGCCCTCGACTCAGCACGCCTCCATGTACTCGTTTTTTTGCAGTGAGTTTGTCTTGCTCATGTAGTTATTAGTCAGGTCGATAAAAAAAATATTAGGTTAGTAACAATAAACATAGCTTAGTGGTAGAACTAGGGTCAGTAGTTGTAGATCAATAATGTTATATTAGGGTTAATGTCACATATAGTGTTACAATATATGATATTTATGTATTTATTATAGCGAAAAAACGTTAGGGTACCTCTATTAGTAGATCGATCATTGGAAGATTTAGGATGTTTAGGTTTAGATCGCAAGACCTAGGGACACTAGTTTTAGGTTATTTATATTTTTTTAATTTAATAGTGTTTAGAGTTTAGGCATGGCAGGTTCGGGTGGTGCTGCCGCTTGTCCTGTACGACCTTTTGGATCGCGGGCTAGAAAGTTAGCACCACAATCGGCTACGTACTTCACTTTCACCAGAAAGACAGACTCCCGATGAGCTGGGAGTGTTGTTGACTCACACTTTGTCGAAGTCTTGGAGGCTAGACTGTCGTTGGTTCTCAAGGTACTACACTTGTTAGTTGTTCCATCCAATATTTACTAATATTCACATACTTACATCCTTCTCTTCAATGTTGCACTATAGGCTGCGAGTCACCAGACTCCTTCCTCTCGCTCGAATGTTGCAAGCCACTCATGCGAACGACACCAAGCAGGATGTTTCCCTGGGGGCAGACGTTGAGCGGTCTCGGCGCTTCAATTTCGATTGCTCACTCCTCACTACTCTCGCGGACCGTTGGCGGTCAGAGATGCACACTTTCCACCTACTGTATGGTGAGATGGCACGCACTCTACAGGATGTGGGCATGATCACCAGGCTACCGATCCACGGTCTCCCAGTTGTACCAGAGGAGCCTGGGGACGACTGGCGGGCCGATTTGCTGTAGAGGTTCCACGAAGTTTTTCCACTGCCGCAGGAGGGGTAGGCACCCTACCAGGTCTTCGCGCGGAGTTAGAAGCACGAGCCAACGCAGAGGTGGCTACAGCAGTTCAAGGTTAGTGCTTTCACAATTTTGTAATGCTTTCGTCATTCTTCTTGCAGGTTAAGAGGATGGCACCCGATGCGAACGACTACCAGGTGGCGCGTCACCTAGAGGCGTACCTGTTGTGGTTGTCCGGTTGGGTGATGTTCACGAGTACCCATCGTAACAACCTCGATGCCCGATTTATCCTGTTTGCTCAGGTGATCGCTGATGCGGTTGTCGAGGCGGTACCACAGATCAAGCGGGGTTCCACTGTGTTGTGCGATATGTACCGTGCTCTCTACAACATTTGTCTCATGAGCAAGCTGACGTCCCTGTTGGTCGGTTGCCCTCTACTACTCTAGTTGTGGTCATTCGAGCGTTTCTAGACCAGCCGACAATGGATGGAGGGTAGGGTCTACGGCGGGGATGACGTCAACTGGCGAACCGTGGGATCCCTTTGGTGCCGCCGGGTTGTAAGTGGTTTTTAATAATGACAATGCAAGCTTCGGTACATCCACCTTCTTCGGTGTGTTTTCACACCGTGCTTTTCTCCTTTGTAGTCTCAGTGGGCGGGCCTTCAGGTGCGTAGCGTGTATGAGTACTTCACAGAGGCCTTCGACCAGATCACAGACGGGTAGGTGCGGTGGGAGCCGTACACGCAGGAGGAGCTAAATGCCCACACACTAGGCGGGATGTCCAGTCTTTGCACAAGGGACCAGACGTACTGGTCCGCGCGAGGGAGCTAGTGTTCGATGTATTCATCGAGGACCATGTTGTGCACCACGTGATGAGGCGATTCGGACGATAATAGTAGTTCCCAGTTCTGTTGGGACAGTTGGTCCCACCCATGACGCACTCGTAAGTGTTTTGTTTGTGTTGTTCGTATGTGTTGTACAGTATTTTTCGTGACTTACTAACTAACCTGAACTCTTCACAGGCACTCGAGGAAGGGTGCACAGTGCAAACATACCAACTGGGGGAACACATGGTTCCTTGGATTGTGTAGTGGTAGGGGGCCTTGGAGGACGTAGTCGAGGAGGATACTCTCTACAACCCAGCGTCATACCAGGAGTACCTACGGTGGTACACGCCACTCACACGGGTTCGTTTGGCCCGTGTTGTCGATCCACTACAGGTTGAGCTGGCTCGGGACAGCCAGGTGTACCCCAGACAGGTTAGCGTCTCTGCACTTGGTGATACATGCCTTGTTATGTACATCATCATGTAAATTACATTTTGCATGTAACTAACTTTGATTTTGCATTTCGCAGAAAGACATCGGGATGGAGAGTTGGAGAGATGCGCACTCCATGTGGGACTGTATCCGTTAGGGTGTGGAGGTCACACAGGAGGAGGTCGGATCATTTGTCAGCCATGTGTGCGAGCGGTCCTAACGCACTATCAGCTTGACCTCCCGTAGGAAGATATTGGATGTTGCGGGACTGTCCTCACAGCATCCCGCTCAGCAGACCCCCAGTCATGGCACATCCACTGCTACACCCAACAGCTCCCCCGCCAGACCTGGCAGGTGGCTCGGCATGGCAACATGCATCCTCGCTGTACCAATTCCCCACATGAGGTAATGAAGTAAATATAGTGTGTATTATTGTACGTATAATCACAACTAACCAAACTTGCATCTCACACCACTGGTCCATCGACGTCTCAGTGGGCACCTCACACGCGCATCCCCAAGACATTCTCATCATGGGTCCTTCCCATGATGATTCCCGCGGCAGGTACATGCCACCATCGCTTTTGTTTTTGCCATGATTAAAAACTACAAAACTTGCATCGAGTGTTTAACACTTTATTACTTTTACAAACTAGGTACGCATCAGTCATCGTCGCGTCAAAGTGATATCAAGGAGTACCTCGTCGATGACCCCGACGTGCTTACAGGTTCACAGCTATTCGGTGTGCCGTATGAGACGCAATCGACGCAGTTCATGGATGAGAATGCCACACCTGTTGCTGTTGCGCCACTTGGAGATAGGGTCGTCTGAGCACCCGAGCGATGGACCCCTTTAGAACCTAGGCAGCGACCACTAGTAGCCTGTCGGCCCAAGCAGAGCCGACATCAGGGTCAGGGTCAGGGGCGTGCACATGGAGGAAGGAGGGAGATGGACAAGTAGATCATTAGTACCATGTGTGGTATGCCTTTTATTTTGCACCTTAGTATCGATATAGATGACATGATTGTTGTATTACTACATGCTTTAAATTTCGGCATGTTGAACCATTTCTTGTTATGTTTGGGTCTCGGTCTTACCTCCTCTAGTTAGCACTGCAATAGAGGGGCATGTTACTCATTTCTAGCTGCTCCCCCCCTAGTCAGCACCGTGATAGAGGGGCATGCTACTCATTTCTAGCTCATTACCCTAGTCAACACAACGACATAAGGGGCTTGCTACATAATCTCGCTAATACTAGTAGGCATCCTCCTCTACTCAGTGAGAATTGACAACAACATGTCGCCTCTATTTCACGCCGAATAGACAACACTCCGATCCGCGCTTATCAGATCGAAGTGCCAACAACAGTTGTGGCAGCAGATAGGTATGTCGATCCCAGTAGACATGCGAACGAAGGGGGGCATTGAATTCATAGCGGATGACTTAGAGTGCGAAGACCGAAGGGCTAGGGCCGAAGAACAAGCATTGGAAGAGGACGAGGATGATGATGATTGTTTGGATGACAATGATGTCCCTAATGCGCTAGTGTCTAATGCTTGGAATAGACATGACCCAGGGGGCTTACATGTGAGTGATGGCTCCGATTCCCGATGGGAGTTTGGGAAGAATGTGGTGTGTGTTAATGCCATGTTTGCAGATAAGTCAGCTCTGCAGGATGCTGTCAAATTGTGGGCGATGTCAATGCAGAGGCAGTTTAATGTTGTCAAATCAAACAAAGAGCAGTACACTATGAAGTGTGAGAAAGATGGGTGTACTTGGCGTATTCACGTCTACAAGTCAAAGTATGAAATGCACTGGATCATGTCAAAGATGGAGGACCACTTGTGTGTTCTGAGCAACGTACTACCAAAGTACCGCAACCTCACTTCTTCTTTCATCGTTGGCAACGGGCTTTCTTTGCATTTGGTGCATGTGTTGATGCTTTCTGTCACTGCTGCCTGCTCATGTGGGTGGATGTAACATTCTTGACTGGGAAGTACAAGGGGGTAGATCTTCATGGCAATCGACATGGATGCCAACAATCAGATCCTACATGTGACTGTTGCATTTATGGAGAGTGAAAACTTCGATAGTTGGTTGTGATTATTCAGGCACCTCAAGGTTGGGGTCGTTGGTGAACGTCCAGACGTTTGCATAATACATGACCGATATGCCGTGTTGATTAAGGCCATCAAAAAGTTGTAAGAAGATCCATATTAGCCTTTTCCATGGCGTGACCTGCAAAACCATTGGTGCATGCGGCACCTGAGGGCTAATTTTTCAAGCAGTTCAAGAGAAATAGGCTGATGAACCTGTTCAAGAGGTTGTGCAAGTAGAACTGGCAAAGGATGCTCGATGCACTCTGAAAAAGCTTGATGAGTTCACCACCAAACACATCGATGGGAGGAATAAGCAACATGCTGAATACACAATTGATGTACTGGAACAGCTGGCACAGTTGTCCAAGATTGACCCACCCGACTTGCGAAGGAGTACAATGAGGAACATCAAATGTTTCTCGCATTGGATCAAGGCTGATCCACTGGAGAAGTGGGAATTGCTTTACAACACCGACAACACAAGGTACACCGTAATGACGATAAATCACGCCGAGGTGTACAATTGGGTGATAAGGGGCCTACGCGGCATGCCTCTCGTTGCAATCGTTGAGGGTATGTTGCATGGTACAATCAAGTACTTCAGGGAAAGACATTGTACTGCTGCATTGCATATGCTAAATGCACAGACGCCCTACTGTACCAAAATGATGGAGTACATGGTCGAGAAGTATACTCAATCTTCCTTATGGGCACCATGGAGCTTTGGTTCAAGGTATTGCTGGAACACGCACAAGTTTTTCCCTGTGAATTGAAACTCGTTGAGCTATCTTGTACCCAAAGATTCCTTCTAGTGGATGCAAGTGACTTCCATTCACCAAAATTTACTCCCTCAATGTTAACCCTATCCGCCAATAAAATCAAAACATACTCCACTACTACAGGCAAGACTCAATTTAAGCTAGTTTGGAAAACATGGAGAGGGGAGGGCGAAGAGAGGTAGAGGAAAATAGAGGAACAAAAGGTCAGTCCGCCTGGTTTGGGAATGTTGGACTACCGGAGATGCTCTTGAAGCGAAAATAGGCTGCCAAGAAGGCACGAACGTACCCTGATAGTTCTTGCAAGGATGCTCATGTATCACCAGAGTTTCCACGCCCGCAGAGCGACTACGATACCCCAGCATGGATAATTCAATCTACACATCCTACTACTGCCACACGGGCTTACTACATGTGCGGGGATTATCGCGTAAGTGAATGTCATACATCGATATTTAACATTGCATGTTGCATTTTAAATATCACTGACTTTATCCTTGCATGGCAGTCATTAGAGCGTTACTACTTCTTTAAATGGAACGATAGCCCAGAGAAGTATGACAAGGCATTCATTCAGCAAAAATACATGTTGAACTATGCAGTTGCGTCTGAGGCCTTTACTTGTTGGAAGCCATATTCAACCGGGAGTAGAGAAGACAAGGGAAAGGAACCGATGGTCCCTGATGCCCCAGTTGCACTGAAGATTATTCTGAATGAGGACAAGCCCGAAAAAGAATGTTGGGATGAGTACTAGAAGGCCCGTGCGAAGGCCCACCCCCGAAAGGGGGAGTAGGGCGTATGTCCGTAAGCCTGAGTTGATTTCCATTCGTCAAGTATTTTTCTTTCCAAAAGACATATTTGTATTGTAGTTGTAGTTTGGGTCAAATATTTGTGCATATGTCCATTTGTACAGTAGGAATAGCCCAAACATATGCACGTACTAAACCCTACGCGCCATGTAATTCAGACCTTCATGGTCAAGTGTTATGTCAGGCTTGCAATCTCATCTTCGTTCTTCCATTCTCGTCTTGCTCAAACCAAAATTTACAAAACATTTTGCTAATTTTGGGGGTTATTTGTGTAAAAACTTAAAAGAGTGAACATCCATGTAAAATGATTAAAACATGATTTATTTACAAAACAATTACAGTCAACAAACTCTACCTTTTACCACTAATAATTGTTCATGAACAAATCTTCCTACCATTTAATTTTGTAAAATTAAAGCTATATTTATTTAAATTATTTCTTTTAAAAATAGCCTATATTTGTTGGGTGAGAACACGACTATGCTCAGTAGTCGGCCTAATCTACAACTGGTCTTAGTTGCGTTTTGGCCCAGCAACGGACTCAGTTGCGTCACTAGATCGCGACTAAGACACGTGGCAGACCAAGGCCTCAGTCATGTTTCGTCGCGCAGCTGGTTCTCTAACATCAACTAATCGCTAGGCCACCGAGCGATTGGGCGCAGTCGCGCAGTGGCCCAACGATTGTGGTTTATTTTGTAAAAATATTAAAATATGATTTATTTGTGTATTTTTTTAATAAATGGTTTATTTTGAGAAAAAATCGCCAACATCCAACCAGTGGGGTGAGGCAGTGTTGTCGAGGGTGGAAGAGTTTTTGGGCCTTTGGGAAAGAAAGGCGAAGGATTTGTCTGAATTTGCCCCTTTTTGAAACGATATAGCAGAACTAGCCCCCCTCGAACGAAATAAAAAAAATAGTACCCCTACCACACAAAATCGTTGTGGAAGGCGACGTGCCGCTAATCGGGACTACAGAAGCTGACTTGCCACGAAACGGTGCCGCGACAGGCAACCTGTCGTGAACCAAGACCGCGACAGACGACCTGGCGCGAACCTAGATTGTGATAGGTGGCCTGTGCACACTGTCGTGCTGCCAGTACGTCCTCTCAGCGTAGACAGGCCACCTGTCGTGGTCTAGGTTCACGGCATGTCGCCTAGCGCGGTCTCGGTTCATGGCAGGTTACCTGGCGCAGTCTCAGTTCGTGGCAGGTTGGCTCGCACGGTGATTTTGCGTAATAGGGATAGGGGTGTCATTTTATTCAAGGGTTACTTTTAATATTTTGTTTCAAAATATGCTAAATGAGTAGGAAAAAAACTCCGGTAAAGGGGAAGGAGAGAGTCTTTTTTTTTTCAATCTTTTTTTAAAATTATTTTAAAGATATTATCTTCCTAACTTTATTTCTAATTCTAAGCCCTTTGGTCACGCTATGACCTGTGGCGTGACTAAACCGTGCTGTCACACCACCGTCCCCTTTGGATGCGTCCATTTTAGGCTAAATTCTGTCACGCCAAGAGAAGTGACGTGACACCACAATTTGGTCACGCCGCAGTCGGTGGCGTGACAACACATTTTGATCACATCACGAGTCATGATGTGACTAAAGGGGTTATAATTGTAAATAAAGTTAGAAAGAGACCGTCTTTAAAATAACTTTTTTAAAAAATCTAAATAATAAAAAGAACTCGGAAGGAGATGACTGCGGCAGTGCTGCCTGCCTGCCTGCCTGCTTTCGTGGCTTGGTCGCCCCCCCTCCCCCTCCCCCTCTAACTGCAGGGGTAGTATATCCAACGACACGTTGGTCCACAGACCACAGGCAGCTGCCAGCCAAAAAGAGTTTCTCTGGCCCCACGCGTCAGTTAAAAGCGGTAGGATCATACCCCGTAACAAAAGCCGTCGGTCGCATCCCCAAGTGGCCAAGACACGCGTCATCCATCCATGGGACTACCCAACCATCGAGGCCGTCCACGTACCGTACGCCCTTCATTTTACCAAAGCAACCGTCTAACGAACATCCGGAAGTCTCTCGGACCTTCTAGTCCCCAAAATCACCAGCTCCTGCCGCCTCCACGCCGTTCTAGACTTCCGGCGAACTTTCTCCTACTACCTCTTATAACCCATTTCATTTCTGATCTCCCCAAATTCCAAGCTCCCGAAGTCCCGATCGAGAAACACGAACGCGGAAGCGAAGCATTTCCACTAACACCTTGCGAATCTCCCGATCACCGTTGGTAGTTTTAGTTTTTTTGGTAGCTAATCTGTAGCTTTCAGAAGCCATGAATCCCGAGAAGTTCACTCACAAGACCAACGAGGCGCTCGTGGAGGCGCACGAGATGGCGTCGGAGGCCGGCCACGCGCAGCTCACGCCGCTGCACCTCGCCACGGCGCTCGCAGCGGACAGGTCCGGCATCCTCCGGCAGGCCATCGCCCACGCGTCCGGCGGCAACGAAGCAGCAGTCGACTCCTTCGAGCGCGTCGTGGCCGCCGCGCTCAAGAGGCTGCCCTCGCAGTCCCCACCACCGGACAACGTCCCGGCGTCCACCGCGCTGGTCAAGGCCATCCGCCGCGCGCATTCCGCGCAGAAGTCGCGCGGCGACTCCCACCTCGCTGTTGACCAGCTGCTCATCGGCCTCCTCGAGGACTCGCAGATCTCCGACGCGCTCAAGGAGGCCGGCGTGTCCGCCTCGCGGGTGAAGGCCGAGATCGAGAAGCTCCGCGGCGGCGACAACCGCCGCGTTGAGTCCGCCTCAGGGGACACCAACTTCCAGGCCCTCAAGACCTACGGCCGCGACCTCGTCGAGGTGGCGGGCAAGCTCGACCCGGTCATCGGCCGCGACGAGGAGATCCGCCGCGTGGTGCGGATCCTGTCGCGGCGCACCAAGAACAACCCCGTCCTCATTGGCGAGCCCGGCGTCGGCAAGACCGCCGTTGTGGAGGGGCTCGCGCAGCGCATCGTTCGCGGCGACGTCCCGAGCAACCTCCTCGACGTGCGCCTCGTCGCGCTCGACATGGGTGCGCTCGTTGCCGGCGCCAAGTACCGCGGCGAGTTCGAGGAGAGGCTCAAGGCCGTGCTCAAGGAGGTGGAGGAGGCCGAGGGAAAAGTGATACTGTTCATCGACGAGATACACCTCGTGCTCGGCGCCGGGAGGACGGAGGGGTCCATGGACGCGGCCAACCTGTTCAAGCCAATGCTCGCGAGGGGACAGCTCAGGTGCATTGGCGCGACAACGCTCGAGGAGTACAGGAAGTACGTCGAGAAGGATGCAGCGTTCGAGAGGCGGTTCCAGCAAGTTTTCGTGGCCGAGCCCAGCGTCGCCGACACCGTCAGTATACTGAGAGGGCTCAAGGAGAAGTACGAGGGGCACAATGGTGTGAGGATCCAGGACCGTGCGCTTGTAGTCGCCGCGCAGCTCTCGTCGAGGTACATCATGGGTAAGTCTCTTTGCTCGTATTTCTGAAGTTAATTTGTACTAGATATTATGTTTGGTTTGGTCAATGTTGCAATTCTTGCCTTCACCGCTAATCTCAAATTGCTGATTTTGCTGTTTTATGTAGGTCGCCATCTGCCTGATAAAGCAATCGATTTGGTTGACGAGGCCTGCGCAAACGTGAGGGTGCAACTTGACAGCCAGCCGGAAGAGATTGACAACCTCGAGAGGAAGAGGATTCAGCTTGAAGTCGAGCTTCACGCCCTCGAGAAGGAGAAGGACAAAGCCAGCAAAGCTCGGCTAGTTGAGGTGGGTGACTGGTGATCATGATTTGTTAAGTTTTGCACTGCAATTGCTTTGTTACACTATTTAGTTTTGACAATGTGCATGCATGACTCGTTTCAGGTCAGGAAAGAATTGGATGATTTGAGGGACAAGCTGCAGCCGCTGCAGATGAAGTATCGCAAGGAGAAAGAGCGAATTGATGAGATCAGGAGCCTGAAGCAGCGTCGTGAAGAGCTGCTGTTCACCCTGCAGGAGGCCGAGCGCCGGATGGATTTGGCCCGTGTGGCTGACCTCAGGTATGGTGCTCTGCAGGAGATTGATGCAGCCACTGCCAAGCTAGAGGGTGAGACTGGAGAGAACTTGATGTTAACAGAGACTGTCGGCCCGGAGCAGATTGCTGAGGTACGTTTGTTAGAAGCCACTTGACGCAGTGTTTCTCAGTTTCAGTATGTACAACATCAACATTGTATTGAATCAATGTCTTTGTTGTATATAGGTGGTGAGCCGCTGGACTAGTATTCCAGTGACTAGGCTTGGACAAACTGAGAAGGAGAGGCTGATTGGGTTGGCTGATAGACTGCACCAGAGGGTGATTGGACAGCAAGTAGCCGTCAATGCAGTTGCAGAGGCTGTTTTGAGGTCTAGGGCTGGTCTTGGACGGCCGCAGCAGCCTACTGGCTCATTCCTCTTTCTTGGACCAACCGGTGTCGGTAAAACTGAGCTTGCCAAGGCTCTTGCTGAGCAACTGTTTGATGATGAGAACCTGCTTGTCCGCATTGATATGTCTGAATACATGGAGCAGCATTCAGTTGCCCGTCTAATTGGAGCACCACCTGGGTAAGTACTTTCCCACGCCTATATAATTCTACTATGACCTATTATGGGTGTGAATTGGATGTACATTCTGACTTCTGAACTTTGTGTGAATTTGCAGCTATGTAGGCCATGAGGAAGGAGGGCAATTGACAGAACAAGTGAGGAGGAGGCCCTACAGTGTTATCCTCTTTGATGAGGTTGAGAAGGCACATGTAGCAGTATTCAACACTCTACTCCAGGTTCTAGATGATGGGAGGTTAACTGATGGGCAAGGAAGGACGGTTGACTTCAGGAATACTGTGATCATCATGACTTCAAACCTTGGCGCTGAGCACCTTCTCGCAGGAATGGTTGGCAATAACTCAATAAAGGTTGCTCGTGATCTGGTCATGCAGGAGGTATGTACTGCAATTACAGCTATTCTTTTTAGTTTTCAGTTATTGTCACTTTGCAATCCGGATACTTAGTGAGGTTGTTCATCTGCAGGTGAGGAGGCATTTCCGTCCCGAGCTACTGAATCGTCTGGATGAGATCGTGATCTTCGACCCTCTGTCGCATGAGCAATTGAGGAAGGTTGCTCGGCTTCAGATGAAAGATGTGGCAGTCCGTCTTGCTGAAAGGGGCGTTGCTTTGGCCGTGACTGATGCTGCCTTGGACGTCATCATGTCGCTATCTTACGATCCGGTATATGAAAGCATCAAATCTTGTTTATCCAAATACTATCTTAATTTTCTGGGTTCCCTCGTGGATTCTAACTCGTACGATCTCTTCGTGGCTTAACAGGTCTACGGCGCTAGGCCAATCAGGAGATGGATTGAAAAGAGGGTAGTGACCGAGCTCTCCAAGATGTTGATCCGTGAAGAGATCGACGAGAACTCGACAGTGTATATAGACGCTGCTCCCAACAAGGAAGAGCTGACTTACATGGCCGACAAGAATGGTGGGTTGGTGAATGCGCAGACGGGCCATAAGTCCGATATCCTGATCCAGGTTCCCAGCGGAGCTATCGGGAGCGACGGGGCACAAGCCGTGAAGAAGATGAAGATCATGCGGGATGACGAAGATGTTGATGACATGGAAGAGGAATAGACATCAGAGCAGTTGATCTCTTTCTGTAGTTGCGGGAGGCCATCGGAGACGTAGTTTAGTTATGAACTGATTTTGCAGAAGAACTGTATAAATTTCAGATGCTTAGAAGTTAGAAATGGTATCTGTTGGGAATGGGTACCATACTCTTTTGTAAATGAGGATGAAATCAAATCAAATCAAATGTTGGATGCTGACTTTCAGTAATCGAGTTCAGTTCTGAATTTCTTATTATGTTGGTGATGATGTTATGTTCCCAGTTTTTTTTGCGAGTAATGTTTCCACATTTTAGGGCCCCCTGGAAGCAGGAATAAGATAGGAATGTACGTGCAAAATAGAGGATTGTAAAACAGTGGAAAAATACATGAGTGAACGTTTGGATAGGAAAAACATAGGAATTCGTATGGAGGAATTTTGAAGGTGAAAGTATATCTTATCGGTTTTGTTCAAACCTTTGGATTGTGCGTGGAGATTCGTGCTCGAGGGGTCGTTGTCTTCACCCACCGGCAGTGGTAGCGTCGTCTTAGGGTTCACCGGTTAAGGTTTGGATTCATCGGAGCCCTTAGCTTTTGAGGGAGGAGGGGGCGGAGGTGGCAGGGGTGCCGCCTCGGCCATGGGACGATGGCGATCTGTGTGTGGTTCCTCAACGTGGTCGACGGGTACAAACGGAGGGAGGCAGTAGGGGCGGCAGATCCGACATCGGCGAGCCGTCGGAGATGGGGAAGAAGGTAGGGGTGGCGGAGGGGCGCAGAGGAGGAGGTGGGTGGCGGCGGCGGCGGCTGGGGGCTGGGGTGGGAGGAGTGAGTTAGGGTTAGGGGTGAATGGATTGAGGGAGAGATGTGGGTGGTTGGATCCCGATCCAATGGATGAAAAAAATCGATTGGGATTTTAAGGTTTTTTCAGGTTTTTCAGTTGACCGAGAAATAGACAACCCCATATCTTATTTATACAGTGAGTGGTAATTTTTTTTCATTTACAAAAGATACGACATGTAGGCACTGGCGAGGCTTATGGAGGCCAAGGTGGGTCCTGGCCCCTTCTTCATGAAAAATACATGATGTATAGATTTTTCTTCGAAAGCCTTGATGATGTATAGTTGTTTTACTCTATATAGACACTTATGTGCCTTTCGAAACAAATAACTAATACACAATTCAATAGCTTGGCCCCCTCTAATTTTGTGTTGAAGCTTCGCCACTTCATGTAGGGTCATTATGAGAATGTTTGGAACGGTTTTGGCTTCGGCTTTTCTTCGAACTAAAAGCCGTTCCAAACAGCAGGCTTTTCGTATCAGCTTTTTTCGAAGTCGAAAGCCATCTATAACGCGAGAAAGCCGAAAGCTGCCCCACAACCCCCATTCTGAGTTTACCTCCAAAGTTAGGCCCCGCCCACCCGCTCCTCCTCGGCTCCTCGCCCTCCTCCCTCCGTCTCCCTCCTCCTCAAAGTTAATGCCATTGGACAATACATAGTTACATACCCCTGTTAAAGAGCATACAACTACTCAATCACATTTTCAGCATTAAAAGAGGTGTATAAAGTGGGAAAAAACAACTACACTTTGATTACCTCAATAGACTTATATTGTAGGATGCCACTTCCAAAGAGAATGGACTTATATTGAGAAATGGATGGAGGATTTGAGTGCTCGTCATTACCTGTTAGTTGCCGTCAGCTTACCACCATGGCACCACGAGTACAGATGAGAAGCACCAGTAGGATGATGAGCATACTAGTACAGAACGAAGCACAAAATCAAATGCTACATGAAGGGAATATCTAACTGTTGGGGTACGAGTAGGCTACACTAACGCATAATAAAATTTTCTACCACGTAAACCAAGAAACTATGTGAGTAAAAGATCATAAATCATCACCACTAGACGAGTTGGAGTAGTCCGGTCCAAGTCGTACGCGTAGTGGAAGTAGTCGATCGTCTAACATCCTTGGGCGCCGATCGTGTTCTCCAGCAGCCCCTTGTGTTCTTTACGTACGTTGCAGACTGTCCTCGATCAACGCAACATCGCCTTTATGGTATCTACAGTTCCACACGTCCAAGGGTGGAACACCGTGCGTTGTTGGTCTAGCACCAGCGCACACGACAAGGTCTTCGGGGAGGAGGTGGCTAGGGTTTTGGGTGGTGGTGCAATATTATCCCAAAAGCTCTCACACCTTCCCTTATAAAGAGCTCTTAATAGATTCTTACATTAGAAACCCATTATGACTATTAACCATGTACATATTATAATCCGATTTAAGCCTCTAATAGATTCAATCCGAGCTAGTTTGTAACCTATTAAGTGTGTGACTCTGTAGGTTCATGCGTAATCGACCGTAACCTGGAAACTCTTTCTGATCCACAAGTTGGCAGTGGTTTCTACCAGGACATAACTACTCCCGAATACACATAAAGATCCCATTAGACGAACCTTTATAAAGCTCATGTGCTGATCTTTTTGCCTCACGATATCAGATCAAACTCAAGGCAAGATGCATGCCATCCTATAATAGCTCGATTCAGTTGATCTTGTAGTGAATTACTTAGTTGTAGTTGACTCCTCAACTATATTCGGTATGACCATACACTTCCTTAATCCAACCACATCGAGGGGCTAGAAACATCTCTCCCGTTAAATAAGAAGTGCAAATTCTATTTTGATCTCTCACGTTCATCCGCATGTTTTATAGTAAACCTGAAAGCTACTTTTATGACTATCCATTTATGAAATAGCGTTTGGCAACCTCTAAGTAAACTATTACACATGTAGGAAATCATGACGATCTTAGGTCTAAGAATCACACATACACTATGTATGAGACCAACTGAAGACACTTACGAATGTAATAATTCTCGTAGTGTTTTAAGGCAAATCAATCCAACACTATGTTCTTCAACATATGTCTATATTATTGATTTGATATCTCATACATGTGTTGATTAATCAATCATAAATGTCCCCACATAATGACATAAGATCAGGGGTGTGTAAAATGACATCGTAAAGATAAATAGAGAGTTTCACAAATAAATTACATACTTGTTAATAAATATAAATGTTTTCTCGTTCAAGGGATGAAATAACATATTATTCAAAAATTTATAATATAGAAGCGATACAATCATCTCTATGATTGCCTCTAGAACATATCACTAACAACAACTGCCACTACTGCCACTGCTTGGAATCCAATCACCAATCCGCGTTTGCTTTAATCCCTTTGATCATCGGTTCCGCCCTTCTTGAAGTACCTTCGACTTCGAGTTTAGGAATTGAAAGCTGCTACCGCTAGAACTCTATAAGTGTCCAGCTTAACTTGTAGGTTCACAGCATTTAGGCTATATTAAGAGATATCATTCTCAATTAAAGTTTTTCCTCCTAACATTCTCGAGGCAGTCTTGTGTTATGAACAAGCAGTAAGTGTTAGATTTTTTTCAAGGAAAGGACTAGAGGTAGAACAATTACTGCCTCTATCTCTGCTCCACACGTAAGTGATCACGAAAAAGAATCAAAAGAATAGGTATAACGAACTAACAAAGAAATCGCATGCCTAGAAAAACCGAATACTTATTCAGTTTGGCTGTAGCTTGATTAATAAAAGAGTAGAGCGGTCCTTATCCTTATTTACTAGCGTATATTGTGCTGGTGATTAGCCTCTTGCAGAACCTTCGGGAAAAAAAGAAGACTAAAGATAGCGAAGAACCATGACTGCTGAGTGCCGGAGTATATCGTACTATAAGATGCCGCTCACGCTGCTCAAACCAATGACCAATTGATAATTCCAATGCTAGAGAGCGAAAGCACTGAGAGTTTGATGAGCATAGCAGCGTCGAGCACAAATATCCAACGTCGTATGCGAGGAATGTCCCAACTGCTGCCGCTAGGAATCTATCTACAGTTCCATCTATCACTGCTACGTATTGTATTATTATTAGTAGTATGTATCCCAACTACTTGCAAGCAAATCAAACAGAATCAAGGCCCGTGTTTGGTGTACATGAATCGATTTTACATCTTTGCTTGTGCTTAGGCCGCGAGAATAAATACAGCCCAGCTGCTTCGTGCATGTGGACACCATCCGCACTCACCGTACGAAATGAAATAATGAAAACCGAAGACTGCGCATAGTGCAGTCAACTGGTCTTTCGGCAAGAGTTCGATTGTATACAGAGGATAGGAAAATCTTCATCACATGCTTGAGTACTTTCCATCCAAAAAGAGAGGCGTACAAGTCTACAAGATATCTTTGATTCGAGAAGATACTAAATATTGAACAACACTATGAACTTGGAGAGTTATGTACACATTACACGCGTGCATTACTACAGCATTGAGCTCGGAAGCCGTACTATCTGGTACGTACACTTCCCATGTAGTTTATCCTCCACGTATATGACATCTGCCTATACATCACTACGTGTATACCTTTTCTTCTTCTTCTTCTTCTTCTTCTTCTTCTTCTTCTTCTTCTTCTTCTTCTTCTTTTTCACATAAAACCAGCAAACTGGCCATGTTTGTAACGCAGCTACATTCTCGTATGCGACTCGATACGCCGACCCGAGGTGCAGGTAGCAGAGACGAATCAATGACATTGATTCTGATGTATCATGTATGAGTGTGCAGCCAGTAATCGTTACTTCCTGGGCACCCAGCAACAGTGCAGACCGTATGGCAGCCCGTAGGGGAACTTGGCCCGTGCGATCTCCTCGAACGTCGAGCCGTCCAGCACCAGCGCGTAGCCCGACCCGTCCTTGGCGCTCACCATCGATATCGCCACGCCTGTCAAAAAAGTTTCGCAACGCTATGTCAATTACAAACCAAATTAAGCAAGTTGGCACGCGACCTCAAGACGAACAATATATGCGCGCGCGTGATCGATAATACTAACCTTCGTCTTCCTCCACGGCGCCGGGGCGTGGCACGAAGAAGGGCTCTGACGGCACGGCGCCCTCCTCGTACCAGTTCTTGGCCGTCTTCTCGACCAGATCGACCTTGGTGAGCGTGTTGGGGAAGTTGCACGGCCGGTGCGCGCCGCAGGCGTAGGCGTAGCGGTACGTCTTGCCGAGGTGGGCGGGGTTGATGCTGCACATGTCCATGCCTCGGCCGTGCTCCTCCGGGTCCAGCGCCGACTCCAGCTCGCCGAACGGGCTGCCGTCCAGAGGTATCCTGAACCGGCCCACCCTGAAGGTCCATGACCCAACAGACATTCTCCGTCAGCCCATGTGTACGCGATAAAAAAATAAACCCATCGTGCGTCGAGATTCGTGCGGGCCGTGGTAAAAGTTAAGACGTAGGAAGCGCTCCGTGCGTACGTACCTTGCATCGGGGAGGACGTCCTGGCCGGCGAAGGACCGGAGGTTGTGGAGGCGGAGCTTATCGAGGATGGACGTGTTGGCGTTGTGCTCGCAGCAGTCGGCGATGATCGCCGTCACCCGCCCCTCCTCGTCCGTCTCCTCGTACGCGTTGATGAAGTGGAACGTCACGAACGGCGGCACCTCCACGCTCGCCACCTTAATTTGGTTATCCCAACAAATTAAAACCCACTGAAAAATCACCAACCAGAAACGCAAATTGGCACGGATTGCTAGCTAGTACGACGGGTTACAACGATAACTTACTATCTTGCCGCTGGCCTTGCACATGACGTGCATGTAGCTCCCGGACTCGAGGTGCCACTCAAACTTGTACAGCGGCGTGGGCTCGGCGCGGAGGAGGTTCTTGGCGCAGTACCGGAGCGGCATCTCCGGCACGACGACGTAGTGCTCCGTGATGGGGAACGAGTGCACCCACCCCGGCGCCGCACCGCCGCGGCAGTCCACCCTGCCGACGAACTGCCTCTCGTTGCTCCCGGCGTCCATCCTCGCGACCACGTAGCCGGGCCGGATCAGATCGGGGATCAGCGTCCAGAACTCGGTGTCGGTCACGATCGGGTGCGCCGAGTGGATCAGGCCGCCCAGCTTGTCCGTGTACTGGAACTTGCCGATCGTGTCGAGCGTGTCCGGGTCGATCACGATGGAGCCCTTGACGGTCTCCGTCAGGCAGAGCACGCGGCCGTCGCCGAGCATGACGACGCCGGTGTTGGAGTTGTCGGTGAGCGACGAACCCGAGAAGAGGCTCGCGAGCTGGCCGACGAAGGACATGAAACTGTCCGGCTTGGGCACCTCCGAGAACTCGCGGTAGCACACCTTGCCGTGCGCGCGCGCTGCCTTGTATGCCTCCGACTCGATCTGGCGGTGCGCGCCCACGGCGCTGCCGCCGCGGAACGAGACGCGCACAAGCGTCGCGTAGCCGTCAAACAGGTGCCGGAAGCCGTAGTCGCCGAGGTTCCATAGGCCCGGACCGTTCCTCAGGTACGTGCCATCCTACAACAAGTTACGTACATATCTTTGATCAATTATTGCGGCGCAACGAACAGATTAATTAATCCATCGAAGTTTACGGACAAATTAAGCTAATCATGAGCTTCTCGTAGAGGATTTCATAGTTAATTAGCTGGACGATTGCAATCGTAGCCTAGTGAGTAGTACCAGCAAAGCTATGACCATATTATACTGCACGTACACCTGTTTTAACTCCTCCAAGTCACTGTCGAAATGGCACGCACAGTCAAATGGATCCCTCAGAAAAAGAAATTGGCACGAACAGTGATCTCATCACTTGGAGTTAGGGGACAACAAGGTTTTAGCCCCTTTTTTTTTTTTTTGTCTCAATGTTGCGGGGAACAACACAACTACAATAACAAGACAGCGACGCCATTATCGCTGTAGAGAGGAGTGAGCAGAGAATCTTGGTATATATGTTGTGTTCCCCACAAGCATCGTGGGTAACGAGATGCCATTTCCTTTTCGCTAGGCCTCGCATAGGGTAAGTTAGTGTCGCCCTCTTCGTCGTCGATCACAACTAAGTATGTGCGTGAAGTGCTTCCCCAACTGCTGTTGCAGTGAAAATTAACAGCTTCCAACTTGCCATGTAATATACGTACGTGGCCGTGCTAGATACCAGTACATGCTATGTACGTGTCCAATGCTGGCATGAACTTTTTGGTTACATATAGGAGTACCATATATGCGCTTTAGTTTGCCTTTGTGAGTGTAGATGTTTCGTGTTGCCGACACTAATTAAGAATTTAAGATGCTATATATACACACGATGAAAATGGTTAGGTTAATGAAAAGAATTTGTTACACAGTGTGACCTGGTCTAAAAGTACTACTAATTATGCCTTTCCTCTTATTCTGTTTTTCATTTGGGGTGGGGTGGGGTGGGGCGGGGGGAGATATGCATGCTTTTAGCAACTTAGTGTATAGTATAGAAGATCTCAAAAAAGAAACATTGTATAGATATATGGAGTGGACAACCTTTGAATCAAAGTAACGGAAAAGATTCACATTCTTGAAGGAAAAATGCATGGCTAACCTTTGCTTGGACCATTGGCAGATTATTATAAAATGTTGAGGTTATGGTTAGTCAGTTCAAGAATCTTTGATTAGGAGGAGATAACACAAAACTCAAACTAAGGCATAGATAAGATAGCTAGTTTTGTGCAAGTAATTAGAGCTATCATCACCCACCAGCCAGAGGGGCAGCTCTCCCTCCACCTCCAGCGCCCCCTCCCACCTCTCCTGCCGTATACTCTTCCACGCCACGAGCTCGCCAGCGCCGCCGTCCCCGCCGCGGCCCCCACGGCGGCGCGGGGCATCGACTGGCCGGGCCGGCGGGGCGATGACCGGCGGCGCCTCCGTCACGGCGCTTGCCGCGAGAGGCTGCGCCACGGCCCGCTTGCCCCCCTGGCTGGCCAGACGGCCCACCGGCACGCCGGCCGGCCGGCCCCCGGCGCCAGACAGCGCCGCCAAAGTGCAGAGCGACGACGCCATAGTGGGAGACATGGCGATCGAGTTCGGCCCTGGAATGCTAGCTAGCTCTAGGATTTAACGGTGTACGTGGTTGCGCTCTAGCTAGCTCGTGTAAAGCTTTGGAGCTTTGCTAAGAGAGTGGTGTAGTACACAAAGCTAACCGAGCAGGTGTACCACTGCTAAGATTTAGTTTGGAATGGGATCGTACCCTGGTCAAGGCTATATATATATAGGGCGGGGAGGCAGGGGAGGGAGCTCGATCAGAGCTGGGTGTGCGCAGCTAAGTGCTAGCAGTGCCAGTGCGGGCGGATTGGAATTTTGCTGGGTCGAAATTCTCGGGTGCAAAAGGTCGCACGCCCTTGTTTGGATTCCGTTGTTTGCTCCGGACGGTTGGTGGGGGCGAACCAATTGGAGCGATCGGTTGTATGTAGTATTTTTTATGTTATCTATAGACAAAACTAAACACAATTCATATAATAAGTTGTCTCTAAATTGTCTATATATATCCTTCATAAAATGAGACTATAAAACTTATAGGTTACAGACGACATAGATACAACAGGAAAATAATCGTCTATAAGGGCCTTATAGACTGTCTGTTGTATGTCAGACAGCTTCATTATCTCTCCTTGTTCTCTCTCATCCACATCACTAAAAATCTTACATGACAAAAATAATAGATTGTTAATATCATCCCACTGTATATACCCTTAGATTACATCGCCCGTGGACCACTACGCACAACGCGCGTGGATAAGTCGTCTACGTATGTACTCCGTGCGAGTGAGTGTTGCCGCTGGTTTCTACTAGGCCAAGACGGCTGCATGCACTAGGCAGAGTACAGGTCTTCGCGTGCTGAACCAGAGACAGGTACGTGCATCGATAGTTACCGACGTTTTCAGATGATTAATCTCGCTGGGTCGTTAGGTTCTTTCATTTTTAACCATTCGATGTCGACAGAATGTATAGTTCTTGTCACTCAACGGAACTTGCGTGGGAAATGAGTTGATGATCTAGCCAGGATGAATCCGCAAAATTTCAAAGTTGGTGTTCTATAAAATAGTATCGATACAGTAAGGAAACAACTAACGCTCGGACGCACGATAGAAAGGTTTTCATCGTACGGACGTACGGTCTAGACTCTTCTCTGCAACATGTCCGATACACGTATGTAACCAAAAAATTCAACATGTCCAAAAAAAAATACTCGGATCTCGAAAAATGGTGAGGAGATTCATATTCTTGACAAATTCACTTAACAGAATTAAAGACCCTGTTAGCATACATAGATATATATGAAAAATTAGCTCAGAAGTTTAGAAAAACATTAATAGATGATGCTATAACATCTTCAATATTTTGAAAACACATATGCTACATTTTTTTTGGGGGGGGGGCACACTTGCAACAAATTATTAGAACCACTGCAACAAATTTCAGCAAGAGGTCCAACATTTGATGCGAACTTATGAAATATTTTGATTTCATTGTGCAATAACCAACAGAACATTCTGAAAAATTCATTTCAATAATTTGTTAATGCAACACTAAAAAATACAGTCCCAACATCTTAAATCACCTTTTGCAACAAGCATATCCGAAATAACAGGCGCAACAACGTCGGCTCGTGAGGACGCAACATCTCAAAATTCCAGATACAACATTCCAAAGAAGAGGATAGAACATCTCAAAATCTCAGATGCAACATTTCAAAAAATTGTTGCAACAGTCAAAACAAATAGAGGAAACATCTCGAAACTCCTATTGCAACATCTCGTGTTTCTGATGGCGGGGGGTGTACATTGACATCGAGATTTGCCGCACCACGCTGTCGTCCTCCTCGCAGCGTGCAGGGCCTTGGCGGGGGTAGTGGCGGGGCCGGCGCTGGCGCCTCCCGACGAGCGAGCGGTGTTGGATGGAACGGACCTGCTGCCGTGCTTGGAGGAGTCGATGATGGAGTTGGACCTGCTGGAGGACACGAGGAAGAACCAGCGGGACACGAAAGCGGTGGACAGGTTGTCGGCCTCCGCCTCCGAGTCGTCGGGTAGAGCGACACGAGCTCGTCGAGAAACGCCAGGGACGAGGTGGGCTACCGTCGCCACACCATAGTGCTCGGGAGGCCACACGACCCAGCGAGAGAATGAGACAAGGTGGCCGAGTTGGAGTTGTATGCAATGACCGAACTTGCGAATGGGGAAAATTCAAAGGGGAAAGCGTATGCGTTGTGGACATGGATAAAGAACAAGTGGTAGAGAATTAACGTGGTGAGAAAGTACGGGCCGCTGATGTATGCATCCGAACTCCCCTCGAATCGGACACACGGGGTGTAGCATTATCCATACAATAATGTCGGGAATTTCTCCAAATCAATCTAGTAAAATTACCGATGTTTACTTGATGCCCATCAGAATCTTAAACAACTAAGGTGTTGATTAATTGCTACTTTGTTGCATGTCATAATTACATCTGTTTTCAAGAGGGGAATTATTTTTCACCCCATCCCACGGGGGATCGAAACCGGGTCAGAAGCTACAGACTCCTATGTACGTACTATGCCTAGGATCTGATAATTGGCTGTAAGTTTACGACACAATAGTGTGATATCAGTTGTCTATAAGATTTACCATGTAGGATATTAGATGACGTGAATAAGAGAGATGGAGCATAGAGAATTGAACCGTCTTTTGTGTAGTAGTCGACTGTAACACGAGAAATAAGACACATTATATGAAAGAGTTGTCTATAGAGATATGTAAAAAAACAACACATTGTAAGAGCTGTCTTTAGTGCTATTTATAGATGATATAGATGGGACACTATATACAGCAGTTGTCTATACTATTGTACATACCCTAAATGATCCACAACCAGACTACTCATTCAAAAAAAAAACTAACAACTCATTTGTACTCGGCAAGAGTATATATGTACTCGCATGGATATATTATACCCGTGTTGCATGTGGGAAATGCACTGAAATAGTAGAAGCATATACGATGCATATGGCTATATGAACATTATTTTTTAGTGTATGTTTATTGTTAGGGTTTGGATACGTACACCCCTGCTTTTACGCGTGTATGACGCGCACGTAACTCACTGTAATATACCAGTATACTCTCTTTTTTCATCGTGATTGCATTTTTTTAAAAAAAAAGATGGCAGGAGCTACGTCTCATTTCATTTAAAGGAGTAGAGTGCAGAAATAAATACACCACCAGTTTATAACAACTTGGACTAGTGTCCACTACTCATGCCTGAGAGGGAATTTGCTACTCAAGTATGGGGGCGACTAGGTGGACACTACTCATGCTCATCAGCTCATGCCTCTCAGAAAGCATGTTTCCCTTGGTCGATGGCCTCTTTTGCCGGGCTTGCTACCTCCTGGGTTGTGACGGATTTGTTCTGGAATATCCTCATGTTTATTTCCTTCCGGATGTTCCACAGGTGCATGATACCTTCCTCATTCCTGATTACATAATATTGAATATATTATGTGTCATTTATCATCTCTTAATTTCCCTAGGTCCACGATACGTACCATACAAAATCTCTTAATTTCGCTATAGTACATGTACATGATACTATACATGTGCTTGCATGTGGTAGCAAGGTGCGCATGCATTATTTCATCTCTGTTCTTGGGAGGTATCCGGTGAAAATGCGAGAATGGTGAAATTTTTAAAATTTTGATTTTCACCAAACTTAGAATTTTTTTAAAAAAATATTGAAAAATTATCACATGCAGTGGACGATATTTTCTACTTCTCTGCAAAATTTCAGAATCAAACTCGATAGTATTTGTGAGATAAAAAAAAGGACAATTTTTTGCTAGCAAGAATTTGTCTTTTTGTATCTCGCAACTGCGATTGAGTTTGATCTTCAAATTTTGCAAAGATGTAAAACATATCGCCCAGCAAGGCGAATAAGGTTTTGGAAGCGTTCGCATTGCATCGCCGCTTCCTCTCCATTCGACTCTCTCGCTACGCCTACAACCGCACGACTACTACCGCGACGCCCATCGCACGACTACTTACCACTACGCCATGACAAACGATTTATCTCACAAAGACTCAACGCCGCTTCTTCCACTCATCACGCTTCCTTCCACTCGATCCGGTATGTCTATTTCATATGTATTTCTTGGTTAGTAATGTTACTAGTTGTTACCTTGAACACCGTGATAGATATGCTAGTTTCTTTCATTCGATATTAGTATGTCTATAGTGTTCTTGCTTACTTGCTTTGTGAAAGTGGCTAGAATATTCATCATGTTTTATCTACTATATTTCGATTAAAGTAATTCGAAAAATGCTCTTATTCTCAACAATCCAAAACCTTATTGTAATAGGCATTTTTCATCAATCGCTTTGTCGCCAAGGCTTAAGCCCTCTCAATTCGATGGTGCGAATTATAAGAGGTGGCGCACCAAGATGGTGCTTTGGCTAATCGCCATGAACATTTTTCATGTGGCAAAGGCAGTTCGAAGGAACACTTACTCCGAACAGAGCAAGCGCTCGAGGTCACGATAACCTTTTTAAAGGTGCCGTGATCGTTCTTGGTGAGAAGTTAGTTGATGCATACATGGTGATTACAAATGGGAAAGATATGTGGGATGCACCGAGGCCAAGTTTGGGGTTTGGATGCAGCAAAGGAATCTGTATCTCATGGAGCAATACCATGATTATAGAATGGTCGATGGCCGCTTCAGAGTTGAGCAGCTCATGAGATACAATCCATGGCCAAAGAACTTGAGCATTTCAGTGTGTGTTACCGGACAAGTTTGTCGCGGAGGCATTATTGCCAAGCTTCCTCCTTTTGGAGGAATTTTGCTACTTTCCAAACACAAGAGACAAGAGTTTTCGTTGAAAATCTCATTGGGTCTCTTGATGTTGAAGAAAAGGCGAGCAAAAGATACACACACTAGAGGAAATGAGGGACATTCTAGTGTCAATGTGGTGCAGAAAAAGAATGGCCAAGCTCAAAAGTTCAAAGGCAAAAACAAGATCGCACAAACAACAAACTTTAAAAAGAAGAAGAAGAACACAAAGGATGGCCTTTGCTTTGTGTGTGGCGAACTGGTCATTGGGCCAAGGATTGCAGATCAACGCAAGGGTGTGAAGAATCGCACAGGCGTAATTCCAAGTCCGCCAATGTTGTTGTTGGTACTATCGAGACGGAACTTGTGGTATGGTAATTTACCCGCTGCTTTTTCCGTATGTCAATCTACCGATTGGTGGATAGACACCGTGCTAATATACATGTGTGTCTGATATTTCATTGTTTTCTTCTTACTGTGTCACTGGATTCACTGTTCTAATGGGGAACGGGTCACATGCCACTGCTCATGGTGTTGGCACGGCCGATCCAAGTTTACTTCGGAAAGATTGTGCAACTAAAGAACGCATCATGTGCCATCCATCAATAAGAATCTCGTGAGCGGATCTCTTCGTAGAGATGGCTTTAGATCGGTATTTGAGTCCAATAAATTTGTAATGTCCAAATGTGGACAATTTGTTGGTAAAGGCTATAAAAGCGGAGGCTTGTTCCGCCTATCTCTTTCAGATTTGTGTAATAATGTTGTGAATCATATTTTCGTGGTAATGAGACTACTATTTGGCATTCACGACTTTGTCACATAAATTTTGGTTGCATGACGCGTTAGCCGCTTTAGAGTTAATCCCAAATTCACCCTTGCCAAAGGTTCTAAATGTCAAGTTTGTGTGCAATCAAAGCGACCCTCGTAAGCCTCACAAGGCAGCAGAGGTAAGAAACTTGGCACCATTAGAACTCATACATTCAGATCTGTGAGATGAATGGTGTGTTGACAAAGGTGGTAAGAGATATTTCATGACTTTGATTGATGATTCCACTAGGTTCGCTATGTGTATCTTTTAAAAACTAAAGATGAAGCTTTTCACTACTTTAAAATCTATAAGGCGTGTCGAGAACCAACTTGAAAAGAAAATCAAAAGGGTTAGGTCCGATCGTATACGAGTACTTTTCTAATGAGTTCAATTTATTCTGTGAGGAACATGGTATAATCCATGAGAGGACGCTCCTATTCACCCCAGTCAAATGGGATTGCCGAAAGAAAGAACCGTACTCTAATCGATTGGTTAACGCCATGTTAGACACATCGGTCTTTCAAGGCATGTGTGGGGAGGCTATATTGACTTCATGTCATGTCCTAAATAGGGTTCCCACAAAGAATAAAGAGATAACTCCATTTGAACAATGGGAGAAGAAAAGACTATCACTTTCATACTTGCGCACTTGGGGTTGTTTGGCGAAAGTCAACGTGCCAATTTCCAAAAGCGTAAGCTTGGACAAAAACCGTGGATTGCGCTCTTTTAGGCTATGCTCACCATAGCGTTGGATATAGATTTTAGTGGTGAAATCTGAGTACTGATGTGCATGTCGGTACAATTATGGAGTCCAGAGATGCTACTTTCTTTGAGGATATTTTTCCGATGAAAGATATGCCTAGTTTATCGAGTCAGGAGCCTGATACAACTCCTGAACCTGCCATTCCAATGGAATATTTTGAGCAAACCCCTGATCAAACTCCTGAGGAGGAAGACAATGAAACTCTGAGGAAGAGTAAAAGACAAAGGACTGCAAAGTCTTTTGGTTCGATTTCATTGTGTACCTTGTGGATGATACTCCAAGTACCATTTCAAGCATATGCTTATCCGGATGCGAATACTGGAAGGAAGCATCCAGTGAAATGGATTCCATTATCTCTAATGGAACTTGGGAGATCACTAAGCGCCCTTATGGTTGTAAACCCGTAGGATGTAAGTGGGTGTTCAAAAGAAGCTTAGGCTCGATGGTACTATCGAGAAGTATAAGGCACGGCTTGTGGCCAAGGGTTATACCTAAAGGAAGGCGAAGATTTCTTTGATACTTATTCACTGTGGCTAGATTGACCACTATTCGAGTACTACTATCTCTGGTCGCCTCACACGGCCTTCTCATTCATCGATGGATGTTAAGACGGCTTTTCTAAATGGAGAGTTGGACGAGGAAATTTACATGGAACAACCGGATGGATTTGTAGTAAATGGTCAAGAAGGAAAGGTGTGCAAGTTGTTGAAATCTTTGTATGGTCTTAAACAAGCACCTAGCGTTGGCATGAAAAATTCGACAGGACCTTAACATCTGCAGCTTTATTGTAAATGAAGCCGGATGTGATGTGTGTATTATCGCCATAGTGGGGCGAGGAGTCATTCTATGTCCGTATGTTGATGACATATCGATCTTTGGGACCAACCTTAATGTGATTAAGGAGGTCAAGGATTTCTTGTCTCGTAATTTTGAGATGAAAGATCCGGGAGTAATCGATGTTATCTTGAACATCAAGTCGTTGAGAGGTGATGATGGTGGGATTACATTGTTGCAATCTCATTATGTGGAAAAGGTTCGAAGTCGTTTTGGTTATAGCGACCGCAAACCTTCTCCAACACCTTATGATCCTAGCGTGTTGCTTAGGAAGAATCGAGAATAGCCGAGACCAATTGAGATATTCTCGATAATTGGTTCACTTATGTATTTAGCTAGCGGTACAGTGCTCGACATCTCGCTTTCGTGTGAGCAAACTAAGCCGTTTGTTTCTAATCCGGAGATGATCATTGGCATGCTCTTGAGAGGGTAATGCGCTATCTAAAGGGTAATATGAGTTATGGCATTCACTATATCGGGTACCCTAGGTACTAGAGGGTTATAGTGATTCAAACCGATATCGATGCCGATGAGATTAAGGCCACAAGTGGATATGTCTTCACACTTAGAGGTGGCGCTGTTTCATGGAAGTCTTGCGCGCACCATCTTAACGAGGTCAACAATGGAAGCGAACTCACAAAGATTAGATATCGCATGTTGAAGCCGAATGGCTTCGTGAGCTTTGATGGACTGCGGTGGTTGATAAACCGGCACGCTTATTTCGATGAATCGTGACAATCGGTCGTGATCGCCAAGGTGAACAGATTCTAAGGATAATATGAAATCATCAAGACATGTGAAGAGAAGATCAAGTCCGTCAGAAAATGAGAAACTCGAGTAATAGCTTTGGATTATATCCAAACGACTAAGAATCGCGATCCCTTCACAAAGGGTTTATCACGAATGTGATAGACAATGCATCAAGGAGATGGGTTTGAGACCCACGTGAGTTATACCATAGTGGTAACCCATCCTATATGATCGGAGATCCCGTGAAGTAGGATTACGAAACAAGCTTTTGGTTAATCGGGAGGAGAGTACCTTTATAGACCCACCCATTGGAGATGCAATTCTCTCCTAAATCAGATGGTAGGTTGATTTTATCTTAATGTGTTCTGTGGCTTATTTAAGCAAAGATGCTTGTCCTCACAGAGCGATCTTGAAAGAACACACCTATATGAGCCCGATCGCTAGTCACATCTATGAGATAGGGTAATCTCTAGGAAGCTCATGAATAGGCCGGGAGTATGACTTATATGCTCCAACCCGCGGGGATGCTCGGCACCTAGTATCGCTTAAGGACTTAAGTGAAACTTATTCACACAAACGCCAATTCAAGGCTTAGTCCATTGTGCGATTGTGGATAAGTGTAGCTTCTGTTCTAGATGGATGTTCAACCTAACCGGTCTCCATCGAAACACCGATATATTAAAACAATACCGTGGATCAAGGAATTTGACATGTGCCCTTGGAATCAGTGGGGATTGTTGGATTTAATATGGGCTAGGCCCAACTTTAATTCTAATTAAATCTCGAAAATCCCAAAGGCCCATGTGCATGTGCTAAACCTTTTAGTCCCATATGGAGAGTTAAAGGAGTTACACCAATTTATAAGGTGGAACGTGGGAGTCCTCTTGTGGAATTGGAGAGCCAACACACGCCGCGCTCGCTTTCGCCGCGCCGCCGGCGAGCCGTGCCGAGCCGAGCCGAAAAGCGTGCGCATGCGTGTGCGTGTGCGCAATGCGTGCGCGTGCGCGTGCAGCGCAGCGCGTGTGCGCAGCGCCGCATACGCGCGCGTGTCAGTGCGCGCGCGTTTTCTTTATCTATTCAAAATCGAACGCACCGACCGCAATAAACGGTGGCAATAATTGCGATTGTTTCGGTCTCTTCATTTTTGCAAATTAAAAGAACGAGCAATCGATTCAAATAATGGCCTAGAATTCGTGTCGTTATTAGTGAGTAATGGCGACCGCTTCGCCTCTTGACTAGGCAAGAATTGCCGTTACTAGTGAGTAATGGCGACCGTTTCGCCTCTTGACTAGGCAAGAACGGCGCGTTACTAGTGAGTAATGGTGATCATTTTCGTCCGTTGTTATATATAGTTATTATCCGATCCGGAGTTAGGCTCTCAAATTCTTCCACGAAAGACACCACGCTTCTTTGTTCGCTCTCGGCGATCTCCATCCCGGCAAGGCGCGTGTCGATCGCACCGGGAGAGCAGCCTCCGAACCCTCGTTCTGAAGGCTTGCACGAGCAAGGGCGAATAAGTTTTTTGGAAGCGTTCGCGATCGCCGCCGCTTCCTCTCCATTCGACTCTCGCTACGCCTACAACCGCACGACTACTACCGCGACGCCCATCGCACGACTACTTACCACTACGCCATGACAAACGACGATCTCACAAAGACTCCACCGCCGCTTCTTCCACTATCACGCTCCTTCCACCGATCCGTATGTCTATTTCATATGTATTTCTTGGTTAGTAATGTTACTAGTTGTTACCTTGAACACTGTGATAGATATGCTAGTTTCTGTTCGTCTGGATATTAGTATGTCTATAGTGTTCTTGCTTACTTGCTTTGTGAAAGTGGCTAGAATATTCATCATGTTTTATCTACTATATTTCTGGATTAAAGTAATTCGAAAAATGCTCTTATTCTCAACATCCACTACATGCGGTAATTTTTTGAGATTTTTTTTTGAGACTTCAAGTTTGATGAAAATTGAATTTTCACGATATCCGCATTTTTACCTGAGTTGTCGCCCTGTTCTTTCGCTGGCTGTACTACTTGAGTACTTGTTGTTTTGGACTTTTGGGGCATAATTTCGTGAGACTGATGGCACGGGAGTATATTGATCGTAATAAAATGATGCATCTGGAAGGTGGTCAGGTACCAGGAAAGATATGGAAAATCTGGTGAACTTGGAGAGAGCCAAAAGGAAATAATATAGTAGAGATTATATAATTGGCCGATTGCAAAGGTGCTTACAGAAGCAGATGTTTATTTTGCATCAGATCATTAGTTCGAAAGGAGACCGTGTGACGTGTCCCATCCCATGCACTGCTTTGGAGTATTATATATACAGGGGTATTGCTGAAATGCTTTGAAATAGTACAGCAAGCCAAACTTTCGACAAACATATATGCGATGCCAGAAATAACGAAAAACATCTAGCTAGGGAATATACTTGATTCTTGCGTGGGCGTCAACATCATGTTGTATCACCTGCCAATTTGCCTACCAAATGTTAAACTTCTTCCACTGATTATCAGGGGTCCTACCGGTTACTTCCATATCATTGTGCATATATTCACACACACACACACATATCACTTTTGACAACACTTTATTTGGTTGCGAATATTTATTGCACTAAGTTTTCCAGTACGTACATTTTGACGAGGACACTTTACTAGGTTAACATTTTCAGTCAAGGGAATTTAAAATAGAATTTCATTAAGGCCAATTTAGTCATGGCTCACCTAATACCTAAATAGGGTCTATTAAACCTGGTTACGCTTTCGGCTAGAGAGATATACTTTATTTAATGTCGAACCCAGGAGCGAAGGTTCCCGGATTCTCTATGTTTCATACACTAGTTCAGAAACAGCTAGTGTACACAGTTACAAAAAAAGTGGATAACACAACCATACATGTAACATCCCAAATCTTGGCATGTATTTCAAATGTAAGAAAATATGAATAAATTAAAACTTTTATTGCATCTTGTTGTTGTTTGAATGTTCTGAAAATTCTTGTAAAGGAATTATGGAAATTCAAAATCACAAGCCTCTTTTAACATAAGTCTTGACCCTTTGAAAATTTTCTGGATAATCTTGTGATCATCCTCTTGAAATATTTTTTTGGTTATAGGGATGCTGTGTGACTCCTCTGAAAAATTTCACAATTTTTAGAAATTGTTTGAATATTTTAAGAGGCCAGTCAAACCAGTTTGACTCTTGGTCAAACCCTATATCAGTACCTTAAGAAATTTTTGGAGAAAAATACTCTTCATAAAAACATCTGAAAATTTTATACAAGGTCAAACCTGGAGTTGAGCACCTCTTATAAAAATTTTGGAATTTTTGGAGTTGTGTAGCTCCATTTAAAAATTTCTCAAAGTTTCAGCTCAATTCTAAAACCCTAGTCAACATTGTTGTTGAACTCAAGTCAGACTCGAGCCCAATCTCTTGACTTGGTCGAACTCAACCAACTAACTGCACTTGGGCTCGCTCAAAATGGTGCACGTGTTTTTAGCTGTTAGATCTTGATCTAACCGCTGTGGGCGTCACCCTTTTGTGTTGAGTCCAAGCCGGGCTCGAGGCACTTGGTTGAGCCCAACCAACTAAGTGTACCGGGCCGTTTTAAAGAGGTGCGTTCATTTTAGGCCGTTGATTTCCTTTTCAACACTCAATATCTAAATTAACGTTCGGACCTTCCCATCGTTCACTTAAATCTGAGCCATTCATTTTTTATCAGACCACTAAGATTGATTTGAACGTTCGGACCACCAAACGTTATTTTCAATCTGAGCCGTCTATTTATAATCCAACCGTCCAGATCTTGTGACTCAACTTAACCTAACCCACTCGTTCTTTTTGACCTGAGCCCTTTGTTTCTTTCGCTGACATGTGGGCCCTCAAGGTCTTGGTCACCTTCTTCTTCCTCGCGCGCGTGTGACAAAACAGGGTATGGGAGGAGAGGTGGTGCTTTGTCAACCTCAGTACGTCACTCTCAACGGCTCTTAGCCCTCGTCTTCTTCACCATCTGTGGCTTCTGTGCTTTCGCCTTCAAGTCGTGGTCGCAACTGCTTCCATCGCCTCCATTTTGTCCTGGACAAGATTTAGGCCATATCCGCTATTAAGGCTTGTCCTTGCTCACCTTTGACCTCAGGCTATTTGTAAGCCCTCGAGCCCCTCTTTGTGTTTCTTTATAGCACCACCTTAGCTTCTTTTCGACTTGCTGGAGCTCAAACCCTAAAATCCCCAAATCCGTCATTGTTGGCCGTGAAGCTCTGTTTTCATCGACGGCGCTTCAGTGGTTCCATTCCTTTTGTTTTCGCATCCTTTTGCGCCCCTTCGCACCTTAAGCTTTTCCTCTAACTCAATTTTGGATTGCATTCACAGGAATCATCTAATTTTGAGTTTAGTTCTTTTTCGATCGAAATCACCCCTTTCTTCCTCAGCTCCGGTAAGTGGCTTCCTTCATCAATTGTTTGCTCATGGACCATCTATGAGCCTTAGTGAAGCTATACTTACCACGCAGTCGTGTTAGTTTTGCTCAGGCCGTGTTTTCGTCGTCTTCTTCTCCAGCTCCGGCGCGGTTCTTCGTCGCCAAAGCTTCCGGCCCTCTTCGAACCCCTCCAGCGCTAAGGTAGTTTCTTGTTAGTCCTTAGATGCTATGGCACCCGCTTCTTTGGATAATGCGGAGCTTTTACGCTGTTTTTGCTTTCGGCCGTGTGTAGCACTGTCGCTTATCTCCGGCTCCTCGTCATTCTAGGCCAGTGTAGCTAGTGTGAGTGCTACCATAGGGTGTGCAATGCTATTGCGGGCCCATTTTAGCCCTTGGTCTACGCAGGCGTGGTCCTCATCACCAGCGGCGAGCTTGTCTTTGCGCCCGGTTTTTGTCGGACGCGAACTGCTCTGTTGCATTGTCATTAGGACAAAGATTTGATCATTAATGAACTAATCATGTTTAGTAATTAATGACTATCCTAAAATGGCTAATGTGTCGCTGACTTGTGGGCCCATGCATTTAAACCCCGCGTGTGCAGCGTCGAGCTCGTTGTGGACCATCAATCTAAGATCTACGGCCCAGATCTATGGGAACGTTTGGACCACCGAGTTCCCAAACCATTTTGGATCGTTGGATCTAATCCAACCGTTGAGTTTCGCGTGGGCCTCAGCTCGTGCGCTGAACGCGTCCGTTCGCGTGGCCCGTCCGATTCAAGATCAACGGCCCATGTGTTTCCACGACATTAGTGTAACATCTGTAATGTAACCTTGTACTTCAAATGTGTGAAAATGAGTATAATTTAAACTTTTGAGCATGTATAAATTTTCTGAATTTTTTGTTTGAAAAGTTGTCTTTGAAATTTTGAAAACAATTGAAAACATACAACCCAAATTATAACCACAAAGAGAAAAAGAAGCCAAAAACTCATGATCATCCTCTAGAAGTATTTTTTCTATCTTCCTAACCTTCCTAGTCACCTCTCTGCAAAATCTCACAATTTTTAGATTTTGTTTGCTATTTCAAATGAGCAAGTCAAACTAGTTTGAATTCTGGTCAACTCCTTGGGACAGCAGCTTGTGAATTTTCTTGGGAATAATGCAGTGCATAAAAATTCCTGGAAAATTTATACAAGGTTGTTCTCTGTCCCAGTAAGTTCCATAAAATTTCGGAATTTTTGGAGCTTTGGAGCTATCTCTAAAATTCCTCAAACCTTCTCAGCCTTTTGAAAATCAAATCAGAATCATCGCTCTCTGCTCGGACCGACCTCGCTCGAGTCCGATCACGCTGGCTCACCCAGACCGCCTAGTGTGCCACCCTGAGCCCGATCGTTGTCCATGTCCGATGTGAATCGTGACTTTATAATGACTCTAAACTTAGGGTTTGTATTTCAAATGTAAATTATGAGGGGAAATAAAAACTTTTGATGCCTCATGAAATCATTTGAGAGTTTCTACAATTTTCCCTAGCAATTTCCAATTTTTAGAATGTAATTCTTGTGATTGGAAATTGTGGTCAGCAAATTCTTAGCTTTCAAACATGTGATCATCCTCTGAAATTATTTTTCCTGTCATCTTGATCATCCCATCTACCTCCCTGAATTATTTCACAATTTTTAGATTTTATTTGCTATTTCAAATGCCCAAGTCAAACCAGTTTAGAAATCTGGTCAAACCCTTGGTCAGCATCTTGTGAATTTTCTTGGGAGAAATCTAGTGCATGAAAATTCCTGGAAAAAATTACACAATGTTGTCCTATGTTCCAGTAAGCTTCCATAAAAATTTCAGAATTTTTGGAGCTCAGGAGCTACCTCTAAAAATCCCTAAAACCCTCTTTGTCTTTTAATTCAAATCAATTCACTGCTCGCTGGTTCAAACCCCACTTGGGCTCGAGTCCGACCGCACCTAATGGACTCTGGCCGCACCGCCTAGTTGCACCGCAGAGCCCGATGGTCACACCGTCCGATGAAGATCGAACGGTCCACATTGCTTGCCTCGTCGACTGTCCAATGCATACACCAATCTCAACCGCCCATTTCGTGATCCAATGGCCGGCATTCTCTTGATCGAGTCGACCAACCGTTCACGCCGCACTTGACTCGTTCGCGCTGCGCTTGCTGCCGCCGACAGGCGGGCCCCATTTGTCGTCATCACTACCTCTCGCCAAGAGCTGAGCGCCGGCGGCAAGATGCATGCGCGCCACCGCCGCCGCCGTCCATTCGCTTCCTCGCGCTTCACCTCGCCGCATCATCCATCGCTAGCCCATACCCCGTGCGGCATGTCGCCGCCACCTACCTCTCTCGACTCGCGCTTTTTCTTCCTTATGCCTCGTGCCGAGAAGCTCCGCTCTCGCTTCTCCGCTCGTCCCTACTTAAGCTCACCCAAAGCTCCTCTTCCTTCTTTAGACACCATTAAGCAATCCCCTATCACCCATTGCTCCTTCCGAGCTCAAATCATAGTGGTGCTCGAGCTCGTGCACGCATCAGTACGCCACCGCCGTGTCAACACCACAACCGTTGAAGCTCATCTTCTCCTTTTCGCGTCATATCGTGTTCCGCATCCCTATTATGTTTTCCTCGCCTAATTTTGAGTTTCACTAGCAGGGTCAGAAATTTAGGTGTCCTCTTCTTCTACCGAAAGTTGGATCTTCGTCCTCATCTCCGGTGAGTGGGTTCCTAGAGCAATTGCTCGCGCTAGCACCATCTAGTGCACTCACTTGAGCTATCTCCATCTCTTTTCCCTATTTTTGCTCAAAGTTGCTCCTCCTGGTGACCCTTGATCGCCGCCAGAGGTTCTCGCCGCCGCCATCTCCGCAGCCACTTGAGCTCAAGGTCATCCCTGAGTTCTGGTAACCCATCGATGCTCATGCGCGCTAGTTTTCGCCATATTCTATATGGCGCTGCCGCCCTTATCACCTCCACTACGGCCACCGTCTGTTGTCGCTGCGCCGCCACGGTGCCGCTTCTAGCCACACCACCGCCACCCTAGTTTCCATTCACCAGGTGACCCATTTTTGAGCTCACCTTCGCCGCGCCACCACTCCACCGCCGCGATCACCACCGCTCCCGATCAGCCGAGCCTCCTCGCTCTTCCTTGAGCTCCTCGTTGTTTGTGTAGCCGGCGGTGGGTGCCCACCTCCTTAAGCTTTAGTAGTTCGTTAATCATGCTTATGATTGTTCATTAGTTCACTCTCATTGCATGATTAAAATTTGTATTGGAAGTTTGAAAGTAATTTAGTGTTGTTCTCTCAGAATTGCCTCTTGTTGTCGTTTTATTTGTCAAGAACTTGATTCTAGTTTCATGCTCATGCTTTGGATTCTTGTTTAGTGCTGATGACTCCCTTTTGTTGTAGTGGTTAGCATGAAAACATTTAGTTAGTATCTTTAAGTTTCAAAGCTCTTGTTATCATGTTTGATCAAAGGGATAGTTAGATGATCTTGTTGATTGTCTCTCAGTAATCATGGTTCTTGCCTTTTCAAGCATTGTAAGGTCTTGTAGTAGAAGCATCTTGAAATTGTTAACCTTGCTATATGTGGGTGTGATGCTTAGGTGTGTTAGTAGCTGAAATTTTATTAAAGCCCATCCTTAATTAGAAAATTGTTAGCATCCAATAGTTGGCTAATTATCTAGTTAGTGTTTTCAATACCTTCTTGTAGGATCTGTGCTCTCAACTAATAATGGTTGTTTTAGAGTAGCTAGTTGTTTTTGATGTGTTAACTTGATGATTAAATAATAGATGTGCACACAATCACCATCAAAGTCTCATTAAAGATTAAAACATAAGAGGATTGATTTTGTGGTTAACTCGATAAATAAGTGAGTGGGTAGATCAATCACTTGAAAGCATGTCTATTTGAATCATCTCGTAGTAGTGCTATTTTGTTATTCCTTTTGTGATGGTCTAGCCTCGTGTATAAATTGGTGTTTGTAGTTGATTGTTGAGTTTTGCCGTGTTATTCGCTCTTATTCATCGCTTTGTTCAATCGTTAGGCTTCGACATTTGCGGTAACCACGAGAGCGATCCTCCGCAATGTGTCGAGCATTCTCGAGCAACAAAGAATTGTGCAAGCGTTTGGTCATGATAATCCCAAGATTTTAAAATCTAATATTTTGTTTCAATTGTATGTATGCATTGCTTAATTTGTGTTAAATTGATTAGTTAAATCCAGAATCGCATATCCTGTAGACAAAAATATTGATCTCTACTATCTCGAGCCTAGGTTATTTGTCGTGATTAGAGGTCGCTGGATGATCTCTTGTCACTTAGTAGATCCGGTCAACTTGCTTAGACATGCTTAGCTATCGTAGAATCAAGTGTTATCGACTTTAGTCGGTAACCTTGAGCACGCAAAATCTACTATAACTTTATGTTTCAAAGCATTTTTGGCTATGTTAATTGCAAAACTAAAACCGAAACAAAAATGATTTAGACTTGGGCACAACGGTATGATTGGTGTGATCATTGGGTGTGACTGAATGGTGCCCGAGTCAACAAGGACCGAACATCTTGTTACACTAAACCAAGCATTTCGCGTGCTAACCACACTAGAGTATATGGGACCTCTCTTGACCTAGTACTTTGGCGTATTGGCTCGGTCGCAGGGGTCGCAGGAGGGATGGAGGTGGGAGCATGGTAGTTGTCCTAAAAGCTTTATCCCGAGCGGTAGTTGTCTTTTCGGCTTTACCATGTAAGCGTATGGATTTCTATCCATACGAGCGGCTCGTAGTTAATACATAATATTGGAAAAAGTCTCGTAGGACTTAATCGTGCTGCATACCTTCTAAGTGTGCTTTGGCTTAAAGGCGATCAAGTGTGGGTACATTGGTACACCTGCAGGTTAAAACTATTCGAATAGCCTCGCCCTAGGTTATGGACACGCTGGCAAGGTCTTCCAAGAGTTAGACTACAACATTTAAATTAAAACCTTGATGGGTGGTACTAATGGATTGTATATTGTTGTGGTGACTATTGGGGTAGTCACCTCTAGGTTGTTTATCTTTCTTTTGTTAGTATTACCTTTCTGTATTTCAACATTAAAACGAATTGCAAACTTGCCTTCAAATCGTATCATATTTTTGCAAATGAAAATTGGCTTCATGCAAATGAAACATATGGCCTCCACTAAACAAGCCCGCATGTAGCATATGAATAGGTCGCTAGTTCACACGTTATTTTAAGGGTACAAAGACAATCTTTGTACTGTGTGCTTTGCTTAATGTTTTGTTGCAGAGGAAGAAGGTGAGCCCCAAGGGCCTCACTTCGTGAGTCGTGTTGCCGCTTTCGTGGACGACTAGACTTGGTGGTCCTGTCGGATGCCTTGTGGGTTGGAGGCACACCGATTGGCTTTGTTTATAGCCATCTTATGGCACTTTTGCTTCCATTTGTCCGTCTTATTTATTTGTGTATCTTGTGGCCCATCGGCCTTTGTCCGTAATAACTCTACTATTTGTTTATCTTCCGCTTGGTAGTGTAGTGTTTGGACTCTATGTTTGGAATGGAGTTGATGTCTAATTTTGTACCGAGGTGTGTATACTTTGGGAAGTATACATATCTCGAGGATCGATTTATTTGATTTGTGATGCTAGGACCAGGTGGTTGGTTAAGCATTACAAGCCAAATAAATTGGGGTCCTCACACGCACAGTCCACACACGCTCATCTAATCGACCTGTCCAAATGCACCCATGGATCTCGACCGTCCATTCTAGATCGAACAATCGACCTCTTCTTGATCGAAGTCGACCAAATCTTTGAACCGCACTGACCCCAACTCGCGCGCTTTGTCACCATCACGACGAGTGGGTCCCTTGTCGATGATCGCCTCGCCTTCTCCGCGTCTCACCGGAGTTCGCCGCGATCGCGCATGCGTGCCACGCGCTCGTCGCCGCCACCTTGTGGACGCGTGTCCGGCCGTGGCATGTCGCCGGTCTTCATCATCTCACCGCACACCCATTCCTCGCTTCCTTCACTCTATCACTCTCCGCCCATTTCTTGGTTTCGTAGGAGAAGAAGCCGAGCAGCGCGCGTGTTGGTGCCGCCTTGAACCGTGATCGCACCATCGTGATCCACGCTCCGCCGCCTCCATTTTGCCCGGCCGGGGTCCTGGCGTCGATGAATTGCCGGGTGGTGTCGCCGTCTCGCCTCCGGTGATCTCGGTCCCGCAAGCTTCCCGGCGTTCTAGTGAGTATCATGCTCGCGTTTGGTCCCTTAGGATCGCATTGCTTCACCAATCTTACGGTGGCTTTACTTTGTTCTTTGGTGCATCACCGAGGGCGCACGACCGGTTCTTCTCCGAACTTCGGTGTTGAGCCGCCGCGGTGATTCCGCGCTCGGACCTCCTTCGTCGTCATCATCTTGTGCTTATTGCTCCTCGAGCCGAGGCGATCCTCGCGCACTTTCCGGCTTCGTCGCGTAGCGTCTCGCGCCGGGAGCCCTTCTTCGTCTCCGCCTCCGCTCGCGCTGCCGCCGCCGCGCGATCCTCGAGGCCCCGTGTCGCCGCCATCGTGTTCGCAGGTCGCTGTGCACTGGTGGAGCCACTCGCGAGCCTGGGGACCACTCGCCTCGGATCCTCCACCTGCCGTCGCGCGCGTGAACTCCGTCGAGCGCCGGTGGTTAAGGTCTAACCATTCCCATTAGTTCTAATTTCCTTTCTAGTCGTATCTCGCGCTTGGGCCCCTGGTTTAAGCGCGTTTAGAAATTTTAATTCTACCGTTTAACCCTCTCGAGTCCATGACATGTGGGCCCTCTCGGCCGGTTAAGGTGTTGCGTAAAATAGTGAAATACGTTTTCTTGCGGTAGCAGGCGTATTTCTCTGTATGTTTAAGTTAGGATTACGTGTTGATAAGCCGAAGACGTATTCATAGAATACGCCTTCGACGTCACCTTCTATGGTGGATCAGTTTGACCTGGTCAACGCTTCTCACCCGGCCCCGCTGTCGCTGGCCGTGGGTCTCTGCGCGGCAGAAAAAGTATTTTAAGCATTTTGATATTCCGAAATGTATTTCTGTTGCACTGTTAATCCTTTTAAACTTAGAAAATTCATAACTAATTCAATTTTTGTCCAAATCGAATGAAACCAATTTTGTTAATTTTTATTTTTAATGTACTATTTATCAGAATAGGTTTTAAGTATGGTTCTGTTCATAAAGTTTGATAAATAATTAAATGATATTTTTATGCATTTCTAGCTTAGAAAATTCCTAAAAAATTCTTCATAGCTCCAAATAAAATGTTCCCTGTTTCTAAAATTTTGTTTAGTATTGCTCTAGCTGTTGTGTGAAATTTGTGCTCATTGGATTAAATTGAATTTTGGTTGTTGTCGGTGTTACTTGTTCTTATTTGTCGTTTTTGTTCAATCGATAGATTGCGACGAGTCTGGTATTATCGAGTGAGCCTCAAGAACATATTGAGTGACAACCGTGCAAGCGGTTTGATCATGTTAATCCCTTTATTTTCAAACTAATATTTTGTTTGCAACTTGTATGTATGCATTGCTATTTTGTGTAAACATATGGTTAGTGGGCCCATTAGTTGCATAATCTGCAGGCAAATGATATTCCTCTACTACCTGAGCCTAGGTTATTTGCTGTGATTGGAGATCGTTAGATGATTTCTTGTCACTTAGTAGATACGATTTCAACTGCTTAGACATGCTTAGTATCGGTAGAAATGAGCGGTTATCGACTTAGTCGGTAACCTTGATCACACAAAATTATTATAACTTTAAATTTCAACATTTTTGCTATGCTTAATTGTAAAAACTAAAAATAAAAACAAAATGATTTGGACTTGGGCACAATGGTAAGATGGTGTGCTTTTGGGTGTGACTGGAAAGGTGCCCAAGTCATTTAAGGACCGAGTTACTTGCGCCACCGTACTGAGCATTTTGCGTGCTAACCACACTAGAGGGCATGAGACCTCTCTTGACTTAGTACTTTGGCGTGTATTGGCTCCGGGTCGCAGGAGGTCGCAGGAGGGATGGTGTTGGGAGCATGGTAGTTGTCCGAAAATTTTTATCCTGAGTGGGTAGTTGTCTTTTCGGCTTTACCATGTCAGCGTATGGATTTCTATCCATACGAGCGGCTCATAGTTAATACACAATATTGGAAAGCGCCTCGTAGGACTTAGCCGTGATAAAGATACCTTGGAAGTGTGCTTTGGCTTAAAGCGTGCAAGTGTGGGTACATTGGTACACCTGCAGGTTAAAACTATTCGAATAGCCTCGCCCTAGGTTATGGACACACTCGTATACGCCCCGTGAGAACTAGACTACAACCTTTTAACTAAAACTTGATGGTTGGTACGAATGAGGGATTCGTGCTATGTTGTGGTGACTATTGAGATAGTCACTTCTGTGGTTACTTGTACCTATCTTTATTTCACTGTTATTTTAACAATAAAATGAATTGTAAACTTGCTCTTGAAATTGTATTACACTATTGCAAATCAAATTGGCTTTGTGCAAATGAGACATATAACTTCCACTCAAATAAGCTCAGTATGTAGTTATGCATAGGTCCGCTAGTCCACACGTCATCTTGCGAGTACAAAACAATTTTTGTACTCATATGCTTTGCTTAATATTTCTGCAGGAGGAGGTGAGCCCCAAGGGCCTTACTTCGTGAGATGTGCGGGTTCGGGACGACTAGCTTGACGGTCCGGTTGGTTGCCTTGTGGGCTAAGGCACACCGATTGACTTTGTTTATAGCCATCTTATGACACTTTTGCTTATTTGTTTATTTAGTTATCTGTTGTAATTTGGTCACGGCCTCGTTGTAATAACTCACGTGTTATTTACTGCTTAATCTGTGATGTTTGGACTCTATGTTTAGAATGGAGTTGATGCATAATTTTGTGATGAGGTGTGCATCTGCAGCCTGGGAAGTATGCATGTCTGAGGCTTAGTTTATTTGATTTGTGATGCTAGGACCAGGTGGTTGGTTAAGCATTACAAGCCAAATAAATGGGTCCTCACAATTAGTTAATAAGAAAACCCAGTTGTCTTTTATTTGTGAACTGTGAAGTTTCAAAAGTGTGTAAGTATTTCGTTTTAACTCCTTTTTAGATGATTCAAATTTGTTAAATCTCTATTTAACTGAACTTTAACCTAAAAATGTGTTTGAACCTTGTTCTGTACCAGAAATAATTGTGTTAGTTATATTATCTTACTTAGCATTAATTATTGCTCTAGAAATTCATTAAAACTTGAAAAATACATAAGTTATTCTCTGTAACTCCAAATTGAGTAAACTAAAATGTGTTAGATTCGTTGTTAACGTACTTCAGCGTAGAATAGGTTTTAATTATGTCTTTGCTTCTGAAAATGTTGTGCCTTACTTCCATAACTTAGAAAAATCATGATAAAGTCATTTTAACTCCAAGAGAAGTGAACTAATTTTTACTGTGTGTAGAATGTCATGCTCTGCTTACCATAAAATTTTCATGTTCACAAACCTTATGGAAAATTGTATGATGAACAGTAATAGAAAGCATTTAAATTGGAATTTTTCAACCGATTGAAATTGTTTAGGCTATAACTTTTGCATGCTTTATCCAAATCGATTGATTCTTGTTGCTAAATTCATTTGAAATCTTGCTCCACCTACTGTGTAAATTTCGTGGATTTTGGTTGACTTTGAATTTTGAGTCTTTTTCGGTGTTCGTCGTTCTTATTGGTTTTCTTGTTCTTGCATTAGGTTCCGAAGAATTTATTGAGAACGAGAGTGATCCTCTGCAGCAAGATTGTGATCTCCAGCAAGGCAAGAAGATATAGCATCCATTTGATCATATTGCTCTTATTATTTTTAAAGTCTAATATCTTGTTTGCAAAGTCTATGTATGCATGTACTATTTTGCTGTTAAACTATTATCGATTAGTTGATGCTTTAGATGCATAATTTGTAGGCAAATGTACATCCTCTACTACTGAGCTTAGGATTATGTCCTCTGTGATTTAGGGTTCGTTGGATGAGCCCTTATCACTTAGCTTGTAGTCTACGAGTTATTGTTGCTTAGAAATGCTTAGAACGGTAGAATTGGGCGATTACCAACTTAGTCGATAACCTTGATCACATAAAACTTATTATGACTTTATGTTCAACACCTTGTGCTATGTTAATTTGAGAAAACTAAAACTGAAAATAAAATTTTTAGACTTGGGCACAATGGTAAGATGGTGTGCTTTTGGGTGTGAATGGTTGGTGCCCGAGTCAACAAGGATCGAACATCTTGTTATTATCCCCTTTATTATTTTTATAAGTTCGATAGAAGACCTTGAGTCTTGTGCATTGACACATTTTCCCATTTTGCCCTTATCAATTATCCCATGCCATCCATCCATGGTGGGCATGTGGTCAATTTGAGTATCAATGACATTTTAATGACTTTGGATAAAATAGGGTGATTTGCCTTGGTATTTGTGCTATGGTTTAGAGGGACAAGTAAACACGAACAGAGGGAATAGATGCAGATATATATGCACATTGTCAATATTTTAATATCGATCTTTTGAAATGAATACTGGGGGCTCCTTGATCAAGACTATGCAAGAAGAGACAAAGGGAATTTTTAGACAGATTCATGCCCTCTCCAGAGAAAATAACAACCCTAATCCTGTATTTTTGTATTTATTGTGTTTACAACAAGAAAGAAGTCATCGAAACTAAGGCTAATGACTTATGTCCCTTGTCCTTCTTTGCCCACCGGCGTTATCCTTTAAAAAGCTTTTGAAGGGGTGATAGTTGTTGTGTGCCAGGAGGCGCCTCAACGGTTGGTTAATTGCACACGTTTGATGACGGTTATTGTCAGAGAAACATCTTCCCCCACGTTCGTCGTGTAGTTATGTCAGAGACAAATGATTATGTGTAGTTATGTCAGATGATAATGGCACATGTATAACTATTGCGCACAAATGAGCGCAGTGAATAGAGTCCCTAGTCAATTGAGACCACATGTCTGTGGATCCTATCAACTATAGGGTGATCGTAGTTGACCTAGTCGTAGAAAGTCTTACGACCATAAGATGATCGTAGTAAAGGTTACGATAATAGGGTGGTCGTAAAAGAGTTTATGACCATAAGGTGATCGTAGAAAATCTTACTATCACTAGGTAATTGTAATGTTCCCTTATCATTATAAGTTAATGATAAGGGGTACCTCTGACGGTTGTATAAAGACATTATTATCTATAATAAACATTACAGATAAATAATTTAATTAATTGAAGATTATTAGATCTCATCACACATGTCAACTTTAGGAACACCCAACCGGATCGGAGGTAATTAATTGTGAAGAGTTAAATCAATTGCCATTTTCAAATAATAACGAATATACATCGTGACTTCAAAACATTTGAGAATAAAAATAAAGTGCAATATATTTGGCATGCAGCCATGCATCGATCTAAGACGCTATCAAGTAATAACAAATTCTTGAGGGATAAATAGAGAAAACAAATATATTTTCATGATCAATCTTCAGCTTCACCTTTCATATTCTTGATTCTTGTGGCTAGCTAGCTAGCTAGCTCGAGAGTGAGATCCATGAGCTCCCACTAGCTAGAATTATATTTCTTCCTGAAGTGAAAGCGTTTGCAGTCCAAATCTGATTGGGCGAGTCTTCTTCCAAATTTCACAAAGTGGCATCGAAATAGCAAGGGATCTAAATTTCAATATTAGATCCTACTGCTACTAGTATCGTATGATATAGTAGTTACATGACACTGATATGGGTTAGTGGGGAGCATATATAAAACTAGAGCCTAGAAAAGCATCATTGATTCTTTGAAGGAACAAAAGCACACTATGCGTCACCAACGTCTTCTTGCAATTTTATAAGAAACTATCGTTGAACACTTTTGTTGAATAACATGAATGGTCTAGAATCAAAAGTGGCAGTAGTACAGCACTACAACTGGCGAAGGGCCATACAACGAGAATTACACATTTTCTTAAAGGAAAAAAAGTAGACATTGATGCGTGATCACAAGACGGAATATGCTCAACTTCCTGTCACCCGTCAAACATGCTCCTTTAAAACAAGGGCGTGCATCCGTGTCCTGTCAAAGTCTAAATTCGAATATTAATTACTCGATCTATGTATGCATATATCTGTACTAACCTGTACATAGATTTATTTTCTATGAAGTTATACTGGCTTCCAAAGGGACCAAAAATGTACACGTACACAACGTATATATGCAAAAAATGAAGTCAACTTACATATATACATTTTACTTGAAATTTACTTGTTTTCTTTCTTTGAGAGTAGTGTGTATATTTGCCAAAGTGTCTTACCATTTGGATTACCAACGATCAACATTTAGTTGCTTATTTCCCGTAGTTAATGTATTGCAACATCGTTCTAAGGATCCAATTCATTTTACATACTACAACTTTTCATAAGTGGAACAAATAGCAATACTAAAGTATATGACCGCAACTTTTCATTTGGACTGAAGGAATATTTTGGTTTAATTCCACAGTGGTCGGTTATGCCATAGCTGTATGCATGCATATTGATGGCAGATGCCGAATTGGCACCATTTGTATTTTGTCACATGCACATAAAGCTAAAGCACTTTCATGTATTTTATTCAACTCACTACAAGTCCAACAATTGCATGGTTCATATTAATTGTGCACGTACGTGTATGTTATAATCTGTGAGGTGTAGAACCGATCGATGGATGTGACTGAAGACAAGGGTATACCGTGCTGGTTTTTTTGTGGTCAATGTCCCTATTGCGTACGCAAGTGTTATAGAACAAGGATTGCTGATTAATTAGACTTGATTAGCGCGCAATAATGCCCAATATGTAGTCGGTGATCATGTAGATGCATGCATGGTAGGTGTGAGTACGTACTGATCAGTGCACCAGTACTGATGGATTCTTTAGTTCACCCTCGTGATGTGCGTAATTAGGAGCTGGAATTACGAAGACGTTATATTGTTGCAAGGTCCTACAGTTTAATTTTATTTCTATACAGTAAATACTCTCCTTTGCTCCTGTCAGGAAAAGAATAAGATGATGAGATCCTAGAAGTGGAATCATTGTATTGTTTTTTTTCATTGTAGTTGACCGGTGTAAATTAGGTAAGTACTTGTCGTAGCTACAAACTAGACAGAGAGAAAAGAAAACCTCCAGTGCAACAGATTACAATTCTATCTCTAAAAAGATCATTCACTTGTAGGGGCTGCTGGGTCTTTTCACCCCTAGGCGTAGCCTCCAGTGCATGGTAGACCCTCCTAGGCCTGATCCACCATGCTTGTACTTTTGGTTCACAAATGGCATCGACTCCTTTGCTCCATACACGGTGGCCTCGGAGCGAAGACCCTTAGAACCCCCCTTGCTCTGTGCGAGGTGATCTAGGGCGAGGGCCCTTAGGGCCCCTTCACTTCAGGGTGTGTGGCATCCTTCTCGCAGAGCTGTCTTCAGCAGTCTTTTTGTATCCTTTGTCTGTGCGAAGGAGTACCTGATACCTTTCACCTGGGCGGAGGCACACCCCTCGTCTAGGCCGAGATGCACCCCCGGCTTTGGTGCCTTTTAATTGGTCACTTAGGGAAGAATGGAAATGAACCATCACTAACTAACCAAATCAACAAATTGCGATTTTCTCGAAGCATTGGCCGGTGGATGCCACAAAGCATGCATATGTACATGCATCACAACACAATTGACGACTTGGTCTAATAGAATTTGGCTTGGAAGGAAACATCTAGCCAATGCATATGGATTCTTTACCGCCCAAAGTGGGAGGAGCTAAGCTAAGCCCCCAAATATTGCGTGGTTTCGTCGACCACGGCAATCATGCTGTTTAATTCTGCCCGCCGGCCGGCCGGCCGGCCCGTCGATCGGATCGTGAAATCGATCTCTCTCATATCACTTTTCTCTCGGCTCCTGCCACTGATTTGCAATGATGCGAAGCATCATTTTATCTGTTGTACGCATCGATCGGAATCCAATGAGAAGAGCCCATATATAAAATATTGTTGTATTATTATTGTTCACTCGATCTTTGGCAAATCAGCAATTCGCAAAGTGACGAGAAAAGTCTCGTGTCGCTCCCTTTTTCTCTTGTAGTAGAGAGAGAAACGTTCATGCATAGGAGATCATTGTCCAATTGACGGTGGAAGGCGCTGAGGTCTCAACAATCCACTGATGGTCGAAGCATGTTGCACAATCGTCTGCAGGAAATTAAAATCCACTTCCTTTTCTTTTTTCCGATACTTACTAGTAGTACATCGAATGCTCATTTAATTTGTAGTAGCAAGTAGGTAGCTAGGAAGCTATGTCAATGCTATAACGTGCACAGCTCAGCACAGCTTATCGCATTTGCAATCTGCTGTAGTGAAATAAACTTGATAATTACTTGACCTCGTCTAATTTACCCTTGTATATTTATTCATTGGAAATGACAGCTCCGGTTTGTACGCGTACGTGATGTATTAACACAAGCTTCCAATAGTGTCAAGAACAGTTTCCAACATGACAAATTATCCTTCTGAATTTTCGAAAGATGGTGATACTCGGCGGATCCCCGTGTTATAAGCATAGTCTTCCTACTGTAAAATAACGTACATGTGTTTCCCTTGAAAAAAAGAAACAAATTGCAAACATTTGCACGTAAGAGGAGCGCATGCATGCAAGAAATTTGTATGGACGTCTACATCACTCGTAACCACTGGTTACTAATTAGATAATCAACTCCAGTGTGTACGCACAGTTGGAGTTTTCCAATCAAGTCTAGAGCAGCATCTTTTAAGGGCTTGTTCTCTCTGCTCCTCGCCAGGAGTGAACTTAATTTATATGCTTGTATACATCTATAGATTTAACTCGTGTAGTTGTATATATCTATCCTGTCCCACTGTCATTTTTTTGGCACGTCAGTATTCATAGCTTGTCTTTGTTGTCTAGTACATCCTTAATTGGATGCACACTTGGCGCACATAGATACACTCGTAAACCGATATCTTGTCTACTTGTCTTATTTTGTCACCAATCACGCTGTCGGGAAATTAATCAGCTGTATTTTCGTCTGACGACAGCAATACGATATTGACATGTTGTATATGGATCGATCAATTTCTGCTTGCAATCAGCAGCTACTCGACTCGTACACCATACAAACATGCGAACAAGGCCTCCGCTTTCTTTCCTTTCATGACACCATTGCTGCCCTTTTCACCAACAGCTAGCAAATACAATCCAAGAAACGGTCAAAAGACTGCACACAGCTGCATGATCGCCTCGCCGGTGCGGAGATGGACGCATTGGGCAATGGCAGGCAGTTGCATGCGGCATAGGGCGGAATATTCCGACATGCATGCGCAAGCCTAGCTAGAAACATATATAAATGCCTAAATGGAGCAGCAATTTGGCAATCATGCATGTTGACAAGCTAGCACACAAGTAGAGAGAGAGAGAGAGAGAGACGAGCGAAAAGGACAATGCGCGCGGGTGCGCGTATGTCAGTACGTGCGCGCGCGACACGATATGCGCTTGGCGGTCGATCGATCGTTCGGAGTGTGCAGGTGAGGTGAGACGTCTTGTAGCTAGCGGCACTGGGTGTCAGCGTGTGCGCTCCTTGGTTCCTACACCCGGCCTTGTCGCTTCGCCCGCTGCCACTGCCATGCCGATCGAGGCGCGCACTGCCCGGCCTCAGGTGAATGAGTCCAAGCTGGAAGCGTTCTGCTCTGCTGCCTGCATGATTTCTGTGGGAGGATGATGACGACAAAACTAGCAGAGACCAAACAAATCAGTGGGCTCCCCTCGGGCTCTCGGCAGTGCTTGCTATGTAGTGCAAGCGTAGAATCTTTCGTTGGACCAAGAAAGGCGATGGTCCTCTGCGGCCTTGGGTTTTGCAGTAGCATGCATGGTGTCCGTTCCGGTTGGAGGCACAACGAATTAATTAGTTCATTGCTAACATGAGCATTGACCATTCTTTTCTGCTGATGTACATTCATGTACGACTAAAATTTGACATACTTGGGCAGAACACCAACCTAACAGCGCCGGAATCTACCCTAAAAAAAAAGCAGCACCGGAATCTTCAGTTAAGAGTGTTCCGCTCAAACACGTCAAAAAACAGCAGAAGTTTGCTTACGGGCACAAGCCACTTCGCCATTGGAGGTAAGAGTGGCTGAGCACATGATAAATGGCTCCAAAGAGACTGCGCGTATAATGCGGTGGCAGGAGGCACGGTCGGGGACGCATCCGGTTATTGGCTGCCATCGCTCGTCAGTTGGCCCAGACGTGTGCGATTGGCCCCCATCATGCGGAAGTGAGTGGCCATGTACGCCGCAACAACGGCGCTGGCCACCCATGCATGGCCGATCGTGCGATTTGCTGGCTCCTAGTTGGCTAGCGTCTGCGTCTCAACAGTGCGTTGAACTGGGAAGACCAAGTTGCTTCGCAGTTGCTGCTTCCATGCCCTTTCTTGCGTCGAAATGATGGGCGGCGATGGCGTCGAAATTTGGTCCGGTGGGGGCAGAATCCAAGGCCATGTTTGGCCTAATAAGGCCTGTTCAAAAAAGGTCGTTTAGGAAAAGTATCACATGAAATCCGCTGTTGAGGTATGAGAATCGCGTGCATGAAGAACAACTCTAGCTCAGAGTACTACTATTGCATTTCCCTTCGTGGATGGTGAAAGTGAGTGCACATCTGTAAGCGGTGGCGCCTTTTGGAGAATCTACCAAGGCCCAACTGGCGCTCGCTCTTACATATCAAGTGTATGCCAGTCTCTCTCATCAGTACTTAAGTTGACATTAGGTCGAGTAAATTTCAAGTGATGTCACTGAATATCATGGAGTAGGCCGGTACTTAGGATGATAAAGCAGTATAGAAGATTAACATAAAGCCGAGTTTCTTTTCGAAAAACCAGAGCAAGTATAGTCATGCTCCCAATTATTATGTTCTTTGGTCTAGTGAAAGCGTGGGCTTTGACTTTGCATATCATCTGCGGAGATACCAACGGTGGAGAACGATGGACATTGGGCGTACACCTATGCCGAGGAGAATCTGCCCGATTTGGCATTGTACCACGAATGCTACCCCCCACCATTGATCCTCCTAGTCCGCATGTACGTACCCAATAACATACTATGTTTTTTTAGGAAGAAATTATATAAAAAACATATAATTCTGCAGAAAAGTGTAAAAGCATAATGCCGATCGAGCTTATAGACGCTTAAACACTTGGGGGTGGAATAAATTGATCTTGCGGTCCAAGGGTGAGTGGCAGTTCAATTATGCTGCTACTGGCATGCCTCTAGCCAGCTTGCTAGTGCGTTTTGGAATGGTAGTGACCGTGTGACGAAGACCGTGTAAAAATTGTCCAAATGTGCATGAGGGTGTGGCAGCAATGGCCGACAGTCGTGACGTTGGGCAGCCTTGCGGCCCGTAGATTTCCCTTTGACATTTGACGGCATGCTGTTTTGGTTAATCCTTGGAGACTAGGTTCGCTAGGACGTTACCAGAAATGACATTCAACAAGACGAGATATGGAAGAGCAAGACTTTGCGTACATTCCTTCTTACAAGGCTCTGTTTTGCGTTACCACGTAAATCTTGGTTCTTGAACCATCCGATTCCACTTTAGGACTTGTTTAGGCAGCTCATTCCCAGTTAGGATCCATGTCGATGAGTCAGGAATTTGAATTTAAATTTCTGTCCATCCATGTTGATAAATAGAGAATTTTGGCCCAACCAAACAAGATCTTAGTTTTCATTAAGGAGGGGTCCATGGTATGCATGCCACCGAAAGTATCAGTAGGAAAAAAAAAGGGAAGTCGGAAAATGCAAATAAGATGGCTTGGGAAACTATTTTTTAACTGGTCTGGCGGACAAATTCATTTTAAATATTGAGCTTACAAAAGAACAGCGCAAATCTGTTTGGATTGTGCTTGAGCATGCAGTGTTGCACATGGGCAATTGAGATAGCTTGTGCTTGCACTGTTGCACATGAAGTACCAAGTTCGATTTGCACCGAGATGAATTCCGTGCAGCCGAGTGGGATCGGGCTGGCTTAGTGGTTTCTCTCCAGGACGGCCAATTTGTAAGGCTGGACAAGTGAGAAAACGGGCCGTCTACTCATCGAGCATAGTTGTCGGAGGCGCGAACCCCAGATGCTCACGATGAAACCCATGAGTAGCACCGTGCGACCGCAATCCTCGAAAACCAGCTCAAAGCACTTGTAAAACCCCTCCCGGCACGAGCCACCGCGCTTCCTTTCGTGGGTGTCGCCGAGATGACGAGGCCCCGTCGCCAACTGTAACACAGCCCACTGCATTAGCCATTAGCCATTAGGCGCCCTTGCTTCGAGGCCTCGGACAACCTCGCCGGCCTGTCTCGCAACGCTGCCTGCCCCCCTCCGGTGCCAAAGCGGCTTCCTTCTTCGCCGACCACGTACATCTGGCCCCGGCCCCCACTCTCCACGGCGGCGCACCATCTGCCCATCCATCCACCCAGCACCGCGCGTCTCGACTTTTGTGACTTTTTTCGGACGAACAGCGTACATCTGGCCCGGCCCTACAGACTACAGGCTTAGACAGGCCCAGATGGGCTGGCGCACCCTGCCCGGTTGGAAAAGGCCCCTCTCTTCCCTTCAATTGATCGCTCTGCGGGACCCTGCAAAACTGCACGGCGCTCTTCCTCCGGATCGAACCATCGAAGGAGAGTCCAAGGACACCACGCCGTGCCGGTTTGCCCCCCTCCTGGTGCGAACCCATACTCCTCCACGCGGCCACCTCATCATGATCCCTCCCTCCATGGGCAGATCCATGGGAGATCTACAGAGATGCACAAAACATCAGATAAAAAAATTATTTTTAAATATAATTATATATATATATATATATATATATAATATCCACACCCCTAAACTAAGATAAAAAACATTCTAAACCACAGTACAACGACTCCAGCCATTGCTCCCCGCCGACCGCGGCCGCGGCGCGGGCGAGCCAGTGGAGGTGGTGTACACGCCGGGCTAGGAGCTTGCCCTCACCAACTGCGCCTTCGTCTCCGCCGCCGACCTCGGCCGCTTCCCCAACTCGCTCGCCCTCGTCCTCACACTACAATATCCTTCCTCCCTCATCTCGCCGTCGTACGGTGACCCCTCGCACACTTTTTTTCTTTTCAAAATACAGTAATGCTGCTACATGAGCTGGTTTAGGGCTTTGATCTGGTCGTTCCGTTGCGCTGGAGTCACGCCTATTGAATTGGATAGATAGTGTCTGTTCTATCACTTCTATGAGCAATTTTGAGTTTTCAGTGCAGCATTGATAAACCTTGATTTCAAACCATTTTGAGTGCAGCATTGATAAACCTTGATCCCCCCGTTCCGTTTTCACTGAATAAGGTAGAAATTACAATTTAAAGAATTAACAATAAAAGAAGAAACATTATGGGTGGCATTGGCTGCTGGGATTATAGAGGACTATACGTTAGATTGTTATAATCTGAAAATGACATGAGGTGTTTAGCACCAATATCAGACTTCTGCTCCGTAGAAATGTCACATGGCTGGATTTGGGAAGCCTCGATAGATGATGAATCGATTCGGCAGTGACCTTCTGATTTATGCAATACCAATGTAGTTAAAGTCCGTGGTGTGCTTCCTTTTGAAGTTGCATTTTTCTCCTTGTGAGTAATCCTTGACAAGACAAACAGCTCATGATGCTATTACAAGTGGTCACATTGCCTTGAATGGTATCCAGCGTCGGCAGGCAAAGGCTTCAGCTGGTGATTCTGTCGCGGTTAGAAGGTTTAGAGTTCAACCTACCACTAGAACCCATACTTCTCGTAGTTTTTTTGTCTTGTTATTTATCTTGGTAATTTTGTGCCCAGTTTTGGTCCTCCTGATCCTCCTGATGATTTCAAGCTGGCTTTGCTCACACTAGAGCTAGCGTATGTCAGGGCAAAAGACAACCAAAATGAGGTAAGTTTGCCCTATGTGTTTATTGCAATTGTGATATGTAAATGTTTGGTTGATGATTTATCATATGCATGAGATGGGTTTTGCAGCTGGATGCTGTTTTGCTTGCCCAACAATTGCGGAAGAGATACCTTGGTCATGTAGGCCATATGTCATGGCATATGCCGGTCTTCTCTCTCAGTAGGTCTTGTTTCTTCCATCAGGCTAAATTTTTTACTTGTCACTGACAACATGTTGCACGTTGATAATTTGATTAAGTTTCCAGTTTAATTTGATAACACTGCTTTTACTTGTGTGTCTCAAATCAAATGCATGGTGTCCTTTGTAGGTCATCACTACAGGGCAAAAGGTGACATTTGAATTGTATGGAACTAACTATGTCTTCACTGTAAATCAAGCTTTGCTAGAGGGTCAAGAGAGTTCCACACCATTGGACAGAGGCTTCCTGTCGAGTGACACGTACATCATATTTGAGGCAGCTCCTAATTCAGGAATTAAGGTTCCTTCAGTACCTTTGCTTTATGCTGTTATGCTTCATAGAAGACGCTATAATATTACCCTGTTTTATACATGTAGGTTATCAACCAAAAGGAAGCTGCTAGCAGCAAGCTTTTCAAGCATAAAGTTTAACATGGAAAAGTTGGGTATAGGTGGATTAAGTGCTGAATTCACAGACATCTTCCGTAGGGCATTTGCTTCTCGAGTGTTTCCGCCTCATGTTGTTACTAGATAATTATCGAGGATATTGACACATTTTCTATAGATAACAGGCGTTGCCCAGCTTTTCATTAAATCTATACATATTGACACATTATTTTGCCATTGGTAATGGAAATTTTTTGACTCGTTATTGCCCACTGCAGATTAGGCATAAAGCACGTGAAAGGCATACTGCTTTATGGGCCCCCTGGTACTGGCAAGGCGGCCTGACAAATTGAGAAATTGTTGAATGGGAAGGAGCCCAAGTATGGATTTCTTGACTGAATATACCATGCAGATTTGCTGCAGGCCTAATTAATGATTTACATATTCGGGTATGTTATAGTTTATTCTGATAAACTTTAAAAGAAGTCACTAGCTTATATCAACAATTGATTTAAAATGGTCTTTATGAGTGTTCTGTTGTCACCAGCAGTGATGACCGACTTTTGACTTTCTTATGTTTAAAAGTTTCCAGGTGCTTCTGTATGGTCTAGTTCCATCGCTTTCCATTTTCTTATGAAGTTGTAACATGACTAATGTCAGATCTCAGTTAAGTAAGGTCCAACTATATCTTTAAGTTTAACTTCTATCTTTGAACCCAGATTGTAAATGGACCTGAAGTCTTGAGCAAATTTGTTGAAGAAACACAGAAGAACGTGAGAGATTTATCTGTGGATGCTGAGAATGAACAGAGGACACGTGGTATGGTGTCTCATCAAGAAAATTCTTCCGTTGCCACTCTTTTTACTTTCATTTGCTCTTATATTATTTCAGTTTTGTTCTTTTCCTTCTTTTCAATACAGGCGATCAGAGTGACCTTCATGTCATCATCTTTGATGAAATTGATGCTATCTGCAAGGTAAAGTCCATGCTTTCTCAGGACACCTGAGGAAGAGATGCAGCTTTTCTGTCACTGTGGAATGTGGATATCTCAGTGCTGCATTGAAGTTTTACCAATTTTGATGGGAATAAGAAGCTTCAGAGAATGCTACCAACATTTTGTGTGAATGTGCTTAACACTTGAAATATGAGTAGTTCTCCAAAATTCTTTGTGCTACCTGTGATGGCAAGTGATAAATGTGCGTCATTGGAGAAGATTTGTAAAGACTAACTCATGCTGTTCTCTTCTGAAATCCATTGTGCTAATTGAAAACCCATTATCATTTCCCCCCATCGTTTCTAATAGTTAATATCAGCTCTTCGTTTTTCTTTAGGATTTACTTTGCACTTTTTTCCAGCACAACGTCTCGTTCTTGCGCGTGATGGAATCATGTGCAGTATTGTTTAGGTTTCTTTAAAATTGTAGTAAACTTTGCATAAACTATTAGTTTGATTGTGCAGTCTTAAGAGTATCTACCAGGGACGGTACAGGTGTACATAACAGCATTGTAAATCAGCTACTCACAAAGATATATTTTTCCTATAACTCGAGTTTATGTACATGATTTTTCATTTTCCATGTAATATATTTTAATGGAATGTAACTAAACCGTTTGCTTTTTAGATAGACGGTGTTGAGTCACTAAATAATGTACCACGCAATTTAGGTTGCTTGAGTATGTTGCTATGTGCCACACTTCAAATTTGATCTCACAAACACTCTGGTTCTCCTCAAGAGGATTCCTCCTAAGGTTTATTGTTGCCTTTTGTTAATGCTTAGCATAGCACTTTCTTGCTATCTAACTGTGTAGATATGAAACATTTATGTTAAACAGTGACTAGTCTTGAAAAAAAAAACGTAACGCTATCTAGTTTTTTGTTGTAGGGCAAAAATTTGCTTGTAATTGGAACAAGTGAGGTGGGCTTTCTAGAGTCCATTGGTATGTGCAATGCCTTCTCTGTGACCTACCATGTTCCTAAACTTAAACAGGAGGATGGTCTCAAAAAAAAAACTTCAACAGGAGGATGGTCTCAAAAAAAAAAAACTTAAACAGGAGGATGCCAAAAAGGTAAGAAAAGAGTCAGATGTGTTAATTGCTTGCTGTAGTGCAAGATAGTGTCAGTATGTTTGCATTTGGTAACTACGGCATAATGCAGTACTTTTGGAACAATCTTGGTGTCTTAATCCTTAACGGCAATTGGATTTTATGATACTTTCTGCAGAGGTTCGTATTTATTGGATCCTATTGGCCTTCTTTTGCAGGTGTTACGGCATCTCAACGTGTTCAAGGAAGGGGATATTGATGCGGCAGCAGAAGCATTGGATGATGTAAAAATTTCCCTCGTTATTTATTATATAAAAGCAAAAAATCGAAGGGAAAAATTCTCTTACAATTTGTTGTGATGATGCAGATGCCACTATACACTTGTTGAGATGGCAGCACAAGGACGAACTGGAGGAAGTGCAGAAGCAATTTATGCTGGAAAGGAGAACATCGATATCGACCATTTCTTTAGCATCTTGGGTGATATCATCCGCAACTGAACACATTTCAACATGATTCAGGCCCTTATTTATGTTATGAATAGCGCATGTATTCAATATGGGGTTAATGGGCCAGTATATATACACAAGTACATATGGTGAATATGCAAAGAAACCCCTTATAACAATGGGGAATAACACACACATATACATATATATCTCTAACACCCCCCCTCAAACTCATGGTGGATCAACAACACGAGTTTGGAGAGAGTAGAAACCATCTTGAGCTCGAGTGCGGGCCTTCGTGAAGAAATCCGCTATCTCAAGCTCGGAAGGCACATACTGGAGAGCAATCACCTGAGCATGCACACAAGACCGCATAAAGGAAGCATCAACACCAATATGCTTGGTAAGCTCATGCTTCACAGGTCACGAACATCTGTGCTTTGTCTTGTCGGACAAGAGTGGAGTCGGTGTAGTGACAGAAACACCAAAATCCTCAAGTAACCACCGTAGCCAAGTAATCTCTGCTGTCAAGAGAGTCATAGCACGTAACTCAGCCTCTGCACTCGAACGGGACACTGCAGTCTGTTTCTTCGTCTTCCAGGCAATGAGAGAACCACCAAGAAAAACACAGGAAGCAGAGATAGACCGACGATCAGAGGGATCGCTGGCCCAAGTAGCATCCGAATAAGCTGAAGTCAGAATGAGTGGAGTTTGGAAAGAAAAGACGGCGAGAGATAGTTCCACGAAGGTATCGAGAACTCGAAGAAGGTGGTGTAGTGGACTGAGTGGGAGCAGATCTGAATCGACTCGAATGTGGACTGGATAAGTGATATCGGACGAGTAATGACAAGATAGACAAGACTCCCAACAAGATGACGATAGCGAGTCGGATCGAGAAAGAGGCTCGCCATCGAGAGTCGGAGGTGAACATTGAGCTCCATGGGAGTCTCAACGATATCTTGATCGATGAGAGAGGCACGATCAAGAAGATCTGAATATACTTCTCTTGGGACATAAAGAATCCATCCGGAGTGGAAGTAACCTCAATCCCAAGGAAGTAACGAAGAGGACCAAGATCCGACATAAGCGCTCACTAAGACGAGCCTTGACAAAGGCAATGTACTCAGAATCATCGCGGTAATGATCATGTCATCAACATACGAAGAAGAAGAGTCCGACCACGAGGCGAAGTGTGGACAAAGAGCGCAGGATCATGATCACTAGTGAAAAACCAGCAGCGAGTGACTACAGAGGAGAAGCGCTCAAACCAAGCACGAGGGCTTGCTTAAGGCCATAGAGAGAGCGCGAAGGCGGCGGACCATGCCCTCGAGAGCAGAATACCCGGTGGCGGATGCATGTAGACCTCCTCACGCAACTCGCCATTAAGAAAGGCATTCTTGACATCAAGGCGAGAAGCAGACGATGGCGGATGACGCCACCGAAAGAAGAGTGCGAACGGTGGTCATGTGGGCCACGGGAGCAAAAGTCTCGTCGTAGTCAACACCATGCCTCACTGGAAGCCACGAGCAACAAGACGCGCCTTATAGCGCTCAAGAGAGCCATCAGAGCGAGTCTTAATCTTATAGACCCACTTACATGTGATGGGATGAGAATGAGATGGAAAAGGAACAAGATCCCAAGTACCTGTACGCTCGAGGGCAGCAAGCTCCTCGGCCATGGCAAGCTGCCACTCAGGGTGAGTAACAGCATCCCGGTAGGAGACAGGCTCACGAGTAGCTGCGCCAGCAAAGGCAAAAGCAGGCGGAGGCGAATCGGTGGCGATCGCGGAGCGTAGCGAGGAGAAGATGACCCATCGGGGAAGATGGAGCATCGAAGAAGATGAAACATCGGAGAAGATGGCGCGCCGGAAATATTCTCAATACGAGGTCGACGAGTGTAGCGATAGTGGGAGGAGCACGGGAGTCGTAGGAGATGACACAGTGGCGACAATGGCGGAGAGGCCACGGGGAATATGTGGAGACTCGATGGGGCGGTGGGCGAGGCAAAGCAGATATAGGAGTATACGGAAAGGTCAAGAAAGACGAGACTCCACAGAGGAGGCCGAAGGAGAGCGGGGCGTGGGTAGAATGGGCGAGACTCGTCGAAAGTCACATCGAGAAACCCGTATCCGACGACCAACAGGATCCCAGACCGATAGCCCTTGTGCTGCGACTGTACTTCGTAAAGACACACTCAACAGGTGGCGGTCGGTTTAGTGCGTTCTCGGAGCGAGAGAACATAGCAAGCGCAACCAAGCGGATGAAGGCGAGTAGTCAGGAAGAAGACCACAGAGACGCTCAACAGGGATCGCACCCTTAAGAGCAGAAGAGGGCTGGATGTTGACGAGATAGGTGGCAGTGGAAACAGCCTCGGCCCAAAAGTGAGGTGGAATGGAGGCGGCGATCATCAGAGCACGAGCCGTCTCAAGGAGGTGACGATGCTTGCGCTCAGCGACACCATTCTGAGCATGAGCACCAGGACAAGAAAAGCGGCGAGTGCCCTTTCGGCAAGGAAGGCTGCGAGGTGACGAGAGGTACTCGCCACAGAATCGGCCACGAAAGACACGAATAGGAGTGGAGAACTGTGTGTGTATCATAGTGGCAAATTGTTTATAGATAGGCAAGGCCTCACTACGAGAAGACATGAAATATATCCAAGTGTGGCGAGAGAAATCATCTATAAAAATAATATAATAACGATGACCCCCTTTCGAAACGAAGGGAGCCGGACCCCAAACATCTGAATGAACAAGATCAAAAGGACGCTGAGACACAGTCTCACTATGAGGATAAGGAAGTGAATCATTTACCTAACTTACTACGACAATCTAAAGACACATCTCCGAGCAGACCCGAAGACCACGGCGAACTAAGGGCGGCAGGCGAGATCCACCACAGATGGCCAAGGCGGTGATGCCCGCTGCCGAAAGAGCCGTAGACGAAGTGGCGAAGCGGAGAGAGGCGGCGGCGGTGGCGGCGGAAGGAAGGTGAAGCAGTCAAGCTCCCAAAGACGCTGTGAATCACGGCGCGAGGGCGAGAACCAACGAGCTCCGTGTGGCGATCCCGAACACAACAAGAGTCGAGTCGAGAATAACCCGATAACCAAGGTCGATGTCGCCCGTGAGAAAGAAGTCGCAAGGTAAGGCGAGGAACATGAGCAACGAAGGAACATGAAAAGAGGAGTTGCTAAGAGGACCTCGACCGAGAGACGAAAGAGATGTACCATCGCAGTAAGAACAGCGCGGGAGAATCAAGGGGTGTAATGAAAGGCAGAGTGGAAGGATCAGAGTCATGTGAAAAGATGCTCGAATCAAGAATCCACGGGAGGTACCGTTGTGTAGGAGGTGGTTTCTCGGTGCAGAAGAGTCGATGCGAGCTGCAGAACTCCGCCGAGGAGAACACGGCGGCAGCGGCGTCGAAGTCGGCTATCTCACGCTCGATGAAAGCTGCTGAAGTCGATGCAGGCGTCGATGTAGAAGCACCAGTGCCAGTGCTAGTAGAAGAACGACGAGAAAGATGCCGCTGCTTCTTATAGCACTAGGACTCAATGTGGCCGACCTTATTGCAGTAGGAGCAATAAGGGCGACCACCGCCGGATGGAGGCGGCCGCCACCACCGTGACGGCGCCTGGAGGAGCGATGCAGGCGACGCGTGGAGCCGTCGGTGTAGCAGTGGCGGCGGCGAGCACGGAGGAGTGGTAGAGCCGGCACCACTCGGCGAGTCTCCGCGCCGTATCTCGATGAAGCCTCCGGAGAGTGACCGAGGGTGGCGTGCAAGGAGCGGGACGCGCCATTGCTCGAACTTCGGGGCGGCGAGTAAGGAACTCGTAGATCGGCTGAAACTCGGTCAAGACGTATAGCTAGGCAACAGCGGGAAGCGGCGGCCCGGCGGTGCGAAGAGAGTCAGTGCCGCCAAGCAGAGAGCTCGGCGTAAAAGCATCAACGATAGCATCACCTGCTGAAGAGTGCTCTGGCGGACCACGGACGGTAGAGAGCATCACCGGAGGGCTCGTAAGCGCGACGAAGGTGAGTCCACATCCGAAAGCGATGGTAGTCCCACAACCTCGAGGAGAAGCGAGGTGATATCGGCGATGAGGCAGGCGGCGGCTCGGCGTCGTCGTCGTACCCGAGTGTAAGCGGCGAGCGATCCTTGTAGAAGTCGAGCCTCTGGTAGGCGAGATAGCCTCATCATCGGCAAAGCGGCGGTCTCAGCAGCAGCCTTGCCGGTGTTGAAGCGGTGCAACGAGCGTAAACTCGTCGGAGGTGTAGGGCAAGCGGACGAGTAACATCGCCGAGAGGACGCCCGAGGCGAAGACCACGCATGTGGATGCGCATGTGACACGAAGTCGGTGTAATTAACACCATCGAAGATCACCGCAACGAGGAGAAGCGGTACCCATTGGTAGGGCGGCGACCAAGACAACGAGAAGTCTAACGGCGGCGTGGGCGGCGGCGGTTAGAACCTTTGCTTCTTTTTTTGCTCTTTTTTTCTCTTCTTCTAAACCTAAAACTTAACGGGCAGCCGTGAAAAACACACGCGCGCACGCAGCGGTGGTACCCAGCAGCGCGCGGGTGGCGTGAGCAGCGCATGGCGGCGGCGAGCGGAGCGGCGGCGCGCTGAGCAGCGCAGTGGCGCGAGCGCGCGGCAGCGGCGCAGCGCGGCGGGCGGCGCGCGAGCGGCAGCGCGTGGGTTGCCGCCGAAGAAGACGGCAGGCGAGTCGGCGGCGGCGGCCCGATCGAGGCAAGCCGGCGGCGGCGGCGGAAAGCGGCGAGCAGCGGCGCCAGCGCGGAAAGCGCGAGATCCCGGCGGCGCAGGAGAGGCGCGTGGGAGCGGCGGCGCGCGCGAGGAGGCGTGGGGAGGCCGGAGGCGGCACGGGAGGCACGGGAGGCGGCGGCGGCGGGGAGCGCGAGGAGGCGCGTGGGGAGCCGCGACGCGCGCGGGAGGCCGGCGGCACGAGAGGCGGCGCGCGGAGTCGGCGGCGGTGGTGCGAGTCGACGACGGCGCGCGGAACCTAGGTAAGCCAAAACCCTAGTTTTGGCTCTGATACCATGTTATGAATAGCGCATGTATTCAATATGGGGCCAATGGGCCAGTATATATACACAAGTACATGTGGTGAATATGCAAAGAAACCCCTTATAACAATGGGGAATAACACACACATATACATATATATCTCTAACAATTTACACCATTTTTTTCTTTGTACACCATTTTTATCCTTTTTTTTATCACTTTATCTTTATAGTTGTTAGTTTAATCTTCTGAAGTGCTCCGTTTTGAGTTTTGACGCTCTTTGAGATGCCTGTGTGTAAATTTTGCCATCACTGGAATGGAAGCGCAGGTTTCCGTGGCTCCCGATCTATTGCACAATGTAGCTAACGGTCGTCTTTTAGAGTTTAGACTGGTACTGTACAATTCAGATCAGTTCATATTAATATACTATGCTTTATCTCAGCATATGCACGCGATGAGCAAAGATCTGGAGGTGCTCCATTTCTATGTTGCACATGTCGCTCTTCTTATGCTTACATATATTCTAGAAATCTCTAGGGCGGAAATACACTATTCGAGGACAATATATAATTGGCTGCTTCTGCCTCTCGGGATTCGGATTCAGTGACTTTGCAGAGCAAAGTCACACGTGTTTACGAGATCTGGACCCTCCGGATGACATCCGTACTGAATCAATATGTTCATCTTGTTTTTTTTCTCTCCCTCTAATCACTCAATCTAGATCCAGCCGTCAGATGTCATCTGAATGGTCCAGATCTGCAAAGTCACGGTGTAACTTTGCTCTGCAAAGTCACTGAATCCGAATCCTGCCTCTCGACACGAACAAAGATTCGAGGACAATATATAATTGGCTGCTTCTGCCTCTCGACACGAACAAAGGTCAAGGGCATGTACAACACAGGAAGCAATTAGTGGGTTCGGTAGACCGCAGATTTGCACTCTGCAAACGTCGGCGCCGAGCACACGTAAGAGGGCTTGCGACACGAACAAATCTAACAAGATGACACGCACTTTGTGTGCTTTCTATTCATTTTTGTACCGATTTCCCCGGACGCATTTCATCGCTCGATTGAGATGCGAAAACGAACGAATCGTACGAATCAAGCAGTGGCTTCTCTACACCCTGCAAGTGATCAATCGCACACCGTCTTCAGAACCCTCTTGGCCTCTTGTTCCCCGTACCTCAGCGTGGCCAGCCGGCACGACTGCTCCTTGACCAGCCTGTGCATCGACGGCCTCTCGCTGGGCACGATCGCGAAGCCGTCGTGGTACTCCTCCATGCCTTCGACGGCGAGCTGCCACACGAAGGCGCCGGCGCCGGCGCCGCCCCTCCTGGCCGACTCGTGGACAATGTCGTAGACGGTCTTGTAGAAGACGTTACGGTGCGAGTGGTCGAAGCCCTCCACCATGTGCGACAGCCCGAACTCGGTGACCACGACGGGCTTCTGGAGCTCCTTGTCCCCGTCCTCGACGTGGGAGCTGATCCACTGGGTCACGAACTTGAGCTTCTCTTCGAGCTTGGCATGCAACAGCCTGCACACGAACACGGTTAATTTCCTCTCTACTGGAACCTGAAATGCCACTGTTTTTTTCTTTCAGATTTGAGAGCGATGAAGATGTGTGGTGATTTGGTGATTACCAATTGTCGGGGTAAAGGTGGACGGAAGCGAAGTCGATGTCCGAAATCTTGGAGTTGCGAATGAAGTCCAAGCCGTAGTTGTTGAACCAATTCCCCGGATTGACGCTCAGCTTGTCGGGAGGGCTCGTCGGGCCGTAGAACCCCTCGGTGCCGACGGTCAGCAGATGCCTCTTGTCGATCGATTTCACGTACGCCGCCATCTCCTCAATCCAACGCTGCACATCACAATTCACAACCATACATAGTTGGTAAATCCACCAAACCGTGGTAACCAGGTAAATAATCACAGTTACAAACGTACATCAATTTACACGAGGAATTATACATCAATTCGCATGAAGAATTGAACTGATGCTCATGGGCTCATGGACGCTGCAGTGACAATGAGTGTACTACCTGCAGAGTGTCACCGGATGGATCGGTGGTGCATCTGGGCTCGTTCATCAGCTCCCACGCGAAGATGGTAGGGTCGTCCTTGTACTGCACCCCGGTCAAGTGGTTCTTCCTCGTCAGCAATGCCTGCGCGCCAAAAAAAAACTTAAACTATTGCCACCGACACACTCTTTTTCACCCATGGTGGCTTAACAAATTAACGCAGCGAGCGAGATTGGGCTTGAATGCTTGAGACTGCAAGTAACTAACCAACCTTGAGGTAGACTTTGAAGTAGTCGCGAATGCTGGGGTCGAAGAAGAAGGAGTCGTTGGAGGCGGTGAGGCCGACGCCTTCCTCCCACGCCCACCTCACGTCTCGCGTCTTCCGCCGTGACGCCTCGGGTTGTTGGCCAGGCTCAGCAGCAGCCGCGCGCGTGCAGCGCCGCCTCGCGACCACCCGGTCAGCGCCTTGAAAACGCGCTCGTCGGCGGCCGGGCGGCCGGAGGCGTTAGCCGCCGTCGTTGAAGGCCCAGTGCGGCACACGGTGAGGCCCATCGAGGCGCCGCGCGAACATGCGGGACACGCGGTGGCGGTGGCGGCTCCACGGCCTAGTCCATGAGCCGATCACGAGTTCCACCCGTTCATGTAGAAAGGCCGGCCGTCCAGGAACAGCCGCGCGCCACGCCGCTCCACGAAGGGCAGGGCCGCGTCGTGGGAGGAGGAGCCAGAGGCCGGGAGGAGGACGAGGTGGTGGAGGTCCACCTCGCCGAGGGAGAGGTAGACCAGCGCCACGCAGGAGGCAAGGCCGAGGATGTGGTACAGGAACAGGCCGTTGCCAGCCGCCATTGTCGCCGGTGGGGTGTTCTTGGAGAGCTCGGGCCTTGGTTGTTGGAGTTGAATCCCTCAATTCCTCTCCCTACCCCCTCTCTACTTGTCTTTCTCACAAAAACACACACATATGAGTTAAAAAAAACACCCACACAGGAACATGGAGATGCAGCTGCAGCCATACAAGCTTACATCTTTTCCTTCCTCTTTTGCTTCAATCAAACACATTTAATTACGTTTTTAAAGACTACCTAATCAACTTGCTAACCAAATCAAAAATTAAACATGAAAAGTCTAACAAAGGAAACAAACTAATTTGATCTGATGCTGATTGCATCAAGATCCTAACGCTCTATTACTTGACAAGTTTGGATTAATTTCCGACAATCTCCCCCCTAATCTAGACTTGTCGGTAATGGGTATTGGGGAGACACACCTCCTCCACCATTCGCCGCCACCTCTTCGCCGCTAGTGACGCATCTCGACAGCGACGGAGTCTTGCACCAAATCTTACACACGTGAGTACTTGGACACATACTTACAAGAACTCACGCATCGCGCTCGTGGACGCAACTCACACGACACACGCAAACACGACACCACAACTGCTTAGTGCCAACTCAACTCTTTCACCTTGTAGCAGCCTCACATCACTACTCATAGCTTCCAACATGAGCGAGACAATATTGTCTGCGGCCTCTCATCGCCAACGATGCCTCCTCCGTGGGCGCTTGCATGACTCATCGCGCCGTTATCGGTCTCACACCAATTCCTCCTCGCAGTGGCATCACACCGCTACCACTCGGGTTCACACCGAAGCGTGCTTGTCGGCTTCACACCGATTCCTCTAGCGACGATGGCTTCACACCACCGCCTTCGGCTTCACGCTGAATCCTCACAATGGTTTTGCACCACCGTCGCCATCACCGTCGGCATCACACCGAGACTTTCTCAACGATGGCCTCAGCCACCGCCGCCGGCCTCCACCTTGCATGGAGTCTGCCACTACGCCATCTTTGGTCTCCACTCATGGAGTCTACTGTTGGTGCGCTGTTGTCGCCACACCACGTCGGCCTCGCCTAACGCTCCTGGATCTTAAGGCTCTGATATCAATTGTTGGAGTTGAATCACTCAATTCCTCTCCCTGCCTCTCTCTCTACTTGTCTTTCTCACAAAGACACACACATATGAGTTAAAAAAAAACACCCACACATCCGTGAAGACGAACAGAACATAAGAACATGGAGATGCAGCCATACACGCTTACATCTTTTCCTTTCTCTCTTGCTTCAATCAAACATATTTAATTACATGTCCTTTTAAAGACTACCTAATCAACTTGCTAACAAAGTCAAAAACTAAACATGAAAAGCTTAATAAAGGAAATAAACTAATTTGATCTGGTGCTGATTGCATCAGGATCCTAACGCCCTATTACTTAACAAGTCTAGATTAATTTCCTACAGCGGTGCTACGGGGAGGCCATGTGGAGTGGGAGAGCCTCTAGATTGTTGTAGAAGGTGGAGTGGAGTGGGAGGAGACGGCGGATGTGAGCATGTGGACTTATGAAGTAGGAGGGGAGTGGTAGCTTAGTTCGGTGGTTGTAGAGGAAAATAACAGTTACTCCGTGAGGAGTGGAGCTAAAGACTGAGGGGATCTTTTGCTTCCAGGAACTTTAGGAGGTTATATTTGTGTTTTTGCCCTTGTGAAACTTTGCCCTTCAGCAAATTTAATTAACTTTCTTTCCTTAAATGGCACTGTTTGTATGTGAAATAGCAAATCTAACCTCCTTCGAAGATCAAAGCCAAAAATAACATCGCGGACTCGCCGGCAGGCGACACGTGTCCTCGTCCATGCCACGGGTGCACGGACACCCTCGCCCCTCTCCTGGAGAGGGGACTTCCGACACATGTCTTCATCCCCTCTCCTAAAGAGTGGACTTTCAACACGTGTCCTCATC